>CM054823.1:3650039-4866719 GCA_028984105.1 Lavandula angustifolia | reverse complement strand
TTACTTATCCAAAGT
This sequence comes from Lavandula angustifolia, assembly GCA_028984105.1. NCBI lineage: Eukaryota > Viridiplantae > Streptophyta > Magnoliopsida > Lamiales > Lamiaceae > Lavandula > Lavandula angustifolia. Next base: position 4,866,704 of record CM054823.1, on the reverse strand, counting down.
ATCAATCGTAACAAATAAAAGTGTCATTTGTATTTGAATAAAGTGTCATTTATATCATTTATTGAATATCAATTATTCTAAAAAAAAATGCGATTTGTTTCGAAAAAAAATGTTATTTATTTATGAAAAAAGTGTCAATTATAACGAACGAAAGTGTCATTTATCTTAAAGTGTCAATCACACTGAAGTAAATTGGCACTCAGAATTAAGGAACGTGTCACTTTCATCTACTAATCAATATGAAGCATAATAACCAGAAATATTACCTAAAGTGTCAATCGTAATAAACAAAAGTGTCAATTGTCCCGAATGAAATTGTCATTGTTTAGAACAAACGAACAAAAGTGTCATTGTTTAGAACAAACAACACTTTTGTATACAAAGAGTGACACTCTCGTCCTTATAATAAAGAGGAAAAAAATGAAAAATATTTTTTGTATTTCAAAACGAAAAAACGAAAAAAGTATCGTGTCATTCTTTGTATTTCCGAAAAGACGAAAAAAAATGAAAAGACGAAAAAAAGGCGAAAAAAGACGAAAAACGAAAAAGGCGAAAAAAACGAAAAAAAATGAAAAAAGGCGAGTGAAAAAAAGAAAAAAGACGAGAAACGAAAAAGGCGAAAAAAAACGAAAAAAAAAAAAAAAAAAAAAAACGAAAAAATGCGAAAAAGACGGAAAAAATGGAAAAAACGAAAAAGGCGAAAAAACAAAAAGACGAAAAAAAAAGGAAAAAACAAAAAAGATGAAAAAAAGACAAAAAAACGAAAAAAAAGCAAAAAAAAAAATAATAAATCCGAAAAAAAATAAAATTGGTCAACACATGAGTCAAAGCGGGTCAACGGGTCAAACATGGGTCAAAATTGGGCAATTGGTGCAACATGATGCACACTAGTCCATCTTTTCTACATAAGTGTCATGAAATATATTTATGATATGCAATGATATTCGGACATTATGTCTAATCAACAATAAATATGAATAATACCTAGGATTGTCTATTAATTAGTTTGTAGTAGTTTAATTTGTACGCTAATGTCATTTCTTGTTGGTTGTTGCATGAACCATTCACAAGCATAGAGGACATAACAACTATTGTAAGATAGTAGTGTATTATAATCAGTGGCGTAGCCAGAGATTTACATCTGTGAAATCAATTAATTATGCACTTATGGTCTACCGTAAATTAAAAAAGTGATGACAAAACAAAAAAATGAAAGAAGAAAAAAGATAGAGAAGAAGAAACCTAAGAGGAAAAAGAGAGAAGGAAACTATAAGAAAAAGGAAGAGAAAAAGAAAAAAGTGGGATTAAATTAAAAATAATAATGCATAACTTTTAATAAAAGACATAATTTTATAAATATAAAGTTATATCTTGGTCAAGTTTAGAAAAATATTTTTACACTATTTTCAGGGAGTCGAACTCACGACCTATAAAAATGATCAAACTATCTTACTGTTAGACCAAAATTTCATTCCTACAGTTAAATATGTCAAACTCAGTGGAGCCACTACCCCACTTATTATAATAGTATTTTATTTTCTAACCCGAGTATATGAATAAATGTAAGCATAGTCAAATAGAAGTGTATGATAAAATTCCAAACTTCATTAAAAGAAATGATCAATACAAATCCTTACACACACTGTCATAAGCTGACATTAAGTACAAGCTAGACGAGTTTAACTATTCACACCATGCAAAAGAAACTAAAAAAACACTCCAGAACAAAAGACCCATTTTCTCACTGAAATCTCGAAACCTAGGAGAAATCGAAGCTACGCGTCTCGGACATGAAAGATGTTAGTGTTCTTGACAACGATGTCGTACATATAAATGGAATTGAACTTTTTGAAGTCTTTTGGCAGAGAGATGAGGTCGATGGAGGAGTGTTTGTGGAACTGGACGAGATCCGGGTCGCCGCCGTAGTACCTCTCCCACCCCAAACCTCTCAAGATTTGGTCGAGACACGTGTACGACAACACCGCCTCCCCCGTCGGCAAATGCACCAAAACCTTCCGCTTGGAGGAGGCGCCGCCGTCCATGAGTTGCATCACTCCATTTTTCTTGAAAAACAAGACACCCGACATCTCAACAACCTAGAATAGGGTTAGGGTAAGAAGGTTAATTTTGATATTGTAGTAATGAAGAGGGATGCAGTTAATTGTGATGGTGGTGAAGAAGATGAGCGACAAGGGTTATATATATATATGAGAGAGAGAGAGAGAGAGAGAGAGAGAGAGAGAGAGAGAGAGAGAGAGAATTAAATATGATAGTGGAATGAAAAGATGTGGAATGTTGATAGGGGTTGTGTAATAAAACTTAGCTAGATATTGTGGGATCCATTACACGTACGTACAACATAAGTTCTTGATTCTTGTTCCCCTTTGGAAGAATCTATGGCTGCGTTGTGGGCTTTTTACCTTTTTCTTTCTTCTTTAAATTTTCATTGGAGCAAATGAGAACAATGTTCTCCAACACTACAATTTTACACCATAAATAAAATAAACGTTGGGCAAAATATATTACATGTACATGTATATCATGTCATATAGTTGTGCCCCACACGTGATAAGGAGTTAGGAGAAATGATTTAAATTAATGATTTATGCATCATTTTTTCATAGTTTATGTTCACATCATAATTACATGTCGTGTTTCACACTGTGTCGTGAAACTAATATCATTTCGTATCGTGCGACAACGTATTTAAGCTGATATATATGTTTATGATTTGGATTCAAAATCTATCACTTGCAACATATTGATAGTGAAATGTTGTGGGAAAACATAGGGTTGTTTGCTCACATGTCCATCACATGGGTGTAATGGTCCTTCATCATCCAAGTTAGTTTGAGAAGCAGCCAACTTTTGAGATCTCTCTTTCTTCGTCAATCATTATATACCCCCCCCTTTCAATATTGAATATTTTTTACAAGTCCATTTCCATATTTATTACGTGGAAGGTATGAGTCGTATTTCGTATTTGTTATCACATATGAGTCGTCTCTATCATGGATTAGTTAGAGTTACTTGAACTTAGATATGCCCATTTTCAAACCGAAACCAACTCAAATCGGGTTTTAAATCGGAACCGAAACCTGTATAAACTGGACCGGTGCAAACCGGAACCATCTTGAACCGTGAACCGTCAGCTTGCGGTTCGGTTTCGGTTTACTCTTTTTCAAACCGTGAAACCGTCAGTTTCAAACCGTCGGTTCCAAACCGGGTAAAACCGACGATTTCACCTACTAAAATTGTCAAAGATCAAATATCTAATGAATTAGATAAATGAGTTTTAAATTAAAAACATTATTGAAGATCTAAATCTTCCAATTTTTACTTATATTTAAAACAAACTATTCATTTAAAATACAAAAATCCTAACAATTTTGATATTTTAAAATAGTATACAAAATGATAAAATATTATTATGTATTTAGTATAATTGCAAATGGATACTAACGTTCTCAAAAAATATATTGGGATAAAAGTTGTTCAAATTTTATCACTGAAAAACATAGAATATCAAAATTTGTTTAATAATTACTATACGACGAAGAATAAAAAATAATGATATAAAATTTAATTCTAAAATGATGATGATAATGAAGAATCAACAATGAGATTGTATTAATATATTTAATTGGTCAATTCTTTCATGAGATTGTACAATTTTATTTATAATATATTACTAACTTGATTTGAAACTGAAAAATGTATTTTTTTTAAATTAATAAAAAAATAATTCAGTAATTAAAAAAAATAAAATTTATGAAAATCGTGAAACCAGTAAATTAGAACCGGAACTGGCGGTTTCAAACTAGAACCGTCAATTATCTACATGCGGTTCGGTTTCGATTTCAGTTTGTGATAAACATTAACCGACGGTTTCAAACCGTAATCGGAACTGGAATTGGGCATGTCTAGTTGTACTTTGTAAAATAAGTTCGATGTTATATAGATCGATGATTGTGTTGCATGTATTTTGTCAGGATTAGATATGTTGTTCAATTGGTGTTCAATTTGTGTCACCAATGAAATGATAGACAAGTGTTTTCATTTAATAACTATTTAAATTAGTAGGAACGAACTATTTTAGGTATTTGAATGTACGCAAATTGGACGTACAAATTAGATACATAAAAATTGTACATCATATTAGATTTATATTCTGTATATCTCATATCACAATACTACTCACATGAGTCGTGTGGTTTGATGTAGCATCTATTTATAACGTATAATACGCTACATTTATGATAAATTATTGATACATCATTGTGTTGCATTTCGTTTTTTCATAATTAAAAAAAATAATATATATATATTAAAAAAATTAGTTATATAGGTCCCGATTTCCAGAAAATATGTTTTTCTATGGAATATTGGATAATGATTACTTACTCCAAAGAAACCAACTATTTATATTAATGAAGGATTTTAGTAAAGGTGAAACCCACCTATAAACCTTTCTTGGCACACTTCTTGATTCTTTTTGTATTGAAAGCTCACGTGTTTAAAGTTTGATGTCTTATCCAATGGATGAGGAGCACTATTGTATGTGTACTTATGCTAGAATCAATGGGACGTAGCATAGCGGTGAAGGTGGGTGGTCCGGAACCGATAGGTCATGGGTTCAATTCCCACTGGACACGCTATGTGTGAGTCTGTCACCCTGTCACATTAAGGGTGGTTTAACTCTTCTGTGTGGTTTGCAGGCTATTGCACAGGAGCGAGGTTTACCCTGTGCGCACCAAAGGTAGCGGCTGCGGGTTCCTCGTGGAAAAAAAAAAAAAATGGGACGTACTTTGAGATGAACGAAATAAAATATAAGATTGAAATAAAAATCGCTATCAATAAATTCGAATCTTTACCAACTATTTATGATTAAGATAGAAATTTAGTGTTATTCCTTATCCTTAATTTTATGTAATACTACATTTTTGTTACTTTTAAATAAATTATATTGGACACTTTTATGTATAATAGTAATTTCTTTAGAGAAGAGAATATATACCTAATAGCATTAAATCTTTGCATCTACCTCTCAAAGTAGAGCAGCTAATTCATATCATTAGGCTTTACTTGTGCAGATTGGACACGGCATTATTATACTATTAAGTAAATAGTTAGTAATTTGATACTATTATATTTGGAGGATGTTTCTATGAATGTATATAAAATTGTAGTGTAACTAATCTTTAAAATGCCCCAACTACTGAAAAGTCTCTTTTAGATCATGGGAATATTAGGGCATTGTCACAATTGCTAAAAATAGATCGAATCCTGTATAGAATAATTCCTAGTTATTATAAGTAGAATCATTTAACTTCTCATAATTATAAGACCATCCAACTTTATAGTTAGAATTGCATTAAGACACTATTGAGGCAAGAGATTCGATCACAACTTCACAGGTACAATTTACAAACGATAAACATTAGGAATAAGAGACTGAAACACAATAGCAACGCGGAATTAAGACGAAATATCAAAAAAAAAAAAAAACTTATAGTATTTATAACCTACCAATACGATTTATTGGAATGATATAACTGTGTATCATCAATAGCTAAATTGGAGTCGAAATAACCCAAATTGGTAAAACCTCACATAGGAAAAAAAAAATGTAACTAAGATTTGTTTATCTGAGAAGCTTTGACATTCAGAGAAGCCAATGCAACAGTTTCTGGACTCTTTAGCTGATCCAATTGCTTCTTACCACGCCGAAGTAAATACTCGATGTAGAGGAAGTTCTTGCGATCAACCTGGGAGGAATTGCGATGGAACCCCTGAGACACCATCGTTTCAATCCTACTACGTTCTTCGGGGGATTTTGTGTGAGCTGCTCTTAAGAATCCTCTATATAAAGCAAGGACTTGCTTCTGCATCCCTGAAAGCCTGGTAGCTCCCATTGCATCTTCTTGCCGAGTTGTTTCTGAGGTAGCAGATAATCTCAACGCTCAAATCCAAGAAAAAGGAGCTATTCTGGAACACATAAGTATAAAGGTTACTCATAAGTCATAAACCAGTACAACTTTCAAGATTCCAGGAAGGTATACAGGGCACTCAGATGGTGAAAAGGCTGTATCCTTCTTAGCAATGGGAATTGGATAGTATGAGCATCTAGTGGACCTAATAGAAGCACTACGCAGCAGTAGAATATAAGCCCTCAACTGAGATTAATTAGAGATTTAAGTTCATTTTACAAAAATATAACTATACCTAGAGTTTGGACATACTTTGATAAGCTGGTTTTTGTTTCTTAATGTTTAGTTCCACAGCAGTTACCGTATTGCTCCGAAATATGGAAGTTGGAACGGGGAGAATCTGCTATTGTGGCGACAACTGCGACTATCACTTCATTTCTCCCACTTATTCAAGATTCAAGATTTCGCCTGTTGTGATCGAGATCTCAGAATTTGATGAACAAGTAGAAGAATGAGATTCAGATCTAAGAAGATTCTAGAGATCGAATATGAATGTTCATTTAGCAAAAGATTGGAAAGCTTACTGCAAATGAGATACAAAATATGTATTTATACATGCACTTCTCTTCTCAAGCAATCCTAACCGACTAACTAACTAGAAAACGTAATCGTGTGCAACACGATTTTATTAGTAAAATGTAATAAGCAGCCATCCGATCTTCCAGCTCACAACGTTGATCCAACGGCCACCAATCCATCTTTATTTAATAGCTATAACCGTTTCATAACCGCCTCCTTCATCACAACTACTTCTGTTCACTTTCAACCTCCTTCAACATTCAGCATTCATCCTTCTGTTCACACAAGATCAAATCTCAACACCCCCCGCAAGATGGAGGCTGTGAAGATCCACAAGCCCCATCTTGGAGAGAAGAAACCGAAAGCGAGGACCGGCCAAAACCTTTGGGAAAACATCAGCAAGCTGCTGAGAAGTGTGAATAGCAGTTGGAACAATAAGCCCTTCCTTGTAACGATCCCGAACAATGTGGCAATCAAGTTCTAAGTGTTTGGTCTGTTCATGAAACAGCTGATTCCTGGTAATATGAATTGCAGCAGCATTATCACAGTGTAATGGAATAGGAGTAGAAACCTTGACTTGCAACTCTTGAAGAAGATAAGTAATCCATAGCAATTCTCGAACAGTGGAACTAAGTGCTCTATATTCAGCCTCAACAGTCGAGGCAGAAACAATCTCTTGCTTCTTGCATCTCCAAGAAATCAGAGAAGAACCTAAAGAAATGCAGAAACCAGTTAATGATCTCCTAGTAGTGGGGCAAGTTCCCCAATCAGCATCAGCATAGGCCTTTAAATTTATAGGAGAACTATCAGCAGAGAAGAATAGCCCCATAGAAGGACAGCCTTTTAAATACCGAAGAACATGTAAAGAAGCAACCAATGATTTTCCCTAGGAGAAGACACAAACTGGCTTAATTGTTGAGTAACATAAGTAGGTCTGGCCTGGTCAGATTAAGATATAGAAGTTGTCCTACAAGCCTCCTATACTTATCAGGTTCATCAAGCAAAGGGGATGAAGTTGTAGATAAATCAACTCCTTGAGGGAAAGGAGTAGAAACAGAATGGCAACCAAGAAGTCCTGCACTGTCTACCACATCCAATACATGCTTCCTCTGATTTAAGTATAACCCTTGCTCTCCTCTAGCCAACTCCATACCCAAGAAATATCTTGTCACACCCAAGTCCTTGATAGAAAACTTCTTGTGCAGAAAACCTTTTAAAGCAGAGATCAAATCTAAATCTGGACCAACAACCAGTATATCATCAACATAAACCAGTAGAGTTATAAATTTGTCACCAACTCCCAAGGTGAATAAGCAATGGTCATGAGGGCACTGAGTAAAACCATAAGAAGTAAGAGTCTTACATAATTCATCATTCCATTCTCTAGAAGCCTGCTTGAGGCCGTATAGACTCTTCACCAACTTGCAAACTGTTGGTTCGGAGACGATAGTCAGGTGTAGAGGGGGGGGGGAGGTGAATACACCTGATCACAGTTTCTTCTTCTCAAACTGAAGGACAGCTAAGCTGTTTAGTACAACTGATGAACAATGCCAAATAGTAACCTTCAATCACTGGGTCAGAGTGGGTCAGCTACTGAGCTCTTCTACTGACTTTTGTCAGTCGTTCGAAACTCAGTCGGAGACGTTGTGTGGATAAGTGTGGGGCCCGGAGATTCGTCTCAGTTTTGAAAAACGCTTTTCACAAATCAAGTTCTTTTGGCTGTGCGCTTTTGAAACACGTTTTATGCAAACATATGATTTTGAACAGTTATGATATGCAATAAAACAGTAAAGAACACAAGCGATTTAACGTGGTTCGGATACGCAAGATCCTACGTCCACGGCCCCGACAATGGCGGGATAACTTGTTGATTATACTCGAGCAAGCCTCGGCAGGTATTCGTGCATCTGGCTCGATCCTTCTAAGTTATAGTCCTTAGCGACTTTACAATTCAAACCGAAGTTCGAAAGGGATGGAATAATCTCCAACTAAGAAGGAGTTCTTACAATAAGAACAATTCACAGAAAGTGAACTCCTTCGAATCTAAGCTATAAATATGGCAATGAGCTTAGTCTAGAGAAGAGAGGGATCTAAATACTCTAGAGTGAAGAACTAAGAATATTCTAAGAAAGCGAGTTCTTCTCTGGATAATCTTTGAGTTTACTAGAGTGTTCAAAGCTTGAGCGTTTTTCCCTTTTTTTTTATTCCGTGCGTGGAGCTTCGAATTTCTTCTCTATTTGTAGTTGTGAGCTATGGCATATGTCCGTTGGAGACGACGATGCCACGTGTCACAAGCTTCCAAAGAAAACGGCCATAATTTCGAATTTGTTGCAGCAGGGCAGTTAATTACTTTACATGAGAGCAGCTTTACTGTATAGAGCAGATATGGCGCTGTCGGCTTCTCATTGGTCGAGGTTTGTGGTTGGTGAGAATGTGTCAGAGTCAAACTTGACTATTCAAACAACCTCGTAAGATCTTCTGCTGAACTTCGAAAAGACTTGTGCGACTGGGTCGTTTTCTGTCGAACACGGTAGACTAGATAAGTCTCTGTCTTCTTCGACTGAGTCGGCTGACAAGGAATACATTTACTAAGTAGGTCAGTTGGCGACTGCGAAGGTACTGAGCTTTGCATATGTTCTTCTGCTGATGGCTTATCGGTGATGGGTCGTCTTCTCCGAGGTGAAGATCACTTGGTCGAAGAACGCAAGCTCTTACAAAGATGACGTGGGGTTCTGGAAAGTAACTTCGTCAGAAGATCAGTCCAACAGTTTACCCCGTACAGGACTTAGACAAAAGATAATCAAAATAAACAAGTCTAACCTATACATCATCTAATCCTATAGACACACTGCACGACTGATATCAGCTGGTTTTGGGATCTTTAATTCCATAGTACTACTATGATTTCCCCCAATATTCTTTTAACCACTAGACAACTGAGTACCATCTACTGACTCATAACCCAACAATTTCCCCCTAATTGATGATGCCAAAACCTCTATTTCTAACCATCTAACCTCTATTCTAAAATAAGGAACGGAGAGCTAATCTACTGACAACAATTTCCCCTTGATTTATCAGAAGACAATCAAGATGATCAATAAAACATCAGGTCAGTAGGCGAGATATAGGCAAAATCAGAGAACGATTATGTGAGTGTGTGTCAGATCACTTAGCGATCAGTTGTGAGAAAATACAAACAAAAGCCATGAGACAATGAATAATTGTCTGGCAAGCAATAGGAACCAATATATATATAGACAGAGAGTACATGGGCCCTATTACTATTACAACAAATATGAGATAAGAGATCAAGTCTGACTTCTGAAATTCTTCATGCGTTTCTTAAAGTCAGCAGACTTGTCAGCTGGAGGGTCCAGGTAGTAATACTTGTAGACTCTTGAGCGTAGAACCTGGATTTCCTCATAATCATCTGGATCGTGCATATTCAGACATAGATGAACAACAGCTTCTTCTACTTCTCTCTCAATCTCTTTTGTGCACAGCACGCCGCGAGTAGTCCTAGGAGGAGGGATTCGCCTGAAGGCTGGAGCTCTGAAGGGTATTTTCTCTTTCTCCATGATCTGGCGGATCTGATTTCTGAAACCCATATCGAATCGACTGATAAGTCCATCAAAGTGTTGATCAGCTAATTTGTCAGTCTCATAGATACCCCAAACATAGTACCCTTAATAAAGTCTTCTTTCAGTTCCTCCCACTGCTCGTTGAGCTCGGCTGGCACCCATTTATCCACATGAGGTGTAGGCTCCTTCTTGATATAAGGTGCCCTTCTGAACTTGGATCCTCGTGGAATCTGCTTCCTTGGATCAGCTGTTGGCTTTGCGGATAGGCTAATCATTTTAGCCATGTCAACTATCCTCTTTTTTCTCTCTGAGAGCCGCTGCCCTTGTATCTCCACTCCTGAGATTTAGTCCCTGCAGCGTGGCTTCCCAAGTAGCTCTATCCTCTGCCTCCTGCTCTGGTGTGAGATTAGTCGGGTAATAACTCTGTGCAGTTGGCTGGACCTCAGGCACTAAGGCCTTGGCTAGCTCCTCCTGAGCTTTCTTCTCATCCTCGGCCTTCTTGGTCTTAGACTTTCCAACAACTTTCTTTGGCTTCTTGCCTTTCTTAGCCTCTTCCAGCTGATGCTCATGATCAAGCTTATCCTGATCCTGAAGCTGTTGAGCAATCTGAAGATCATAGGCTTCTTGCTCCGCTTTTGATTTGAACTTGCGAGCCGAGGAAGATGGAGAAATGGGTTCAGTGGCGATCTCCTTCCCCGATCTCTGCGGTGGCAATACCTGAGGCTCTTCTTCTTCTTCTTGATCCAAGAATTTTGCGATTTCGTCTATGTGCTGGGTAGATGAGATGGGAACTGCCTCAGTCACTGTCTGGCTCAGAGGGGTGTATTCCAAAGAGGAGTACAGGTGAACCGGGTCCCGGCCCGAGCGGCCGACCCTTCTCCTTGAGCCGTGCTTTGGCCCCTTCCCCCCCTTACTTCCTTCCTCCACCAATTCGACCACGGCCCGGTTCCGCCTCGGTTTCTTCCTTTACTTCTCCTTCCCCTTTTTGGCATCATCCGCCTTAGAGAGGTGAGAGCGGATGGCTTTGATTTCTCGTTCAACATTGTAGACTCGATTCTTTAATGAGAGTGGCAGTGGATTCGAAGTCTTTGACGAGGTCGCAGTACATTTCCCAATCTTTTCCTTGATCAGCTCTGAATTGCTTAAGCTGCGCGGCTGACTCCTGACAGAGTTTCAGCAAAGCCTGATCGTGGGAATCTGTCATCTCTTTCTGAATGGCCTTAAGGGCCTCCACCTGTTGTTTTATAGCAGTTTGTAGGTAGGAGGTGGCCAATTTATTCCTTTCTTCCATTTCGGCCTTGACTGAAGCAAGAGCCTGAGCCAGCTGCTCAGAGAAAATCTTCTGTTGAGTTTGAAGGAGCTGCTAACTCTGTGTTTCCAAATCTACCTTCTGAGCTGCTAAGGCAGTCTCAATTATCTCCTGAATATTCAGCTGAGGAGTAGGAGCTTCTGAGACTTTCTTCACGCCTTCAGCCAGTCGGGTTACACTAGCCGTTTGAGCCTTAGTATACTGGGCCCATTTTGTATGAACATCTTTGGCTAAGAGGCGATTTTTGTTCCCTTGCCATCTTATGGCCTTGTTCACCGACTTAGAGGTGACGGAACCAATTGGTTGTATCTGATACAAGCTTGTTCCGATCCTCTGCTCAGAAATCGCGAGTAGTTGCTCTCGACTGCGCTTCGAGGCACCCGGGGCATCACCTGATATGGACGGAGGTGGTGATTTGCCCTTCTCGCGGGGAGTGGGACCCTCAGCAGAGCCTCCCAACTCTGCATCCTTGGGTGATGCCTGTTCCATCTCCTCATCCTTATCTCCATTATTCTCATTATCAGGAGAAGATGGTGGCGAATGACTGTCGCCGGGCACTGAGGTGCGCAAGCTCAGCAGATAGAGCATTGCCGCCCTCAAATCTTCGAATGTTGCCAGATCAGCTGGTTCCCCGAACCCAATTGCTGACTGCAACTCTTGCTCTTCAGCAAGTAATGAAAGAGTTGTCTGAGTCCTTATGATCTCTTCGAGTATGTCCCAACTCAGGGACCTCAGCAGCATCTGAACTCTAGCCCTTATGGCTATTTCCACCAGATCTGAATGATCAGATATCTCAGGGATCTGTGAGTGGACTTCACTTGTGGTTTGGAGGCGAGTAGAGTGGATGGTCGTCCACTCAGAGGAAGTCTCTTCAGTCAGAGTCCTGACGTCCGACTGAGTCTCCTCGGAGCTGATCACTTGTACCTTATCCTTAAGTATGGCTCCCTCCATTCCTGTGTCGGAGTCAAGAATGTGTTCTTCAGTAGGAGGAGGAGAGGCTGGTTTAGCTTGTTCTACTGGCATCTCAGCAGGTCCAGTTTTAGTCAGCCTTTTTCCTTTTTGAAGGGTCGGCGCGAGGGGGCAAAACAATAGCTGATCTTTCTCTCTTCTGATCAGGCGGCCCTCGCCCAACAGACTTCTCGGCAGCTGCTTTAGTTTTGAATTTTATTAGCTTGCTGTCGAAGAATTTGGCGTCGGCAAATGAAGAATTCCTCGCTACTGATTGCTCGATCAGTATGGACATCTTGGTCCCATACAGTAGCTTCCCAACGCTAATCATCTTCCGCTCACCAGTGGGTAAGGTGGTGAAATTGTACGCCTGAGCCTTCAGCTCGGCTACGTAATAATCTGTCCAGTTCACTTGGACTCCGTCGTCTATAGCCATCATCAGCTGAATACGTGGCTTAGACAGCTGATCATAAGATCCTGCGGAGCTCGTCAGAATATGTGACACAATGTAGGCGAGCCCCCCGTACCGAGGTAGCAAAGCGGGTTCTTTGGTAGAGCGATTTTGAAACCGATGTCCCGCCTCCCACAGAACTTCTGAACATACGTGTTCATCTCCTTCTCCTTGTAGCCAATAGGAGAAACACCACTGTCTGGGAGATCAAACGCCAGTCCCAATGCATCTCGGATGTTGAACACGCGCTGACTCACATCCTACGAGTTTGGGATAACCTCCTTCATATACGAGAAGGAAGATTCTTCTCCTCCGGACGCGAGAGTCCTCCAGTTGAGGTATACTTCCACAACTTGCCTCGGCAGATAAGCCCTAGGCTGCTTGGATACGAGCCATTCAAGTCCAGATTGTTCAAGCACCTCGAAGACAGGCTCAAGGTATGGAAGATTCACTTGGCGAAGCGCCATGGTGGGTATCGACTGATATAATAAATGCAAGCATGTCAACAAAAACGTTAAGTATTCAATACTACGCAAACCTCTTCAGCTGAACTTTTACGATCAGCTGGTTACCGTTAAGACTTAGGAGGATGGTTGACGTGCTAAAGACCACGTTCCCCCTTGCTGTGTACAGTATGATTCTCCCAACTGAATCACTGTACTGATCATCTGACCTGTCATACTGGTTCCTTCCTTCTGATACCAATTGTTGCCAATTGTAGTTATCAGTAGTTGTCCTCTACTGACGTGACTCAGTAGGATCCAATAGACCTAGCTCAACTGATAGTTCTCTGAATCTGTTCTCAGCTAGTGGTTTGGTTAGTATGTCTGCCCTTTGCTTGTCAGTATGGACTTTCTCCATTCTGATATCCTTCTTCTCGACATGGTCTCTGATGAAGTGGTGTCGGATATCCACGTGCTTGCATCTCGTATGTAGAACTGGATTCTGAGTTATTGCAATAGCACTTGTGGAGTCACAGTAGATGGGCACTTCATTCTGAATGATACCATAATTTCTCAGTTGTTGTCGAGGCCAAAGGATCTGGGCACAGAACTTCCAAGCAGCCATATACTCGGCTTCGGTGAGTGGACGTTGCTACCGAGTGCTTTGTTTCTTTGAAAACCATGATATCGGCTTCTTTGGCCTAGGAACCGACATGTTCGGAAGTCGACTTTCGATCTATTCTCGTATCCCGCATAATCGGCATCGAATAACTTCGTCGTATAAGATTATCATCGCCAGGATACCATAACCCGGCGTCGAGTGTTCCTCTTAGATATCGCGAGAATCTTCTTTTGCTTGAGTCTAGATGACTTCGCTTGGGATCCGCTTGAAATCTTGCACATACACCTACAGCATAAGTTATGTCAGGTCGGCTAGCTGTTAAGTATAATAAATAACCAATAATAGCTCTATAATCAGTAGAGTTAACAGAAGCTCCCTCTTTGTCTAGATCGATTTTAAAATTTGTGTTTATGGGGATCTTGACTGGCTTGCTCGAATCGCAGCCGAATCTTTTGAGAAGATCTCGAGTGTATTTAGCTTGATTGATGAAGATTCCTTCAGGTGATTGCTTCACTTGAAATCCAAGGAAATAATTCATCTCTCTCATCATGGACATCTCGAACTTCTCCTTCATCATCTTCTTGAACTGCTGGCATATGGTCTCGTTTCTGCAGCCAAAAATGATGTCGTCCACGTAGATTTGCACCAGTAGAATGTCATCTCCTGACTTTATGCTGAACAGGGTGCGATCTACTGTCCCCTTCTGAAAACCTTTACGAAGTAGAAAGTCCGATAGGGTATCGTACCAAGCCCCGGGTGCTTGTTTTAACCCATACAGAGATTTCTGAAGTCTGTACACCTGATGTCCCTGCTGAAAGCCGGGCGGTTGTTCCATGTAGACTTCTTCCTTCAGTACGCCGTTCAGAAAAGCTGACTTTACATCCATCTGATATACTTTGAATCCTTGATGCGTTGCTTAGGCTAGGAAAAGACGAATGGCTTCCAATCTTGCGACTGGAGCGAAAGTTTCATCAAAGTCGATTCCTTCTGCTTGACTGTATCCCTTGGCAACTAGTCGAGCTTTGTTTCTGACGATGACGTTGTTTTCATCACGCTTGTTTTTGAAGACCCACTTAGTACCGATCACATGCTGATGTCTAGGTCTATCAACAAGCTCCCAAACTTCGTTTCTGACGAACTGGTTCAACTCTTCTTGCATGGTGATGATCCAGTCAGCATCGTTAAGTGCGTCCTCTATCGACTGAGGTTCTTCTATAGACAAGAAACAAGAATAAAGTGAGCTTTCTCCTTGATTTAATCTCGATCTTGTTCTTATCGTTGCTGATGGATCTCCTATTATGAGATCTGAAGAGTGAGCGTCAAGCCATGAACGTCTGAGTTTGGCTTCTTCTTCTGATACTACTTCTGCAGAATCAGTAGGAGTGTTAGGCATTTCAGTAGTACTGTTCTGAGATTACAGCAGATCAGTAAGAAGGTTAGGATCTACTGAGTTTCCAGGTTCAGAGGCATTTAGCTCAGGAACATTAATCGTTCCCCCTGAGTTTATATTCTCATTAGAGGTCTCGGTTACCGCTGGGGCTTCCTCATCGACCGTTGTTACCTGTTGTTGATTCTGTTCAGTAGAATCAACCAGGTCAGCTACATCGCCTGTTGGTTGAGTCTGAGTTTCTTCATCATCTGACTCATCATCCCAACAATGCTGAATCTTTTCAGTTTTATCAGTCAGTCCGAGATCCTGTAGCTTGCTGCTGACATCATCAGTATTTGTCTCTTTCCTGTTCTCAGTAACAAACTCATCAAAAACAACATGAGGGCTTTCCTCCACGCAAAGAGTCCGATAGTTAAAGACTCTGAAGGCTTTACTGACTCGGGAATATCCTAAGAATATCCCTTGATCAGATTTGTTTTCAAAGACCTTCAACCGATCTTTCCCGTTATTGTGGATAAAGCACGGACAACCAAAAATATGAAAATGAGAAATATAAGGAATTCTCCCTTTCCACAATTCGTATGGTGTCTTCATGTGTTGTTGTGTAAGTAGTGAGCGATTCGAGTGTAAGCGGCCGTGTCGGCAGCATCCGCCCAGAACTTAGAGGGTAGCCCAGAGTCTGCTAGGAGCGTCCTTGCTGCTTCTTTGAGTGTTCTGTTTTTGCGTTCAGCAAGTCCGTTCTGTTGAGGAGTACGAGCAGCTGATGTCTCGTGATGAATTCCCTCTTTCTCGCAGTACTCTTTAACTACTGAGTTGAGAAATTATGTTCCTCTGTCTGAGCGAATTCTTTGTATCTTGATGTCCTTTTACACACTGAGCTTTTTCAGTAGTTTAGGCAACTCAGTCATGACATCAGATTTGTTGGCGATGAAGATTACCCATGTATATCTCGAGTAGTCGTCTATAACGACAAGGGCATACTTCTTGCCTCGTATAGTCACTGGAGAAACTGGCCCAAATAAATCCATGTGCAGCAGCTGAAGGATTCCATCAGTGGAAGGTGAAGGAATAGGTGGATTGCTTTTCTTTGTCTGTTTTCCCTTCAAGCATGCTTCACAATTTCTGTCTTTGATGAACGATTCGTTGGGTAGTCCCCTGACTTTAGAGTTCTTGGCGAGCTTGTTCATAGTCTTGAAGTTCAGGTGGCTGAGTCTCTTATGCCATAGCCATCCTGACTTGTCACTGGATTTCGTCTGTGCGAGCAAGCAAGCCTCAGGTTCTGCGGTATTCCAGTTAGCAACGTATATATTTTTCTTCCACGAACCTGATAACACTGTTTTCCCTGTAGGTTTATCAACAATATCACAAAAACCAGCGTCAAATATTACTCTGTTAAGATTATCACAGAATTGACTGACAGAAAGGAGATTATGTTGAAGTCCTTCAACATATGTTACTCTTGGAACTGAAGCAGTCCCAATGTTCAGCGTTCCATATCCCCTTGTGTAGCCTTTAGAATTGTCACCAAACTCAATTCTGGGACCATCTTCTTGTATATAGTTGGTCAGCAGACTCTTCTGGTACGTCATGTGTCTTGAGCAGCCGCTGTCCACTATCCATGGGTCCTTATGCACCTGTAAAACTGAAGCATTTTTAGGTACCCTTTGGTTCAGTTGGGTCCTTACATGTTAGTGGGTGATTTCGACAAATCTACCTCAGAACCTTAGAAGTCTGAGACTTCTTCTTCTGAACCTTGTCAGTTTTCTTCTCCACAGGACTCGGAGATACTGACTTTCTACTGATGATTTTGGGTTCAGGAGCTTTCTTCTTCTGAGTCTTTGCGCTTCTCCTGACAGTGGGCTCATAATAGTACGAGCCGTACTGAGCCGGGTGCTCGTACAGTGGCTCATGGTACTGTTCTGCCCATCTGACCTTCTTGGTTCCCCCTGAATTTGATTACGGTGTCCTGGGGCTGGAACCTTTGGTCAGCTGCTTGTTGTTGCTCGGCTGAGGTGCAATCATTTTCTGTTTGTTCTTCGCCTGAGGTGTGGTGTCAGCAGCTTGCACCTTTCCTCTGACAAACCTATCAGCCATCGCTTCTGAGCTTTTCGAGGTAGAAGCTTCGTGGGTATAGCCAAGTTCTTCTTTCATGACAGTTGGCCGTTGTGCTCTGAGCATACTTTCTAGCTTCTCCTTAGCTCTAAGGTATTGTCCAGTCATCAGTCCTCGCCAGACCTCATCACTTCTCCTGAGTGAGTCATAATCTTTCTGTACGCCTGAGAGCTTCTGACTGAGCTGGGCTATTTCAGTCTCTTTCTCATAATTGTCCTTAGTCAGAACTGAGATCTGAGTCTCTTGAAGCTGAGACTTAGTCATAAGAGATTCGATCTCTTCCTTGAGTCTCGCAACTAGATTCTCTGACTCAGTAGAGACCTGACAATCAGAAGAAAGTCTCTAATTTCCAGCCTTTACCATCTCCAGTTCCTGGATCGTTCTGCTGAACTCTCTGCTCAGCTGAATCTGTTCCTCTAGTAGATCGTCGTATGCTTGTACCACATCCGGGAGGATCATTACGTGACCGAGCACGTGTCGTGTGTGCTGTGTGAAGAAGAGGTTATATTAAGTTTGGAGTTTACCTCAGTCTCTTCTCCGGCCATCAGACAGTATTCAGCTGTTCCTTCAGGAACCATTTCTCCGACCTCAACTGCTACAAATGCAGCTTCGTCCTCAGAGGAATACATAAATGTATCCTCCTCAAGTGAGTTGTCGGATATCTCTCCGGCGATGTAGGCCTGCCTTCTTTGGGCAAATTTTTCTCTTCTAGCCTGCCGTTCTGCTCGTTGAGCAGCTGAGAGTTCGGGACAGTCGTACTGATAGTGTCCCTCCTTCTTACGCTTATAACAGTGGATGTTTCTTTGCTTTTTCCAGTGAAGCTTTGGATGGACTCGTAGCAGGCTCTGTGTTCCTGCATTCAGTAGAAGGATTAGATTCTTCCCTTTTCTGATAATCTTTCTTACCTGAGGGAGAAACTCTTTTGTATTTCCTCATCTTTCTGACTCTCTCATTTTCTCTCTGATATTTGAGAGCCATCACAGCCAGCTGGTCAGTGCCTGAAGTCTCACAAGATTTTGCTTCGATAGTGGCCACTGCCTTGCTTGAGGAAATCGGTTTGGATCCAGTTTTGCTGACAGTTGCTTTAAAAGCATGATCGATCTGTGTGTCAGCTGGAGCACTGGAACACCTTTGGGGTAGACTATGCTCAAATTCCTCCGTCTTTAGTTCTGAAAATATAACATCAGGAGTTAGAGCATTTAGATCAGAGCGACGTAAATAAGTAGCAAATGGAAGCCACTTTTGTCGAGGTAGCGCTCTCAAGATCTTTGTGTTCATCTCTTTGTTGGTGAACACCTTCCCCAGCCCGTTGATGACATTGACTTGGTTTGTAAATCTGACACTGAGCTCGTCAATGGTCTCACTGGGCTCCATTGCAAAGGCTTTGAACTTCTGAAGCTCTAATTCGAGCTTGTTTTCTTTGATCTGCGGGGTTCCTTGGCTCAGTACAGCCAAAGCATCCCATAGCTCTTTTGTCGTTTTGCAGTCCTGCACCCTCCCGAGATGAGAGTCACTGAGCGTTGTCAGTATTGCGTTTCGCGCAACTCGGTCGAGGTTGTGCAGCTTTTTCTCTTCAGGCGTGAAGGCTGATTTGTCTTTGGGAACCTTAGCATCGATTTGTGCTCCCGCAGTAGCGAACTAAACGCTGTCAATCATGGGAATGATGGGTCCAGTCTCCAGGACGTCCGTCATGCTGTCGTGCAGCGATGTGAGGTGTGCCTCCATTCTCACGCGCCATACCGTGAAGTTCTCTATTGAGAACATCGGCACCATCCTGATACCTGACATGTCAGACATTATGCGAACGGGTATAAGGATGAAAGAAGAGATGCTTGTGCGGTGAAAACGTTTTCAAGGATCTGTTCGAGAGAACCAGTAGTACAGAACCGGCGATCAGAAGAACACCGACGCTCTGATACCAATTGTTGGTCCGGAGACGATAGTCAGGTGTAGAGGGGGGGGTGAATACACCTGATCACAGTTTCTTCTTCTCAAACTGAAGGACAGCTGAGCTGTTTAGTGCAACTGATGAACAATGTTAAATAGTAACCTTCAATCACTGGGTCAGAGTGGGTCAGCTACTGAGCTCTTCAACTGACTTTTATCAGTCGTTCGAAACTCAGTTGGAGACGTTGTGCGGATAAGTGTGGGGCTCGGAGATTCGTCTCAGTTTTGAAAAACGCTTTTCACAAATCAAGTTCTTTTGGCTGTGCGCTTTTGAAACACGTTTTATGCAAACATATGATTTTGAACAATTATGATATGCAATAAAACTGTAAAGAATACAAGCAATTTAATGTGGTTCGGATACGCAAGATCCTACGTCCACGGTCCTGACAATGGCAGGATAACTTGTTGATTATACTGAGCAAGCCTCAGCAGGTATCTGTGCACTGGACAGATCCTTCTAAGTTATAGTCCTTAGCGACTTTTACAATTCAAACCGAAGTTCGAAAGGGATGGAATAATCTCCAACTAAGAAGGAGTTCTTACAATAAGAACAATTCACAGAAAGTGAACTCCTTCGAATCTAAGCTATAAATATGGCAATGAGCTTAGTCTAGAGAAGAGAGGGATCTAAATACTCTAGAGTGAAGAACTAAGAATATTCTAAGAAAGCGAGTTCTTCTCTGGATAATCTTTGAGTTTACTAGAGTGTTCAAAGCTTGAGCGTTTTTCCCTTTTTTTTATTCTGTGCGTGGAGCTTCGAATTTCTTCTCTATTTATAGTTGTGAGCTATGGCATATATCCGTTGGAGACGACGATGCCACGTGTCATAAGCTTCTAAAGAAAACGGCCATAATTTCGAATTTGTTGCAGCAGGGCAGTTAATTACTGTACATGAGAGCAGCTTTACTGTATAGAGCAGATATGGCGATGTCGGCTTCTCATTGGTCGAGGTTTGTGGTTGGTGAGAATGTGTCAGAGTCAAAGTTGACTATTCAAACAACCTCGTAAGATCTTCTGCTGAACTTCGAAAAGACTTGTGCGACTGGGTCGTTTTTTGTCAGACACAGTAGACTAGATAAGTCTCTGTCTTCTTCGACTGAGTCGTCTGACAAGGAATACATTTACTGAGTAGGTCAGCTGGCGACTGCGAAGGTACTGAGCTTTGCATATGTTCTTACGCCGATGGCTTATCGCCGATGGGTTGTCTCTCTACGAGGTGAAGATCACGGTCTTGGTCGAAGAACGCAAGCTCTTACAAAGATGACGTGGGGTTCTGGAAAGTAACTTCGTCAGAAGATCAGTCCAATAGTTTACCCCGTACAGGACTTAGACAAAAGATAATCAAAATAAACAAGTCTAACCTATACATCATCTAATCCTATAGACACACTGCACGACTGATATCAGCTGGGTTTTGGGATCTTCAATTCCATAGTACTACTATGATTTCCCCCAATATTCTTTTAACCACTAGACAGCTGAGTACCATCTACTGACTCATAACCCAACACAAACCTTTCCAGCATGTGCTTTATTGTACCCTTTAGGAGGCAACATATATATTTCATCTGTGAGGATGCCATGGAGGAATGCATTATTTATGTCAATTTGATGTAGATGTCATTTACAAGAAGCTGCTAAAGCAAGTAGAAGCCTAATGGTAACATGTTTTGCTACAGGAGAGAATACTTCCTCATAGTCTATGCCATATTCCTGTTTATACCCTTTAGCCACCAACCTAGCTTCGAATCTCTCAACTGGTCCATCAGCCTTAAGTTTCACTTTATACACCCATTTAGAGCCAATAGCATGTTTACCTGGTGGAAGATCAACAAGCTCCCATGTAGCATTCTGTTCCAGAGCATCTAGCTCTGCCTGCATAGTTGAATCCCACTCAATATACTTGCTGGCCTCCTTATATGTAGAAGGCTCCTGTAGGTTGGTAACCTTAGTAAGAAATGTTTTATAATCCGGACTAAAAGCAGAAGAACAAATGTAAGGAAATGTAGGAGGAGTTAAAGTGGTAGAGGGTTGACCGGGAAGAGTCAATTGTATTTGACTCACAAAGTCATTAAGCCAAGATGGAGGCTTTGTAGACCGTTTAGGCCTTCTGATCTCCTCAATAGTTGGTTCTGTATCAGTAGCAGGCGATTGTGCCTCCATTGGTGAAACAACGGAAGGGGAATTAGGTGAAGAGACTGTATTAGTAGGAACTGAATATGTAGAAACAACCTCCAATGGGACAGAATCATTTAAAGGAATGATTTATGTAAGGGATGGACTAGGCTCTGTCTCCACCAAAGAAGGAGGATCTGAAGCATCAAATGGAAATATGTGAGGAAATACTTTAACATCCCTAGAAACAATAACCTCTTTGTTGTCCAAATCAAAGAGGGTATAACCTTTATGCTCAACTGCAATGCCTAACATGATGCATTTAGCTCCTCTAACATCAAATTTCTTCTTGTGAGGGTTGATATTAGCTGCATATACCAAACAACCAAATGGTTTCAACATTGTGAGATCAACTATGGATTTTGTTAAAATAGAGAAGGGAGAAATCCAACCAAGCACTCTACTTGGCAGTCTGTTCAGAATCCAGGTTGCAGTCAAAATGGAGAAAGGCCAAAATGACTCTGGTAAGCAACTCTGGAACATCAAAGCTTTAGCTATCTCCAATAAGGAACGATGCTTGCGTTCTACTGTTCCATTCTGTTGTGGAGTGTATGCACATGATTTAAGGTGTATAATTCCAAGAGAATGAAAGAGTTCTTGAATCTGTAAATTCACAAATTCTGATTCATTATCAGTCTTGACCTTCTTCAGACCTTCTTCACCCTTTTATTGTACTGGTTTTCCACCATCTTCAGATAAATCTCCAAAACTTTGTGCACTTGCTTCTTAGAATGTAGAAGATAGGTCCAAGTACTTCTACTGCAGTCCTCAACAATAGTCAGGCTAGGTTGCACGGACACGGACACGGGACACGGTACGACACGGCATTTTTTGAAAAATTTAGGACACGACACGGGCGCTAATATAAAAAATATTAAATTATTAATATATATATATACATATATATATATATATATATAAATTTAAAAATGATCAAGTCAAGTTTTTCAATATCAAACTCATAGTTCAAATGATCAACTCAAACGACATAGTCATAATTCATAAGTAGATAACCATAGCATAAAAATGTAAAATACTAAAATAAGTAGATAATCTAAATACATTAGTAAGGTAAGTAATATTTAATTATTTAATTATATATTTATTTACTTATTACTAATATAAGGTAAGTAATATTTAATTATATATTTATT
Source organism: Lavandula angustifolia (assembly GCA_028984105.1). NCBI lineage: Eukaryota > Viridiplantae > Streptophyta > Magnoliopsida > Lamiales > Lamiaceae > Lavandula > Lavandula angustifolia. The sequence goes on along the minus strand of CM054823.1, from coordinate 4,844,057 downwards.
TACTTATTACTAATTATATATACTTGTCTCACTGTCCATTTACTTATTTAATTCTATATTTATTTACTTTTTACTAATTTCTAACTGCATGGCCCATTCAACCGTGTCCACTACAAGACTAAATCAAAAAACGTGTATGTTGTCCCCTTCGGATGACAAAGTTGGTGAAGGTGGGTAAGTCCGGGACCGATAGGTCCTGAGTTCAAATCCTACTGAAAGCAACTTTGTGGAGCCTGTCACCTATGGTTAGCCTAGGGTGATTGAACTCTCTTGTGTGGTTTGCAGACTACTGCACAAGGAGCGGGGTTTACTCAGTGCGCACCGAAGGTAGCGGCTGCGGGTTCCACGTATCAAAAAAAAAACGTGTCTGTGCCATGTCGGACACACAAATCGCCGTGTCCGTTCCGTTTCGGACACACAAATCGCCGTGTCCGGAAACGTGTCCATTTTTTTTTTAATTTATGGACACGTTTTTGCCGTGTCGGACACGTGTCGGGCGCGTGTCCGTGTCGGACACGTGTCGGGCGCTTGTCCGTGTCCGACACGTGTCCGACACAGTACGGCGGGTTTTTTCGGAGTGTCCATGCAACATAGTAGTCAGGATATAGGAGGAATTAGCTATGTTCTCCACATTGCAAGGACCCCATACATCTACATGAATGAGCTCAAACAATGCTGTACTTTTATGCTCCAAGGTAGGAAACGGATTCCTGCATTGTTTGGCCTTATGACATATTTCACACGAGCTCAGAATAGTTTGAGTTTCCTTTTCACATAAGCTGGCCAGCTCTGGAACGTGCTGAAGAGTGGTATATGAGGCATGTCCAAGAATAACATGCCAATCCATTAAGGACTCAATCTGAGACTTCGAAATTTGATTGATCCTCTCCAAATTTTATTCTGGATCAATGATGTATATATAGCCTTCCCTGAGCTTGTCCAATGATTATGACATGATCTTGGACAGTCTCTGAACAATACAGTAAGTAGGGAAGAAGACACACTTCAGCTGGAGATCATTGCTCAATTGATGAGTAGAAATCAAATTATGTGTAAACTCTGGAACAAATAACACATCCTGCAATATCAACTCTTCAGTCAATTGAACCTTACCAGTTTCATAAATGGTCTGCATAGCCCCATTAGGAAGAAATACTCCTTGAGGACGTGTCAGCTTTTGAACATCCAGCATGAGATCCTTGTTGCAGCATATATGACTGCTTGCACCAGAATCCATGATCCAATTTTTTTTCTAAGGTATCAATCAGGCTGAAGGAGTAATGCTTCTCTAACACATCTAATGGTGTATAGGTTTCAACATTGTTGACATTGGCCGCATTTCCTAATCTTTTGAGCTGACTCAAAGTTCTTTCTACATTCGAGATCAGATCTCCAACATTTTGGTTCCTGGATTGATTTGTGACAGAATCTCCAGATAAGTTTTGTGAAATTTCTTGCTGAACAGTACAGTTAACTTGCCCCTTTAATTTCTGATCCTTTAGTTTCTGAAACTAATCAGGAATTCCATTCAGCTTGAAACATTCACTTCTTTCATGCCCCATCTTCTCACAATAGCTACACTTCAGCCTTCTTCTTTCTTCCTTGCTCATCCTAGGCTTAAAACCATTCCCATTCTCTCTCTCCTTAAATCCACTTCCAGCTCCTCTATAACCAACATTCATTACGGCTGTATTTGTGTTATCTGGTTCCTTATTACCATAACCTACATTCATGGCCATTTGTTCCTGAGAATAAGTATGTTTAGATGTTACCTTCCTCTGCTCTTCATCTTGAAGCAACATAGCATATGCTCTACTAACCGTAGGCAAGGGTTCAATCAATAATATTTGGCTCCTCACTGTGTCATAAGTGTCATTGAGACCTAACAGGAGCTGCATCAGCTTATCTGTCTCATTGCAGTTCCTGAGATTGTCTATTGCTCCACAATTACAGTTAGCCGCAACAGCACATGTACAAATAGTATTAGGCTGCAGCAGCCAAAATTCATCCTACATCACATTAAGGCTGTTATAATACTTCATAATAGACTGATTTCCTTGAATAAAAGCGGATAAATCCTTTTTCAACTTGAAAATCTTAGCACCATTACTTTGGTCAAATCTCACCTTCAACTCATTCCATAACTGGTGAGAGGTTTCCATTAATAAGAACAATTCTTAATATTCTGATGCTATGCAATTCATTATCCAAGAAGTAACCATAAAATCAACTTGAATCCATGAGTTATAACTAGCATGATTTTGTGATAACCCTAGTTTCCCATAATTAATTAAGGATTTTTTATTATTATTTTCCTTCTAATTTATAGATTTAGAAATTTTACACTCGTAAAAACATGAAATTTATACGTCTCCATTTTATTGTACCTCCACGTAATTATGAATATTCATGGTAAAAGGATTATGCCTATTTCTTAACTAGACAAGGACTTGGAAGATAAATGAAGGCTGATGATTATCCATATATTTTAGAATTTTAAGTCCACCTCATGCTAGGTACACAAGAGAAGTAAAAGTGAATTTGAATTACTCTTGTCTATTCATGATCTTCACATCTTACCTTTTTACGTGGGTCTCATGCAAGTAGCATAGTATGACTCAACAAAGCTAAGTCTATAGCTAATTTTAATGACTAAGTAAGTCTACCCCTATTATTTATATAATTTAGATACTTCTTTTTGGGCTATAAATAGAGGGGTTGGGTTGATGTTTTCTGCAGATAGGTTTGTGTTTTTAGTATTTAGGTTAGGTTGATGTTTTCTGCAGATAGGTTTGTGTTTTTAGTATTTAGGTTAGTATATAAGTCTTTTAGGTTCGGCTGAATAAAATATATGGATATTCCTAATATCAATTTTTTTTAAATGGATAAATGACTTAAGATATCCTCGTTGCCCAATTAATCACTCAAATTATATGTATTTTTGGAGTATGAATTTTATAATATATGTTATGGATAGTATTGTATCCATTATATCTACTCTATAATATTATTATATGATTGTGATACGTATTGCAATGAATGTAAGGCGGTGGAGGAAGCATGACAATGTACAACTACTAAGCAAACTTATATACGTAAGGTATATTATATATATATATACCTTACGTATTATATATATATATAATATATCTTACGTATATAATATACCTTACATATATATATATATATTGTTATTTAAAGGAAATGGGGTAAATAAGATAAGGTAGGTAGATCTTTTGAATAAGATAAAATCTCTCCCCTTTTCACGTATTTGCATGAAGTGGCAGTGGAGTAGATAAGCTGGCAACTTATTAATTTATGTAATTACTATAATATCTATAGTTATGATTCCTAAAGGATTTTCACATCTTCATGTGGCTCTCCGTGTCCTTGTCTTCTCATGCAAGAACTGGAAATAATATATATAATAAGAAGGAAAGAAAGTAAGGTAACTAGAAGCGGTTTACTTTTTTTCTATAAATAGGCAAGGTGGGTCTCTTATTTGCTTGAATCACAAAATCTACACGTAGTCCAAGAATTTTGAGCAAGGATCTTTGAAGGAAACGGAGTCACTTGATCTACTAAAGCGAGTTAATACAATACAGCAACAAGGTGGGTTTTACTTTCTCAAAACTATTTTGAGTTATTGAGTTCTATGAAATGTTATGTTTATCCATGAAAATATTTTTGTGCGTTCTACTTGTTTAATGCTCTGAATTAATCGATCGAGATTCTTGACTAGTCTAACACGCTAGTGAGAATTGTGTACACCGTTGTTAGTAGTACAATGGATTGATCTCCATTGTGTGCTAACCAAGGGAAAGGACCTATGGGCTTCGGCTTTAAGTCTAACGGTTGGGATCTCTGGATCAAGACCCGAGATCAGATGTTTATGGGACTCACTGGGTTGTAGCCCAAAGTCCGAGAGTAAGGAGGTATAGAGTAAGAGTAACAGTAGAACGTGACAGTGCGCACACAATGAGATAAATGTTGGTATGATTGGGAGTGACTTTTGTTTCAAAACCTTCCAAGTCATACGATTTATGCATGGATAAACTATTTATAAAAATGTTTATGAATTGTTTCACCCACTAAGTACACTAGTGCTCAGCCCAAACTATTTTCAAAATGTTTTTAGGTTTGGCGGGTGGTGGTGACGAGTAAAGCTGAGTCGAGGGTTACTGTTGTATATCTATATTATATATTGCTTCCGCTTAAATTCAAATATTTTTATTAAGAACTCTGAGGGGTTTATCTTGTGTATGGTTGTTGGGCCCTGTGATACTTACTTTGATGATTAATTGCTTAAAGACTCAATTTGAGTCGAGTCTTTGAATATAAAATTCTTGAGTATTCTTATCATCTTTGTTTTCATATGATTCATTATTGAAAGATTTGTTACACCATTTATCGGGCTTTCCACTTGGTTTATTCCAGTTAATACAAACCATTTTTCTTTCCCGCTTCTTTTCTCCAAGCCCTAGTCTCACCCTGATGATCGTGTCCTTCTCCGAAAATCGGGGTGTGATAGATTTTCCAGAGGTTTAGGTATATTACCTTCAATAAAGCCTAGCTTATTTCTGCCAGCAAGTGCACGTTTGATTGCTCGGCTCCATGCGTAGGAGTTGTTGCCATTGAACATAACATTCACTATTTTAAGTCCGGGGTGATTGTGTGGACTCAAGTAATAGACATCATTAATCCTTGTATTCTGCTCATTTCTCTCCATCTCTGATCTCAGTAGATTCAAATTCGAAGGATTATCACCAGATTCACCATCATCTCCACTCTGTGATCCTCGTCCGCGGTGATTTGTTCTTCTTCTTCGCCAATTCCTCGACTCTCCTTGCGTACTGCTTTCTCCAAGCTCTTCATCAACCAACACACTCCAATTTGTGCGATACAATCGCACCATGTGGCTCTGATACCATGTTGTGATCGAGATCTCAGAATTTGATGAACAAGTAGAAGAATGAGATTCAGATCTAAGAAGATTCTAGAGATAGAATATGAATTTTCATTTAGCAAAAGATTGGAAAGCTTACTGCAAATGAGATACAAAATATGTATTTATACATGCACTTCTCTTCTCAAGCAATCCTAACCGACAAACTAACTAGAAAACGTAATCGTGTGCAACACGATTTTATTAGTAAAACGTAATAAGCAGCCATCCGACTTCCAGCTCACAACGTTGATCCAACGGTCACCAATCTATCTTTATTTAATAGCTATAACCGTTTCATAACCGCCTCCTTCATCACAACTAGTTCTGTTCACTTTCAACCTCCTTCAACATTCAGCATTCATCCTTCTGTTCACACAAGATCAAATCTCAACATAGCCGCACGCAGGGTGGACGGAGCGGCCGATTGTTTGGAGAAGAGAGGCGTCAAGAGAGGAATTTAGCGCCGTAGCCAAAATTTTCAAGTTTGGAAGACACAGGTAAATTCGAACACCAAAATATATAATTATCCAATTTGATATTCGTTCTTCAAATAATCAAAATGAGATATTTTATTTTTATTTTCTTCACAATTAAGGTTTCTCTTTAAATTGTTCTCGATTATGATAATTTTCTAAATATCGTAAATAAGAGGACTCAATTGAAACACCATTTTCCGACATTAATCGCGACATCATAGTGATACTGTGGTAGTACAAGAAGTTGGATAAAATTTTCTTGCAATTAGGTCCCCGGTAAAATTTCAATTTACACGATGATCTATCAATCTCAATCCATATGCCAGCTTCCTACTCAATATCTTTCATCGCGTCCTGCATCAAAAAAATAAACAAGAATCACTCAACGCATCTCAAGCTTCAAATCTCTTGACAGCATTGGCAGCAGCAGGGTGGGTTACCTTAGCCAGCCGCGTCACATACGTAGCAGCGAGCACCGTGGCCAGTAGCCCCAGGCCGAGTGTCCATAGCTGACCATTCCCTCCACTTAGTCCCAGTTCAGTTTCCTCTTGCTGGACAAAATCCAGAAGAAAAACAGAGCAGTTAGCCAAGAATGGAGCAAGAATATGAAACTTTTCTGTTTAGATCCAATGAATATAATTAGGAAACCTAAATGGTGAAAGTGAAACTCACAATGATTGCTCGGCCAAATGCGCCAGCGCTCACGTACGCCCACGTTCCAGGGAGCATACCTAACCAACTGCAGAACAACATCGAGGAATTTACATCAATTGAGATGGACGAGTTGTCAAAGGCACGTAATATAGCTAAAATATCACATCCCGTCAGCTAAACCTTATGTGAAGTTTACCATGATAACATATTTGCCTTCATCTTATGTGCCAACGCATACTTGAAGTTCATTTTTGTCTAGAATGCCATTTTATGCCAAGAACGCACTTTTTTTTTTAACCACAAGATTCATAAAAAAATCACTCCCACAAAAGTTCAATAGTTTCAGTTGCATGAGAAAAGGATGTGAAAAGGAAAAGGAGGAACCTGACCTTCCTAAGACGTATGGGATGAACTTGACTGATGTAAGACCATAGAGGTAATTTCCGAGAGAGAAGGGTAGCAATGGACTCAACCGGAGAAGTGTAACAACCTTGAACCCGTTTTCCCCAATAGCTTTATCTATTGCGAGAAATTTCTTATTGCCTTCAACTAGCTTTAGAATTTGCTCACGAGCAAAATATCTGGCGATTAAAAATGCAGTACTGGCTGCCACCTGAAACGAAGTAAGACAGTCAGTGCCCTGTCTGCATCTTTACCCTTCTGTCTGTCCTGCAGATTTGAAACTCACCGTGCCACTTATAGAGACGAGAATTGTCCCGGTAACTGTGCCAAACAGAAGTCCTGCAGACATAGTCAATGGAATGGCCGGAATTGCAAGTACCTACAGCACAGACAATAGCTTGCATCACATCATCTTGAATTCCAGATATGCTTATTCATGTTTAAGAACTTGAACGTGCCAAAAGTCGATAAAAAAGGGTCGTTTATAGTGAAATAAATAGATTTTAGTAGCAATGTCAAGCTCCAAGATTACTGATGTCAAATTTTATTGTTCAGGATTGCTGATGTCAAATTTTATGTGCAAATCTGCAGATGAACAGAACTTAAGTGGCATAGAATGAATAGTAGTTGAAGCATCAAATTTGCTCAATAAGATATGTTATTTCTTACTTCTAATCCAGCATAAACCGCAACAAAAATGGCGTATCCAGCTGGACCATAACCTGAAAACAGTAACTATGAGACATGACAAGCAGAATAGATTGTCTAATGGATGAAGTTAACAACCAGTACGATATTCAAGCGTTTCAAAGATGACAATGATCGAGTAGCTTGTACAAGGAATTAAGGTCTCAAAGCAGGAATGCGTTATAAGCAAGCAATAGCATATTATATAGAATCACCTCAGGAATGAGCTACTACGGTACTACCTAATTGTTCGAGATGCTTTAAAAAAGTGGCACCACAGGAAACAATATTCATATACGATCTACTACGACATTAGAAGAAGCAGTTGGGATTAGGATTATATACTTTATCATAATTCTAAACATGTGATACCATGACTTGGTGCATCGAGGAAACTGAAAGTAATCAACAAGACAGTATGACACAATACATTGCATCTTGAATTAAAATGTGTAAGTTTTGCTGAAAGTGTAGAATCTAAATTAGGACCGACAAATTTATATGCATCAGGATCCCGATTCATGAATCTACCGTCGGTTCGAGAGGATCTGATTCTAGGTTATGTTTCGGGAAAGATACGGCGTAGTTTTATATGGATACTTCCCGGAGATAAAGTCAAAATTGAAGTAAGTCGTTATGATTCAATGACCCCTCATTCAAACAACAAATCACAATGCACACAACAGTACCTCAGCTACTTATTTCAGTTCATGCTAGATTTCAACTAATCATTCAAATAAGCAACAACATTTGATTAGAACTCCCACACACAAAATTAGCCAGTATTCATCATTGTCAACTTCAGACAGATTTCAGTATTTGCGAATAACCTCCAAACTGGCAAGCATGTATGAATCAATAAAACCTGGTTTCCCCAAATCCAAACTTCTTTTATGACAACCATTTTTGAGCCCCCACGACAGATACCAAGCAAAAGGGCCAATATAGATCAAATCTTGAAACTAAGCTCAAATATATCAACTTATAATTAATCAGAAAAATTAGAGAAGGCATAAAAATTCCTAAAATAAATACCCTCAATGAAGCCAGAGAACTGAGTCAAGAAAGCATTGATCTGCTCTCTGTACACATATCCAACAGCCCCAAACCCACCAACAACACCTAAGAGAAGAAGTACCGCCACGATTGTGCCTTTAACTGCAGTGTCGTCCCCGCCGCCGTCCTCCGCCGCATCACTATCCCTATTTTCGTCATTCTCACTTCTAGGACTAAAATTAAAGAATCTCCTAAGGCTTTGCGGAGCTGTATTTGGAGTCTTAGAAAGCTGCTGTTTCTTGGTCTCTTTGAGTTTAGAACAACATGGCTTCAGAAAATGAAAGCGTTTAGGCTTGAAACCCAATAAAGAGAAGCAAAAACTCGGTCTTTGCCGGGTAGTGACGGAGGGAGCGGCGGAGGTGTAGGATGAGAGGCTGAGGCGCGGCGGTCTTGGTGGCGCTGTTCTTGTTAACGGAATGGTGGGCATTTTATTTGAAGTGGAAGAAATGAATGGTGATGAAGGATGAAGAAATTGCTTTTATCTTCCCACTTCCCACCTTCTTTTTCCTGACTGGATTCTGGTTTGTTGTAGTTCAAGTTTTGTAAGCTTTCTTGGTTGGAGAATCTACTAGGGTATCTTCTGATTCGTGAACAAAAGAAACCCACAGACGATTTATTTTCTAGCTCGTCATCTTTTTTGTTAATGGAGTGGAGAATGAAATTAGATTTTGATCGAGTGATCAGAAATTGAGGATAAACAAGATTGTGTTGGTTATTGATGCACGTGTATGTAGTTCACTACTTTCTCACTCAAGATTTGGATGTATGTAAAGTTCAACCACAAATTTGACTAAAACAAGTAACCGGTACAGTCTTCCACCATCCTCTTATGAGCATCAACATCATTAGGCAGACTTGCTAGGCATGATCTGATTACAAAGTTACACTCGGCCGGAAACCAGTCAAAATCCCAACTTGGAGAGAGAAGAGATGGTTTAACTTTAATTAACCCTTGCAGTTGAAGATTAGCAAGCCTATGATGGAGCACCAAGATATGATGCAAGGCGCAATATGTCGCTGAATACTCCACCAGCCGTAACCTCCGCTCCAGCTCCCGGACCACGAACGATAAGTGGCTGCTTTTCATATCTCTGAGTAGAGAATGCTATTATGTTATCAGATCCGGAGAGCTGGGCAAATGGATGCTCCTTCTTGTATCTTCTTAGTTCCACTGTTCCTCTCTGGTTCACAACATCCACCACTCCAACGTATCTCAACACCTTCAAATAGATTATTGCATACATTATAGCGGGTTTAAGGTTATCTGAGTAGTAAAGCAACAGAAAGCTTAAAAGTTCTTACTTCACCGGTAGCTTCAGCTTCCACCCTTTGCTTTGTCAAGTCTTGATCGTACCGATGGAGATGCTGCATAAACTCCTCAGCCGAAGCAACATCCTGGCGTAACATTAAGAAAATCATATCAGAGATACGAAATGGGGTGGAGATTCGATTTAGTTAAGTTTGGTCATGCCTTTAGTTGGTCTGGGACTAGACTCTGAACAGGAATGTCTGACAATTCCAGCTCCAGTCCAGATTCTCTAGCAAGGATTATCACCTTTCTAGCAACATCTGTCCCAGATAAATCGTCTCTTGGATCGGGTTCAGTGTAGCCTGCCTCCTTCGCCTCCTTCACTACTTCACTAAACGGTCGTGCACCAACGAAGTTGTTGAATATATAACTCAAAGTCCCACTGGTGTAATCACATTATGAAGTAAGCTGAGTGAGTAGGAAGTTATGAAATAGCAGAAGCATAAAAGTAAAACTACACAAACAAAAACTAACCTAAAAATGCCTTCAATTTGTAGTATTTTGTCCCCTGTTTCAAGGAGGCCTTGCAAAGTAGTAATGATTGGTAAACCAGCTCCAACGGTTGCTTCGTAGAAGTAATGTGTATAGGACTGCCGTTGAAGAGTTCTCAGCTTCAAATACTAAAAGTAGGAGAAAGTGAGGAAGATTTTCAGAACTATTAATCAATTGTAAACGGAAAATAATTTTAGGGAACACTAAACATTTGGAGGTTATATCATACATAAATTTTAACTACTATTAGTTTATTACCTGCTCAAGTGGTCCTGAGTTGGCTTTCTTATTTGGGGTGATGACATGGATCCCTCGACGCAACCAATCATAGTAATGGGTCGCAATACGTGAGTCAGCAGTGCAATCAACTAAGACTGTATTTGGGATAAAATGATTGCCATGCACATGTTGAACAAACTTCTGCATGTCAGCCTTTTCGCCTTTCTCCTTTAGTTGATCTCTCCAGATCGACAAGTCTACTCCCCTAGAAGAATCAAATACAAGTATTTAAAGTTGTTAAATCCAAAATCATGCATAGTGGATATCATTTCTAGATTCAAGAAACTTACGCATCACTCAAGAGCATAGAATTTGATCCAGTAATTCCCATCACACGAAGATCAATGTTAGAACTTTCCTTGAGGACTGCTGCCTACATGATTGAATGAAACCATAACATGATTTAAGTCTATACAGAAGCCATATCCTTCATCAATTTGAAAGAAGTTATCTAAATGTGAAAAAAGTAAATTTACGGATAATGATTGCCAAAAGATCGAAAGAAAATTTCATTTGTCAAGAGTACCTGTTCCTTGAGCTGGTCCAACAAGGTTCCACCAATCAATCCTGGTCCAATGATGCCCATTGCTATAGTAGTTTTAGATAGATAAAATCTTGAGTGCACAGCTCGTAATGCCTTTATGCAATCTTCTCGTTTCACAACTACAGTGACATTATACTCCGAGCAGCCTTGTGCTATAGCACGTACATTGATATTAGCCTGAGGAAGGACATGGTTAAGAGTCTTATATCTGATCCACAACATTAGGTAAAAAGGAGATAAGTTACACTAGTGAAAAAGTAAAAAGTACTCCCTCCGTCCCAAAATTCTTGTCCAATTTGCTTTTTGCACGGTTTTTAAGGAGAGTTGTTAGTTGTTTGTAGATTGGTATAAAGTTGTGGGTCCCACAAAAAAGTTGTGTGTAATAATTTACTAAAAAAGGAAAGTGGACAAGAATTTTGGGACAACCCAAAATGGAATAGCGGACAAGAATTTTGGGACGGAGGGAGTAATTACTTTAGGAAATTTATAGCTAATCCTTCTATTGGTGGTTGTTGAATTAAAATGACTACAAGGACAATAGTATATTCTAAAATTCGAAAGTTTCCCAACCTTGGCAAGTGCACTGAAAAGTGTGGCACTAACTCCAGGGGTGCTCGCCATTTTCTGGCCAACCGCGGCCAAAATGCTACAATTGGGGATAACTGCAATCTGTAAAACATATAACACAATCAAGAAACTTGAACTTACAAACACATTAAGCCTCCTGGCGAATAGGTGATCTGGAAAAACTGGTTATGCCGCGACTATAGTAAAAAATCCATTCGTTCATGTAGCAATGATTAACTCGATTTCAACAAAGTATCTTGCTTGCTTAAAAGGAAAATAATATTAATAATTCCTCTTTACCAAAATAATAATTATAATATTGAGAATTCTTTTGAAACACAAAATGTGTAACTGATTATGTGAGTGTATTCCTCTCGCAACAGATATTCTGCTTTCATGAAACATAGATAAGAGAGAACAAATGAAACAACAGTGATTGGAGAAAATATAAACTTCTGTATCCACATTTAAAGTAATGTACTCATTGAACTGTGCTGATTTATAAGCTTTTCTTTTGAAGTAGCAAAAGGAACTGTTTATAACATCATTATTCGAATGTCGAGCTTGAGAGAACAATTAGATGTAGTGCAATGTCATTCTTCAGATGAAGAGAGGATCGCGGACGCGTTCAAATCCCCAAAACATACTAACTATTACATTCATAGTGGAAATTCTCCAATATTAGATTCTAATCTTCTATGACTTTTTTTGTATGACATAGGGGAACTGCACTCACTGACCCTGAGATATTCTGAAATACTATATGCAGTTACGACCTTCAATAAAATAACCATTATCTAATTAGCATCCAAAAATTACCTATGGTTTTCTTAAAGCAGACAAGACACATCTTTCAGGTGATGAAACTTTTCATAGTGGTTATTATAATTGTAGGAAAATGAAATACCTGAGAAAGACGACCAGCATTCAATGCCTCACGAAACCTAGACTCTAAAACTGCAGCTACAGCTCTCACTTCTTTTTCAGGAACAGCAAAACACACAGAATGCTCACTACTGGCCTGAGTCAAATTATACCCATCAGATCATGAATGAAATGTTCCATCATGCACCGACGATATAAGTGAGTAACTACCTGCGATATCATAATTACATTTGCTCCAACATCTTTCACAGCAGCAAAAATAGCGCTGGAAGTACCTGGAACACCAGCCATTCCAGTACTGCAGAATATATTTGCAACTAACAGCTCAAGAACAATAATGGAAGAACAAGCCAAACATCAACATAATAGTCCACAATTATCATAATATTATGACCGGAAAACTCACCCTTCAACATTTACAAGGGCCAAGTTATCAATTGTTGCAAACCCTTTAACTGCAGATTCCAATTGGTGGCCGTCTCCATTTTCAAATTCGCCAGGACGGCAGATCATTGTTCCAGGTGCAGAGAGGTTGAATATATTTCTTATCACAATTGGAATGTCATATTTCATGACTGGAATAATTGTTCGAGGGTGTAAAACATTTGCCCCAAAGTATGACTGCATAGATAAAACTGGTTAATGGTTGACAAATATAGAAACCTAGAACTCATTAATGCCAACAGTACTATAAGTATTACCATTTCCCATGCCTCCTGATAAGACAATTTGTTCAAAACCACAGCCTCACTCACTGTTAAAGAGTAAAGACTATTAAAGTTAAGAGTATATTACCAAAATAACATCCAATGCTAGTGCAACAACGAAGAGTAGGGCGGGGGAGAAAGAAAAATTGCTAAGCCTTCAATGAAGTTAGAGTTCAAGTAATTAGAATAACCTTTTCTGGGATCAGCACTGTACACACCATCCACGTCTGTCCAAATTGTGACTTGACGTGCTTGGAATAAAGCACTCATAATTGCAGCAGAAAAGTCACTTCCATCCCGCTTCAAAGTTGTGGGGATATTCTCAGGTGTAGTGGCAATAAACCCAGTTGCAATAATTATGTCACATGAATTTTCAGAGTACCACTTCTCAAGTCTTCGGCCTGACTCCACATAATCTGGATCGACTTGATCAGAACTTGTTGGGTTTACCACAAGGACATCTCTTGTGTCCATGCAAGTACATTTTAACCCACTCTACAAGGACGAAAAGAAAGTCTTAAGGAAAATCTAGATTTGCTTTACTCAAAAGTATAGAAATTCATAAAACCAAACCCGTCAAAGATGAGAAACACCTTTCTGACAACGGCTGACAGTAGTTCTGCTGACCATAACTCGCCATGTCCAGCCACAAAGTCGGAAAAAGATTCATTTGAATGACCAGCTGCAGTACATCAAGAATTCTAGTAACTGGTCATGCTAGAATGAATAAAAAGATTGAAATGCAAGTCAGAAATTAAAAAGTTCGTCTTCATAAGTGAAAGCACTCGTAATATCATCACACTCTTAGGCACTCCTGAAATATACTCAGCTAAACAAATAAGACTTTTAAATTGAAATTATATTGTTTAACACGCAGCTTGACACATGCTATAAAAGTCAAATAAGTAAGAGGCATACAACAGAATCTTCTACTTGTTCCTTATTCTATGGAGAATAGGATAATTCAGTTAGATTAACCACATTACAACACTTGGTTCAATGTCATGGAACAGCTTCAGACTTTTGACTTGTTCTTCTTATTGTTTAGGCAAGACAGAGTAATTTTGTCATCAAACCTTATGTTGCACTTTTGTTGGGAGTAAAATTTTAAGTATCAAAGTGAAGATGATCATTTCTACATAAAACATTGAGATAACTGCAATTCAACATACCAATATATATTGCATCCAGCATTGACTTGAGGTTACTTATATCCTGATGCAGCCGAGCTAAGAAATGAGACAGTTGATCTCCGTTGAGTAGATCAACTGCTGTTGTCTCGTGCTTCTTCAGAACAGCATCTAGTGCAATTAAATATGAATCATCCCGAGCCTGTGCCCTGTGTATGAGATCATACATCATATCTGTCACCTTTGACATTGCAGACACAACAACCAATTTCCTTTGTGACTCATCCTTAACAACAATGTTTGCAACATTTTGTATTCTTTCAGAAGTTCCAACACAGGTTCCACCAAATTTATGGACGGACCAAGTGTCACCCTTTGGGAGGTGAACTTGCTTGACGGCTTCTTCCAGCAAAACATCTATAAATTTTAAGAAAACATTTTTTAGAAGTACAAGATAGAGACTCATGAGTTACAGTTAAATATGCTTAATAAGAAACCTGCACTAGTGGCGGAAGCAAACTGATTAAAGTTTGATGAGTCGCTTCCTTGCAACTGAGAACTGCAGCCTACTCTGAAAAAGTATAGCAAATTCATCTTCAGGACCAAGAAAATCCGAAACAGACAATACAGGAAATTCATCACAAATGTCCAATCTGGCAACTCGAGAAAATAATTGAACATCAACAACACTACAAGTTTTTAGCTCTGCTGATTATAATATTGCACAAGTATTCAAATTTAGATGAATAAGAAACGATTATAATCTTATAGTCATTATGGAAGACAACCTAAAACTGAAAACCATGTGGATTTGGCATCAATTGGTGACTCACGATTTATAGTCCTTTCTTCATCTTTCTGTGGTACAAACCAAAAATCCAAAACCCACTAAATACGTCAATAGCTGAAATCATTATACTCTATAGAATACCAGCAATTTCCTAACAATACCATCACCCTGTAGAAGTTATCCCTCTAAACTTAACCCTATATAGAATTTGGTCATAAACAAATTTATTAAATTCACACTTCAATTATAGGTCTTCCAGATAACCAGACTCAGCTTCCAGTACCAGCATGCATTGCCATGGTCATATTAGTGCAAAATCAAACTTGATAAAAACACAAAAAGGTTGCTATAATTGAATCTTTAGTACGCAACTGATTCATTATCAATAAGAAAGGTTCAATCTTGACACATTAAACTACAAAGATCTATGCAGTAGTCCAAGCACAACAAAATAAAAAAGGAAATAGGAAAAACAAAAGATCTCCATCCATGGAGAATCGACTTGAGTCCTTCAAACTTAACAAGCAAATTCTACCTGAAAATGCGAGGGCGGTGGAGGAGAGAGAAAGGGTAGATATTGTTTACTGTTGTGACGCAGTTCTTCGGTTTAGAAGAAAGATTTGGTAAAGAGTAAGATGGAGAAAGGGAAGACGCGAACGCCATTGTTGATTGCAGGCTGCACTCTCTCTCTTTGGCGGCTGATTGTTACTGGTAATTTCTGATTAGGCTAAAATGAATGCAATTTCTTAAAAAAAATCCTCCTTATGAAAATATTTACTACTGCTACTATATTAATTAGTTTCCACTTAATTATTCATATAGTTACCGTCACATCGACTAAGGATATTTGGAGTAGCCGAAGCTTATTGATAAGTGTTATTTAAAATATCTGAAAGCAACTTATTTGAAAATTAGTTAGTACTTGAAATAAGTGTCGAAAGCTATTTAAAGTGTGGAAAATAGTGTTTGAAAATGCAGCTGATAGAAATATATTTTTTATTTTTAAAAAGAATATATATTTAGTCCATAATATTATTGAATAATTATAATTTATAAATAAATAAAAATGCAAAAATAGTTTTTATTCCATGATAATTTTTTGATATAATTTAAAGTCCTACAATACATAAAAAATCAAAAATAAATTTTCTATTTAATAAAAAAATCACCACACAATTAATTATAAAATGAAAATCACAATTTTCATTTAAATAAGTTATATTTTTAGTTAATGAAATATAAACATCAGTTGAGAAATTAATCAAGAATGAATTGTGATACATTTTTTTTATATATTTTTTATGATTTTTTTTCCATTTTATATTTTATAAAATAAAAATATAATTTATTTAATTATAAATTTTGAATTGAATCATTTTTTGATTTATTTATTTAGACTTTTTGGTTAATATTATTTTCAGAATCAAACCAATTTATTGAGGGTAAATTTGTCTGAAAAATCCAAACACCTAAAATATATATTTAAGTTATAAGTTGTGAAACATAAGTTGTTCCAAATACCCCTAAATGAACTAATATATTTGAGAGCATTTAATTAGTTTCCAAAACTCTAATTATGTGAAACTCCAAAATCACTAATTAATTATATCTTATATTTAGCATTTACCTTGTGTTTGGTTGTAGAGAATTATAGGGGATAGAAATAGAGATGAGACAAATCGGAAAGAAATGAATATTCTACCTCGTTTGGTAGAGAGGAGAAAGAAGAGGGATAAAAAAAATAGTGGTTCCAATTTTTCTTTCTCTCTTCATACGAAGAAGTGATAATACTAACGACTGGAAAAAATTAAAATTAATCTGTTATGTTGGTAGCTTTCTAGTTTTAACCCTTTATATTGTTCCAGTATAATTTCAATCCTCTAGCTTGTCGAAACCATCGAATTTCAAAATTGGACCAAGTTTTTCAATTTCAGCCGTTGGGCGCGTGTACACTATTTAACGTGTGTTAAGTTATTTATTTAAGAAAAAAAACTAAATTGATATCAAGGAACACCGGTTATGTCTTCTCTGAATCTCTTCCCTTCTTTCTTGAATCTCTCTCACGAAGGGCTTATGGAAACCTAAATACGCATTTTCGAATCTCGCCTCTCGCAATTTTCTATTAATTTTAACTGTATCTAAGATCCC
Source organism: Lavandula angustifolia (assembly GCA_028984105.1). Classification (NCBI taxonomy): domain Eukaryota; kingdom Viridiplantae; phylum Streptophyta; class Magnoliopsida; order Lamiales; family Lamiaceae; genus Lavandula; species Lavandula angustifolia. The sequence goes on along the minus strand of CM054823.1, from coordinate 4,826,983 downwards.
CAATTCGAAGAAGAAGACTGTAATTTTAGGGTTCTTTCCTCTAAAAGATCCCCCAATTCGAAGAGCACTACGGTTTTAGGTTTTGCATCACAAGTTCTCTCTCTCGCTTTGTTAGGATGTTCTTTAAATTACGCAAAATTGTTGAAGAAAACTTTGCCTGTATAAAGCTTAACAAAAACTTATTAATTATGATAATTATGATGTCCCACTAATTTTTCTTCAATTTGTTCTTTCAAATTTAATTTCCTGTTTTTTCAGTAGTATTTTTTGGAGTTTTTGTCCAATTTTGTTGGATCAGAGACGTGCTTCAGGTGTGGGGAGGGGGGAGGTGAATACACTTGAATACAAATTCAAACTCAGAACGCGAAAGTCAGCTTTAGCTGAAGATTGCTACTGAACTTTGTCCGTTGAACATATATGTTTTCTCAATTGCGTGGGCAGGGATTCTCCTACTAAGTACAGTCCTACTGACTTATGTCAGTGAACAGTAGTTCAGTACAAGAGTTGTGTGCAGAAGTGTATGCCCTTAAAAAAGACGTCTTAGTTGAAAATCCGTTTTTATGCTAGTTTGATTAAAACTCAGTTGGATGCAGATGAACAGTAAATCAATGCAACAGTTAAAATCAACAAAGCAGTTTTTAAAGTGGTTCAGACACACAGGGTCCTATCTCCACTGTCCTGAACTAAGCAGGAGTTCTTGTATTAATTATACTGAGCAAGCCTCAGTTGATCTGTTCACTGGACAGATTCTCACTTGTTTGCTTATACTGAGCAAGCCTCAATCAATCTGTACGCAGGACCTATATCTACTGAGCTCTTCGGCTGAGTGCAGAATCTTCTACTGAATCCACATCTACTGAACTCTAGCCTACTGAGTTCTAACAGCTGAACTCATCTAAGCTATTACAATATCAAAAGTCCATCATTCAGCTAGGAGTTTTGGGATCTTCAAATCTTATCATATATACTCATCCCAACAATTTCCCCCTATTTCATGATGCCAAAACCTTTTACAACAACTACTGCTACTGACTATGCTAAAAACAATATTACAAGGTAAAAAAGGCATAGTATCAGAGCAACAATATCAACAAGACAATCACACAACTGAATTTCTCATAAAGAGAAGTATCAGAGCAACAAAACAAATAAATGTCAGGCAACTGAATTTCTCATTAAAGAGAAGTATCAGAGTATTAACACAAATATGGAGTAATATCACATAGCTGAATTTCTCATAAAGAGAAGTATCAGAGCATTATCAGGCTGACTGTCTAATCAACATATAGAAAATAATTCCCCACAAAATAGAGAAGCATATTCCCGGCCCCTATCATACTTAAAAACAATTTCCCCCTATAGTAGAGAAAAAGCAGTTTCTCTTAAAGAGTGTTAAGCAATTGAACCGCAGAGAAACATGTAAGCAGATATGTGAGTGCGTGTCCTGATTACTTCAGTAATCAATAGTGTTGAAAGATAAGTACACAGCCAAGTGACAATGAGTAGTTGTCGAAGGCCAAAAGAAAAGATATGTCATATATGAGATAAAGAAGATACATGTACATGACATTCTAATCTAAAGACTTAGAAGACTAGAAGGCAGTCAGCTGGACTTCTTCTTGAAGAGTTGCATCCGAGCTTTGAAGTCAATAGACTTCTTCTCCGGAAGATCAAAGCCATATGTTGAATATGCGCATTGTCTCGGGGCCTTAATCTCTTCCTTGTCTTCTTCATCATGTTTGTTCAGACCTTTGTTGTTGATAGCATGAATGACCTCTTCCTCAATCTCCTTCTTGTATATATTGTCTTGATACGTCAGAGGAGGAGGTAAGGTTCTGAACAGAGGTGCATTGAGAGTCTGACGGACAGTTCCATAATAGTCTGAATTTCAGCATAGAGTGAGGGATCTAGATGTTTCAGAAAATCTTCAAATACTTCTTCAGGATCAGATTCCTCTTTGAGTATCTTCCAGACATAGAATCTTTTAATGAAGTTGACTTTGATTTGCTCCCATCTCTGGTTGATCTTGTAAGACACCCTCTCATCAGTCCTTTTGTATATCACTCTTTTCACCTCATTGACATGTACCCTTCTCCTGAAAAACTTGGAGGTTGTAGGGATACTTCTATCCTTCATGAGAACTCTTTCTCGTCCTTCATTCTCCGTTCTCAGCCTAAGTGCCTCCAGATCAGCAAGACAAATCCACTCTCTAACTTCTTTGGTCTGTCTGGCCTCAGCTCTATGATCAAGTCCTCTCTCACAGCTATCCCAGATATCCTTCATTTCAGCTTCCTGTCTCTTCGACAGTTCAGTATTAAGGCTAATCTGTAGGTCTGAGTCGCCTGGTTCAGCTGATTTTGACTTGGGAGATACAGGCTTCTCAGCTTGTTTGGACTTAGTCGGAGTCTTTGCCGCATACCTGGATTGCCTAGGTTGTACTGATCGAGTTTTGGTAGGAACTGGAGTACGGATCAGTACACCTTTCTTAGTCTTGGTCTTCTTGGCATCTTCCTTCTCAAGCTCACGCGCACGCTGTTCGTCATAAGCTATCTGCTCGACGCGTGTTTTTAACTTGAGCTTCTTAGGAGGAGAGGGAGAGGCAGGGGCTTTGTCTTTGCCTTTAGCTTTGGTTGTTGCTGACTTTAGTAGTGGCTCTTCTTCGGGTAAAGCTTCAATAGTTTCGGTAATTCAGATTTGACGTCAGATTTATTGGTGGTGAAAATCATTCATGTATATCTTGAATAGTCATCAATGACTACAAGAGCATATTTCGTTCCTCTGATTGTCACTGGATTGACTGGCCCAAAAAGATCCATGTGAAGCAGCTTAAGTATCCCATCAGTGGAAGGTGACGGGATAGGTGGATTGCTTGACTTTGTTTGCTTCCCCTTCAAGCATGCTTCACAATTCTTGTGTCTTTTGAAAACTTCGTTGGGCAGTCCTATGACATTAGCATCCCTTGCTAGCTTATTCATAATCTTGAAGTTCAGATGGCTTAGTCGTTTATGCCACAACCATGTTGTTATGTCATCTGACTTTGTGTGTGCTAGCAGACAAGCTTCAGGTTCGGTGGTATTCCATTCAACGTAATAGATATTTCTTCGTTGTGACCCTGATAACACAGTTTTTCCTGTAGATTTATCAAGAACATCACAAAAACCTGCGTCAAAAGTCACTTTATTGGAGTTATCACAGAACTGACTGATAGAAAGGAGATTATGTTGAAGTCCTTCAACATATGATACTCTAGGAACTGTTGCAGTCCCTATTTTTAGTGTTCCATATCCCCTTGTGTAGCCTTTGGAGTTGTCACCGAACTCAATTACGGCTCCTTCTTGTTGAACGTAGTCGATCAACAAATTCTTCTAATGCGTCATGTGTCTTGAGCATCCATTGTCACAATCCAAGGGTCCTTTAGCACCTGTAAAATAGAAATAGATTCAGGTACCCTTTGGGTTCAACTTTGGATCCTTAGATGTTAGTGGACTTTTGAATCCAAACTTGTCTGACAACCCTGACGGTTTCAGACTTCTTGCCCTTTTTGTCGGCTGACTTCTCCACTGAACATGGAGATGCTGACTTTTTCTTCTTCTAAGGTTCAGCCTTCTTCTTCTTCTGAACCTTTGGGCTTTGGACTCTCTACTCATAGTAGTACGATCCATGTTGAGCTGGGTGAGTCCATTTCGGTTGGCAGTACTGTTCGGCCCACCTGACCTTCTTGGTTCTCCCTGATTTGGACCTGGGTGTCTTGGAGCTTGAACCATGGGTCACTTTCTTGTTGCTGGGCTGAGGCGCGATCATTTTTTGATTGTTCTTCGCCTGAGGGGTTATAGGTTTAGCAGTTTGAGTCTTCCCTCTGAAAAACCGATCAGCCAGCTTTTATGAGCCTTTTCGAGGTAGAAGTGGATGTCTCATATATACAGTCAAGTCCTTCCTTTACGGAAACTAGCCTCTAAGCTCTGAGCATACTTTCCAACTTCTCATTAGCTCCTAGATATTGCTACATCATCAGTCCTCACAAAACTTCATCACTCCTTCTGAGTGATTCATACTCCTTTTGTACTTCTGCGAGTTTCTGACTAAGCTTTGCTATCTTAGTATCTTTATCAGAGATGTCTTTGGTCAAGACTGAGATCTGTGCTTCTTGATGTTGAGACTTAGTCATCAGAGAATTAATCTCTTCCTTCTGTCTTAGCACAAGTTCTTCAGACTAAGTAAAGTCCTGACTTCTCATCGAAAGTCTCTAATTTTCAGCTTTCGGAAGTTCCATCTCCTGAATAGTCTTGCCGAATTGTTGGCTCATCTTGATATGTTCTTTGAGCAGATCTTCGTATGCAAGAACCACATCTAGCGGTTCACCTGCAATTGAGCTCGTGTCGTGTGTGCATGGTGAAGAGGGGCATATATTAGAGTCAGAATTTACCTCAGCCTCTTCTCCGGCCATGAGACATGGTTCAGTGTCTTATGCTTCAATCGCGATGAACGCAACATCATCATCTGATGATTCCATGAAAAGCTCTGCGTCGCTTGAGCAGTTAGATAACTCTCCAGTTATGTAGGCTTGCTTCTTTCTGACAAATTTATCACGTCGGGCTTGCCGTTCAGTTGCTAATAGTTCTGGACATTCGTACTGGTAATGTCCTTGCTTCTTGTAGTTATAACATACTAAGGTCCTGACTTCCCTTTTAGGTGTATCGGTATGTTCAGTAAGAGCAGCTTCATTATTCCTGCAACTAGGTAGAGATTTAGATTCACTTTTCGAGTGACTGTTATCTCTCTTACCTTGATAGTTAAAAGATTTCTTCATTTTCATTCTTCGGAATTTGTCTTTCTAATTCTGGTATTTCACAGCGAGGAGAGCGTACTTCTCAGCCAAGTTGTCAGCAGATGGTATTGTCACTGAGCTTCTAGCTGACTGACTTGCGCTTGAGAGACTTGCTCCAGGTGTGCTAACTGATACCTTACAAGTGTGATCCATTGACACTTCAGTCTCAGCACCGGAGGGTGTGGGAGATTGAACTCGAACTCCTCTTCCTTTAATTCTGAAAATATATAATCAGGAGTAACAGAGTTCAGGTTAGTTCTCCTTAAACATGTAGCAAAAGAGTACCACTTGGGCCTGCTAAGAGCCCTTAAGATCTTGGTGTTGGTCTCCTTATTGCTGAATGTTCTCCCCAGTCTGTTGATGATGTTGATTTGATTTGTGAATCTGACGCTAAAATCTTCAATGGACTCTCTTGGAAGCATAGCGAATGCTTCGAGTTTCTGCAGCTCTAACTCCAGTTTGTTTTCTTTAATCTGTTGAGTTCCTTGGCTTAGCACAGCTAGAGCATATCATAGCTCCTTTGATGTCTTACATTCGTGCACCCTGCCAAGATACGAGTCACTGAGAGTTGTTAGTATCGCATTTCGTGCGACTCGGTCAAGGTTGTGCAACTTCCTTTAGCTGAAGATTGTCACTGAACTTTGTCAGTTGGCCAGATATGCTTTCTCGATCACGTGGGCAGAAATTCTCCTACTGAGTGAATCCTACTGACTTATGTTAGTGAACAGTAGTTTAGTACAAAAGTTGTGTGCGGAAGTGTAGGCCCTTAAAAAAGACGTCTCAATTGAAAATCCGTTTTAATGCTAGTTTGATTAAAACTCAGTTACATGCAGATGAACAGTAAATCAATGCAACAGTTAAAATCAACACAACAGTTTTTAAAATGGTTCGGACATACAGGATCCTACGTCCACTGTCCTGGACTAAGCAGGAGTTCTTGTATTAATTATACTAAGCAAGCCTCAGTTGATCTGTTCACTGGACAGATTCTCACTTGTTTGCTTATACTGAGTAAGCCTCAGTCAATCTGTATGCAGGACATATATCTACTTATAGTTGTAGTGACTGTACAGATCTTAACCTTTTAAGGTTAGATTTTCTCCAACTGAGAAGGAGTTCTTACAATAAGAACAGTTCAATAAAATGAACTCCTTTGAGGTTCTAAGCTATTGAGTATTACAATAAGCACGCTTAGATAGAGAATAATTCTTTAGAGAGAAGAACTAAAAATATTCTAAGTCTAAGAGCAAGTTCTTCGCTTGAATATCGCTTGTAAGTTTGCTAGAGTGTTTGAGCTTTGATTGCTTTGGTTCCCTATTGGTTGTCTTTCTGCATGAAGACTCTTCTCTATTTATAGTCTTCGATTTGTGAATAGATCTGTTGGAGGGAGTCTAGACGTGTCGAATAAGACAAGAAAACGGCCACAATAATTCGAACGTTTAGTAGAGGCACTGTAGAGATTTCCTTTTTTTCCAGCTAGGAGCAGCTTTATGGCAGAGCAGGTAAGACATTGTCGGCTCCTTATTGGACGAGGTATATGAGTGATGAGTCGATTTCGTACCTAATTATTTCTGTCCGAAAAGTCTCATAACTGTGCAGGCGAGACGCTTTTGTTCGCAGTTATGCAGAAAATAGGCTGATTTGGCACGACATATGGAGATGATGTGGCAACGCGTTTTCCAGCTGGAATGGCGAGATTTTGTGCGGTTTTGACCGAGAAAGAAAAGAAGGAAACAAGAAGGAAAGAAAGGAAAGAGGAAAGAAGATGGATAAGGAAGGATTAGATATTTCCATATCTCTCAAGATCCTTTCCTTATCCAACAAGAAACCCTAGATGTGATCTAGGATCATTATATAAGGATGAAGAGGCACGAAATTCAAGACTTCTACACGCTCCCGACCTCTCCATAACCTCGACACACAATTCCCTTTCCGATCAATCAACCCCGAAGCCACCGCACCGCCGCCGAAGCCACACCGCCGCCGCCGTTCCGACCACCGCACCGCCGAAGAAGAAGAACTTATTTACTATTTCCGTTTCATGCAAGCAGTAGTTGAGTAGATGAAACAAACACTTCGAATTTTAGTTTTTAATATTCGCACGTTAGCTTAGTTCGTTTCTTCAATTTCCGTTCGTTTTGAGAGATCGAAGACTATCGGTACTCTTGATCCTATTTCAATTCGAGTTTTAAATTCAGTTTATGTTTAGTTTCAGTTCAGTACGTGTTTAGTTCTCTGTTTTAATTCGTATCTTTACTTTATATTAGTTTTCGTGCATGCTAGGGTTAGTTTTCGTGCATGCTAGGGTTAGGGTTACAAATGATGCATGTTCTGTTTCGCAAAGTGTCTTATCTGTGCAGTCAGGACAGTTTCATGAGTAGCTAAACTTTTAGTGGTCCGGCAGGATGTAAAACGCACACGTGAACAGTACATGAGGCTTAGGTTCTAATAATTAATTGAAGGGTTTCGGGTTAATTCTAATTTATTTAATCTGGCTAGTAATTTAGGCTTGATCACCCTAAGTTGCGTAGTTTGTAGCTAACTTAGTACTTCTATCGTTTCTCGTGGAACAAGGCTAGGTAAGTAGCAAAATTATTCAAAAGAATAGTTGGATTAAACCGGTAGGGGACTATTAGATGCCCAACATATGAGTAGGCTCATATACTAGGCTCCCTTAGTTCGATAAAGCTGTTTAGCTATTAAATCTATTGATTGCCCAACAACGTATGTTGTAGCTAAATTAGGGAAGTAGCCGTTTCGATGTCCAACATGGCGGTTACCGACTAAGTAAGTGGGAGTGAGGATTACGCAGTTTAAGTTACGGTAATCTATAACTAGTCGATTCATGAGATTAATTCATTCTATGTGCCGATGATTGGAAATACGTGTGTGTGAATATTCTGCTGGACCCATCTCTTATCTGCCTAGTTAAGACAGTTTATTTCAGTTTTCAGCTTTTGCAATTTATTTCAGTTTTGATAATTTCTTAGTTTAGATAAAAACTTAAAACTTGCGTGGTTGCTAACCAAAACCAAGATAAGTAGGAAAATAATATATCTAGTCTTCCGTTCCCTGTGTTCGATACCCTGTGAGCTATACTGATATAATTCTCAAGTTTTGCAGGATTATTTGGTGCAATACAGCGATCACCAAAATTGGCGCCGTTGTCGGGGAACGATGTTATCTAGTTTTATTGTTTTCTACTAATCTTTTTGATCTTTTAAGCGTTGCATGAGCAGGTCTTCCAAGCCTAACCTCATATTTGATCCAGGGGTCGAGAAAACAGCAAAGAGGAATAGGAAGAGGACAAAGCTGCAAAAGCAACAGATTCTGTCCGAGGCAGAAAATGTCTTAACTGCCCAGACAGGAGACAGAACAGACGTCGGTGATCAGACCAGCGACTCTGAACCAGAAACTGTTAGGTTCGATAAAACACTGCACAATACTCCAGTAACTAGCTCAGAATCAGAGGAGGAAGAGATGGAGGACGAAGTGCACAATCCACAACCCTTGAGGATGAATACCGGATCGCTTGACATGGGAACGGACCTTCCCGGTCCAATCCAAATCACAACTACTGAACAAATCGATGTCAAGCTGAACATGGTCGCTGCCATGCCAAAGTTCTATGGGAGAACGAACGAGAACCCAAATTCCTTTTTGGCCTCGTTCAACCAAGTCTGCAATCGGCACAGGCAAGGCAATCTGGATGCTTTCAAGCTCAAGGCCTTTCCATTTACTCTTCAAGATGGAGCACAAGCATGGTTCTCAAGTCTAAAGCCGAACACGATAACAACGTGGGCCCAGATGAGTACAGTTTTCTTGAAGAAATACTTCCCGCAGTCGAAGACAAATGCATTAAAGAAGCAGATTTCTGGGATCGCTCAAGAAGTTGACGAAACTTTCGGCGCATATTGGGAGAGATTCGGACGACTTGTCGATAGTTGCTTGAACCATGGCTATTCGGATGTGGAGCTTCTACAGATTTTCTATCAAGGGATGACAGACGAAGCAAAGACCATGGTTGACATCGGTCTAAGAGGGAATTTCCATACAAGCCTCTACGAAGATGCAAGAAATATAATCGAAGGACTTGCGGAGTCTACCTCGCAATATAAAGGGCCAAGACCAACAAGGAGAGCTGTAAATTGGTCTCATTCCGACTACATGGATGAGATCGATAATAAAGTGGAGGCAAAATTCAGCTTGATGCAAGATAAGCTCGACTTGATACTCAAGCAGAACGCTCCTGCTTCAAGTCGGTCAAATGCCGATCATGCATGTGGAGCATGCGGAGAAAAAGGGCATACGTCGCTGCAATGTTCGGGAGAAGAAGTAAACGCCGCTGGAAATTGGAGCGGGCAACAAGGGGTTCATCCGAACCTCCGTTGGAAGCAACAAGAAGAGCATTTTCAACCGAGAAATCCGCCTCAAACCCAATTTCAGCAACCATACCAGCAGCAACAAGGCTATCAGCAGCCGTATCAACCTCCTAATCAGAATAATTATCAGCAGACGTACATACCCCCGCATCAAAGGTAGTTTCAGCAGCAGAATGTCCAGCCTGCCCAGCCGGAGCAGCAGAGCCCTTTAGAAAAGCTTTTGGCCGAAATGGTTTCTTCACAGAAGGACACCACTGCATTTCAACAACAAATGCAGTGGGAGATCAACCAGACAAAGAAGGATCAGCAAGCTACAATGGAGAATTTGGCTAAGCAGATGAATAAGCTAATTCTGCCATTCAGGAAATAAAGACTTCTCAAGGGCAGCTTCCAGCTCAAACTCAGCAGAACCCAAATGCCCATAACTGCAATCAGATTACGCTGCGTGGAGGGAAGGAACTACCTGGCCCAACTGTACAGGCAAGGCACCCAGAGAAGTCAGTAGAGAAGAAGGCGACTGCAGAACAGCCTATACCATCAGAAGCCTCGAAGGAGCAGTATTCTGAAGATCCAGAACAAGAAAGAGATGAGGAGGATGACCTTACTGGCAAGTCGGGACATGAAAATCTGATTCCTCCACCATTTCCCGAAGCTTTGGAAAGGAAGAGAACTCTAAACAAGGAAAGCATGGATTACATGAAGTTGTTCGAAAAATTGGAGATAAATATCCCTTTCCTTGAAGCCGTAAAGATCCCCAAGTTTGGGAAATTTGTAAAGGATTTCATTGCTGGAAAAGTTCCCAAGTCCGGGAAGGTTTTGTTCGATCACATAGTATCGGCAATTATACAGAAGATGCTTCCTGCTAAATGTGCCGACCCAGGTATGTACACACTTCCCTGTCTGATGGGTGATGTCATGATTAAACAAGCCATGTGTGATTTAGGTGCATCTATAAATGTTATGCCTTTATCTGTATATAATCAATTGGTAGGAGCTGAGTTAATATCCACTAAGGTGATTATTCAATTAGCGGATAGGTCATGCATTGCTCCGATTGGTTTACTTTAAAACATTTTGGTCAGAATCAACAACTTTGTCTATCCGGCTGATTTCTATGTAATTGACACAAATGATAGGCAAGTTGAAGGAACTGCGGGAGTGTTATTAGGTAGACCGTTTTTAAAGACTGTAAATGCAATAATTAATGTGGATGAGGGTTCGATAAGTGTAGCATACCATAATGAAACTTATGTTCATAAGATATCTGAAGCACTTAAGAAACCCTACGATCATGAAAATGAGAATGCTTTTTTCTACTGACTCCATTGATACAATTGTCCAAGAATATCTTGAGACGTATGTGGTGCAGGACAAAATGGAAGTTACCTTGACTCAAGGACTGACCGAATCAGACCTCGAAGGTATGAGGGACAAAGAGATCAGAGAGAGCATCTCGGCTTTATACGCAACTCCAGAATTACAAACTATCGGCAACATGTCTCAACTGCCCAGCCAGGACGCTTCTGAAAAGCTGCTGCCGTCGATCATCAAGGCACCAAAGCTAGAACTTAAGCCACTTCCAACAAACATGAAGTATGCCTATGAGACAATGAGACGTTGCCCGTCATCATTAATAAAGAAGTTGATGAAAATCAAGAGAAGGCGTTGTTGGAGATTCTGAAGAAGCACAAGAAAGCCATAGGATGGACTTTAGCCGACATCACCGGCATAAGTCCAGACATTTGCCAGCACTCTATCCTCATGGAGTCGGATAGCAAACCTTTCCGAGACCATTAAAGAAAACTCAATCCCAACATGAGAGAGGTCATGCTGAAGGAAGTATTAAAGCTCTTATCCATGGGAATTATCTATCCCATATCGGATAGCAATTGGGTAAGTCCCGTACACGTTGTGCCCAAGAAGTCCGGATTCCAAGTTGTCGAGAATGAGAAGAACGAATTGGTTCTGGTACGCTTAGTGACGGGATGACGCATGTGTATCGATTATAGGAAGCTCAATGCGGCGACACGTAAGGACCATTTCCCGCTTCCATTTATCGATCAGATGCTCGAGAGACTTGCGAGGCAAGTCTATTTTAGCTTCTTGGACGGTTATAGCGGCTATTTCCAAATCCAAGTGCGAGAGGAAGATCAAGATAAGATGACGTTCACATGCCCTTATGGAATGTTTGCTTACCGAAGAATGCCATTTGGATTATGCAATGCGCCGGGCACCTTTCAAAGGTGCATGATGAGCATATTCTCGGACCTCATCGAGATGTGCATAGAGGTCTTCATGGATGACTTCACCGTCTATGGTGATTCTTACACTTCGTGCTTGAAGAACCTCGACAAAGTCCTAGCTCGATGTGTTGAGAAGAATTTGGTATTGAACTACGAGAAATACCATTTCATGGTGACCGAAGGAATAGTGCTCGGTCACGTTGTTTCTAAAAGAGGAATAGAGGTCGACAAGGCAAAAGTGGAGGCCATCGCAAAGTTGCCATATCCGACTAATCAAAAGGAAGTTCGTGGTTTCTTAGGACACGCCGGCTTCTATCGGCCTTTCATAAAGGATTTCGCAAAGATCGCTCAACCACTAACAAGCCTACTTCACAAAGAGTCAAATTTGATTTCGATACTAAGTGTAAGGAGGCCTTCACCATCCTTAAAGACAAGCTTACAATAGCTCCAGTGATGCAAGCCCCGGACTGGAATAAGCCATTCGAGATTATGTGTGATGCTTCTGACTGTGCAGTCGGGGCAGTGCTGGGACGGAAAAGAAAGCCATGTGATTTATTATGCGTCCAAGACATTAAATCCAGCACAATGCAACTATTCCACCACAGAGAAGGAGCTGTTAGCTATCGTCTTTGCCTTCGACAAGTTTCACTCTTATTTACTTGGCTCAAAGATCATTGTGTATACCGATCATGCCGCCATCAAGCATCTCCTTGCCAAGAAAGAAACAAAGCCGAGACTTATCCGATGGATTCTTCTCTTACAAGAATTTAATTGGGAGGTTAAGGATAAGAAAGGAGCAGAAAACTATGTGGCGGATCACTTGAGCCGATTGATTCAAAAAGACGATAGAGAGCCAATTAAGGAGACTTTTCTCGAAGAGCATTTATATGTTGTTCCTGAGACGGTTTCCAGTCTTGCGAAGCTTCTGCCCGCGCAGTGTTTTACGATTGGAGTCCAAGAAGTGTCTCAGCTGCCCAGTCAAGACAACTCTGAAGCAGAATTGCTGAAAGCCGTAGGTAACACTTCTAAACTATCTTGGTTTGCTAATATTGTGAATTTCTTTATCTCTGAGCAGCTTCCACCCGAGTTCACTCATGCTCAAAAAGCAAAATTGAAGAGCGAGTGTAAGCAGTATTTTTGGGACTCTCCAATCCTTTGGAAAATGGGAGTTGATCAAGTTATCCGAAGATGTATTCCGGAAGAAGAGCAAGGCGACATCTTATTCCATTGTCATTCGTCCGCTTATGGGGGACACTTCGGACCAAAACGAACCGCAAGAAAAGTGTTGGATGCGGGTTTCTTTTGGCCGAGCCTACACCTTGACGCTTATAAGTATTGTAAGTCATGTGCACGTTGCCAAATGACCGGGAATATATCTATGAAGGATGAAATGCCCCAAAAGCCTTTGAGATTTTGTGAGATATTTGATGTATGGGGTATGGACTTCATGGGTCCGTTTCCTAGTTCAAGGGGTAACGTGTACATTTTACTTGCCGTTGATTATGTTTCTAAATGGGTTGAGGCAAAGGCTACAAAAACTAACGACTCTAAAGTGGTTGCAGGATTTCTTCGAACAAACATCTTTTGCAGATTCGGCGTACCAAAGGCCATCATAAGTGATCGAGGAACACATTTCTGCAACCGTACCATCGAGTCGTTGATGAAGAAATATGGAGTAGCCCATCGAGTTTCTACCGCTTACCATCCACAAACGAATGGGCAAGCTGAAGTGTCAAATCGAGAAGTGAAGTCTATATTGGAGAAAACGGTCAATACGTCAAGGAAAGATTGGAGTATGAGGCTGGATGACGCCTTATGGGCTTATCGAACAGCCTATAAAACTCCACTCGGTATGTCTCCTTATAGATTAATTTTCGGAAAATTATGTCACTTGCCTGTGCAGTTGGAACACAAGGCCTGGTGGGCAGTACAGAAAGTCAATATGGATCTGACCGAAAGTGCTAAGGAGAGGAAATATCAGCTTCAAGAGCTTGAAGAAATTCGGTTAGAGTCCTATGATGCGGCTATGAGGTACAAAGATCGCACAAAGGCTTGGCATGATAAAGTGATCCGTGTGAAGAATTTTGAAGTGGGCCAGCTTGTATTGCTTTACCAATCACGCCTACGCATTATGCCCGGAAAGCTCCGCTCAAGATGGATCGGTCCATTTCGAGTGTGTTCTGTCTGGCCAGGCGGGGCAGTAGTGATACAGAAATTGGACTCAGACGAGACTTTCACTGTCAACGGTCATCGCCTTAAGGTTTATCATGCTGCCGCAATGATAGAAGATGTGGACGAGCAGAGCTTGTCCATTCCGTCTTATAATTAACTCTTTGATGAGGCGGTCTAGCCGAAGACTCTAAAGAGAGGCGCTTTCGGGAGGCAACCCGTTTATTTTTTTCGTTTTTCTTTGATTTCGTATTTTTAGTTTGATTTTATGCTTGGTGTTGTTTCTTTTATTTTTTAGATTTTAGCTAAGTATGGAATTGGGGTCTAAAGTGTAAGAAGAAGGAGTTTGAGGAGCAAAGATGATGAGAAGAAGAATTTGGGGTCTTAATAGCCATTTCAAAAAAACATTACGGGACCCAATTGTAGTAAGGGAACGAATTGGAGGGACTCAATTGCACAAAGGATGAAAATTTAGAGTCAATTGAAGTTGAGAAAAAGATGGGGGCCGAATTGAAAAGAAGGAAGGATCAGATCTCTTAACTGCACAACTGAGAGGACCTAATTGCAAACTTCTTTTCTATAAAAGAAGGGAAGAGGATCAAACCCTACCAGTTACTATTCAAACACTTTCCCTCTTAAAAAAAACCGCCGCCCACTACTTCCCTCTCCACAAGATTTCTTCTTCTCCAAGAATCCTCCTCACTGCACAGATAAGAGACAACCGCCATGCCTCCGAAGAAAAAGTCCGGCCTGTCCGCTGCCGCTCGCTGGTTCGCCGCTGTCCAGGCAGATCCGGAGATACAACGCTGCCGAGCTGCCACTGCTGCTCACCGGGAGGCCGCGCCAACTCCGGCAGTCCCTCTACTTGAGTATGAACCGCAACTGCCGGAGGAGTTCGCATATGTGGAATCGACTCCGCAACCTATGGCCGAGGACACCGGATCGCACTATGCCACGAAGTCCACTTCTCCCCCGAAACCGCCTAGACGACGGTTACGAAGGCACACGGGCGCAGCTACTTCCCAAAAACCGCTGCGAGAACCAACTCCCGAGCCCACGCCTCTGCCGTCTCCACCGTGTCGTTCGAGGGTAAGAAAGTCGAGAGCAAGCCGTGCGGATGGTGCATCTTCCTCTAATCTGCCACCTCAATCTCCTCAAACTCTCTACGAGTGGTTTCCGTTCCTTGAGTTTCAACATCCACCACCACCACTCAACTATTATGAGGGCGTAAATTGGAGTGAAAGTTTGCGTGCGGAGTTCCCGAGTCAAGAGGAAGAAAAATCGGATTATAGGTCCGATGACCATGATGGGAATTTTGAAGATGATTTCAACATGAACTACTTATCCCTCGCCGACTCCGATTCGACTTCGGCACTTCCACGAGCCGCGGAGTATGGAAACCGGGTGGTGATCCATCTCGATTTGCCGGAAGCCGTGCATGCCCTCTCTCAATTCGAGATTGAGTACATGACTATGCGTCTACAAGAACGCGAGGGCAAAGACTTCCGGAGTGGCCGACTCCTTGATCGCACGTTCCTTCACGCAGTAGGTATCATCGAACCCTTCTTTGCATATTTTCGGAATGTTGGATGGTCTTGGTTGCTTGAATCACATCACTACCCGTGTTATAAAGAGGTTGCAAGTGAGTTCTTTAATGCTTTTCATTTTGAGGGTGATAAAGATTTAGTAACACCTTGTATTGAGTTTAGGTTGTTTGGGGGGACTTATCATATGTCTGTGGCCGAGTGGAATGCTAGACTAGGGATATGTTCTTTTGATGATTATTATCTTGGTCACTTTGAGATGGGATTTCATGGTTTACCGAACAAGGACCCGAATTATATTGGTTCACGGGCCGCGTGGAGGCTTCTCGCCCCAAGCGACCCGGATGAGTTTGCCATATCCGGTTCTCATGTAAGTTTCCTAGAAGATCCCGCCCTTCGCATGTGCCACCAATACATAGCCCACAACTTAACCGGAAAAAGTACTTCTTATGAAAAGGTGACTGCCAATGAATTGTATTTCCTATGGTGCATGACTACTAGGCGCCTCATTAACTTAGGTTGGTGGATTGCTAAAAACATGTTCACAATTGCTAGTCATACCGTGCGTCACATGACTCTATGCCATATTCTTGCCACGTTCATTGAACGCAACTTTGTCATACATGATGCTGGTTATTTGACTAGGGTGGATCCACCATCTTTGTTTGATTGGAACTTGTTGAGGCATACTCGCCTAATGTACCAACTGCCTAACCGGGAGATCCAGTTTCCTCCACCGGGACCTCATGTCTCGAGTGCCTTTACTTCTGCAGGTCAGGATACAGTGCAGACACTAAGGACTGATCTGGATTCCCTTGGACGCCGAGTAGACCGCCTCCGCCGCACAGTTATGAGCAGATTGCCTCGCCTGCCCAGGCGAGGCGACCGGTGACTTTTCTTTCCCAATGTTATTTCCGTTTTTTGTGTTTTTGTTTTTATGTTTTTGAGTATGTTCTTGTGTGTTTTTCTTGTTCTTACACTTGATAGGGATCAAGTGTAAGGAGGAGGGTGTTTCTTTTATCTTATGTTGTTAGTTTTCGTAGTTCTTACACTTGGTAGGGACCAAGTGTAAGGAGGGTGTTATTGTGTTTATTTTGTCATGCCTTCTCTCTTTGTTTTGTCTTTTCTCTCTTGCTCGAGGGCGAGCAAGGTTTAAGTGTAAGGAGGGGGTATTTTGTGTCGAAGCATGCCAAAATCTTTGATTTTTGAAGTGTCGTTTTCTATGATCAAGCTTGTCTTATTTGTGCTTTTATTTTCAATATGCTTGCTTGTAGACTTTGTGAAGAGTAGATCTAGGCACGTATATGCATGTAATTTGGGATGACGAAAAATAAACTTTGTTGGATCGAAATTATATAACCACTCACTTAAATAAGATTTGAGCCTTAAAGTAGGACACTTCCTACTATTTCTTTGAGAGTGTTTATCCACAAAGTCACAATATGTTTGAATCACTTGTGATAAATGATAGGAGGCACTAGGAATTTTTAGCCACACGGCCGCGACAAAATATTTCCTACCCTACATTATCCCTTAGTGAACCAATTTGAGCCTTGACCGTTTCTTTGATTTAAGTTATCAAAATTTTAGCCAAGGCCTTTTTAAACTTTCTCTTCACCCATGTTATTGCATGTTTTACGAACTCTCTTGTGCATGATTGTAAAATCTGAAGTGTATTACATATGTCTCCTACCTGCCCAGTATAGACATGCTGCAGAAAACAAATTGGATAAAAATTCTAAGTGTAAAAAATGCTCTATATAAGCAGAATTCATAGTGTCATGTCTGTACAGTTAAGACAGTTTGTGCCCAGCTGCTAAAAAAGAAGTATATGCCACGAAAATAGTTTAAAAATAAAAATAAAAATCTGAATTTGAAACGTGGCAGAAAAAGAAAGAGCATGGGTGCATAGTAATGATGTTGTAGCATTGAAGTAATTTTCTAAAGTGGTCGGAGTTTGACTGTCTTGATTGCACAGGTGAGAGAGTTTTATATGTATAACATTGAATCTGAATTTTAATGGAGCTTAGTACCCCTAGGACCCTTACCAACATTAATTTGTCTAAGTCCTAAGCCCCATTACAACCGAATGAGAAAGACCTCCTTGATATTGCTATTATGATGATCTCTTATCGTGATTGCGTGGATTGTTTTCCTTTGAGTGGCTTAAACCGGACCTAGATTAGTTGAGTGTTGAGTGAAAGTTGAGGAGATCCACATTGTTTAGATTTTGACCAAGTTGATATATGTGTGCTTAGTTTAAAAATTTGCATTGCCTACTTGTTGGATGAGATTATGATTGCATGATTTGACAGTGCTTGGCTAGTGAATTGGTGCGGAGAATTTCGAATTGATTGGTATGGTTTCTTGTGTTCGTTTTGTGAGTCCGTTGTTGTTTTCTTTCTTCGTTCGTGTAGAGTCTTATTTTTGTCTTGTTCAAGTCTTGAGTCTTTTATTTTGTGTCTTGAGTCTTGGGGAAGATAAAAAATAATTAGGTACTTATCTTTTGTTCTTCTTATACTCGAGGGCGAGTATAATTCAAGTGTAAGGAGATTTGATGAGTCGATTTCGTACCTAATTATTTCTGTCCGAAAAGTCTCCTAACTGTGCAGGCGAGACGCTTTTGTTGGCAGTTATGCAGAAAATAGGCTGATTTGGCACGACACGTGGAAATGATGTGGCAACGCGTTTTTCAGCTGGAATGGCGAGATTTTGTGTGGTTTTGACCGAGAAAGAAAAGAAGGAAACAAGAAGGAAAGAAAGGAAAGAGGAAAGAAGGAAAGAAGATGGATAAGGAATGATTAGATATTTCCATATCTATCAAGATCCTTTCCTTATCAAACAAGAAACCCTAGATGTGATCTAGGATCATTATATAAGGATGAAGAGGCACGAAATTCAAGACTTCTACACGCTCCCGACCTCTCCATAACCTCGACACACAATTCCCTTTCCGATCAATCAACCCCGAAGCCACCGCACCGCCGCCGAAGCCACACCGCCGCCGCCGTTCCGATTCCACCGCACCGCCGAAGAAGAAGAACTTATTTACTATTTCCGTTTCATGCAAGCAGTAGTTGAGTAGATGAAACAAACACTTCGAATTTTAGTTTTTAATATTCGCACGTTAGCTTAGTTCGTTTCTTCAATTTCCGTTCGTTTTGAGAGATCGAAGACTATCGGTACTCTTGATCCTATTTCAATTCGTGTTTTAAATTCAGTTTATGTTTGGTTTCAGTTCAGTACGTGTTTAGTTCTCTGTTTTAATTCGTATCTTTACTTTATATTAGTTTTCGTGCATGCTAGGGTTAGGGTTACAAATGGTGCATGTTCTGTTTCGCAAAGTGTCTTATCTGTGCAGTCAGGACAGTTTCATGAGTAGCTAAACTTTTAGTGGTCCGGCAGGATGTAAAACGCACACGTGAACAGTACATGAGGCTTAGGTTCTAATAATTAATTGAAGGGTTTCGGGTTAATTCTGATTTATTTAATCTGGCTAGTAATTTAGGTTTGATCACCCTAAGTTGCGTAGTTTGTAGCTAACTTAGTACTTCTATCGTTTCTCGTGGAACAAGGCTAGGTAAGTAGCAAAATTATTCAAAAGAATAGTTGGATTAAACCGGTAGGGGACTATTAGATGCCCAACATATGAGTAGGCTCCTATACTAGGCTCCCTTAGTTCGATAAAGCTGTTTAGCTATTAAATCTATTGATTGCCCAACAACGTAGGTTGTAGCTAAATTAGGGAAGTAGCCGTTTCGATGCCCAACATGGCGGTTACCGACTAAGTAAGTGGGAGTGAGGATTACGCAGTTTAAGTTACGGTAATCTATAACTAGTCGATTTATGAGATTAATTCATTCTATGTGCCGATGATTGGAAATACGTGTGTGTGAATATTCTGCTGGACTCATCTCTTATCCGCCTAGTTAAGACAGTTTATTTCAGTTTTCAGCTTTTGCAATTTATTTCAGTTTTGATAATTTCTTAGTTTAGATAAAAACTTAAAACTTGCGTGGTTGCTAACCAAAACCAAGATAAGTAGGAAAATAATATATCTAGTCTTCCGTTCCCTGTGTTCGATACCCTGTGAGCTATACTGATATAATTCTCAAGTTTTGCAGGATTATTTAGTGCAATACAGCGATCACCAATGAGAGTTGGTGAGGCTCATTCAAATTCAAAGTACGATGAGTTGACTTCCTCTGATTCCTCGGACCTTCACCTGATTGTCCTCTATCGTCGTTCGTCTGAACATTCAGTCGCTTGCTCGATTTCCTTTGCAGATTCAGTTGGTGGTTAGCTGACCAACTGACTTCCTCGATACTGAGCTCTTCGGCTGAGTGCAGAATCTTCTACTGAATCCACATCTACTAAATGCTAGCCTACTGAGTTCTAACAACTGAACTCATCTAAGCTATTACAATATCGAAGGTCCATCATTCAGCTAGGGATTTTGGGATCTTCAAATCTTATCATATATACTCATCCCAACAAATTTATTCCTGAAGTTAGGCGGAGTCCCATGAATACTTGTTGAAATAACTGTGACTGCTTCTTTTCTCAGCAAGAGGTATGCCATCTTTAACTCCTATACATATATGTGTATGTATATGTATTTATATGAAGAAAAAGATTAAACGTTAATTCTGCTGGTGTTAGGAAGAATTTTAAGCGTTCTTACATACTGGAGTGTATCCAGAATCACTTTTTTTAAAACTTACTTTAAAAAAAATCAACGCTTGTTTACACACGAGAATCGAGCTAAAATTAAAAAATTTTGTCCAATTTTAAAAATCAAGCTAAAATCAAACGTTTTGATAAGCTGGAGGACTGAAATTGGACAGGAATAATATAAAGGGCCAAAATTAGAAAGTTGTCATGTCTTGACCGATCCAACTGCACATGGACATCGGAAAGAAGCAACCACTGGAGATGTTGAATCGACCGACCCTTATTCTCGTTTGTTTGATGCTAGGGGTGGGAGTTGTGCACCTCCCACCCCAGATTTTGACATGTGGAACAATCACCTCTCTCTCTCCTTAGATCAAATCTCCATCTCCTTAGATTTTCCACATGTCAAAATCTGGGGTGGAAGGTGCACAACTCCCACCCCTAGCATCAAACTCATCCTTATTCTATTTGTTTGTCGGGCATCTCGCATACAGACAGGTAAAGGAGACTCAAACATAGTGGGCTAATTTTGATTTTTCATTACTAAATACACTTGCATGTTTCTCTCCAAATATGAAAAGAAAGTGGAGAGTAACAAACCAAAATGACAATTCTATTATCTTATAAAATGTTTGGTAGACTTCATGTATTTTTGGGTCACAATTATGAAATAATGTATAAAATATATTAATTCTTTAATAATTCTACGAGAGTACCAAAATTGACTAGACATTTATTTGGGTCAGACCAGATGTGTCTCAAATTAATTAATTTTTTATGCGTAACTTAAAACAAATCTAATTAATAAATATAAATTCATTCCATTAGAAAATTTATACTAGCTCACCCATTTATCCCAATTTGAGTCTCTTATAGGGGCGGAGGGAGTAATATTTATATTTGAGGATATTGAATCATTTTCATGTAATAATGAATCTTGTTGATGCAGTTAATAATGATTGATACTGTATATTGGAAATTTATTAAATTTAATTATTTAATTATTTTGACAATATCTTTTAGATTTTATTATTACCATATATGCGTTCATTTACGCCACTTAAAGACAACCATAACCCTGTTGTGATTTTTTGTGAAACTGTAACATACAGAAATTATTAGAGTATTACTATTATACTAATAACAGTGTAAGTATACGAATGCATGTTTATAATATTTTATTATATACAGTGTTTGGTTCTGAAATTAAGGGGTGTTTGCAATAGCTTTTGCAAACAGCTTATAGCTTTTAGCTGCCTCGATAAATGAAATAAGTGTTTGCAAAATCCAGCTTATAGAGGCAGCTGAAAGCTATTTTGGTCCGAGATAGAGAATTTTCGTAAGCTGGTATTAGGCAGCTGAAGCTGATAGCTTATAGCTTTTATAATTTTTTACTTTTTTAATTAATAAATTATATTATAATTTTATAATTATTTTTTTAATTAATGATCGATATTGCTTATTTATATGTATAATTTTTATTTATCATTTAATAAAGAATAAGTAAATTTTTTTTATTAATATAATTTATAATTTTTTTTTCTTGATTTTAATTAATAATATTAATTATACTTAATTTTTTTTCTAATTTTTATTTTAATATTTTTTATTAAAATACTATTTTATATGAGTGGAAATAAATTTTAAATTATATTTGTATAAAAATTCAAAATTTATTTAATAAGTGAGAAATAAATAACATTTTCACTTTATAAGATACTACTTTATTAATATTTTTAAATATTAATTTTTGACTTTCAGCACTTTTTGCAAACACTTACAAATTATCAAAATCAACAAATGCTTTCGACTACTTTCAAGACTTTCAAAGAACTTTCAAAGACTTATCGATAAGCTACAGCTACTGCAAACACCCACTAAGTGTTGGGTTACAAAGCCGTTCAGGGATCTCACTTCGGAATTCGATGCAACCTTCAGGAGAAGGCTAAGTCGCGACCTCTGGATCGATGAAATATAATGATCAAATCCGGCATGAAGAGTACAGATCTGATTTGACCTTGTCTTTTATTAGAGCAAGCCCAGTCCTTAGTTTTTAGCTTCCGGAGCTAGTGCCGGCGAATGTTGTAGTCTAAGAGTTGAAGACGGCGAATGGGACCGGTCTGACTGATAGTAGCCTACCTAGTAGTAGGTTGAATTATGTTATTGCAAGAATTAGGCAAATTGGCAAAAATAGTCCTCAAACTTCGCGTTTTTGCGAATTTTGTCCTCAAACTTTGTTTTTTTGTATTTTTGACCCTCAACTCGTTGTTTTTGCGATTTTGGTCCTGGCGTTAAATTTTCCGTCAATTTGGACGTCAAAATTTTTTTTTTTTTTTTTTTTAATAAAAGGGCAAAATCGGAATATTTTTTATGAGGACCAAAATAGCAAACAAAAAATAAATCTGAGGACCAAAATAGCAAATGAAAAATAGCAAAAAAATACGAAAAATAATACGAAAAAAATCATGAATAGTAAAAAAATATACGAAAAAATATGATGAATAGTAAAAAAATATACGAAAAATATGATGAATAGTAAAAAAAATATACGAAAAAATATGAAAAATATACGAAAAATATTCGAAAATTATGAATAGTAAAAATGATGAATAGTAAAAAATGATGAATAGTAAAAAAATATACGAAAATGATGAATAGTAAAAAAATATTTTTAATAACGTCATCATTTTTCATCTTTTTTTACTAGTCATCATTTTTACTATTCATCATTTTTCGTATATTTTTCGTATAATTTTTCGAAAAACAATGAATAGTAAAAATGATGAATAGTAAAAAAAAATATACGAAAAATGATGAATAGTAAAAAAATATACGAAAAATGATGACGTTAGTAGAAGGACATTAACGGATATACGAAAAATATACGAAAAAAAAGATGAATAGTTAAAAAAAATTATGAATAGTACTACTATATAGAAAAATATATATATATATATACATATATATACTACTATATAAAAAAATATACGAAAATGATGAATAGTAAAAAAATATTTTTAATAACGTCATCATTTTTCATCATTTTTTTACTATTCATCATTTTTCGTATATTTTTCGTATAATTTTTCGAAAAATGATGAATAGTCAATAGTATGATGACGTTAAGATGTAAGGGTTTTAGTAGAACCCACCCGCCCCCTGCGAGTAGTCACTTGGAGTTTAGACTAGCCTGTCCAAACTCCCCGAATCATATATGTTATATACTATTGTACATAGTGTGTATATATATATATATATATATACTTTTTTTTTCTATATAATATGGTACTATTCATAATTTTTTTTTTAACTATTCATCATTTTTTTCGTATATCCGTTGATGTCCTTCCACTAACGTCATCATTTTTCGTATATTTTTTTACTATTCATCATTTTTCGTATATTTTTTTTACTATTCATCATTTTTTACTATTCATCATTTTTCGATATTTTTTTACTAACGTCATCATTTTTCGTATATTTTTTTTACTTTTCATCATTTTTACTATTCATAATTTTTCGAATATTTTTCGTATATTTTTCATATTTTTTCGTATATTTTTTTACTATTCATCATATTTTTTCGTTTTTGACTATTCATCATATTTTTTCGTATATTTTTTTACTATTCATAATTTTTTGAATATTTTTCGTATATTTTTTACTATTCATCATTTTTTTCGTATATTTTTCATATTTTTCGTTTTTTTACTATTCATCATTTTTCTATTTTTCGTTTGCTATTTTGGTCCTCAGATTTATTTTTCGTTTGCTATTTTGGTCCTCAGAAAAATTATTCCGATTTTGCCCTTTTATTTAAAAATAAAAATTAAAAAAAAAAACAAATTTCCGTTTAAATTGACGGAAAATATGACGGCAGGACCAAAATCGCAAAAACAACGAGTTCAAGGACCAAAATCGCAAAAACAACGAGTTGAGGGTCAAAAAAACAAAAAAAAATTAGTTTGAGGACAAAAATCGCAAAATCGCGAAGTTTGAGGACTACTTTTGCCAATTTGCCCAAGAATTAATACGGATATCTCTATAAATCAAGTCGGGTACTATGTGGTATCCAAGTTAGGCATACATTATACATATATAGACTAAAGACTCATAGCCCGTTTGGTTGGCAATGATTCTGCCTCAGGAAAGTAATCTGATTTCAAATTGTTAAAATCATGTATTTGGTAGTATATGAAAAGCAATTTGATTCCAAGATTTTAAAATTATGTGTTTGGTTCAATTTTAGTAAAATACTAGGAAAGTAACGAGAATCTTAGAAACAAGAAAAATGGTGTATAATTGTGGATTCTTTTTCCTTGTTTAGAATATGTATTCTTTTTCCTTGGTACAAGGAAAGTAATTTATTATTATTATTATTATTATTATTATTATTATTATTATTAAAAATAGAATAATAATTAGTTATCATTGAATACTAATATTATTAATTTATAGTTAATATATTTTTAGAAATTAATCAAATATTTTAATTTATTTATATTTTTATTATTTTTTATTTATGAACAATAATAACTATTTTTCTTAAATAGTCTTGCTATTATTCTGAAAAATATTATTATTAAAATAAGTGAGTTCTTTATTAAGTTTATTATTATTATTATTATTATTATTATTATTATTAAGGATATTATTAATATTAAAAAGATATTTTTAACTAATATGTATTATTATTATTATTATTATTATTATTATTAAAAAAGATGTTATTGATATTAAAAAAGATATTTTTAACTAAATATTTTGAATATTTTATTATAAATTATATGATTAAAAAATATCAATAATAATATTTTGGGTGATTTTATATATTTATAAAATAATATAACAATTAACAAATAATTGATAATAAATATATATTTTTCATATTATTGATAACACGATTTTACATTTTCTAGTATCAACCAAACAAGTGCAAGTAGTTTGCTTTCTTTATAATCTTATTCCACGAAATCAAATTTCTCAGTAATTTTACTTTCTGTAATCATTTTTCTCGCAATCATATTCAACAGAATCATATTCCCTGACAACATTACTTTCCTGACAACCAAACGGGCCTTAATTAATTCAACATTCCAGATAAGTTGAAATTTCATTATTTAATAAAAATTCATTTACAAGATGTTGCTATTTAAAACGTAGAGTTGATTTTGATTTTGTACTTTTCGTTTAGTCAATGAATAAGCATGCAATACTGATGACGTTTTTAACATCGATGAAAAAAGTAATAAAATTGTAAAAACAAAAATATTTTTTATTAATATAGTAACTATTATTATATGTGTGTGATGATAAAACAAATCACAAGAGACTGGTGAACAGTATCCAATTTGGATTTATTTCATTCTTTTCCAACACTAGAAGAAACCCTCTCTCTTCTCTGCTTCATAATATCCACCACTGCTCTCTCTCTCTCTCTCTCTCTCCCTCTCAATTTTGATTCACCCACTAAACGAAATGGATATCGTAGAGTCCGCAAATGACTTTCAAGACTGGGAGCTAATCAAGACCAACTCCGATTCCGAGTCGGTGCTGGTAGCCTCACCCGACTCCGGCGACTCGTTCGATGAAATTGAGTCCAGCGGCTTAATCCGGGCCAATTATTTCTCACTGGACTCTCAGGATCGGTACCGGGAGCGGGTCGATGATGGTGAATCGGTTGGGTCCGATAACCCGAGCTGGATTGATCCCGGGTTGGAGGAGGATCCAGCCCGGCGCCTTAGCAAAGAGGCTCGTGAGTTTTGGCCAGATTCAAGCAGCGAGCGGTCGGAAGATCGGAAATTTAGGGATTTGGAGGGAGCTTATGAATTGGGGTTTCGCGAACATGAGGAGAAAGAAGTGAGTTCTGGAGTGATTGAGGGGAAAGTGGAGGAAGCGGAGGATTCGGGGGAATATTGCATGGATTCTACTGAAATTGATGGGGATTCTGCTGGATTTAATGATACTGCGGAGAATCCTCAGGTGGGTGTGGAAGGTGAGGCCAATTTTGACTCCAAGTCTCAAGTTTTAGGCGGACAAGTGAATGAAAACGAGGGGGTTGCGAGTGGAGGCAGCAAGAACAGTGGCGAGCTCGAGAAAAGGGGCATAGTATGGTGGAAGATGCCAATGGAGTTTCTGAAGTATTGTGTGATTAGAATGAGTCCAGTTTGGACTGTCTCCGTGGCGGCTGCTTTTATGGGGTTCTTGATTTTGGGCCGCAGGTTGTATAAGTTGAAGAGGAAGACCAGGGGATTGGAGATTAAGGTTGCAGTTGATGACAAGGTTAGTTTTCTGTTTTGGATTACATTCGATTCATCTTCTAGTTTTGAATTTGCAACTAATTCATTGTGAATGTGAGAATTTAATAGTACCATCCATTTTGGGAGGATCTTGAACTGATTAAGTATTGGATAGATGATCTGATTTTGCTGTGAATGTGATAGGGGTCTTTAGAGCGATGATATTAGGTAGACTGTCTGTATGGATTAGTTGCTAGAAATAAAGCTGAGCTTTTTTTTTTTTTTTTTTTTTTTTTTTTGTCTTCTAACTAGAGCTGGAGATTGGATCATTGGATCCTGGTAATTGGAAGTCCCATTTAAAAAATTAAGGCTAATGTTACCGAATATAATGATCGAAGAAACTCTACAACCTTGGTAAATAATTGAGTTTGCTATCTTATAATTAAGGGTTCATCCTGTTAGGCTATTCAATTAGCTATAGGGTTTATGTTCTTTATGTCAGGCTTACTTGAGAAATCAGCTATTTGTTTAACAGTGAAGTTAGTTGGAGGAAATGGACGTTGGTTACTATGTATTGTTGTCTGGTTGGAAGTTTTAGAATTAAATAGTCCTTTTATGTACTACTAAAAGATAAAAATTGCATAATTGTTGACTAAGCAAGGGGCAGTGAGACCTGAAGCACCAACGTTGATGTGGGAGAAGAACATAATCTGTTGTTTGAGGCAGTTAAGATATGCTAGGGAAGAGGCTATACCCTTTTCACTTACCTACGAAGAGACGTTCCCTGTGTATTTTTTCACGATTGTGCTGGGGAGACCTACGGGCTAAATAACATAATATTTCAGCTTCAGAAAAGTACTTGCATATATGTTGATATAGAATAGTTGGCGGTCTGGTAAACACACACTCACACACACACAATATATATGTGTATATATATTCTTCCTTTTAAATTGTGGAATTGTTTCCACATATGGACTTGCACTTGTGGACAAGATGTATATCTTGTCTGGATAAATAGTTCCATAGATATGGTTGTTGATGCATTGATGATTCGTTCTCGTCCATCTGGTTTTTCATATGCATGAGCTGTAGTTTTTAGATGTAGGGCATATCAATTCAGACATTTCATCAAGCTTACACTATTAAATCAACTTAATTTCTTATCAAAGAGGGTCCATCATCCAGTCATGCTGCATGTCTCCATGTTATCAATTTGCTATTGTTTTTCCAATTTATTTTGCAGAAGGCATCTCAGGTGATGAGCCGTGCTGCTCGTCTGAACGAAGCTTTCTCAGTCGTGAAACTGGTACCAGTGATCCGCCCTTCTCTGCCTGCCATTGGCTCGACCAGCAACTGGCCCTTAATGAGTTTGAGATGAGCACAGCAATGCTCATTGGAAAAGAAGAAAGACACGATCTTGTGAAGAAGCTCAAGACAGTATTTAGATGCCGCTGTTTTAGTATATGATGTGTGTATTTAGTTTTCTCCTTTTGCCTCTTAACACTAAAAGCTTTTATTCCATGGGGTATGTATGAACAACTCAAATGGGTTTGGTATTGGATGTGTTTGCTCTACTCTGCTTGGAATTATTACATCAACTTGTAATGTCAAAGATGGAAAACAAATCTATCAAAGGACTCTTTAAGATATCAAAAACTTCATACACCCCTAAGTGCATATGAGACCCAATTCGTCTCTATCTTTAACAACGGTGGACTCGGAGGTGTACTCTTCGTTTAGAGCAAGTACCATACAACTACGTATCTCTTCAAGTGCCGGAAACTTGGAAGGAAACAAGCGTATTCAAGCAATCGTGTGTGGTAGTACCTGGTGAAACTTCCAAAGGTCTCTCGGTCGGGCAAAGAATAGAACAATAATCTTTATTGAGTTGCTATCCTTTTCTTCTGCATCTACTTTGTCCATCTTTATGTCTAGACTTGCTCGGTTGTTGCTGCACATACTGAAACTGTTTCTGTTTGAGAAGCAACCAGATTAGATCTGATTAGCTACATGTTTACTGGGAAACACCAATTCATGGAGAAGACAGTTACAGTGACAACAAAGATTCATGAAACAAGGTCCACATTCACGGAACGGAAAAAAGAAGAGTATATTGATTCTTGCGAGAATAATGTATAAACCAAACGACTTTAGATGAGCAAACACTTTTTTATTTGAGATACGACAGCCGCTACCAGTAAAACGATTTTCGTCAAATTCGAACTTATGAACAAGAAGCTCATCTAATCCGAGACAAACAGAGCAAACTACATTAACGAACTGCATTTCTCGGATTCTCAGAAAACCTAACCCGATGGAGTAAGAACGGGTGCTATTAAATTTCGATTCCGGTAGTCGGTGAACTGCACCCGATCGTCTACCAATTTTGCTAACAGCACGAAGAGAACCCATGGATCCCCAACCACTGTTGTTTAATAAAAAAATTGCAGCTGCAGAAAATAAAAGGGGGAAGAAACATAGCATGAATCAATTTGTTTAGCAGCAAAGTTTACCGGAAGATCCAATTGCAGAACTAAACGACAATTGTATTCGTGTTTAACCGAGCGGCAGAAGGGATGTGTCTCCGTTCCTGATCCAGTTATGCGGCGCAGGCGAATGCGCCGGACGTGTCTCCGTTCCTGATCCAGTAATGCGGCGCGGTCGAATGCGACGGCGCTATGCGCGGATTTTAGATTTGGTATTTGGGAATCGGATTCGGTTATTGGGTATTTTACCCAAACGATGGTCGGCTATCCGAATAATTGACAAATGAGTCTTTTTCTGATCAAGGACTTAGTTGGAATTATAGCAAATTTGTGAGGACACAATTATAAATAATAAAACACAATTATAGCGGCTGGCGGCTGCGGATTCTATGAATTAAAAAAAAAAAAACACGATGGCATTAAATTATATTTTGAACCGCCACCGATAAGGCGATAAGTACCCTCGAATCCTATTTATCCCACAAATACCCCCGTATACACCTGATCACAAAAATAAGAACGCTAATTGACCTAAATGGCTTAAATGGTTCTCAAATCTGAAATCTTTGATTAAATTGATCTTTAATTTATGTTTTTAAATAAATTGATTCCCAAAAGTTTAGATTTTGACCAAATTGATCATTTCCTTAATTTTCTCGTTAATAGTTAGACAATATAATTTATTAAATTATCTAAAAATATGATGAGGGTATTTTCGAAATCAAGATCAATTCGGTAAAAATATTTTTACTCAAATTTTTACTAAGAATCAATTCAATCAATATTTTTACTGTAAATCACGTGACGTCTATTAGATTTAGATATTCTCTTAAAATAATATAATAATTTTTAAAAAAAATTGTTTTCGCTATATAATGTTTATAAAAGAATAAATTAGTTTTTATCTATTAAATAACAAATATTTAATAATAATAATAATAATAATAACAATAAGTAGTGTAAATCTGTTGTTTGTCTGTTACATACCTGAAAATTTAATGTTTTACTTATATTTTGTGTAAAAATATTTTAGTCGAATTGGTTTTTCAAAATTTTATTCCGAAAGTACCCTCATCATATTATATTTTTTAAGATTGCATTAGCTATTCATTGACTGATAGAAAAATTAACTGAATGATCAATTTTGCCAAAATATAAACTTTTGAGTACCTATTTAGCCAATAAATTTGAATTGAGTACCAATTTGATCAAAAATCTCAGATTTAGAAACTATTTAGGTTAATTTGCCAAATAACAAACATTCATGATGATAAGGTTGATAAGTATTTAGACCATCCCACCCAAAAATGAACTTTTAGACATGACTTTTATACATACGATTAAATTGGATCTCAAGAACTAATTTGATAGTACTCGTTAAAGTGATCACAAGTTACTGGAGGTGTAATCACACAATGAAAATGAACCACCTATACATCCACACCCTAACTCACACAATTTCAATGTACAAATGAGTATAAAAAGCTGCCTATCCGCATCAACAAAGCTAAGTTGAACATTCTTTGAAGAGAAAACTCAGCAGGCCATGGACAAGAAAAGCATTGAAACAGTTGTGGGGATGATGATGGTGGTGATGGCATTGGTGACCATCCGTCCCGTGATGGCCCATCTCCCCCCAGGCGCCTGCATCGACCACTGCCTCAAGGAGTGCAAGACAAGCGGCATTGGTGTTGCAGCCTGCATCAAGTACTGCCCGGTCCACTGTCTTCCCACCGACACTTCTGGCAAAGATCACTACTGTAACCTCGGATGCATGCTAAATCAGTGCGCCAAGTTCACTAATGGTAATATTATTCACTTTTGTAATTCTTACCATTTTTGAGATGAAGTATATATCATGCATTTGTCCTTGCATTGCAGATGAGAAGAAGATGACTGACTGTGTGTTCAAATGCCGTAAGTTCCACTGCCATATCGGCAACAAGATTGTGGAGTGATCGCTCGATCTGTGATGACATAATGTTTCGTTTTACTATGACGTTTATTTTATCTTTCTGGATTGCTTTGTTTCCAATAAAGTGGCTGTAATAATCTTGTTAGTGCTCCGTTTTCAATGCATCGTTTCCGCTTTCTTTATACCGAGGAAGAAATTATCAGAATCTTGTATTGTCCAACCTAAGCATGGCAGTAAGAATACTATGTAGCTTTAATCAAATGGAACAAATCTGGAACATTCATATGAACTGAAATCCACGAAGTGATCCCCAACTTTGAGACTAAGAAACCTTGTTGGATGTCAACAATAGGGATTTTCATTGCAGGGTAGAGAGAAACTACTACTGATCCAAGCATCGAAGTAAAGCCGTGAACTCGCAGACCGTACCAGTAATCACAAACAGAGAGCAATCTTGCGCAAGTGAAATTATTGGGTCAAGTAGCCCTACACTAGATTTGACAGATTAGAGTAATTATACAAGTTTAATAATTTGCATATTGTATCATCAGATTAATTTTATGTATCATCAGATTTATTTTTGTTAGATGGAAATTTCAATAAAAACAACTGGTACAACGAGAAACGGCCGCGACCAATTTCCAAATGTAATTTCCGGTAAATAGTGGCCGCGGCTGGGTTATTTTGCTGATTTTGAAAGGACACGACCTTAAATTTGTCAGCATGATGCACCTAAAAACGACATCAGTACAGCATCTCAAGTGGGCGTGGCGGTCTTCTTGTGAGTTACAACACAATCAATATCAAGTGAAGAAAACATGGAATGGTGGGGCTTTTTGCTCAACTCAATATCTGGGAGTCATCCTCCTCGCCACAAGGGATTTCTCCTTCTTCAACATCTACATGATGTTTGCCTTCATCAGCTTCCACATCAATTACAAATCCACAAACTCTAATTCCGAACACCTCAAAAAATGACAATCTCATCAAGGGACGTCGCAATTGGCATGCCGCCTCTGAGAAAGCTCACCACTGCAATGGTTTCATTTACATCAAGATAACTAAATACACACATTGCAATGACTACAGCCGGGGGGGGGTTCCCTTCTCAGTACAGTAAAATAACCATGATCCCTTCACTCCATATTAGTCAACCAGAAGGGCTTAAGCCAATCATTGAACATGACTTGACCACAAAAGAAACACATAAATAAATCTACATCTACAATACCAAACAAACATTAATAATAGCACAGCAAATTAGCAAACTTTTCAGCAGTCTGGATGCATAAACCACAGAAGCCAAAACCAATTCAGAACAAACGCAAACACATTACACAATGGGCCTAAATAATTGTACAAAGGTGCCATGCCACTACTATGTCAGATTGTCAAGTGCTACACCACTTCATACAAATAAACATGGTTAGACTACCAAAGGTTGGTCTCTAACCAGTCAATAATAAGGATTACGGTTCATTGAATCACGCATCTCATAACGTCTTGAGCTAGCATGAGTAACACTATCCAATACTGAACCAAACACTCTCCGACTGTAATTGTTATCGGTGCTGTCATGGTATGATCTAGATCGACTAGATCGACTATCAGGCAGAACTGGAAGGGGAATGGGGAAAAAAAAAGACATTGTTAACCACTGGAAAGATTTCAAAGGAAAGTGAAAAAAACAATATAACCAATCAAAGCTTAAAAACAGAAAATGCTAATCAGAGAATTGAAAACCATGCATCACCTTCTGGATGATTTATTTTATGCTCGGAAAACCGACAAGTTGTTGATATCCTCGGAGACTGAGAGTAATGTTCTGTACCCTTGTGGTATTGTCTAGGTTTAAGAGAAGAACTAACTGTTGATGGGGTCACAACGGGTTTTGTAGCAGAAGATTTGTCTTGTCCGGATATCTGTTTTAACAAAAGTGATTTCGTTAACAATCAAAATCTATAAAAGGAAGAAAGTTCCTACATAAATTTCACTCCTCAACAAGAACTAAGTTGCCAGCCAACCACCATCAGCAGGGCAACAACAGAATAACACTCTATATGCTGTTTAAAGAAAATCCACTGGTGTATTTACACCTCTACACAGCTAACAGCTAGGAACTTGGCTGTCCGTAACGTGTAAAAAGGGGGCTGATTCATGAACAACCGTTGAGAACTTGAAAGACTGTACAGTTACAAGGTGACTAACCGCAAACTTTAGTGTCCGTTTACAGAAAGTTACAAGCCCAGAATAAAGCTTGACAGCATACTCAGCTACCTCCTCAGATTCATAAGCTGCAAAAGCATAACCCTTAGGTTTATCAGTCTCTCTGTCTCGAGGGATATATAAATCTACTACACGTCCTGCCTGGATTAGAATATCATACAACACCCGATCGGTAACTCTCTCATCCAGGTTACCTGTTGAAGGAGAATCACTACAAAGTTCAATAGCTTGATAACCAACTAAATAAACTTCTTGCAGAAAACAAGGAATTCAGAGATCTGACTGAGTTATAACAAAATCTTTCTCGGTTGCAGAGTATATAGCATCAAAACACATTGGAGTAAATTAGACCAACCGAATCAGAAAAATACACAAAAAGGGAAACTATGCAGTTTAAACTACTATTCCTTGTAAGAGTTAAATAATTTAGAAAACCACTGAATTCATAAGATGTATATGCACATAAGAATTATAATGCGCCTATGACCAGAATCCAATAACCTATATTGAACTTGTTCAATTTTCTAGGGAATGCCATATTAGCCAGATAAAAGGGGTTCTAGAAAGGTCCACGACCGCAGGAAATTCCTAATACTTCATTGCAGAGGATTTACCATTGAAGATCTGAAAGATACGTTACGAATCTATTCCTAATTCAAAGGTAGATAAGTAAATCAAAGCAAAATCGGAATAAAACTCTGAATCGTAAAAATACCAAACTTTATCGATCTAACTCGGATAAGGAATATATTAACCAAATAAGCCAAAATTGAGAAGTAAGAGAAGGAGCAAAATAAAATCGGGCGACAAAAAAATAAAAAACAGCTCATACCGATATAAACAGTAGAATTAGAATTATCCGCCATGATCTGAACCAATAGTTACAGAATATGCTCGCAACTGCACTTGCGAATTATTCTCTTGTTCGGATGAAAGATATACAGGGAGAGATGAGAGAGAGAGAGGCGTGTGTATCTGTATACAGTTCAGGATAGAAACCTTGGAGACGGAAGGAATGGCTGAGCTTTCGCGTCAAAAAGTCCAATCTCGAAAGAACGGCGGATTTAATAGATGTCATTTATATAGAGCTTGGATTTAACTTAATGCCACGGTAATTGAGTTTTATTACGCTTCCGACACCAGAAAGCTTAACTTCTATACAAATAGGGGTGTAAGTGGTTCCGCTCCGAACCGCGAAATCGATCGCACTGAACCGAATCAAATCGAAAAATGCGATTCGCTTCGATTTCGCGGATTGGTTCGATTTATTTTTTTAAAAATCGTTTACATTCGGTTCGGTTCGCGGTTTCAATAATTTTTGAACGGTTCGAACCGAACCGAACCAATATCCTATTTTTTAATTTCTTTTTATTTAATATTTGTCTTTCTTATATGAGAATATTGTTGGATTTAGATATTAGATTTAAGTTAAGATCAATTCTAATCTATACAAATGAAGAAAAAAAGAGTAACAATTTGATACTTGTGAGTTCGGAATGAGTGACATCGTATAAACTATTATTCTTGCATTACTTTGGATTTAAAAAATAAAAAATAAAATAAAAAGGTGAACCGAGAAACCGAACCGAACCGAACCAAACCATTTATAAGCGGTTCAGTTCGGTTCGGTTCCGATATTGAAAAACCCATCGAACCGAACCAAACCGAACAATTTCTATGTGTTTGGTTCGGTTCTTAAAATAGATAAAAAACCGAACCGAACCGTTACACCCCTATATACAAGCACATATATTGCCAATTACTCATTACTAACCAGCCATCACGAGATTATTTCCAAAAGGGTTAATTATCAAATAAAGTATAATTTTTTTTAATTTTATAATTTTAACATGAACTTGTAAACTTAGCGAATTAAAATATAAAGTTTTACTTTTTTCAATTCGAGACATATTCTGACCCCAAGTTTTTTCCAGCTGTCGGAAAAAACTGAAACGACGTCGTTTTGCACACATGATCGTCAAGTTGGACCATTTTTCTAGATCATTCAAATAGAACGACGTCGTTTTGGCAAATATGAAGCCTCACAAAATTATTACTGCCACATCAGAAATAAGAACACGCTTTTTGTGAATTCATAACACAAAACTAAAAGACTTAATCAAAAAACCACAACACAAAATTGGGAAACACTTAATCAAAAAAACCAAACGCTCTCATTCCTCCGTTTAAAAGAAAACCCTTGCGAAATTGATTCACCTTCTACGCTGCCATTCATCGGCTTCAATTCTTGCCCTGTAAGAGACGAAAGAAGAAGGGTATCTACAAAAGCTTGAGAGGCCAACAACGCCGGAGATTTCGTTGTGTCCGCTGGCCATCGACTGGTAATTCTTTATTTTCTCCATCTCCACCGATAAGTTTTCTTTGACTTATCGTTAAGCTAAACTTGGTGTACACAATTAATTATTTCAGACATTAATCAACAAAAACAACTCTAGATGTTATGTAATCTAAACATCTATTTTGAATGATTTTTTTTATCACTATATATACTAATTAAATGTATATGTATATATATATATATATATATAATAATTGTTTTGAGAATTGTAGTTGTCGCATGATGTATGCCTTATGTGCTTGTTTGATCAATTCTTAATTGTGTTTTAACTTTTTTTTCGTCAATTTCTGGAAACATGGTGACTGCTTAGATGTAGCAAAACCATCTCATTGGAACATTTTCTTTTGATTTA
The DNA here is from genome assembly GCA_028984105.1 of Lavandula angustifolia. Lineage (NCBI taxonomy): Eukaryota > Viridiplantae > Streptophyta > Magnoliopsida > Lamiales > Lamiaceae > Lavandula > Lavandula angustifolia. Next base: position 4,791,566 of record CM054823.1, on the reverse strand, counting down.
TGGGATTTCAATTTATGGGGATATTTCTTTTGCTTTTTGAAAAAATTAATTTTCTGGATTTCAATTTCTGTGGAATTTTCTTTTGCTTTCTAAAGGAATGTATGCTAGATTCTATATTGTTGCTCTGGTTTGAAGGAATGGAATTTATTTGTCTTCTTCGTATGTTGTAGTAGTTCTGATTATTGTTACCGTTCAGATCTTCTGACCTGTGTCCGACCCTTTTCTGACCTGTGTCCCGACCCTTTTCTTCCTCCACGTGGTTAGAGAACTGAAGAAAATCAAATAAATTGTCTCTCTTACTCGCGTGTATACGCTTAAGAGTATGTGAATGTGTGTTCTGATTATCAACAGAATACTAATATATATAAGTTTCAAAAGTTAATATTATATTAATATTTGTAGCCCATTAATTTAATTATTATATCATAATGAGCTTCCACATCAATTAGCCTATAGTATAATATCTGGTGGACTACTTTTATTTATCAATTAATTGACACAGCCAATTAATTCCTGATAAATAACATTGAAAGATAATAAATAACTAGGCAACTAATTGGGCCAGATCAGGGATCCAATACAAGAAATAAAGTCGGACCTCAAATTAATTAATTTATCTATGCTCAGCCCAGAGCAATATCAATTAGTAAACATAGATTCATTCCACTAGAGAAGTCGTGCTGACTTACCCATTTATCCCAACTTGAGCATGGACTTGTATTTTAGACTTAATCGATCCCCGTATTTAAGATAGATACAGTTTAAATTAATTAACATCTTATTATATTCTTGAGTAGTACCACTCAACCTTATTCATACAATTGAACTTAATCAATCGGCCGGGTTTAGTGTGATAATCCTTACGAGTTCCTCAAGGGATATTATCAACCCATTTTATTAGGATACGGTTGTAAGATACAGACAACCAGCCTGAGCCACAAATGACTACTAGCACCCAAGATACGTAGATCCGGTCGCGATAACGTTTACCATAGTAGGTCAAAGTGATAGATAGTCAAATGCACTCATCAGCTGAAGTCTTACCAAGCTTAAGACCAACTAAGTCACCGAGATCTTGGTTCTCCACTAGTGGTTCTCCACTAAGGTCAGTCAGGAGAACACATCTCATTGTGATCCATCAATATACCACCTTCAGTGCACCAGTATAGACAAGCAGCCAAGACAAACCACTTCTTATCTAAACTGCAGCTTATACCGACAACTTATCCTAAAGTTGTCTCAGCTGTGATAACTGTTTATATCTTGTCAGGTCAACCAATTGAGTAATATTCTGTGATCTACAACACAATACATAATCTAACTTATATAAAAGATAAATGATTACATGTACAAATATATATTTATCAGATAGGAGAATAAAATAGTGGTAAGGACAAAAACACATTGTATACAAGCATAAAAAACTACTTTTAGTATACAAAATCCCAACATGGTTATCATACCTCGCTCCTTCACGTTTCAGGTGTTTATCTTATTTTTTTAACCTTTTTGACTTTCGAAGCATTCACATTCTCAATTCAGAGTGCTTTCTTCCATGTGGTAGGTTAGTAGAGGTAGGCCGAGGTAGAAGGGGAGATGTTGGAGAGCAAGAATCTGTCGTGGAAACTCAAGAGAGCCGCAACTAGAGGATTTGAAACTATATTTTGAGATAACTTTTAGTTTGATCGATTGAAAAAAACAGAAACATGTTATTGGTGTAGCATTTTGGTACAGATCTATTACGACATTGAAGATCATGATTGTAGTTTTTTTTTTATAGTTTTGGTGTTTATGTTTTTGGGATTTTTCTTCTGTAAAAAATCCGGGATGCTGCGGGATTGTATTTATAGAGGAGACCACAAAAAACTAAGAGCTAAATAGCCCACCTTGATATGAAAAAAAAAGAAGTTATTCTTAATTGCAAAAGTTATAAAGTTCATGTTTAATTCGCCAAAAAATAGTGATTCAAAACGACGTAGTTTGGTATTGTCCACGAAGGTGTCCACCTCAGCTTTCCAGCAGTCGGAAAAAATTGGGGGTCGGAGCATGTCTCGAATTGCAAAAAATTAAAACTTCGTGCTTTAATTCGCCAAGTTTACAAATTCGTGTTAAAATTGCAAAAATTTAAAAGTTCATACTTTATTTGGTCATTTTTCCATTCCAAAAAGATAAAACTAGGAATTTAAATTTAATTCCAAGTATGTCACACCAAACTAAATTGTTTTTAAGAATTCAAAATCAAATTAAATTACTCATTACTCATATGAAATCTTAACTCGACTTGAGGATTTGACCATTTAACTTATCTATTTTGAGGATTCGAGAACGTTGTGTTCAATGTTTATTTTGTCAAATTCTCAAGATTTTCGAAATTTTGTGAAATGTTTATTGGTGTTCAATGTTTATTTTATGTCGAGTTAAAATTGAGTTTTATGTGGACAAGATGGATTATTTTGTACCAAGTTGATGGTACGTGAAGCTTAAGTGTAATATGTAAATAGACAAGATTGATTTTGCAAGAAGAATACCACTTTATGGTATGTACATTAATATTTAGAGTTTATGATATGATAAATGCATGAATAATGTGTTGCCAACTTTGGTTATACGAAATGTCAATCTTGATTTCTATATACATATTAACTAATATTGTAGAGGGAAATGATCATATAGGAAGACCACTTAAAATAAGAAATAAGAATGAATCTGCATCTTGTGGTTTGCAGGCTATTGCACAGGAGCGAGGTTTACCCTGTGCGCACCAAAGGTAGCGGCTGCGGGTTCCTCGTCAACAAAAAAAAAAGAATGAATCTGCATCTTTCATCTTATTATTGGATGGTTTGAATTGAGTATGCTTTGGAATAATCTTTATGCATAAGGGCAAATAAGAATAAGCCCCTGAGAAAACAACTTAAGTAGTGTTTGGAACAGCTTAAATAAGCTGCTTCAGGTCTTTTTTACCGCAAAAACATATTTTTTAATGTTTGGAATAAGTGCTTCTGCTTTTTTTGTGTGCTTAAAATAAACTAGAATAAGCAAAAGCTCATAAGCTGGTCATGAGATGCTTTTTAAAGGTAGAAGCCAAAAGAAACTGAAAATGCAGCTTATAACAGTGTTTGCAAAACTGACTTTTCTAAATTAAGTTGCTTTTTTTCAACTATTTCAAACACTAACAATTTTTGCTTAACATCAACTTTAAGCAACTTTAAATATAAGCAACTAAAAGCTGCTTATAAAAGTTCTTCCAAACACTACCTTAAATAAGTGTATATGATATAAGTTCTTATGAGAATGATATAAGTGCTTATGTCATAAGCGCTTAAATTGAATGAGTTGTAAGTGTTTGGATGCGCTTCCATTTAAGCGCTTAACTAGAGAAAAAATAAAAATAATTTCAAAATTTGTTGTTAAGGGGATTTGATATGGAGATCTATTTTCATAAGTTGTTTTTAGTTTATTTCTATAAGTTATTCATATCAGCTTATGAAAATAAGCTAAAAAGATTTTTTTTAGAATAAACTATTTCTATAAACTATTCCAAACGCGAATATAAGCGCTTATTTTTTAGAATAAGCTGCTGATTAGCTCTTCCAAATGGGGCCTAAATTTGCACTTTCATCTTATATACTTCTTCCGTCCCACTCCATTGGTCTCATTTCTTTTCGGCACGGAGATTAAAAAAGTTGTTTTTTTAATGTAAAGTAAGATAAAGTTGTGAAGTCCATTGAATATGTTAGAGGAGTATTTTAATTGAAAAAGGAAATGGGACCAATGAAGTGAGACAACCAAAAAAAGGAAATGAAACCAATGGAGTATGTTTTATACTCCCTCCGTCCCACAAATCTTGTTCCATTGTTGGTTGGACACGGTATTTTAGGAGAGTTGTTGGTTGTGTGTAGAGTGGTGGGTCCCTCAACTTGTGGTTGATTCTTAGCCACACAATTTTAATTTTTTAAGGAATGTAACAATATTTATGGGACAACAAAAAGAGGGAAATGGAACAACTATGGGACGGAGGGAGTATATAAGGGCAAAAATGTAAAAATTAAAAGATTTATGCATAAAAAAAATAAATATGCATAAAAGATATAAGGATAATGAATACTTCCTATTTTCCTAAATAACATTGCCTTTCCATCGGATCTATACCCTGTTATAAATATCATATTTTAACTTTTCAGTCACTTTTTAATCAACCTCAAATTTAGATTTTTTTGAAACATAATGAGTTAAAATTAGACGTTTATAATATAAAGGACAAAAACTGATATTACAAATTTACAAATATGTTATAACATTAAAAATATGTTTTTAAGTGTTTTTTTTCTTAACAAACGCGTGACTACAAGCATTTAGCGCCAAAATTGGACAAATTAGAAAATCGAATTAAAAACGAACTTTTTTTTTATCAAATTAACGGTCTAAGATTATATTCCACTAAATTAATGGGCTAAAATGAATTGTAAACCAAGATATCGGACAAAAATTATTTTTTTCCCCCTAAATTGACAATGCAATCTATAATGTACGAGTCCACAATTATAATATGACGATATCCACCCTTCCGTATCAAGACCTGTAAGTAATGTATGTTGTGAGATATATGTGTGTTTTATTTATGGAGATAAGAGATACTCCTACATCCTATAGGTATTCTTCAAGCATATCTAAAAAAAAATGCTCTGATTAGCCAAATAATTCAATTATTGTCCGATTAATTATTTATCAAATGGAAATTAATTCATTAATAATAACTCACATTTATCAATTTCAAAATATTTTTTAGAAAAGTGGTATTTAATAGATTTAGTAAGGGTATTTTGCACAATTCAGAATAAAAATTGTTATAAAATTAAACTTTTATAAAACTGACTAAGGTGCAAATATGATCTTAGATTTTATTTTGGAGAGTAAATGCGTTATCATTGCAAAATGTATAAGTTATTTATTGTCTCCATCCTGATTAAAAAAAAAATCTACATGAGAATCAAGCTAAATTTTGTCCATACATCTTTGACTTTTTAAAATGAGTTATTTTTAGCATCATGGTCGTAATACAAACCACTTATGATGGGATGAATAATATTAAATAGTGCAAATAATAATCTCATTTATAATTTCATCAACATGTCATAATTCGAAATCTTTGAGTTTTCGACCTACAAGTATTGTATGAGTGAGAATTCACCCATAAATACTATTCCCTTCGTTTTATTAGCAGTGTCCCATTTTTTTGGGATGCGCACATCAAACACTCATAAATGCAAAAATATACATATGTTTCCCAAAATACAAAAAATGTAAATATATATTTTTTAAAACTCTAAAGTAGCCTACATCCTAGCCTGCTACAACAATCTCTCTTCTCATACTTTTTGCAGAAAAAAAGCGAATTGTAATGTGTTGATGTAGAAAAAGTGATGAAGCCTTATATCTCTATCTCTCTCTTAACATAATGCATGGTTTCCCTTTTTCTCTCTTTACGTAATTAACATGCATGCATGTGTTTCCTCTCTTTCTCTCTTGAATTAATTCATGCTGAAATCTCCCCTGAAAAAAATTAAAATTTTTTTTTAGCATAACGGGAGAAACCCAGAAAACGAAGGCTTCGTAAATTTGGAAAGAAGAAATTTTTCCGAATTCGTAAATTCGGAAATAGAGAGTTATTCGGAAAGAAAAAAAATCCGAATTCGTAAATTCGGAAATAAAGAGTTATTTTTTCCGTGTGGCTGCCCAAAAACGTTGTGACAGAGAAAGAGAAAAAAAAAAAAAACTGGAACCGTGAAGTTCATAAAAGAGAAAAAAAAAATAAAAATTGGAACTTGATCACTTTGATTTCATCTACTTGCTTTCGTGAGTAGCTTTTCCAGAAGGTCACATGTAATACAATGATAGAGAATATCTTTCCAACAATCACCAAAGTCACCTACAGAAGATGCAGAATGCAGGCATGCATCAATTATCTTGATTATCTCTCTTCTATTATTTAAACCTTTCTCTCTCTCAGCTTATATTACGTAACATGCATTGTAATACCCCGAAAATTCAGGCCCGAAATTTTAAAATGTTGTCGATTTTTTTTAAGCGAGAGAGAGAAATGTGCCAAGTGATCTATTGCATGGGAAGTTGTTGAGCTCAATTCTTTTCTTGATCCCATTAATAATTCATTTTAATAGGGTGTAGTGGAGTGTTAAGCTTGGATTGCTACGTTGCTGAGTGTTAAGCTTGGAAGTTGTTGAGCTCAATTCATGCAAGTTGCATAGTCAAAACCTAGGCATAGATAGTAATTATAACCTCCACTAGTGCCCAAGCATCAAGATGCATGCAAAGGTTACATCACATTCTGCACACCATCCCCATTTCCTAAATTTTCCATGACCGAGATGTTCATCTATGTCCTACACGTACACCACATTAATGAGGAGGTTGAGTATTTAATTACCCCAAAGCCAACTGTCCAATGTTAGCTTGCAGGATAAGGAGGAGGTAGAGTAGGATAAAAAGGAGAAAGTGACTCATCGTCCTTCTCAATCTATATCACTCTCTTTTTTTTTTTTTTTTTTTTTTCCCACTTCCACTTCTTCATGATCTTTATCATCGAAAGTGTTCAACATCCTTAAGCATCTCCATCAGCTGCAGTTACAAGTCCTCTCCAACCAAGCTGCTCGTGGCGACGATTCGAAGCACCGAGTAAGAAATTCTTCATCATAGACTTTGTTTTGTTGAGTCTTGTTGAAATATGTTTAGATCTGCTCATATCTAGAGAATAAATCTCAGATTTAAGAGAAAGAACGGTTAGGAAGAAATTCATGTATGGAATTCAGGGTTACATGTGTAGATTTGGATGTAAGATAGCAAGAAATGTTTAAGTTGCATGAGCTCAAGAATCTGTCATGCTATTCTTTCTTCTGCCGAGTTTTCCAGCACAAATTACTTGATCGTTTGTTTCTTTAAAAATTCCATAAAAATTACAGAGATACAATTTGAGATGGTTTTAAGGTCTCTGTCAAATTTCATGATTTTTGGACAAGTTCGTATATTTTTAACTAATTTTCACTTTTATGCTGTCGAAAAACCCTGCATTCGGGATAGGTTTTAGTAAAACATTTATATCTCACTCCTCAGTAATGATATGGACTTGATTCTTTTTCCTACATACTCTACACACGTATGAGTGTTTCAAAATATTTATTCTGTATTTTTGAACCGTTCATGTAAAAGCAGTTTATTACAAACCTTACATGGTTAAGCAAAGACTTGCATTCTGTGGAGCAGTTTTGAGTGGAAATGATCTGTATGCTCTGAATTCATCACTTGTCCATAAGGTTTGAAAATTTGATATGTCATCTATATGCATGTTTTCTACGCATTGGTGGAATATGGAAATTTTTAGAGTATAAATGATCCCAAAACGCGTAGCTAAAGTATAGATGGGCAGAAACGGAACTTGTTCGTGCAGTGAGCATCGTTTTGATGATAACTTCTCGAATATTGATTATTTTGCCACGAAATCAATTCCAGTATAATCACGACTCATTAAGGATGAACGGCATGGAATATCAGAATTTCTGGACTAAAATCGTAGTCTGTAGAATGTTTACAAAATAGGCCTTCTGCACGAGTTTAAAGTATTAAAGCTACAACATTACTATCGTTGTAGGAACGTTTGTGGAAGAGCTATAGCCCCGGTGTTGGGAGTACGTATACTTCAAATCAGTGAAAATTCGAGGTGGGTAATATTTTCATAAAAGTATGATTTGAGTTATTGAGCTCTATGAAGTATGTTTATCCATGAAAGTTTTTGTGCATTTACCTGTTTAATGCTTCTACGTGATAGATCGATCGAGGCTCTTATCTGGCCTAACACGCTAGATGAGGGTTAATACGAAAGTGTGTACACTATGTTGTTAGTAGCACAAAGATTGATCCTCTTTGTGTACCAAGTGCTAACAAGTTATAAGGGACCCCTTGAGTTTCGACTCAAGGGCCAAGGCCCAAGAACAAGTTATGAGGGACCCCTTGAGTTTCGACTCAAGGGCCAAGGCCCAAGAACAAGTTATGAGGGACCCCTTGAGTTTCGACTCAAGGGCCAAGGCCCAAAGTATGAAAATGAAATGGTAGAAGTAACAGGAAATGTGACACAGATGTGCGCATCCCAATGTTAAATGTTTTGTATGTTTGGAGCAGTTTTCTTTTTAAAACCCTCCAAGTCATACCTCATGCATGGATAAACTGTTTAAAATCTTTTCAAGCTACTTTACCCACTGAGTACACTAGTGCTCAGCTCAAATGCTTTCAAAATGTTTTCAGGTTGAGCGGCAGTGGCGACGGAGAAAGAGCTGAGGAGGGGGTTTCTGCCATGATCATTTTGCACTCTTAAGTTTTGTAAATGAATAGTTATGTTATGCTATATATATTTCGAAAGTTAATACGCTTCCGTATCTATTAATCAGTTTTCAAAAGATGGTATGAAAACGTGTTTTATAAAACGTGTTTTGATATGTTTTGAAACTCATTATGCTTCAGTGCATATTTAAATGCATAATATCTGATCTCCTGTGTGTGAGTTGCATTAAATGGAGTGTTTCCTTTTAAAAGAGAAAAATATTTCAAAAATGTCAAGAAAGGGTATGAAGATATATTTTAAAATATTCTTCAGTAGCGGCTCGACCTCTGTGATCCTTGTGGAGGTCGGGGCGTTACAAAATGGTATCAGAGCATGGTTCTTGGCGCTGTGGTCAAATGTTTTAAAGTCAGTTTATCTAGAATTGTGACATAAGCAAAACCCTCAGCTCGCGTCGCACTGCGCTCATCCAAGGTATGTTTAAAGGTTCTAAAAGAAAGTTTATTATGGTGCGCGAAGTATGGAATGACGAAATGAATGTTGTCGTGTTGGGAGAGTCCACGCGACCAGAATAATATGTTTTCCACTGAGTCTTTTGAACTCATGTGATGAAGTTTCAGAAAAGTATATGATTATTTTATGATTTGATTTTATAATAAATATTATGTTCCATTGTGTTGGATTTATGTGCCAATACAATTTGAAAGAAATGAAGGAAAGTATGTGATGATGAAAAGAAATGAAGTATTGATTTATTTTGTAAGTCTCAAGGATATAAGTGAACGAAAGTTAACTATGAAGTTGATGACTCTTATGGCATGATAGTAGAACATCTTAAGATGATAATGGTTGAGTAACCATGAATTATGAACATAGAAGAAGTGCTTTCAAGTTATTTAGATGCTCTACTCCGATTCAAAAATTGTTTTGCGTCATCACACAGTCGTGTTTCAAGGTATGAAAAGAAACGAGTAAGCTAACGTATACGACACGAATACGAAGATTGCTTTTGCATTATGAGAAAGTTTCAACTGGATCCATAGGGCCCTACTTTGCCCACTTCAGTACTATGTACTAGACGGATCGTCACGAAACGTGAGGCAATATCTGATAGAAAGAGTATTGCCGCTGCTGTGGAGAGCAGAAAATGCTAATGACATGAACATTATTCTCGATGCTCGTTACCGGATAAATGCTACCGTATTTAGAGTCAGACAAGAGCTGTCAAAACTCATGCTTGAAAAGTTACTGACGGTACGCATGTGGATAACCGCAACTGATACGTGTACGAAATGAAGGAGGCACGAGTGAAAATCATACGATCTCTTATTATGTGCACACGTACGATTATTTCGACAACAGGAGTGAGGATGATAGAACGAAAGATTATTGGGGATTACCATTAGATCATAAGTAGATGGTTAGGATGACTTAACTTGTTTTATTCCTTTGAATTGTTCATTAAGCTGTCAAGTTTTTATTTCAACACCAGTCTTCCAAATATATTTGACAGTCAAGTTGGGTCTTGTGTTCGGTAGCCCAGGCTGACCCTGACGACATATTCTTTTATTGAACAAGGTACATACATTGTAAAGGCTTTCTTAAAGGCAATTTCTTTGTAATCAACTGCCCATGATCACATTCGTCTTTACACTTTGTTATGTGTTGTTTGAATTTGTTTTCAACAATGCATCTTGATAATTGTGTCCTAAGTAAATGATGAGAAGAACCAAATAAATTTCTACCATGATTGATATCAAAGTATTTTGTTTCGCTCTGACATTGAAGTATTTTTCGTGCAAGTCTAGACTAGAATCTCTAGACTTTTAAAGTTTGGTTCAATTATTGTGAAGAGTTCACACACCTTTTAATGACAAGTTTATTCCTTTTGTTGCCTTATTCTACTCATTTCCTTATGGCTAAAGAGTTATGCCACCTTGGTGCTAAGCTCGCCCATCATTTATATGGATATTTGATCCGAGATGATATTTCTATGTCAAATTTTGTTGAAAATTTCATTGGTACAAATTGGCAGTGTAGTCCTTTCCTTTGAACCGATACTCATGTTCTTCTCTATGGATGACCTTCTCTCATTCTACATTGGTCACAACTCCTCATGTAATTGATCATTGATGATTATTCAACAAGTTGTTTCTAATCTCGTCGAAGTACTGATTTTGATTCATACATTCATGAAATCTTTTGTTTTGATGATATAGCCGGAATCCTTTGGTTTCATATTTTTCTCAGAGGTCATCTCATTGCTTTATTACTATATCATGTTGACCTCATTGAGGGTATCCTTGATATACATATATTGGAAACCATTTTCTTTTTGAACTATCTTCATTTGATCATATATCAGGATTCATTTAACGCTATATTTTTTCTAAGAATTCATCTCGATACTTGATCACTGTTAATTATCATTTTTATGAAGTATCATGTGGCAAAATACATGATTACTAATGTTATCATTTTCTTCTGGACCCAAAGAATGTGCTTTTGAGCCTTGCTATATTGACTACTATCCATCGTGATGTTTGATTCCTATGATTATTCTGGCTATTTGTTTCGGATCGTGTTGTGATATTTATGTAATTCATCTTTGAAACTCTGTCCGTCAAAGATTTAATCGGTGTAAATTGGTATTATCTTCGCATAATACTCTTCTCATCACTTTGTCGCCGGGAATTTTTTTTTTACTCATTGAGAGTATCCTTCGATTTATGTATGCATGACACTCTTTCTTTTGAGACATTATTCTTATGTACTCAATTCGAATAAAGGTTAAGTCATGTTCATAATAACTAGATTCGATTTGAGGAAGATAAGTTGTGAGCGGTCATGGAGATGGATATGTAGAGAATGTAAGTTTTCGGATGACTAGCGAATACTTGACTAATCGGTAATGTTTTCCACGTCTCTCAACTCCGAAAATATTTATACGACCTCAGACACGTGATTAATCATGAGGATGTACAACTGAGCCCAGACTCAAGCTACGAAGAAAGATCAGTACGAATCCTTGATTGTAAAGTTCAAGTGTCGAGAAATAAACAAATTTCTTTAGTTAAAGTGATGTGAAATCACCATGATCAAGAAGAGGCTACATGGGAGCTAGAGGAAAACAATCAAAACGCAATATCCCGACTTGAAATGTCAAGGTACGTAAATTTCGAGGACGAAATTTTTCGTAAGGTGGGTAGAATGTAATACCCCGAAAATTCAGGCCCGAAATTTTAAAATGTTGTCGATTTTTTTTAAGCGAGAGAGAGAAATGTGCCACGTGATCTACTGCATGGGAAGTTGTTGAGCTCAATTCTTTTCTTGATCCCATTAATAATTCATTTTAATAGGGTGTAGTGGAGTGTTAAGCTTGGATTGCTACGTTGCTGAGTGTTAAGCTTGGAAGTTGTTGAGCTCAATTCATGCAAGTTGCATAGTCAAAACCTAGGCATAGATTGTAATTATAACCTCCACTAGTGCCCAAGCATCAAGATGCATGCAAAGGTTACATCACATTCTGCACACCATCCCCATTTCCTAAATTTTCCATGACCGAGATGTTCATCTATGTCCTACACGTACACCACATTAATGAGGAGGTTGAGTATTTAATTACCCCAAAGCCAACTGTCCAATGTTAGCTTGCAGGATAAGGAGGAGGTAGAGTAGGATAAAAAGGAGAAAGTGACTCCTCGTCCTTCTCAATCTATATCACTCTCTTTTCTTTTCTTTTTTTTTTTTTTCCCCACTTCCACTTCTTCATGATCTTTATCATCGAAAGTGTTCAACATCCTTAAGCATCTCCATCAGCTGCAGTTACAAGTCCTCTCCAACCAAGCTGCTCGTGGCGACGATTCGAAGCACCGAGTAAGAAATTCTTCATCATAGACTTTGTTTTGTTGAGTCTTGTTGAAATATGTTTAGATCTGCTCATATCTAGAGAATAAATCTCAGATTTAAGAGGAAGAACGGTTAGGAAGAAATTCATGTATGGAATTCAGGGTTACATGTGTAGATTTGGATGTAAGATAGCAAGAAATGTTTAAGTTGCATGAGCTCAAGAATCTGTCATGCTATTCTTTCTTCTGCCGAGTTTTCCAGCACAAATTACTTGATCGTTTGTTTCTTTAAAAATTCCATAAAAATTACAGAGATACAATTTGAGATGGTTTTAAGGTCTCTGTCAAATTTCATGATTTTTGAACAAGTCCGTATATTTTTAACGAATTTTCACTTTTATGCTGTCGAAAAACCCTGCATTCGGGATAGGTTTTAGTAAAACATTTATATCTCACTCCTCAGTAATGATATGGACTTGATTCTTTTTCCTACATACTCTACACACGTATGAGTGTTTTAAAATATTTATTCTGTATTTTTGAACCGTTCATGTAAAAGCAGTTTATTACAAACCTTACATGGTTAAGCAAAGACTTGCATTCTGTGGAGCAGTTTTGAGTGGAAATGATCTGTATGCTATGAATTCATCACTTGTCCATAAGGTTTGAAAATTTGATATGTCATCTATATGCATGTTTTCTACGCATTGGTGGAATATGGAAATTTTTAGAGTATAAATGATCCCAAAACGCGTAGCTAAAGTATAGATGGGCAGAAACGGAACTTGTTCGTGCAGTGAGCATCGTTTTGATGATAACTTCTCGAATATTGATTATTTTGCCACGAAATCAATTCCAGTATAATCACGACTCATTAAGGATGAACGGCGTGGAATATCAGAATTTCTGGACTGAAATCGTAGTCTGTAGAATGTTTACAAAATAGGCCTTCTGCACGAGTTTAAAGTATCAAAGCTATAACATTACTATCGTTGTAGGAACGTTTGTGGAAGAGCTATAGCCCCGGTGTTGGGAGTACGTATACTTCAAATCAGTGAAAATTCGAGGTGGGTAATATTTTCATAAAAGTATGATTTGAGTTATTGAGCTCTATGAAGTATGTTTATCCATGAAAGTTTTTGTGCATTTACCTGTTTAATGCTTCTACGTGATAGATCGATCGAGGCTCTCATCTGGCCTAACACGCTAGATGAGGGTTAATACGAAAGTGTGTACACTATGTTGTTAGTAGCATAAAGATTGATCCTCTTTGTGTACCAAGTGCTAACAAGTTATAAGGGACCCCTTGAGTTTCGACTCAAGGGCCAAGGCCCAAGAACAAGTTATGAGGGACCCCTTGAGTTTCGACTCAAGGGCCAAGGCCCAAGAACAAGTTATGAGGGACCCCTTGAGTTTCTACTCAAGGGCCAAGGCCCAAAGTATGAAAATGAAATGGTAGAAGTAACGGGGAAATGTGACACGAGATGTGCGCATCCCAATGTTAAATGTTTTGTATGTTTGGAGCGAGTTTTCTTTTTAAAACCCTCCAAGTCATACCTCATGCATGGATAAACTGTTTAAAATCTTTTCAAGCTACTTTACCCACTGAGTACACTAGTGCTCAGCTCAAATGCTTTCAAAATGTTTTCAGGTTGAGCGGCAGTGGCGACGGAGAAAGAGCTGAGGAGGGGGTTTCTGCCATGATCATTTTGCACTCTTAAGTTTTGTAAATGAATAGTTATGTTATGCTATATATATTTCGAAAGTTAATACGCTTCCGTATCTATTAATCAGTTTTCAAAAGATGGTATGAAAACGTGTTTTGATATGTTTTGAAACTCATTATGCTTCAGTGCATATTTAAATGCATAATATCTGATCTCCTGTGTGTGAGTTGCATTAAATGGAGTGTTTCCTTTTAAAAGAGAAAAATATTTCAAAAATGTCAAGAAAGGGTATGAAGATATATTTTAAAATATTCTTCAGTAGCGGCTCGACCTCTGTGATCCTTGTGGAGGTCGGGGCGTTACATGCATGCAGTCCATATCTCGTGTATTCTCTCTTTTATTATTTAAATTTTCTGTTTCTCTCTCTTTACATAACATGCATGCAGTCCATATACATAAAATGCATGCATCAGTGTACAGAAAAGAAGAAACCCTATTCGGGTTCTGAAATTGGAAATTGAGTTTCCGTCCTTAAAATTGAAAACCCGTAGCCCTAGAGAGAGAGAAAAAAATCTGGAAGTAATAGAGCGAGATAAAGAGAGAACACCACTTACCTTTTCCAGAGTCACATGCAGCACATAATAGAGATGTAGAACAGAACAAAACTCTATACACAGTAGGAGAGGAATCCGATTATTTTCCTATTGGGGGAGATGTGTTCACATGCAGCACAATGATATTCTTCCATGAAATAGAATTTAAAGAGAGCGAGAGGGAGCGAGGGAGCGAGAGACCGCGAGAGAGAGAACGAGAGGGAGCGAGAGAGCGCGAGAGAGAAAACAAGAGGGAGCGAGAGAGCGAAGGTGGAGGGCGGTTGTTTAGGGGGAAACAATCTTTAAAGGTAACCATATTCCATAATTTGTTATAATTTTTGCTTAATTTTAGGGACATAATTAACATGTAAATCTCCCTACAAATCTCTAGTTGAGTAAATATCTACGTTTTATTAGATATAAAATTTGATTTTAGGAAATCATTGAAAATATGTACGTATTATTACGTATAAAATTTGATACCAGGAAATCATTGAAAATGTCTAATTATTACGTATAAAATTTGGACCATTCCTGACCACATTCGAGATGCAGATCCACTGTTACCCCCCTGGCGAAGCGTCAAATCGGTTGCCCAAAGCAAAGACGTTACCGATCGGGGGCAGAGGCCTCCACAAGCTCAAGACAAAGTGGTAGCAGAAAGTGTGGTATTTGTCATGAAAGAGGCCACATAAGGAGGTCATGTTCAGAGAGAGAGACACAAGATTAAATTTGTCGTGTCGTATTTCTACTTTGTGTTCAATGTATTATTTGAAGTATGAAGTTTTATTAACGAAGTAGTTTAAAAACAATGAGATAGAGAAATTAAGACTTTAACACACGTTAACACTACATAAATACATCTTCACACTTCTGCCTAAACCGTAACATTATATTGCGACGTATTATGCGAAGAAAGAAAAAATTCAGAACCTAATACAACAACAACAAAAAATAATATTTAGTATCAGTATAATATAGTATTTAAAACCAGGCTCTGTCGAAGGTATAGGGCATGATTATTCATGAACCACAAACTAGTATTACAATTGTCATATCAATAACCTAGTTTTTTGAAATCAAAACCCTAGAATGCAGATAATAACATGAAAAAACAATGAAATAATAATATTCTCTAGTAAATGACGTGTTCATACATAAGATATATACATATTTTTTAAAATTATCTTAGCGCTACCCAAATAAATCTTAATACTCCATTTAGAAAAAAACATAAGAACGATAATATGCTCATAGTTATACTGTGAGTTAACTACCTAATGTTATTTACGTGACTTCACATATACATTAAGCTAATACCAATCTCTATTAGTAATAATAATCTCTATAATAATAATTATTATTATATCATACTCACAATTACGAAAAATAATTCTAGCAATCTCCAGTTTTTTTAGTCTCAGTACAATATACTATTTAGTAGTATAATCCAACAAAAGAGAATGTAATACTTAGTCTCAGTACAATATATTATTTCAAATCAAACTGTTTTGAAATTGTATGTTGTGATTATTCAAGAACCACAAACTAGTATTACAAATGCAATATGAATAACCTAGTTTTTTGAAATCAAACCCTAGAAAGCCGATATGAACACGAAAAACACAATGAAATCATACTATTCTCCAGTAAATGACTTGTTTATAGATAAGATATTTTCGTGTTTTTACAATTATCTTAGCACTGCCCAAATAAATCTTACTACTCTGTTTTATACCTAAACAAAAGAACTATAATATCATCATAATTATACCGTGAGTTGACTTTTTATGTTATTCACGTGACTTTACATATATATTAAGTTAATCTCATACTTATATATCTATTATCCCCCTAATATATTAAGCTAATCTCATAATTATATATATAAGCTAATCTCATACTTATATATTAAGCTAATCTCATATTTATATATCAAACCTATAGTTATGAAAAAATGTCATCAGACGATAAAATAAATAAATATTAGCTTTACTAGATGCATGTCATCTCGTCTAATTGCATGCCAAATAAATATTATTTCACTTACGCTGCATGCCAACTAAATGCATGCCAACTAAATTATTTCATTTACGGTGTATGCCAACTAAATGCATGCCATCTAAATATTATTTCATACGGCATTCACTATTAAATATGTCTATAAGTAAAAAGTAATTGTTTAATCCATTTATATATATTGTTTATTTAAATATTAAAAAGTAATTGTTTAATCCATTTCATACGGCATTCACTATTAAATATATCTAAATATTATTTCATAATGCATTCACTATTAATTATGTATTTATGGTGCATGCCAACTAAATGCATGATTATGAATTATTTTTTTTCTAATTGCTCCGTTACATTAAATATGTCTATCAGAAAAAAAATAGTAATTGTTTAATCCATTTAAATATTATGTTTTATCTTATTCAATATTACAACTTTATCAATATAAAAAATTATGTTTATCTTCTTCGTTAACACCAAATAAGTTTACACCACGAAAAGTTAGTTCAAAATTCACGAAAATCACTAAATTAAAATAACGAAATTTCATAAATTAAATTATTGAAATTGCCTAAATTAAATTAAAGAAATTGCCTAAATTAAATTAAGAAATTGCCTAAATCAAATTATCAAAATTGTCTAAATTCAATTAACGAAATTGCCTAAATTAAATTGACAAAAATCCCTAAATTAAATTAACGAAATTGCCTAAATCCCACTTGAACGAAATTGCCTAAATTAAATTAACGAATTGCCTAAATTAAATTATCGAAATTGTCAAAATTCAATTAACGAAATTACCTAAATTAAATTGACGAAAATCCTAAATTAAATTAACGAAATTGCCTAAATTAAATTAATGAAATTGCCTAAATTAAATTAATGAAAATCCCTAAATTAAATTAATGAAGAAGAACAACAAGGGAGTGTCAAGAAGAAGAGAAGAGGTGTGAAGAAGGAGAGAAGAGGTGTGAAGAATTATACAACCTGTCGTCTACCTTCAGTCAAAAACGAGTTCCCACATATTCATTTCAGAATGATTTCTCCCAATGGTTCAGATTTGTTGACTACTTTTAATAGGGTTTGAAAATGTAACACTATTTACAGTACTCAATTATTGATTATATTAGGTTTGATAATATAAAGTATTATATTTATGATAATATTGTATATAATATAGGATAATATTGAATCCTTTTTAGTTTCGAAATTGGATAATATATAGGATAATCTTGAATATTTTTTGAATATATATATCAAGGTTTTACGTAAGAATAATTAGGAACCCTAATATTCTCATTTATGTTATAATGGTTATTACGTAAGAATAATTAGGAATAATTACGTAAGAATAATTAAGAATCTATGATTGTATACATAACATATATATATATATATATATATATATATAATGACGTTATTAGTTATATAAATTGATGAGAATGGATACTGGTACAATGGTTTCATAGTCTTGAAAAACATGTTACGTCTTCATTTCGATTCCTATTTGCGCCTTAAATTTTCATTTTATTTTGTTTAGTCTATACTTATCTTCTATAAATAAAAATGTTACAAATTTTATGAGAATTCATAATGGCATAGTGATATCTTTGTTTGGGAATATTTAGGAGGTCTCGGGTTTGACCTTTCTTCACCTCAAATAAATATATATATTTTTTTTATATCTTTAGAAGCGGATTTTTTTTTATATCAACACATTCTTATTTCATGCATGCATGAAATAAGTTTTCATCTAAATCGAGGCAACACGAAAAACAAGGCTAAAGCAGCCGACACACACTGTGCACACACACTGCACACACAATACATGTGAAGTAGGTAAATTGTACATTTTTACATTTATAGAACATCATGTATATATTTGCATTTTCCAACTTTGAAATGTATAGAGATGATATTCCCCTCTTTTTTTTTGTGACACAATTATTAAGAAAATTGTGTTTTATAGTGTGTATTAATATTTAACTTTTTGAATGGTTGATTCTTATCCATATTTTTTTTAAAGTAAGACACTTCTAATCATACGACCAAAAGAGGAAATTTGGAAATTATTAATGGTACCAAGAGAGTATTAATATCATTTTCTCATTATAAAAAAGGGAAAAGATGGAATCTCAAATAACGATCACTTAAAAATAAGAAAAAAAGAGAAAAGGGAAAAAGGTATATAGACAGTGAAATTAAGTAGTTTTTTAATTACTTTTTGGCCTAATTAAATTAGTTGAAATTCCGGTCCATAGATGAACAAGTCTCTCTGCACGACACGGGGGCGCCAATTCGCGTCCAAATCAGCATAACTAATTCAATTCAAAACCACCGACGCCACGCCACGCCACGCCCACCTATCAAATTCCGCCACCACTGCCGAACGACGTCATTTCAGCCTTTTCCTTTTTATTTCTTTGGCTCTTGTCTTGTCCTAAACTCCTAATAATTTGGCTTTATTCAATTAATCTCAACCCAAACAAATTCAATTTTCGTTAAAAAAAAAATATCAATCTTTAACGGTATTTTTTTCCTTTAAAATATCACTATTACTTCACAAGGTGCGACTTAAGCCTAAGGGTGTGTTTGTGAGAGAGTTTATTTTAATTGCTTATCCGTTTTTTTTATCTCATGAGTGTATTATAATTATTTATCTATTATTTTGTGACCGCATAAACAAATTTTAGTATTTGAAAAAATCTTTAACTTTTTTAAAATTAAGCAGTAATCTGCTCAAATTCATAAATATGTATCGAAGTATTTTTTGGTGCTTAAAAGTTAAAATATCATAATTTTCGAAATTACCATAAATATTGCTTTTAAATATTAATATAAAAAACTCAACTTATTTTAATTTTAAACAAAAACAAATAAAACTATTTAAGCGCAAATACACCCTTAATGACTTTCCGACAGCCGCTGTATTATCCAATAGAACAGATTCTCATGGTAAAATTGGTGCGCCACAATTGCAGTCTACTTTTTCTTTTTCGGAGAATCCGACATTTAAACTGATGAATCCTTTTTTTATTACTAGTAGTTGATTTTTGTCAAATTTAGCTATGGTTGTTGCAGTGAAAATTGCGCGACTTTGAAACTATCATCCTTCAAGAACAATCAATTATTAAAAACATTTATTTTATTATATAACCAAAAAAGTCGACACCCGGCCGACGCCAGCCCACAAACCCGTCACGATAGCACTTGATAACATACAATGATTGTTGCCTTCGACTTTAGAGAGGGAGGAAAACAGAAATCTTTTTTCAAATGGGAATTGGCAGAGATCTGCTGAAGATCAGCTAATAAGTCTCCCCGTTTTCAGAATTTCGAAGACCTTGGCGCGGAATTCTTTCTGGTGAGTTGTCTTTAAATTTTGGGTCGAGGTATTTGGGATCGGATCTCTCAATAGGAGACTTTCTTTTGCTAGGGTCAATTCGATTCAATTGATCTCCCAATGATGAAGAATCGAAATTTTTGGGTGGGACTCAATTGGAGTTTCTTTAAATTCTACCCATCAATTCTTGGTATCAGTGTTTCTTATTCGTAAAGTGTGCTTGTTACACTTTTGCGTCAGTGCTAAGATATAGTAGTATTTCGATTTTAATCAGACTTTAGCTGGCCAGCACTTTACTTGTTTCTGTAGTCTTCTATAACATTATTTATGGCGTTAGACTGATTTTGTGGTTGTTCATGTTCCATCAAGGTTTATATGTTCTTCTTATCTTCTCCCTATAAGATTTATGTACTTCATTTTTTTACTGTAGATTGTTCTGGTATTTTTATTGTTGGTCTTGTTTGATGATCTTGTAATTGAATTTCTAAGTTTATATATGAATCATATAAGGCTATAACATGCTGCTTGGTTGAGTTGTTATCAAATCTTGAAAACTTGCAATGACCTCTTACCATTTCTAAGGCAGCATCTGCTTGTTTGATGACTGTATATATGTTTCTTTTACAGCTGAACCAAATATCTTCGTCCCGTTTGCAGCTGCTGTTTGATCTGCAGCAAGCTGGATTGATGTGCAATGCAGAGATCACGGAAAGCTCTCGTACAAAGGAGAGCTTTGGCGGAGGCTATATGTGGTAGAAGTCGCTTGTACAAGGTCTCGCTTTCTGTTGTTATCGTTCTATGGGGGGCTTGTCTTCTTCTTAAATACATGGATTGGCCATGGCGGTGCAGGTTGGTCAATGTTATGATATTTGATCTAACTCTGAATACGATATTTCGATAAATCTTCTTTATTAGCAAATTCATGTTTAGAACTTTACTGTTTCAATCTCACTGGTCATGTCTTGTAGGGAGAGTAAGGTTGAATTCTGAAATTTGTCATTGAATACTTTTCATGAATGATTACTGTACCTTCAGTGCTTGGTCCTTCTTATGGATTGTTAAGTATTTCAACTGCATAGTGCTTGAGATTGAAGCTTAATTCTTTTACGAGTTTAATTAGTGTATCCTCCTTCCCTTTACCATTTCTTGTGTGTGCATGTTTCTTCTCTGTTATTCTTTCGAGACACATATTTTACACAGCTTCTTTAGTAATTGCTTGTTTATTTTTGTGAGTTTCTGATCCAAGTCATCATGTCTATTTTTCGACTTGCTAATTTCATCAATAAATAACTTCATCTGCCTTATTGATTGGTGCAGAAAAACCATTAGACTTTTCTGTTAATGCAACAAGATGGGGTGAAGACAAAGTGGCATTAGACAAGGATGCACATCGGAGGTTGTCTATCGATGGACATCCATCAGATGTATCTGCCTCTGAAAACAGTGCTACTGATTTTAGTAGGAGCGAATCACACGAATCCGCTGCCAAGGAAATTGCTATAACTAAAAACTCTCCACAAAATATGGATAAGGACAAGCCTATAACCAACAAAATGTCCCACAGAGTACATATGGGTCTCGACGATTTCAAGAACAAAGCATTTAGCTCCAAAACTGAACATATAACCGGTGAAGCTGGAAGCATTATACACAGAGTGGAGCCTAGTGGGGAGGAATACAATTATGCTTCGGCTTCTAAAGGAGCGAAAGTCTTGTCTTTCAATAAGGAAGCCAAGGGTGCTTCTAACATCTTGAACAGAGACAAGGACAAGTACCTCCGGAACCCTTGCTCTACGGAGGAGAAATTCGTTGTAATAGAGCTTTCGGAAGAAACATTGGTTGACACCATAAAAATAGCAAACTTTGAGCATCACTCTTCTAATCTGAAAGATTTTGAATTACTAGGCAGTGCTGTTTATCCTACCGATTCATGGGTCAAGCTTGGAAACTTCAGCGCTGCAAACATGAAGCATACACAAAGCTTTGTTCTTCCGGACCCTAAATGGGCGAGGTATCTTAAACTGAATCTGTTGAGTCATCATGGTTCGGAGTTTTACTGTACGTTAAGTATCTTCGAAGTGTATGGTGTTGATGCAGTCGAGAAGATGCTTGAAGATCTGATTTCGGTCCAAGAGAAAGTGGCGATTTCTGGGGAGATATCGGATGATAGAAAGACTGGTTCGAGCCAGCAAGTGAGCGGTGAAGGTGTGGGTAGTGAAGACCTAGTAGAAAAACCCGATACTATGATCGGAACCCCTAAAACCGACTTCCCAGTTGAAGAAATACGGCATCAGCAGGTTAATAGGATGCCTGGGGATAGTGTGCTTAAGATTCTAATGAAAAAGGTCAGATCCTTGGATTTGAATCTAGCTATTGTGGAACGGTACCTAGAGGAGTTAAACACACGATATGGAGACATCTTCAAAGAATTCGACAAAGAATTTGGAGACAACAGCCTACTTCTAGACAAGATTATATCTGATGTTAGAAGTTTGTCTGAAAGCAAAGAGGAGATGGTATGTGAAGTTTCTACTCCATTTCTTGATCAACACTCGTGTGTAATCTTTCTCTTAACACTTGTATCATGCAGAACGACGCAATCAACGAGCTTTTATCGTGGAAATCTCTCGTCTCCATACAGCTCAAGAGTGTACTAAAAGAACACGCCCTTCTCAGGTTTGCTCCAACTTGCCAAATGCATGAAAAGTAGATAAGCTTGCAAGCTTCTTGTGGGAATAAGCGATGAGTTTTTCGAATGCAGGTCGGAAGTGGAGCGGGTTCGGAGGGATCAGACACACATGGAGAGCAAGGGAGTTGTAATATTTCTTGTTTGTGTAGTTTTTGGATTTTTGGCAATTGTGAGGTCGTTACAGAAAAGTTGGAGAGAGGGTGTTTCTGGGAAATTTTGTCCGGATAAGTCTTCCTGGTTCTACTTATTGCTCAGCTCTACCATTACTGTAATCATTCTCTCGTTATAGATATATCTTCTATTCATTTTATTACAGTTTATATGAAATACCTTTGTTATTGCCAATTTCTTTTGTTTCTTTCTTTTATGCATATTTAATGACAATAATAAGTTTTTCTAAAAACAAAAATCATGTTAGTACCTATTAAATTGATCGAATTTCGAAAATATTACTCTCCAAAAAATAATTATAAAAATAATTCTCAAAATAAGCACAATGTTGTATGAATCTTTCCAAATTTCTTTGCCTTATTAATCATAACAATAATGTATACAATATTTTTTATTTCTGAATTTGGCGCAGAAATTTAGAATAAAGTATTATCTTTATTATGTTATAATTTAAAGGGGAAAGAAAATAAGAAAAACAATCAACACTTAGTAACGTAAGATATTACATTCCCCTTTTTTAAATGATACTAAGGCCCCGTTTGGTTCGTAAAAAGGAATGGAATCGGTATCAGGTATCATACCTTAGAGGTATGGAATGGTTCGTAAAAAGGAATGGAATCGGTATCAGGTATCATACCTTAGAGGTATGGAATTAGGAATCATTCCACAAAACAGTTGTTTGGTTTGTGAAGACATGAGGAATGGAATTAATTTAGCACCCAAATTCCTAATTCATAAACCCTAAAAATTCTGCACCCAAACTAATTTGCTGGAGAAAATGCCTTAATTTCAGATTAATCTTCGACTCGCTAACACGCTCTGCTCGAATCGGCCCTCCCTAACTCAGCTCCGTTCACAAACAGGTCAATTTCACCTCCTATTTAATCAATTTCACCTCCTATTTCTGGAGATATTTTCTTCCAATGATT
This sequence comes from Lavandula angustifolia, assembly GCA_028984105.1. Lineage (NCBI taxonomy): Eukaryota > Viridiplantae > Streptophyta > Magnoliopsida > Lamiales > Lamiaceae > Lavandula > Lavandula angustifolia. The sequence continues at coordinate 4,767,966 of CM054823.1, read as the reverse complement.
GGCCTGAGAAATTGGAGGAAGAGGGAGGAGAGGAAGAGAGAAGCCGGCGAGAGAAAGGCAGAGAGAAGCCGGCGAAGAGAGGATGAGAGAGGCCGGCGAGAGGAAGAGAGAAGCCGAAGAAGGCTTCAAGATTCTTGAAATGGGTTGTAGGAGAGAAAGGGTTGGAGCCACTTGAAGGCTTCAAGATTCTTGAAATGAGTGATTCGAATTTATCGCTAGCCCATGAAATGGGTTTGATGAAGGAGTTTTGGGTGTTTGTTCTTTGTAAGAGAGAGATATTAGTGAGAAGAGAGAGGAGAGGAAGAGAGAAGCTCGCGAGAGAATGAGAGAGATTAGTGAGAAGAGAGAAAATATTTGGGAGGAATCAAAATGAAAGTGCCCAATCTTGAGGGGTTGGAAAAATGCTATTTGGGAGGGTTGGAGAGGGGGATGATGTATCATTCCTTTACAGTTTTTTACGAACCAAACAACATGAATGGAATCATTCCTTTAAAATGATTCCTCATTCTATTCCTCAACTCCAACCAAACGGGGCCTAATACTTTTGAGAATTATCTACTATTTTGTATATTATTTTTTATAGTAGTAATATTTTAATAATTATTTTTTGAAGAAGCAATATTTATAAGTTTGCACTATTTTTCTTCAAAATGACAAAGACCATAATTTTTTATTTTTTCCCCTACAATAAAATTCAAATGTTGTACAGAATTGCCTCCTAAAAATGATTAGCAAGAAACAATAAATACTTGTAACTCACGTATAATAATATAACGTATTTTTTAAATCCAGCATTAATTACCTAGTATTTTAGGACGTGTCAATATGTCATCAAACCAATCTCGCATTCTCGAAATCTAAAAGTCTACTATTATAAAAAGGAAGAACAATAAAAGAGAGTAGAGTATTGGAAGGATTTGATTTTAATTTAGAGGTAAGACGATGGCAAAATTATGGTCAATTCTGTTGGTGATTTTGGTGTTTTCTCTCTCATCATCATCATCATCGGCGGAACAAAAAGTGTGCATCGACCTCGCGCCGGCGCCCTGCGATGTTAACCGCTATCTATGCGACCGGTCGTGTACGGCCAAGTACGGCTCCGCCCTCGTAAATTCTTATTGTTTGACTGTTAGTGGGAGTCCAGCTAAATGTGGCTGTGCCTACTACTGTTAGTTACTCAATACATGTTCAGTTTAATCGGTCGTGTAATAAGAGTCTTGCAGATTATGTAATAAAATTCAACAAGATTATTACTTCTTAAATGTTAATAATTCATCGTTTTGGAATTGAAGTATGCGAAATGCTTGCCGTTGAACCTGGGCCGGACCGGTCGACACAAGTTCAGCAACCTATGAATATGTTTATGTTTTGTATATAAATCGAATTGAACTGTTTATAAGGTTATTTTGATGCAAAGACAAAGTATTAATACCTTTTTGCATAAGTTTATGATTAACTTTACCAAACAGTTATTTAACATTTTAGATTTAAGAATTGTATATACATTTTGAATAAGTTTATTAAATTATTTGGATGTTTTCGTTTAGAAAAAAACATCAAATATTAATTAAATTTGGAGAGGCAAGCTAATCATGTCCATATATGATAAATGTCTTATTTTATCACATATAATACATGACATTTTGACAACAAATTCAATGCCCTACTATTATGACATCATATGGTTAAGACTTGGTTAAGACTCTATCTACTGATAATGCGTAAACACACCCCTCGTAATATATTTTAATTGATAATGGTGTAAATAAAAAGAAGAAAATAATAAAAAAAAAAAAAAAACTTGTTGGACATTTTTGTTTAAAATTGTATATACAATTTGTTTAAATATAATATACCCCTCAATTATAAAAGCTTCACTTTACCCTCTTAATTATTAAATTCATAGTACTTTTGTCCCCTTAACTATTGAATTTGATGCAAAAAAATAAAATTCCGATCATACATGTAAATTTAAGAACAATTTCGTAAAAACACCACAAACTAATAAATTATATTTCAAGAATTTATAGATTATATCACAATTTATACTTATAGAGCTCTCAGTCTTTCTTCTGTCTCTCTCCTCTTATTTCTTACCCCCTCGTTCCTTCCCTCTTAATTTGTCTAGCTAAGAGATGAGAGTACTACAATAGATAGCGTGAACGTTGTTATGGTCATTGGGGGCTAGGACCTCCATGCCTCCTTGATTACTGTCTGATTCAAAAAGAGTAGATAAAATACTTGTTGTAACAAATTGAGGGGCGATACCTATCTCGTGAATTTTACTCTTTGAGGTTTTTCCCTTATATTCTAGGGAATATTGAATGTTACTCGCTGCAACAAATTCAATAATTGATGGGATAAAGTCTATGTTATTAAACCCGGCCCGGTCATTGACCCGAAAAAATTAATTTTAGTGGTTCAACCGGTCGAATCGGTGGGTCAACCCGGTGTAATATAATAAATACTCCCTCCGTCCCAGCACAAGTGACACAAATTTTTTCGGCGCGGGAATTTATGCGGTTGTAGTTAGTGAGTAATTACTGTAGCACACCATTAATAAAATTCATGTGTGGGTCCCACCACTAACTTTTTGGACTTTTCATAATTTGATTTTTTGTTGCTGTAACTACACAAGTAAAAAATTAAAGTATTTGGCGCCATTTACAATCTAAATTTACGTTGGAGCTTCAATTAACGGTGGAGCTTGAATTAAAATAAGCGGCAATCACAATTTACATTAGGAACAGTTTGCCGCCATTAGAGGTTGGAAATCAATAAATACACGGAGGAGCTTAACAACATCAGTGCCATCCAAAACAGTTGCAGAAAATGACTAAAACTAGTAAAAATCTTTCAACCACCGAGTGCAATCAAGTCGTACAGTTCTTGCTTCAAAACGCGAAGAATGGAAAGCCAAATCGTGGAGCGGTGCCAGAAGCAATGGTAAAATGGAGTTGTTCTAGTAGCACTATCTATCGCCTTTGGAGAACTGCAAAGAAGCAACAAAATGAAGGTGAAGTAATTTTTTTACAAAGTGGCAAGATTACTACAACTAGGAACAAAAGAATAATTATTGATTTAGAACTAATCAAAAGTATAGAGTTGCATAAGAGAGCTACAATTAGAAAGCTAGCAAGTGGCATTCAGCTAGCAAGTGGCTCAAGCTGTAGCAAGAGTACAGTTGGGAGGTGGGTTAAAAATGGGTTGATCAAAGCAGTAAGCCTAGCATATGAATGCAGTAAGCCTAGCATATGAACAACTGTCTCCTATGACATTGAACAAGGTTTTCTTGTCTTTGCAAGGGTGTATGATTGAGATAATGAAGTGCAAAGGGCAAAACTGTTACAGGATCCCACATCTTAAAAAAGATAGCCTAATAAGGCAAGAAATGCTTCCTAAAGATTTAGAAGTGGACCAAAGTTTGGTTGAGGAATGCATAGAGTATATGACTGAAAATGGGATGATAACAGACATTGTTGAGCTACGGAACAGACTAGGTTTGAATGTACAAGACTGGACAGAACAGTAAGTAGCTTTTGTAATTATATTTTGTAAGTAGCCTTTGTAAGTAGCTTTTGTAATTATCTTTTGCCCAAACAGACATATGGTATCTTTTGTAAGCAGCATTTGTAAGTATATTCTGTAAGTATCTTTTGTAAGACTAGGATTGTTGTCTTTTAGTGAATTCAAGCCTAAACATGTTAGCTAAGATGCAAATACCATATGCAGCAGCTTTTTTGGGTTGTATTCAACATAATGAACACAATCCACCCAAGCAAATCTGCATATGCAGGAGCATAAACCCTGATTAACCTGTACTATTAAAAAAATCATAAACATTTCTAAATCACGACTCGATACTACGCAGCCTACAAAACATTTTTCATGCTACAATTTTCCATTCACAATTAAACATACTGGAGGCACAGCTCCAAAAACATACTGGATAAACATACTGGAGGCACAGCTCCATTCACAAAAACATACTGGATAAACATACTGGAGGCACAGCTCCATTCACAAAACACTGCAGCCAGAAAAGCAAATCTGCATACTGGAGGCACAGCATTTGCCACATTTCTAAATCAAAGCTCGAAAACAGATCCCAATGATTATAGTATTGACAATTTTGAAGCTCATAAACAACCACATATCTAAATCACAGCTCCAAAACATATTACAATTGCAGAAAACGAAATCACGTTTCAAGCACATATCGAAGCACATAAAAGGAGTCACAGGTCCAGAACTGTGAATCAAGTTAATAGATCTCACCGGATTAGGGTACCGTGGCAAATACTGACGAAGCATTGTGTGGACTTCGTCTTCAGTGGCCATCCCTTCCTTCGCCCTACGCTTCTTCTCTTCCGGTATCAACGAGAGGAAGGCTTCGACGCGCGCCTTCGCTTCCGCAACATCGCCGTCCACCTCGCCGCTCAAAATCTGGCCTTTTAGGCTTCGGATTCCTAGGATTTACTTTAAGATCTGGAACTTTATTCCTCGGATTTTGCATTACCTTCTCCAAGGAATCGTAGTTGTCCCTCGATGGAGAGGTATCACCGCTCTCAGAGCCGGAAATAGATAGATCTACAGGATCTATCTACGTTTCGGGCACAATAGAGTTGAACTTCATCATCGAGTGGTCGCTTTCGCGAAAAGCAGGACGGAAAATTTCTAAATCGGAGAATAGAAGGGGCGAATCCGAGGAGTTCTCAGTGGCGGGGATGTTATTCATCACTGCGGGGAGGTTTTGCGAAGCTTGGATTGGATGAACACGGAAGAAGTTCTTCGAAGGGGAGGGAGGCGGCGCAAGAAGAATCGCATGAGAAGGAGGATGATAGGATTTCAATTACTGATAGGGTAGAAAATAGGAGTCAAATTAGTTTAGTTTAATAGAAAGATTTAGTGTTTTAATTAGTGGATTAGATAGTTAATTAGTTAGATTAATTAAGTTAATTATTTCCATTTTCGGAAGTGTGTCACTTGAAAAGGGACGCCCGAAATGGAAAGTGTGTCACTTGTAGTGGGACGGAGGGAGTATTAAATATCTTTTAATAATACAAATAAATAAAATAAATAACTTAAAAATATAAAAAACCAAATATTAATATAATTTGAAGTCAAAAACTAACTTAGTATTTTCCATGTCCAAACTTCATAAATAGAATTAGTACATTAGAGATTTAAAATTTAAATTTAATTTTTTTTAATTAATATTACCGGGTCAATCGGTTACCGGTTACCGAGTCAACCGGCCGGTTCTACCGGGTCGTACCGGGTCAAAGGCCAAAATCGGTTTTTTATTGGCCCGACTCGAATTTTTCACCGGATAACGGTTGAACCGGGTCAACCGACCGGACCGGGCCGATTTTAATAACATAGGATAAAGTACAACTTTTCGTAGTTCGGACATATTAAAAACCTCATAGTTCATGGGGCATAGTATTTTTTTTACTAAAAAAAAATATAATTATCCGTATACTATGCGGGGGGTAGAGTTAAATAAAAGGAGAGTTTGTGTTGGGATGTACCGCCTTTATTTTGGGGCTAAAGACATTGCAGCCGAAACCCTTGATTTCCGATATCTGTTTCACGCTTAAGCCCAAAGAACAGAATCTTCAGATTACAGGCAGCGGAATTAATTAATTTGATTTATTAATAATTTTATGGTAAGCTGCAATAGGTATTCAATCGGTGTGAGGTGAAGTGAAGGGCGAGAGGTGTTTGATAAAATGTTCAAGAAGGGAGTTGAGGCCAAATCACAGCAGCGGTTATCAGGGGCCGATCGCAAGAAACTGAAACGCACAGTGAGGGAGCGATTCCCCAGTGTTTCCGATGCTGATATCGATCTTCTGCTTCCTCCCAAGGTCTTGCATGGCATGCTTTCCCACTTCAATTCCTTGTTTTTGTCAATTTTTATTTGCTTTTATGTGTACTGGGTAAGTGTCGCTGATATCTTTGAGTAATTGGTTTGATAGGCTGGTGATTCTTTTCTCTTGAACATTGCATTTGTATTTCGTTTTTTTGTTTTGTGATGATGATCTAAGTCTTCATAAGGAGGCCTTCTTTTTAAATAATAAAGTTCTCTCTTTCACCATATCAAGTTGATATTCTTGAGCCATATAAGAAGTAAGAACCCTGCAAGTAACAAAAAGTTTGGTAGAACGAGAGTTCAAGTGACAACTTTTTAGTTCTTACTTCGTCCAGTATCCGTATTTTACGAGCTTGACTTTTTAATTTTGATATGACCAATTATTTATCAGGTGGAGATCACCGTAACAAAATATCCGAACCGAGTTCTTGTATATGGTCTAGAGGGTGACTGTCCCATGTTTTTTGATATTAATGGACGAGGCTCAGATATATTCCCTACAGGTAACGAGAAGCTAATGTCTTAATTGGATTATATTGTTACACTTGCTTGTAATTTTCTGCTGATGGATTACTGCAGCTAGAGTGGGTTTGCCTCTCTGTGCTACTTGTTCAACTTTTGCACTTATTTATTATTTCAGTAAACGTGTTCTAGAGATAGCTCTTATTACAGCTGAACAAGGTAGCAGGAATTAGGTAAATAATTATTTAATGTGACAATGTAGCATCTAAAACCATGTTTCTATTCTGAAAAATTGTTTTAGTTCTGTTTTTCTCCTCACTGAGTTTGCTTGAGTTGGCTTCTTTAATTGTTAATGTCATAATTAACCCATAACTGCTGCTTTTGAGTTGCTTATTTCTCCAAGTTTTCTTGAGCTTCTTATGAAGTAGCTTTACTAATATTAACCCTTCTATTTGGTGGCAGTTTATGCTCTGTGGAAGGTTCCAGATATGTTGCCTGCTTTCATGCTGAAGGGGGGTGAGGTTTCTAGATATATGCTTGGCGGGGCTGACTTGATGTTTCCTGGCATACATATTCCTCCTGAAGGTCTTCCATCATTTTCTGCTGGTGAGACGTGGGCTGTAAAAGTTCCTGGAAATCCAGCTCCTATAGCTGTAAGTAATATAAAGGTGTCATCTGTCCCCAGATTCAGTATGCTAAATGTTTCCTGATTGGTTATGCCATGGAGTCCAGGTGGGTAGTACAACCATGAATAGCACAGAGGTGTTGAAGGCTGGCTTGCGTGGGAAGGCATTAAAGATATGCCATTACTACCGTGATACACTTTGGTAAAAGCAGCGATCTGCATTTAATTAGTACAATTTTCTCTTAACTAATAATGTCTTCTATGGGGTGCATTTATAATAATTCCTCTTTTCTTTTTTTTGCATTTGGTGATTTTCTCCAGGGAGTCGGCCGAAAATTGTTACGTTCCAAATAGAGGATTTTTTGAAGATGCTGTGTTCGAAGACCCTGCTTTATTTTCTGCTAGCCAAATATCTAATTCATGTGAAGATGATTCCTCAGTTGGCCAGATGACGGCTATCATGGAGTGTGTAGGACTAGAAGATGCTAGTTCAGCTGATGGAGCTGCTCCTATTGTTGATTCTGCTTCCAGTAATGAGCCCACTTCGGCGAATGAAGTTAGTGGACAAATAATCAGTGGCAAGGTTGATTTACAGGTTTCGGAAAATGCATCAGGTAGTGAATCTAATCTGGATGACCAGCATCCATTGTCTACTGAGGATGTAGATTCACTATTGGACAAATGCCTGTTACAAGCCTTGCATACAACTGTCAAGGATACAGATCTGCCCATGCTCGGAAGTGTATTATGGTAAGGGAGACTAAACATGTTCATAGTTGTTTATCGTCCTAAGCTTCATTTCATAACTTGAATGCATGAATGTAAATATGTAATATTTATTTTCATGTTTAAACTATAGACGTTTAATACATTTAGTTTAGCTTAATATGGCGATTCTGTGATAATATCCCTTAAGTGAGATTTTCAGGTTTCAACTTTCACTTTTTTAATTACTCTTAAATCAATAAAACATCAACTAAGAATGCGAATACATTGCCATCTGTTTTGTGCGGCTTCCAAATTATGCTCGTAATGTTTATTCTGTTGCAATGAATATCCATAACCAGGTTGAAAGAGATATTCAACTATAGTTAAATAATATGCCGATGAGTAAATTGCTTAAGACTTCAAAGAAAAGTTTATGGAATGATCAGATGCTGATGCACTGCTATGCTACACATATATCTATGTCATTACTCGTTTGGCAAAATGAAGTCAGAATTCTATTTCATTTTTTATGTTTCTGGTGTCACTCATGCTCTCTTGTCCAAAAAACTGTGTTGCCTGATTTTTCATGTGCCGTGTATGATAACTCATACTGATATTGCTTATTTCTGCTGCTACAGGTCTAGTCATATACTACCTTGCAGGCCTTCAGGTGTTACTTTGGACATCAAGAAGTCTTCTTACAAGAAACTGTCCAAGTGGCTACAGTCGAGATCTGTTAGTGGATTGGTCAGTTTTCTACTTCTTCTTTCCTTTATTTTTCAACTGTCTATGTTTACAGTTCCTTTTCTGTTTGATAAGCTAAAGATCTTTTTTGGAGCTCATTCCTGAGTCACTCGATTTTTGAGTAATCTACGTGAAGGAGCTTGAATGAACTCAGTTTGTGTCACCCATTTTCTTTCCAATTTTACTCTGTTAGCGTGTTTATTTCACTATTTCCTTGCATGTGGTTTGATTGATTAATAGGGCATCATATATATTTACCTTGTATATTATGCATGCAGATTTCAGTTAAAGAGGATAAACATAAGAAAGAAGTGACACTATCCTCAGTTAACCGCAAACACGTGGATTACACATCTTTCAAGCCAGAGAAGAAGAAAGTTGATAAGAATGAACAATCTGCAAAGAGCATCACCGGTGAAGGACAGTTGCAGAAAGTTCTTGAGGTTATGGAGCTTTATAAGCCCAGTACACACGTCAACCCTATATTTGCTGCTGTTGGAGCAGATACTGGGAAACTGTATACTGCTTCAGAAGCTTCACAAATTGTTTATGAATATGTTGAGAAGGAAAATCTGGTCAAACAAGCAAACAAGTCCATCGTAGTTTTGGATGCAACTTTGTGCGATGCTTTGTTTAAGGGTGCTATCAAAAAAGGTTTAACATATCCAACTGAAATTCATAAAAAAGATTTGGCGCCTACCTTTATCAATCGAATGCAAGCTCATCATGAAGTAAAAAGGGGTAATGATTCTGTCGTCCGGAAAGGCGCACTTAAGCCGCTCCAGATACTTACAGAACGAAGACAAGGGAACAAAAAAGTTACCAAGCTCTCTGGTCTGGAGTCTTTTTTGATAGATGGAGAGGCATTGGCTTCTGAGCTTCAGAAGAAGTTTGCTTGTAGTACAACAGTAGCAGAACTCCCTGGTATGGCTTAATACACTGTTTCATAATACTCTTGTTTTTAAACTATCTTTCTTCTCTCAGAGTTTGCAAGCATGTTTCTGTGTTCTGGTATGTGTTAAGGAGCTGTTGTGCTCATCTGTGTGTTTCATTATTGGGGCGGGGTAAGAAAAATAAACTTCTGTCTTTGCCTTACACCTTTGACATAATACTCTTTTTGTCTTGCACCTCTTGTGTGTTTTAGCGGGAGTTTTGACAAAATTAAGATCAAGAGATGCTTTTAATATCTTGATAAATGAGGGGTGAACTCTTTTGATTCAAAATGATATTAGTTTTGAGAACGTAGTAGTTACTGCTGCATTTTCTTGATCATGGCATAGCTAATGCAAAGTGCTTGGTGCTCCTATAGTTGTTCCGAAAAACTAGACGAAATAGTTGGTAACAATAAATTGCCCAATGTCCAATGTTTCCTAATTAGTTCAACTTTGAATGATTTTTCAGCATACACCGTGTATCTTAGAGAGGTCGTATTTCTTTGGGTTGGTAGTGATACAATACTTTCATTCTCTAAATGAACAACACCCAGAAAAAATCCGGTAAATAGCGCAATCTACCTACTTGAAATATATAAATACCTGAGCTTCACTACAAGTGCTGGATGTATCACTCATCTCGCTCCTAGAGTAAGGAGTCTTCTGAAAAAAAAAACCTATAAAAAATAAAAAATAGACTGAATTCTTTATTGTAGGAGCAAGACCGTGGTGAACTTTGAATTTCGATAGTTGGGTTATGCACTCTTAACATCTCTAAAGGTGAAATAAACCTTGATGTGATTAGCTCAGTATCTTATATGCTCCCCACGCACTCTTGTCAAGAAGATTGTTATTCATTTTCATCAGTGATATTAACATTCATTTTGTGCTTGGCAAAGTTTTAGAATTTCATTCTGTTATGACTTGTCTTTTTTGTTAATTCTGAAACAATCAATTTTGTTATACAAAAAGGTAAAAAGGGGCTTGAGGTTTTGATCCAAGGTGGTGTCATTGATGATGTTGGAAAACATCTTGTTGAACAGTATGGCGTCCAAAAGAGATACATTGAGGTTTATGACAAGACCAAAAGATAAGTATCAAGGTGAGTTTTTGCCTTTTGTTTTTGCTATCTCCTCTTCATCTTCGGACTATCGTTTGCTAATACTTTCTACTCTGAAGGTGTAGCAATGTATGCTTTGAGGTTATATAAAGCACCGGGTGACTCGATGGCATGTCTCGTAGCAGATGGCTTCTCAGTTGTTTGAATAAGATTATGTGGTCAGGATCTTATTGTCTTAATCTCAGGATATGCATATATAAAATTACTTCTCAAAAGCACAGTTTTGGTTGGTGGACATATTAATGGTGTTTTACCTTGAAACCCCCAGTTTTTTTTTCCCGACTAGAGACTTAATATCGGATGTTAATTATCAATTCTCTCTCTACTCTAATATACTTTAGGTGGTAGAAGCGTTTTTAATCTTGAATGTAGATGTATGTTTGGATATCCGATCAAATATCCTTTCTGCTGCAATTCTTTGGTGGGTTTTGGTCTAAATGCAGCAGCAACTGTTTAGGGAATCCTAATTGATAAGAGGCATCTGATACTGCAGGAGGAATATGTTTCTCCAACTAAACTTTCTCTCACATCTAAATAGTACCCTTTCTCTCACATGCCAATACGTGTCTGGCCATATCCTTGGTTCTGATGTGAACAAATCAAGCCTTTCCCAAGGAATCTGCTTTTCAAAATCTGAGCACCATTCCTTACACACACATTTGTTTCAGCAAGAATGTTCTTCGTCTACTACCTAACTCAAACATATGCTGGAATAATTCCAAACTTACAATTTGCCATACTGATATTGGTTCGTTAAAGAGTGATTCTTGTGTGAATATTTGAAAAAAATCTAATTAAAATCATTTATTTTTGTGTCATCACTGAACACTAATTTTTGTAAAAGTGGGATAGTTGCAAACTGCTTTTTTTGGGGATAAAATTATGGAGTATATTTTAAGACATCTGAATAGAAACCTAAACCGATCAACATGAAAGTTCGGATATGCAGATGTAATAATTTAGACTTATCTAGATATAATCAGCATACCAAAAGGAAAAAAAAGGTTGCAAAGAACGCATTTTTTTAAATTTTAGAATAAAAATCTAAACAAGTATTGATAATTAGTAAATCCCATGCACGCTAAGGCATAAAGAATCAAAGCTTCCAAGAATCTTGAAGGGAATGAAAAGGGCTCCGGTCGTCATACTATTCAAATAAAATCAAGTAAAAAAATAAAATAAAAATGATTCTTGGGTATCTTTGGCCTTTATAAGGAGGACCTGGCTTCTTTCTCTTTTCAACTCGCTCCAACTGAAGCCTAGCTCTAAGAGAGGGTTGAGAGATGGTGAACATGGGAGAGAACGAATGGCTGAACGGGTATTTGGAGGCGATATTGGACATTGGAACTGCAAGGAATGGGAGAAGAGAAGCAGAGAGAGGTGGTGAAATAGTGAGAAGCAAAAAGAACAGCCTCAATAAGAGTTCAAATAAAAAACTTGATGATGAGATGTTGAAGTTCGAAAAGGTAGAAATCCAGAAGCGTAAGGAAGATAAGCTATTCACTCCTACAAGATACTTTGTAGAGGAAGTTATCAATGGCTTTGATGAGGCTGATCTCCATAGGACATGGGTTAAGGTACGTAATGCAATCAAGAAACCGTGTTTAGGCCACTTATATTCTGCATATCAATATTATGAATTCTAACTTGTGGGATTGGTTATGGATGGACAGATGATAGCCACTAGGAATTCTCGTCACAGAAACAATAGGCTCGAGAATATGTGCTGGCGCATTTGGCATCTCGCCCGTAGAAAGAAACAGGTGAATACCTTTCTCCATTGCTGGCAAAGCATGTGTGATAGATAAACATGTTTGAGTACTACTACAGAAGAAGAGCTCGTTATGGATTCATACTTGTCAAACTGCAACTTTCTTGTTCAAAAAACAGACTTGTTATATTGAATCCAGATTGAGTACACAATTTACTTGCAGATAGCATGGGATGCAGCAAGAAAACTAGTACAGCAGAGGTTTCAGAGAGAGGAAGGGCGTAATGATGCTGCACGCGAACTTTCTGATCTCTCTGAAGGCGAGCGGGAGAAAGGAGAGTCTAATCAAACTGGAACAGTCACAGACATCAAAAGAATTAGTTCCAACACTCAGCTTTGGTCAGATGACAAAGCTAGGCAACTATACATAGTTTTGATAAGGTATAGTTTCATTGTGAATAATACTTCATCATATGTTGAACTTAGAAGACAAAACTTGCTTTAGTTATTCATGTAATGATTAAGTATCTATCATGTAGTCTTCACGGATTGATCCGGGGAGAAAACATGGAGCTTGGACGCGATTCTGATACTGGTGGCCAGGTACTTCTGATGCATATGCATTTAGTCCAATTCAGTTTAGATGATTCTTAATGCCACCAATTCTTGAACAGGTGAAGTATGTTGTGGAATTAGCCAGAGCTTTGGCCAACATGGAAGGGGTACAAAGAGTGGATCTTCTCACTAGACAAATTACTTCACCAGAGGTAGACTCCACCTATGGTGAACCCATTGAGATGCTTTCATGCCCGTCCGATGGTTTTGGTAGTTGTGGCGCCTACATTGTCCGCATCCCTTGTGGGCCGTCAGATAAGTATGTGCAGAAAGAGTCTCTGTGGCCTCACATAGCAGAGTTTGTTGATGGAGCTCTCAACCACATTGTCAACATGGCAAGAGGGTTAGGAGAGCAAGTCAATTCTGGGAAACCAGCTTGGCCTTATGTTATACATGGCCACTATGCAGATGCAGGGGAAGTTGCAGCGCGTTTGTCTGCTGTCCTAAATGTGCCAATGGTGTTAACCGGACATTCCCTAGGGAGGAACAAATTGGAGCAATTACTACAACAAGGTAGTCTATCCAGAGAGGATATTAATTCCACCTACAAAATAATGAGGAGGATTGAAGCTGAAGAGATGGGGCTGGATTCTGCTGAGATGGTAGTAACAAGCACCAAGCAGGAGATTGAAGAGCAGTGGGGTTTGTATGATGGGTTCGATATACAGGTGGAGAGGAAGCTTCGGATAAGGAGACGGAGAGGAGTAAGCTGCCTCGGAAGATACATGCCAAGGATGGTGGTATGTACATATTTTGCAGTGCTCTAATCATATCTATACTATACTAGTTCTTGTACAGTATGTAAGAGACTAATGTGGATCATCTAAAGGCAACTCAAAAATAGATATGATATGAAATTGTGTTCAACTTTCTTGAAGGTTATACAACCAGGTATGGACTTCAGCAGTGTGGCAGAGCAACTACAGTTAGACAGTGAAGGAGATCTCAAATCAATGATTGGAAATGATAGGATCAACAAACGACAGATACCCGAAATTTGGTCTGAGGTTAGAGTCTACTAACCATAACAAATGCACCATACATCTTGCTTCAAAATCATGCCAATTCCCACAAACCGTCAAGAATGCAAATGGATATGAAACTTGTTTCTGTTGCAGATTATGCGGTTTTTCAGTAATCCCCACAAGCCTATGATACTAGCATTATCGCGTCCAGATCCCAAGAAAAACATAACGTCTTTGCTCAAGGCTTTTGGGGAATGCCAGCCCCTTAGAGAACTGGCAAACTTGGTAGCTAGCTTCACATTTATCTTGATGCATAACTGAACTCCAAATCATTAGTAGAATCTAAGACCAATTCCTAATCTTTATTGCAGACTCTGATACTAGGCAACAGAGACAACATTGAAGATATGTCCAGCAGCAGCTCATCTGTTCTTACAACAGTACTCAAGCTCGTCGACAAATATGACTTGTATGGCCAAGTGGCTTATCCAAAGCATCATAAACAACCGGAAGTTCCTGAAATATACCGTCTGGCAGCCAAAACCAAGGTAAGTAATCTAATGATGGATAAGGCAGTTCTTATGATGATACTACTTATCAATAACATAGATTTGATTGATCTGTCTTGAAGGGTGTTTTCATCAATCCAGCTCTAGTCGAACCATTCGGTCTCACTCTCATAGAGGTCAGTATACAGGTCTTGCTGTGCCTTTTGTAACAAGATAAGATAATATCACAGCCACAGTTCAGTTAATAAGCCTTGATTTTATGCAGGCTGCTGCTTATGGACTACCTATTGTTGCCACGAAAAATGGTGGCCCTGTAGACATATTAAAGGTAACATAGTTATGCTATTCTTAACCATTAATAATGCCAAGTCTCTGAGCTTAATATAATATATTTAGGTCCTAATCTATTGTGAAAATCAACTAGGCACTCAATAATGGTCTGCTTGTGGATCCACATGATGAAAAAGCTATCTCAGATGCACTCCTAAAGCTTGTTGCAGACAAGAACCTCTGGCAAGACTGCCGGAGAAACGGCCTCAAAAACATCCACAAGTTCTCATGGCTGGAGCACTGTCGCAACTACCTCTCCCACGTCGAGCATTGCAGAAGCTACCACCCTACAAATCACCTCTCTGTCATGCCAATTCCTGAGGAGCCACTGAGTGAATCACTCCGTGGCGTTGAAGACCTTTCTTTGAAGTTCTCCATTGATGTGGATGTAAAGGCTAATGGGGAGCCAGATCAAGCAGCGATCAGCCAACAGACAATCATTGATATTCTAATGCAAAAGGCAACTCCTCTTGGAAAAGCAGTAAATGCTTATTGTCCGGGGAGAAGGCAATGGCTCTATGTGATAGCCGTTGACAGTTATAACAGTAATGGAAGCCCTGCTGAGGAATTACCGTCGATTATCAAGAATGTTATGCAGGCTTCTGGATCGAAGTCTACTGAGATAGGCTATGTCCTATCAACAGGTTTGAGTTTGCAGGAGA
Organism: Lavandula angustifolia; assembly: GCA_028984105.1. Taxonomy (NCBI): domain Eukaryota; kingdom Viridiplantae; phylum Streptophyta; class Magnoliopsida; order Lamiales; family Lamiaceae; genus Lavandula; species Lavandula angustifolia. The sequence goes on along the minus strand of CM054823.1, from coordinate 4,752,708 downwards.
TCAAGAAAATGGCGGCGGTGAGTGATTCCCAAATAAAACTAGAGGACTTTGATGCATTGATTTGCAGCAGTGGGAGTGAAATGTGTTATCCATGGCGGGATTTGGATATAGATGAAGACTATGAGTCCCATCTGGAGCACCGTTGGCCAGGTGAAAATGTGAAATCAATAGTCACAAGGCTTGCCAAAGTAGCTGAGAATGATGAAGTGCATCTACAACAATGTAGCTCAAGATGCTACTCATATAGCATTAAACCAGAAGACAAGGTACAAACTTTACCAACATTCTTTGATTATAGAATTCTTGAATCACATTGTGGTACTATCATAGGATCAGAGAATCAATGATCTGAGACAGAAGCTACGCATGAGAGGCCTGAGGTGCAACCTTGTCTACAGCCATGCTGCATCAAGATTAAATGTTATACCATTGTTTGCATCAAGAGCTCAAGCACTAAGGTTTGTGTTTCTCTTTCCAAATCATTTTTCAGTGAAACAATGCTTAAACACTAATAAATATGTATTTGGGTGTTTATTTTATGCAGATATTTGTCTGTGAGATGGAGTGTAGACCTCAGAAAAGTGATTTTATTTATGGGGGAAAGAGGGGATTCAGACTATGAAGAGTTACTGGGAGGGGTTCACAAAACTGTTATCCTCATAGATTCGGTTGTTTATGGTATTGAGATGAATGTGGATGACTTCAAGAAAGACGATGCAGCCATTTTTCATGATTACACAAAGGTAGCTCTTGCAGAGGGCTTTGAAGTTCATAACATCTCCAAAGCCTTGGATCTTTTCCAGAATCAAAAGTGATTCTTGATGTGTGTGTGTGTGTGTGTGTGAGAGAGAGAGAGAGAGAGAGAGAGAGAGAGTTATGTGCTTCCTGAACCCTGGATTGGCTATGGCTATCAATTTAAAGGCTAAGGCTAACGCTAACTCCATTATAGTAGTAGTATTGTATATGGCGCATAAATTGTACTATTGAACAGCGATTCCGTATAATTCGTGAACCCTAAGTAAATTTCGACATCGTTGAAAAATCGAATTCAATCTTAATTATGGGGTCCCATCATCTACCAAGAAGATAACATCCCAATAAATGTTAGATTGTCTCCATTTGGACCCAAAGAGGAGAATCATGGGTGCCGATTGAAAGGTTGGTGGTGTGAGTGGGATAAAGCAACGAAAGGAATAACCGCCACAAGAACGACGTCGTTCGCGTTTACTTTCTCTGATCTCACAGAAGCTATCTTGATTATCAATCAATTTTGTCAGATTCCCAAATTTTTAACTTCATCTGACAATCCCACCGACCCGTCTGAGCATCCGCCAGAACATTGCGTACATCATCCAAATTTTATTTTTTCCTTTGTAAAAAAACAATCTTGATTTGAGCGCATGGAATAAGAATCCATGAAATTTGCGTGATCCGCGGCACACCCATAAAACGGATTGATAGTTCCGGAAAGCAAAATCAGTGCGGAGTGAGAGCAATGGTGAAACGCTTCGGATTTGAATATTTGGTCTCATGGTTCCGTAGAAAAGTGATGGACCCTCTCTACCAAATCCTTCGCAGGTTGTTCTTTTCCCCTAATTTCATAATTTACCCTATGTTTATATTTCTTGTCACAATGTTTTCTGAGATTTTAGTAATTTGATTGATTTGATAGGGGAGCCGAGCCCTCGCAGTTGGCATTCTCCGCTGCGCTGGGGTTCACCTTGGGACTCTTTCCCATCTGCGGTATCTTCCTTCTTCCTATCTATATTCCCTTCATCTATTCCTTTTTTATGCATCCGATTTCTTGTTCGCCTCCCTCTCTTTCACCATCAATTCCTAAATCTCAAGAGTAAGAGAGCCCTTGTGAATCATTTACATGTTTTATTTATCGAACTTATGCTTTGTAATTGTATGTTTGATCACTTATCACTCCCTCAAAAGACATCTTCTTGGAAGTGCAACTGGTCAATTATATTATGCTGTCTCATGTCCCCTGTTTACTGTTGTATCATGTATACTGAATAATATATGGTCTTTAAGGGGGTGATACAGATTGAACTTATACTTGGAGTTTGTCATCTTTGCTAGGGGTTACTGTGGGTTTATGCGGCTTGGCTATTGCCATGCTTAGATCTCATTGTCATGCTCCAACTGTAATGCTCACTAACTTTCTTGCTACTCCTATTGAATTGAGGTAATCCTTTTCCAAGCTCATGCCAAACTTTCTCAGTCCATTCATTCAAATTTCAGTTTATGTGGTTTTCACTTGCACTATTCATGGGAAGGACTTTTTCACAATTGGGCGCGAAATACTAATTGACATAGTGATCCTCTCTTTCTGTGCTCTTACCATCACAACGGTGCCTGGTTTTTGATTCAAATTGCAAAAGGGCATTAATTTTCTTATTTCCATTAGTATGCTTATTCGCCTTCTTGTTGGTTGGGAATGTACACACAAATGTCATCCGGCACTTCTCTAGTATTACAAATTATCCTTTGGTCAGACATGTGGGATACTGTTTCATTCATTACTGGAGAATAAGTTTCCATGTGATACTTGTTTACATTATCTCTGATTAGCAAGTATGCATTTTAAGGTTCTTGATATATGCTGATTATTCTTATCCAAGAAGCAGAAGTATTGAATGATAAATCTCAGAATCTTGATCTTTCTCCATTTCTTCTCCGACAGTCTGATGATTCCATTTCTACGATTTGGCGAATTTGTTACTGGTGGGCCTCATTTCCCTCTCACCACTGATGCTCTTAAGAAGGTCTTCACCGGACAAGCTTCATGGGAAGTCTTGCAGAGCATTTTCCACGCGGTACGTGACCAAGTTCCCTTTAACATTCACATTCACCATCACATTTCTGAAAGTCTATTTCATTCGCAATTAGAAAGCTACTATCGGATACTTTCGAATCCCGTTGTCTACAGAAACTCCATTTTACACCTCTTATTTAACAGATGCATTTGCTATCTGCAGTTGTTAGGGTGGGTTATTGCTGCACCATTTATACTTGGAGGCCTCTACTTGCTGTGTTTGCCGTGTTTCTCCATGTTGGTTCATAAGTTTTCTGCAGTTCCATCAAGTCCCAAGAAGCCACTCACCTCAAATTCAAGCCCCAATAAGCCATTATCAGTGAGCTCAGTTTTAAGCCCAAGAAAGTCTCTCAACTCCCCCACTGAAGTCAGGCTAAAGGTGAGAGACATGTAAATAAAGGATGAATGAATTCCTTTTCTGAGGATTAGCTGCACAACTCAGATGCAACTGTTTCAAGCATTTTGTACATATAAAACTGCAAACAGGTTGCTAGCAAGCCAGATCATGTAAATGTTGAATTGAGTATCCTAATTTGGCTTATTTTCTGAAACATTAATATATATAATCATTGTCTGCAATACTTCTGCGGAAAGATGCCCAAAAAAGAAAAGGAAACAAGGTTGTATATGTCCCTACTATTAAAATGAATATAACTTTGAACAATGCACCAGCTGTACAAGGAAACAAAAAGGTAGTCCTAGGGGCTGTGATTAATTACATGTAATCAATCTCAATGCTTGAGCCTTGAGGTTGAAACGATGGCTTAGTTTATCAATCAACTACTAAACTATATTAGTCACCATCTCCACTGGGTCATAATCTCTTAATCAAAAGAATAGGCCTTTGAATTCTACCATTCTCCATTTGTGGATGAAAATATGTTGAAGTGGTAGGTCCAATGATTGTAATCCGCAAATTCTTTCATTATAGATCTAAGTGGTAGGCTTAATGTCGTAGTCAGACGGCGGTTCGCGGCATGGCTGTGAATGCGATATTAATTGTTAAAGATCAACTACAAGATGAAGGACATTCAAGTACAAGGAAATCTAATTTGTCCAAGAATTCATAGTCACGAGTTGTAACGGAATTATGTTAACATAATAATTTAAGCTATGTCTGCTCTAATGAAGTTTAACTGGGAGTTGAGCTAAATGATGAAACTTCATTCTAGGAGGGATTTTTGGAGAGAGAAACTCCACCAGACAGGTCAGCAACTTATTCCCTTTCTCTCTCTCCCTTGGATTTCCTAATTAGTTGCGTAGTAATCGTCAAGATCTCTGTGTCCCTCACTTGTTGCGATTAATCAAGTGGGTTTTGGCTGAGCAAATGCAAGAAAACGGCGGCAATGATAGTAGTACGAGTAGGGCCGCTTCATCCTGAGTTGAAACTTCAGCAGATACCCGCCTGTGGGCACGCGTTTCACCACACACTCTACTTGTCCACTCTGCCGCCAATCCCTCCTAAACTCCCCCCAGATACTGATTCAAGAACCAACAATGCTCATCGACTCTCTCCTCCAAATGATGATGAAGAAGAACATCAAAGTAGTGAACAATCATCAGAGGCTGGCGAGAGAAATGATACTCAAGAATTCATTTTTTTTATAATTTATTTCTGGGAATGTCTGTCCTGTATGTAACATAACAGATTTGTATTTATGTAATTTAATTATTTTGTGGGTGGAGAAGAAGTAAAGTACTCCCTCCGTCCCGCTATTTGTGGCTCACTTTTCCGAAAGGGATGTTCCATTATTTGTGGTCATTTTCCTAATATGGTAAAAAAGTATTATCATATCATCTACTCTATCATTTTCCCTCTTCTACTTTATTACATTCTATCTCATTATTTTACTCACCTTCTCTCTCATACTTTATTATCTACTCTCTCTCATACTTTATCATCTACTCTCTTAATTTCCGTGCCGAAAAGAACGTGATCACAAATAGCGGGACGGATGGAGTATTCCTTAAATGTATTGAATTCAATTGGGCTTAAATGAGTTGAATCATGAGTGCCAGCTGCAACACCAATCTGGAAACCCTATTTTGAATTGGGATTTGGGGGAGACTGGGTCAATTTATCACTACCGTGACGACTGACGACTTAACCTATCGCCATTCATCAGATCACCACTTCGCTTATCTACTTCTCTCTCTCTGTTGACTTTCTCTCTCCAACAAATTCAGCAGCAGCAGCAGACCATGGATTCGGCGGCGAGCTCTAGTGCTAATAATAGTGTTTGCTACTGCTGCGTCTGGAAGGACGGCGGAGTTGTGTACGAGTACAGCGTCGGAAACCACGAGATCGACACCATGGCCGCCTTGTGCTTGGAGACCATCCCTCCCTATCACAGATGCTACTTCGAAACCATTTCTGCTTACACTTTCGCCTTTCTCATGGTCGACGGCTTCGTATACTTCGCGATTCTACGCCACAGCCTCGGCAATTCAAACCTGCTCAGATTCCTGCAAAAATTGAGGGATGAGTTCAGGAGGATCGGCGCCAGGGGATCGTCTGCGCCTGCGAGTCTCTGTTTGCAGGAGCAGTTTTTGCCGGTGGTGCGGCGCTTGGTGGAGCGTGTCGAGACGGCAGCCGCTTGGCCTGCGATGAGCAGCGGTAATGGCGACGTGGAAGCTGGTAGCTCGACGAAGGCTCCTCTCCTCGCGAGGCCTTGCAAGCAGGATAAGAAGAAGAAGAAGAAGGATGATGGAGATGGAGTTGGAGTTGGTGCGAGGGATATCGAGACGGCGGAGCATAACTCCGGCCGGCAAGGGACGTTGAACAAGTCTAGCTCGCAGAATCGCAGGGATAAATGGTGTAGACAAGTGAGGATTGTTCTGGCGATTGATGCTGCAGTCTGTGTTGTTCTGTTCCTGATTTGGTTGGTTATATGCCGTGGAATAGAATGCATTCGTTGACAAACAATGAATTGATGCAGATATGAAAATATTATTCTGTATGTATGTATGTATGTATGTATGTATGTATGTATATTTCTAGATTAAAATTGTCACTGTTCTTGCTGCAAAATGTTAAAGAATCCAGAAACAGCCACTTGGGAAGTTAGAAATTGTTTTTGCAGCTGTTTGACTGAAAATGAGTTTGCTACACATTCAAAACCACAAACTACAAGCAAGGACATAATTGACAAAGTGAAATGGATATCATAGTCTGCTCAAGTGAGCAAAGATTATCGGTCCCATTCGGAGCTCTGAGGCTCAGGAACACGAACCACCCTAGACGAACCTTGATTAGATGAACCTTGATTGCCACGAAGAGGGTGCTTATGGACTGTTTGGTCCCAACCCATGATGTGAGGCAAAGCAAACTGCAACCAGAAGAAAGTGAAACAAATCAAAGGAGCACTGAAATCCATCAGTACAGTGCAGACTGCTAAAATTCATGATAAACCATCTATTCATGGAGACGCCTTACAACAAGACACTCTCGAGCCATTCTCTATAGTAAAAATGCATGCAACAAATATCCATTTTTGGTTACTATAACACGAGCTTCACCAAGTGTGGAAGCATCAGACTGCTTATATTTGTGGTACACTAAATAGTCTAACACTAGATCATCTAGTAGCAGAAGCTTGGTTGAAATTGGGCATTTGCAAACAAACTGGGTATTTGCTGAGAAGATTATTCTATATTTTAGGTGAATATGCTACTTTTCAAATAACTAGAAACAACAAAAAGTAGACAATGTCGTACAGAGAAAGCAGTTCGCATGACAGCAAACTCGGCGGCAGTGACAGGAACAACAAACCGATCATTTGTGTGTTGGACATTGTTGACAACAGCTGCAAAGTAAAGAATATTTAATTTAGATTCTCCTCTATTGCATTTTGCTCAAAATCAAAGATTAAAGTAAATACATAATACAGAACTACCTACTGAGGTACAAGTGTAACATTATGTTTCTAGTCCGAGCCAGTCATTTCATTTTGCTTTAGCCATCTCAATTCATGATTCATTTGAACATATTACAAATTAAAGGAGTACTTACTTAGAGAAACAAAGTAACCACTACCATCGGCATGTGCTTTGATCGATAGACTCTTTCTAACTTGACCTGCATCACTGCAGATCAAACGTCAGCTAATTTCAAAATCAAAATAAATGCAGAAAAAAGGAAATGAGAAAGACACAAAATTCAAAAGGAAATCAAATAGAAAATCAACCTTGATAGCATTGATGGATCGTGGAAAAATTCACATGAATCTTTTGGACCCAGATTGATCAGGGAGCCAACCTCAGTTGCAGAAAGAGCAAATTTCTGCAGTACACACATGCATAACATATAATCCACAGATGAATCCCAAATGTTAAGAAAAATAAAATTCATGGAAAAACGATGCAGGCCCTTTTGCAAAACAAAGTCTGGAAAATCGGTAAAAAGATTACCTGCCTTTTCTCCCAGTCATATTTGCGCTCGCCAATAGAAGGCCAGAACGTCAACATGATCACACCACGGCGTTCTACTCTGTAATCTCCGGACTACAAATGATGTATCCAAATCACATGAGTGATATCTAACTTGAGAAAATAAAATGCAAAATGTATCACGAGAATAACTAAACTTAGTTAATAGATACCGTACATCCAATTTACTGAACTTAGGAAGAAGAGGATCAGCAGATAATGCAGCTTTACCCTTGTAAATCGAATAAGGTGCAAATATTTTAGCTGCAGATTTTCCAAAAGGCAAAACCATTAGAAGGAGAGATTAACAAGGGGAAGAGCTTAAGTGGTGGAACGATAAGATACGGCCAGAGTCGAAGCTTGGTGCAGCCGTAGACATCCCGGCAAAGGAGGCAATGCCACGCAATAATCTGAAGTCATTAGCAGCTTCACCGAGCAGGCTCTTGGAACAGAGGGGACCCCTGTTCCATATTGAAAAAGCATCAAAACCATCTTTGGAAATAAGTGATTGCTTGGATAATCATAACTAGTCAAGATATACGCTAGACCCCAAACTCACAATCATAAAGAAACCATTTTTGACAAAAACAAGACAGCGAGAACTGATAAATTCTAACAATTGCAATCAAAATTCTTACACTCTCTGTATGACAGATTGACAGTAGGAAGGAACCGCATTATTTAAAAAACCCATCCAACTCCAAAAAATTCGAGCCCTTCAGTCGGTAAAGTCAAAATAAATGAAATAAACTTAAGCAAACTTTGGGGTTTTTTGGGGGCGGCAATACAACATAGAGATGAAGGATAAAACGAGAAGGAAGTTGTTAACAGTAGAGAAGGGTTTTGAAATTGCAGGTAGAGGAATAACAGAATGGTCACCTTGAGGAGTGGAGAAGCAGTCTCGACAGCTTCAACATCGCCATGGCATCAAACGTAGCACACACAAACAAACACAAGGAGTCGAGCTTTTTGCTCCGACAGAGTAGGAGGGTGGAAGTGAGTCTCTCAAGTGGAAATGGTGTCGGTTTTCTTTCTTCTACGCTATAAAACCCACAAAAGACCTACATCGACCCGACCCGACCTTATTTGGTTTCTGACTCCTTTGACCATTTTCTGGTCTGGACTGCATTGACCTTCAAAGGCCCAAGCCCACATAACCTATACATCGCCCAAGACATCCTCACAAAACCTTTAATATGACATTTTTATCGCAGCATAATTCATATCGTTAATATATATAAATACAATAATTCTTTAACTTTGTATGTTTAAATATTTTAATTCATCTTCTGAAAATATAAGTTGTCTTTATTCTTTAAATATAAAGATACTAAGAGCGTGTTTGCAATTGCTTATTATAAATACTTTTTTTTGATTTTACTTAAAATTAAAAAAAATTGCTTAAGCACTAAAACATCTAAATAGATACTTAAAAAACTGTTCAATTAATTAGTTTACAACTTAAGTTTAGAAATTTTTTTAAATAAGCTCTTGCAGGTAATAAGAAAAGCAAAATTGGGAGCAGAAGATGACAGCTCTTCTCTCAACCAGATAGCCTTTCCGATTTATTTTATCATACTTTTTGGATATCAAAATTCAGAAAATATATATAACTAGTGTTGTAAATACATGTTGCTATTACAAATTTAAACAGTCAGTAATACAAGAAACAAAATAGAATGAAAACAGTGGTCGAGTCGAGGAGTCTTCTCTCTGCAAGACGAAATACGTCCTGGTGGTGCTCCAGGTTCAGGCGTATTGTCTCTAAAGATGAAACGACGTTCGTCTCGAAGATTGCGGTACTCCGGCGAGCTGAACAAAGGCAAGGACAAGAATTTTTGGACAACCTAAGAACTTTAGAATGCTAATGCAGAGAATGCTTCAGTTATATTGTGTGTTGAAATGCAGATGTAAACTGCCTATTTATAGGCTCTTCCACCCAAGTGATTAATTGTTGGAGTAGTAAACTCGCAAGGTAGTGGGGTAGTGGGAAGAGTGACGGAGAGATTGCGGTGCGGCGCACCGCATGTGAGGCCGTCGGCGAAAAAGTTCGCGCGTATGAACATGTGTGCACCAAGTCTACCACATGTCACTTTATTATTTCCTACTAAGTGATATAGACTTAAATCCCACTATATTTATTGTTCATTTATCAATGTGAACTCTCCAAAAACCGAATAAGGTAAGTTTTCTCATTTCAAGTAGCAATTTAGTTTTGTCCTCCAAACTTCGAGCCACTATTTCTCACTTACAGAAAATTGAAATTGAGAAATTAAGCATACTACAATTATCTACTCGAAACGTAGATCGTCAATAAATATTTCATTTCATAAATCGGATATGTTTTGAGACTCGAAAATACTGTCAAAAATTGCTGATTTTTAACCAATCCAAAATAACATTTAATGCTAATCTTATTTCCATAATATATCATTATTATATTATTATATATATCTTATATATATATATATATATATATATATATATAGATATATATATATAAACCGATTTTCCAACAACTAAGAATAAAAAACTCTTTGTTATTGTGCTGTTGAATTTGAAGGGAGAAATTCCACAACATATTAATTGATAATGCGAGCTGCATCATCATTTTATAAAGATCTTAGTAAGTAGCAAAACAATGTCGTCTCAAGCATATGTTATATAACCCATCACTAAATTACTCCAATAACGAGAGGTCCCTAGTTAACAATTACAAACCATAGAATAATTAATTCAAAAGTGCAGAGAGAGAGAGAGAGCTGCAGCACAAGGATGAAGACGACCTGAGTCCTAACCATGGTTGGTGTGCGTAAGGATAAAAGAACCCAGAGAGACCAAATTTATCTAAGGGTAACTTCCAATGCACTGAAACTCATCAACCAATTTGATGGAGTTTCTTACAAGGTAAGTAAAGTAGCATACCTAGCTAAAATTAAAAATTTTAAAATATGCCAAACACAAGAGGTATCCAACTCCAATAGTGGCACCCCTTGATTTCAGATAAAAGAGTAAGAAAAAAGAAAATTGAAAATAGAAATCATGTGACCAGTCCCTTACCCAAAGAAGAAAATGTCCACTTTTTAAGCACACCAAAACTATATTGCTAGTCAGAGTTTATGAAATCCTCAGACTAGAGTTTTGAAACAAAATCTGGGGCATCCCCTGTCCCACTTCCCTAATCTACTACTCTAATCTACAATGTAGAAAAAGATTTGATTTTGCAAAGATCAGCCATTTTGAAAAATGAAAGACCATAGTTTGAGATGTAAAACTTACATCTAACAAACATGAATAAAAGGACTGTTTGTTCTGCCCTTGAGAAATTCAAAATGATTTTGCGTTGCTTAGCCTTTCCGGGGCTCAAGCAACGGATGATCCGACCAACTCCGCCTTCCTTCCCAAGTGAGGCGTGACTTAGGGCCGGGGGATGAGATGCACACATGCACTCTCTCGCGTAGGAACCTTTTCCTACGGAGACGAGCAATGGAGGCCCTGCTCCATTGTGGATGTAACCCCTGTGGGGGGCTTTCCCATGGCAAAACGCCGCGGGCATATGTAGCCCTAGAGAGTGACAGAGAGATGTAGAAAGATAACCATGGTTAGGCCAAAGGCACTTCTAGATGAAGTGATGAGCCGAATTGAAAGTATGAATCTTGCTGCACTGTGTCCCTCAATAATGAGGTATTGGTGCTTGCAGAGCTTTGCTCACGCCTGCGGCACAGCATAGCAAACTGTCAAAGGAATTAGTGCCCACACAAACAACTAAAACATCAACAATATGATTTTAAGTGCTTAAGACGAGACATGAACCTGCAGATTGAAGTGGAGTTGGTGGCGCAAGGGATAGAGGCGAGCTGTATTGTGGAGGGTAAATGCCAGTAGAGTTGACTGTTGAATACTGGAAAAGGTTGTGCGGATACTGAACGCCATAGCCACTCCCCTCGCTGAAGTTCAGATAAGGGTAGTAAGCAGCAGCAGCAGCAGCAGCAAGGCCGCTGCTCCCAGATCCATACACTGGATACTGTGCACTTCCTCCTCCATACATACCGTAGTAGCTCTAAATCAAGTGCAAGTTATAACTATTTTAATACCAATTTGTAGTAAATAATATTTTTACAGAGTTGAATGTAAAAAGAAATGTAAAAATTGGTGATTTTGTTAAAGATTGTCGATAGAATAATATCAAGAATAGATGGTATAGAATCCTAGGTAATCCTAGGTTTATATATGTAGAATAACAAACACAAGATTCGGGAATCCAAAGTTTAGGCGGTTAGAGTTTGCTTCTCGAATTGCAATATTCATCTCCATTGTCCAGAATGTCACTAGTCATAAGACATCCTTTGTTTATTCATTAATAAAACACATTCAAATATTTCAGTGAAGCACATTTGAAGATAATTAAACAAGTGGGGCAGGAAAGGGGAGCTATGAACAAACCGTGGGGTAAGCATATTCAGCCGAGTATGGTGAGAACCTGGAAATTTTTACAAACAAAAACAATTTATCAATAAGCTGTCATATTTTTTATAAACAGTTACTAAAGTAAAAGACTGCACAAGCATGGTAGGGACAAATACAATTGAGTGGAAGAAGCAATATAATGTGAATTGTCCAGCTACACACTGTTTGTCTGGTCTACATGTTCTTGTCAAAGGAGTAAAAACTCAAAATGATTCAATACAACTCAAGAAAGATTTTGACAACATGCATTATTGGCTGGCACTCAAATGGTTTCAACATGTGTGAGAGCGATGATGAAGGTGGTAGGGAAAACCTTAAAACTCAAATTCGTGGTAATAATTAATTATAAAACTCAAAGAATGGTGGGTAGGACGGAGGGAGTATATAAATCATAAATGCACATGCATGTGAGAAGATAATAATAACATACATAATCACAAAAAAAATGAAAAGGAAAAGGTTGGCGTGAGTTGGCAATGCACGTGCAAATGGGCTGGAAAGAGTAATGATAAAAAAGGAGTCGTACCCATAAAGATTGTAAGAAATGCCTTGTTGAATGGAATAATGAGGGAAGGTTGCAGTGGAAGCGAAAGCAGCGGCAGCCGCCGCAGCGCTGACTCCACCTGCTGCCGACCCCGCCTGGTATCCACCCTGATGAAAACCTCCCACCACCCTTACATTCCTCGCTCCTCCACCTGCAAATTATCATCCGAATTTGTTTTCTTTTTCACGGAGATTAAGATATGTGAATTGTTGTGTATAGATGATTGAGTGATTGTGTGTAGAAATATAGGTCCTACAAAGAAAAAATGAGAGTTGTGTAGTAATTATTTTTCTTTTTAAAAAATAAGACAAGTCAAGTGGAACAATCCGAAAAGGAAAACAAGATAAGTCAAGCGGAACGGACGGAATAAAAACTAATAAATGGTTAAACCAAGTAGGGAATTAGGATAATAGTACATAATACAGCAGGGCATGTCAGTGGTAGTACGTAACTGTTAAAAAGCAAATGTAAGGAAAAGCTGAGGCGTGCTGTGTTTCTTTCACAGAAGAAATGAGCTGTCATGCTTTTTCTTTAAACATATATGGCCAACCCAGATGGCTAGTTCCACACTAACCCTATTCTTGCTTTTTCCAAACCCCAAATCTAGTCAGATTTCCCCCATTTTTGAGTCTAAACTCTATACTCAGCTCCTCTTTCTATAGATCTGGAAATAGATGAAAATCTCTCTCCTCATAAGTCCTAATACATTCCAACAACTTCCCAAAGGCTTTTTTCATTCATAGTCCCATTAATCATCAGTTTGTAGGTGGTGTAATTTAGCATTCATTATATCAAGCCATTAATAAATAAAAAAGAAATTGTGTATTGTAGAAAAGTAGAGAAGAATGAAAATTACCATGCTTAGGAGTAGAAGGCTTGGATCTCTGAACACCCAAGGAGGCAAGATTGCAGTTAGCCCTCCTTCCATCAATCACGGGAGCTGCATCCACACATGCTCTCATTGCCGCATCTGCTTCCCGGAAAGTTACCTGATCAATCACAATGTACTTAGATACAATACAATTCACGACCTACTCTCCTTAGATCCAGTAGGAATAAAGTCACAGAAGCGTAATTGAGAAGTAGAAGAAGAAGGATTTACAAATCCATAGCCCTTGGATCTTCCGGTAGTCTTGTCGGTGATGACGACAGCCTCCAGGATTTCACCGAACTGCTCGAAGTAATTCTTCATGGTATCCTTCTGAGTCTCCCATGCCAGACCACCGACAAACACCTTCGTGTAAGTCGTATCTCCAAACTGTCCAGCGATATTTGCTGCCGCCGTCATCTTTATGCGATGATCGAGAATATAAATGTATCAACTCTACAAGTTAGTATTTTTCTCCTTTGGATCAACAGAACCCCGAGAATATGGTGATTTTGTACACAACTTACTCTGAGAGATGGAGATCGTGTTGGTGGCTGGGTTATTATGGAGGGGCGAGGCGTTGAAGGCTGGTGGAGAACTGGAGAGACAATTAGGTCAGAGACAGCGTGGAGGGAAAAAAGATTAGGACAGTGAGGAGGGGGAGCAGGGAGGGGAAAAAAGATTAGGAGAGAGAAATTAAACAAAAGAATTAGAAAAAGAAGAAAAGGCGAGTGATGATGCCCCCACCTCTTTGAACGTCCATCCCTCACGCGCTTTCATTCGCCAATCTCTCTCCCACCAAGTTCAATTTGCATATGTGGCCCCCACACTCACTCAACTGCAATTACCTGCCAATAAATTTCACAATTATTATAAATTAAATAGAAGCAAAAAATAATAGAAAAAACGATAATGAGATGTGTATTATTATAAAGATTAAAGACCTCTATTTATATAGTTATAGATAAGTTTGTGAACTTTTAGGATTTATAGGGTCATCACTATATATGGTAAATATATACATAAAATATATTTACTACATTTCCCCTTGATTGATCATTCATAAAAGAAAATATTGTCTCGTTAAAACATTGTCAAAAAAATTCATTGGGATAAAAACTGGTCGAAGGAAAAATAGTACAACTGCTCCCCCTCAATATAGTCATGGTAAATTCTTGAGTCAACGCATATCGATCTTGTGTGTGTTAATATCAATAAGACATAAATAATGTTATTCATTCATGAATAACATATATAGTCGAAAGTACGAGTTGCTCTTAAGAGCATTTAATATTCTTCTAGAATATAAATGATGCTAATTCAGGAACAAAAGTTAAATAGTATGTAAAATATTCTATTTGAGACATTTCCACTAACATGTGATAGTAATGTTACTATCACACTATGGTCATTCTTCAAGAATGTAATTGTGCTACTTCCAGAGCAACAATTTAATTTTATTCAAGATAAATAAAATCAGTATATTACAAATTTTGAGATCTACCGGATCTCACATCTATTCTTGAAAAGAAATTAAGCCACAATAGAATATTGGAAATGAAATTGCCAAACATATGTGTAATAAGTTCAATGTACTTTAAATTTTAACAAGAACCATTCAGGAACTGGAACAGGTAAAGGCTGAGAATCAGAGACTTTCTTCTGATTGTCAGGTCTCTACTGATTCAGAGAATCTGGTTGTGAGACTTAAGGAAGAGATTAAATCTCTTATGACTAAGTCTCAGCTCCAAGAAACTCAGATATCAGTTCTGACCAAGGACAATTCTGAGAAAGATAATGAGATAGCCCGACTCAGTCAGAAGCTCGCAGAAGTTGAAAAGGATTATGAATCACTTCGAAGAAGTGATGGGGTCTGGCGAGGACTGATGACTGAACAGTACCTTGGAGCTAAGGAGAAGTTGGAAAGCATGCTTAGAGCTCAAAGGCCAACGGTCATGAAAGAAGGACTTGACTATACTCATGAAGCTTCCACTTCAACATCAAAAAGCTCAGAAATGCTGGCTGATAGGTTCGTCAGAGGGAAAGTTCGGGCTACTGACTCAACACCTCAGGCGAAGAACAAACAGAAGATGATTGCACCTCAGCCGAGCAACAAGAAGCTACTGACCAGAGGTTCTAGCCCGAGGACACCACGATCAAATTCAGGGGGAACCAAGAAGGTCAGATGGGCAGAGCAGTACGGTGAACCACTATATGAGCATCCAGCACAGTATGGTTCGTACTACTATGAGCCCAGGGTCAGGAGGAGCACATAACCTAAGAAGAAGACAACTCCTGAACCCAAAACTGCCAGAAAGTCAGTATCTCCAAGTCCTGTGGAGAAGAAAGCTGACAAGGTTCAGAAGAAGAAGTCTTAGACTTTTAAGGTCCCGAGACAAATCTGGGTTCCGAAATCACCCACTAACACCTAAGTACCCAAACTGCACCAAAGGGTACCTAAAACTGTTTCTGTTTTGCAGGTGCATAAGGACCCTTGGATAGTGGACAACGGCTACTCGAGACACATGACTTATTAAAAGAGCCTGCTGACCAACTACGTACAAGAAGATGGTCCCAGAATTGAGTTTGGTGACAACTTTAAAGGCTATACAAGGGGATACGGAACACTGAATATTGGGACTGCTTCAGTTCCAAGAGTAATATATGTTGAAGGACTTCAACATAATCTCCTTTCTATTAGTCAATTCTGTGACAATCTGAATAGAGTTATCTTTGACGCTGGTTTCTGTGATGTTGTTGACAAATCTACAGGGAAAACAGTGTTATCAGGCTCGCGGAGAAAGAATATCTATGTTGCAAACTGGAAAACCGCAGAACCTGAGGCTTGCTTACTCGCACAGACAAAATCTAGTAACAAGGCAAGATGGCTGTGGCACAAGAGACTCAGTCACCTGAACTTCAAGACTATGAACAAGCTAGCCAAGAACTCTAAAGTCAGAGGACTGCCCAATGAATCGTTTATCAAAGACAGAAACTGTGAAGCATGCTTGAAGGGAAAGCAAACAAAGAACAACAATCCACCAATTCCGTCACCTTCCACTAATGGAATCCTTCAACTGCTACACATGGACTTATTCGGGCCAGTCTCTCCAGTGACTATAAGAGGCAAGAAGTATGCCCTCGTCGTTATTGACAATTATTCGAGATATACGTGGGTCATCTTCATAGCCAACAAATCTGATGTCATGACTGAGTTACCAAAGCTGCTGAAGAAGCTCAGCGTGGAAAAGGACATCAAGGTTCAGAGAATTTGCTCAGACAGAGGAACATAATTTCTCAACTAAATAGTTAAGGAGTACTGCGAAAAGGAGGGAATTAAGCACGAGACATCATCAGCTCGCACCCCTCAGCAGAACGGACTTGCTGAACATAAAAACAAAACACTTAAAGAAACAGCAAGAACGCTCCTAGCAGACTCCGGACTACCCTCAAAGTTCTGGGCTGATGCTACTGATACCGCCTGCTACACTCAGAATCGCTCACTACTAACACAGCAACACATGAAGACACCTTACGAACTATGGAAAGGGATAATTCCTTCTATTTCTCATTTTCATATTTTTGGTTGTCCTTGCTTTATCCACAATAATGGGAAAGATCAGTTGAAGGTCTTTGATAGCAAATTTGATCAAGGAGTAGTCTTAGGATACTCTCGAGTCAGTAAAGTCTTCAGAGTCTTTAACTATCGGACTCTTTAAGTGGAGGAAAGCCCTCATGTTGTATTTGATGAGTTTGTTACTGAGGACAGGAAATCTAAAAAGACAAATACTGAAGATGTCAGCAGCAAGCTACAGGATCTCGCACTAAACGACAAAGCCGAAAAGATCCAGCATTGTTGGGATGATGAGTCAGACGATGAGGAAATTCAGACCCATCCCACAGGCAATGTAGCTAACCTGGTTGATTCTACTGAACAGGATCAACATCAGGTAACAACGGTCGATGAGGAAGCCCCAGTGGTAACTGAGACCTTTACTGAGAATATAAACTCAGGGGGAACAACTATTGTTCCTGAGCTAAATGCCCCTGAACCTGGAAACTCAGTAGATCTTAACCTTCTTACTGAACTGCTACAGTTACATAACAACACGACTGAAATGCCTAGCACAGCTGTTGACTGTGCAGAAGTAGTATCAGAAGAAGAAGCCAGACTCAGACGTTCATGGCTTGACTCTCACTCTTCTGATCTTATCATTGGAGATCCATCAACAACAATCAGGACGAGATCTAGATTAAGTCAAGGAGAAAGCTCACTTTATTCTTGTTTCTTGTCCACAGAAGAACCTCAGACAATAGAGGACGCACTCAATGATGCTGACTGGATTATTGCCATGCAAGATGAGCTGAACCAGTTCGTTCGAAACAAAGTTTGGGAGCTTGTTGATAAACATAAACATCAGCACGTGATCGGTACTAAGTGGGTCTTCAAGAACAAGCGAGATGAAAACAACATCATTGTCAGAAACAAAGCTCGACTTGTTGTCAAGGGATACTATCAAGTAGAAGGAATAGACTTTGATGAAACATTCGCTCCAGTCGCTAGGTTGGAAGCTATTCGTCTGTTCCTAGCCTATGCAACACATCAGAGATTTAAAGTATATCAAATGGATGTAAAGTCAGCTTTTCTGAACGGCGTACTGAAGGAAGAAGTCTATGTGGAACAACCGTCCGACTTTCAGCAGGGAGATCAGGTGTATAGACTTCGGAAAGCGCTGTATAGGTTAAAACAAGCACCCAGGGCTTGGTACGATACCCTATCAGACTTTCTGCTTCAGAAAGGTTTTCAGAAGGGGACAGTAGATCGCACCCTATTCAACATAAAGTCAGGAGATGACATCCTACTGGTGCAAATCTACGTGGACGACATCATTTTCGGTTGCAGAAACGTGACTATATGTTAACAATTCGAGAAAATGATGAAGGAGAAGTTCGAGATGTCTATGATGGGCGAGATGAACTACTTCCTTAGTTTTCAAGTAAAGCAATCACCTGAAGGAATATTCATCAATCAACCCAAATACACTCGAGATCTTCTGAAGAGATTTGGCTGCGACTCAAGCAAGCCAGTCAAGATCCCCATGAATACGAATTTCAAAATCGATCTAGATAAAGAGGGAGCTTCTGTTAACTCTACTGATTATAGAGCTATTATTCGTTCTTTGTTATATTTAACAGCAAGCAGACCTGATATAACTTATGCTGTAGGTGTATGTGCAAGATTTCAAGCGAATCCCAAGCGAAGTCATATGGACTCAGCAAAGAAGATTCTGCGATACCTGAAGGGAACACCTGACGCAGGGTTATGGTATCCTGCTGATGATAATCTTATACTGACAGGTTATTCTGATGCTGATTATGCAGGATGCAGGATAGATCGAAAATCAACTTCTGGAACGTGTCAGTTCCTAGACAGCAAGCTGATATTTTGGTTCTCAAAGAAACAGCATTCAGTGACAACGTCCACTACTGAAGCTGAGTACATGGCTGTTGGAAGTTGCTATGCCCATATTCTTTGGCTTCGACAACAACTGCGAGATTATGGTATAACTCAGGATGAAGTGCCCATCTACTGCGACTCCACCAGTGCAATTGCTATAAGTCAAAACCCAGTTCTTTATACGAGATGCAAGCACGTGGATATCCGACACCACTTCATCAGAGACCATGTCGAGAAAAAGGACACCAGAATGGAGAAGATCCATACTGACAAACAAAGGGCAGACATACTGACCAAACCACTAGCTGAGAACAGATTCAGAGAATTATCAGTTGAGCTATGTCTACTGGATCCTACTGAATCGAGTCAGTAGAAGGAAACAGTACGACAGGTCAGAAGACTCAGTACTTCAATTCAGTCGGGTGAATCAAACAGTACACAGTAAGGGGGAACGTGGTCATCAGCACATCAAATGTCCTCCTGAGTCTTAACGGTAACCAGCTGATCGTAAAAGTTCAGCTGAAGAGGTTTGCGTAGTTTTACATACTTAACTTTGTCAGAAGCATACCCGCATTTATTATATCAGTCGCTTGCACTCAATAGTTAATGAACATTTATTTTCCGCCATTAAATCTTTAAGGTTTAAGTCAGTAGGAAACCGTTCTCATTTAAAAGACTTAGACTTTAATGCTGCCTGCAACGCATTTAATGCATGTCTTCTCACCTTACCTTAACTGCGTATACCCTACGTGGGTCTAGATTAGAGGCGGCCTTAGTAATCATTCTGTTTATAACATCAAATCATAGCCGTCATTAAAATGCGAGATTGAATTTCAGCCGTTGGATCAAAACCGATTGATATGCATATCTTATAAAATCTCTCGATCATCACTCTAATCTATCTTTTTCGCCATTTGCATTCTCAAGAGCTCTCTGCATTCAGTTTCTCATTTCCTCTTTAACTGCTTTGCATAACTCTCAAGCTCTGTGTAATACGGTAATTTCCTTGCTCTCTGCTTAAAACTCTACTGACTTACTCTATTTTCAAGTGCTAACGAGTTTTTTGCAGATAATCATGGCGATTGTATTGACCCCACCGAAAGTTGAAGAGATCATCAAATCCAAGATCCAGTATGAGCCTACGATGGCTCTTCATCAGGCGGAGCTTCCGTATCTTGAGCCCATCTACACGACTCTTGAAGCATCCGGCCTAGAGCTTCTTGTCACGAAGCATCCCAAGGCATATCTCCCTAGACAAGTGGCAGAGGTCTACTACAACTGGAGGTCGATAAAGGATACAGATGGGGAAGTATCCATATTCGCATATATGACGGAGGTGACCCCTCAGAAGTGGGAGTCCGATCACCATGTTATTGATATCCGGGCCGCATTGTAAGCATCATTCGATCTTCCGGCCCACGAGATCTCCCCAGTTGGATATAAGGAGAAGGAGCTGAACTCCTATGTCCAAAGGTTCTGTGGCAGAGATGATATCACATTCAAATATGCGCTGCCAAAGAACCAGCTTCTACCAGAGTACCGCGGGCTCGCCTACATCGTCACGCATATACTGACGAGCTCCGCCGGCTCATTCGATCAACTGTCGAAACCTTGACTCCAGCTGATGATGGTTATAGAAGATGGAGTCCAGGTCAACTGGACGGAGTTCTACATGGCTGAGCTGAAGGCTCAGGCACAGAAGTTTGTTGCCACACCCACTGAAGAGAGAAGACTCATGATGGTCCCCGAGAGTAGCCGAGTCTTCAGGTGTGGAATACAACTGAGTCAAAGATCAGCAACGAAGCGCGACGGTCGACGCATGCTGAATCGCATGGCCGAACGCGTGGGCAGAGAATCCTTCTACTGAGTACGGTCTACAGAATTCAGTCAGTAGAATAGTAGTTCAATATCAGGTTTCGAGTGCGGAAGAGTAGGCCCAAAAGAATATTCGTCTAAGTCTGAAAACACCGTTTATGCTGTTGATTTAAAGTCAGTTTTACGCAAGTGAACAATTAAGCAAAGCGACAATAAATCAACACATAGTTTTTAAAGTGGTTCGGATATCACACGATCCTACGTCCACTGTCCCGAAAGATCAGGAGGCTATTTATTATACTGAGTTAGTCTCAGTCAGCTTGTACACAGGACAAACTGCGGCTTGGGGATTATACTGAGCAAGTCCCAGTTTACACGGTTATCAAACTAAAGTGTTTGACAAACTCTCCAACTATGAAGGAGTCCTTTTACAATAAGGAACAAGTTCAAATATGAACTCCTTCGTCTAAGCTATGGATATTACAATAAGATCAGCTTAGATTAGAGAAGGGGAACGAGATAGAACTCTAGAGAGAAGAACTATAAGAATATATCTATGAAAGATTAAGTTCTTCTCTGGATATGGCTTGGATCTTCTAGAGTGTTTGTTCGGTTGAGCTCGGTTCCTTGAATGTGTCCATCATCGTCATGATTGACCTCACATCTCTTTTTCTTCTCTTCTTTTCTGCTTGAAGACCCTTCTCTATTTATAGAGGTGACCTAGGCATATGTCCGTTGGAGGGGACGATGCCACGTGTCACTCTATGGGGTAGCAAACGGCTTTATTTGAATTCTGTAGAGTCCACTATCTTTAATAGAAGTGGTTGACTTGCAGCTTTATGTCGGAGACTCTGCCAGCTGGCTGCTTGTCATTGGTCGAGGTACAGAGAGTGGTTGAGACCTATTCAGACTTCAAGGTGATACTGAAGCTGACTTCTCAGATGTACGACCTCGGACAACTCTACTGAATTGTTCTTCTGAAGTCC
Organism: Lavandula angustifolia; assembly: GCA_028984105.1. Lineage (NCBI taxonomy): Eukaryota > Viridiplantae > Streptophyta > Magnoliopsida > Lamiales > Lamiaceae > Lavandula > Lavandula angustifolia. The sequence continues at coordinate 4,731,318 of CM054823.1, read as the reverse complement.
ATGGTCAGTTAAAGTAACTGACCGACCGTTGCTGAGTCTGATCTAGATCCGTAGGTAACTTTCTTGCTGAGTCTTCCTTACTGAAGATCAACTCTGAGTTCAGTAGACTGCTCCTGCTGAGTCCAGTTCTACTGACTCTTCTACATCCGGTGCTGAGGCTGATAATCTACTGACCGCCTGAACCAGTGTAGAGTGTCTGCTGAGTCTGAATTCAGTAGACTGCTCCTGCTGAGTCCAGTTCTACTGAACACCTCTCAGTATGCTTGCTCCCTACCGAGTCCGGCTCTCCGAGTCTTCACTCCCATGGTGCCGAGGCGAATAGTTCATCGAAGAACAAGCAGATGGAACTACTGAGCCGGACCATGTTGAAGGCAAGTCTACTGAGTCTGAAACACTCAAGAGACAAGGGCGGTACTGTGCAGATTCAATCGGTCTATATCAGTCCGACTGACTTCTTCGATACTGAGTTCTTCAGCTGAGTGAATGGTCTTCTACTGAATGCACAGCTGTTGAACTTTAGGCTGGTCTCTCGAGTTCCTAACACGGTGAACTCAGTTAAGCTATAACAATATCGAAGGCTCATCATCCAGCTAGGGTTTTGGGATCTTCAAATCTATCATAGTCAACCTAATTCCCAACAATTTCCCCCTATTTGATGATGTCAAAACCTCTACAAACTTCTCCTAAAAACTTCCTATATGCAACTACTAATCTAATCAACACCGGTTCCCTTATCAATCATGATACCAAATCCCTTAAAACATAAGACATAAGTCTGACAACTTCCCCCTGGGCAAGTGGCACATAATTACGAGACACACAGATATATCAGTGAAGTGTGTGTGAGTGTTGAAAGATAAGAACATGCTCGAATGCTCGGACACTACAGATCTAATTGATAGACAGTGAGGATCCGATCCGTAAGCCCTTCCGACCTCTTGGTTCCCCCTGAGTTGGATCTGGGTGTTTTGGGGCTCGAACCTTGGATCTTCTTTTGATAGCTGGGCTGAGGTGTTTACATCTTCTGTTCATTCCTTGTTTGAGGGGTTGGAGATTCTGCGTGTCGAGTTCCCCCTTGGACAAACCTATCAGCCAGTTGATCGGAGCTTTTCTGTCCTTGAGTAGTCGCTCAGCCATTAAGATCTCTTCAAAGTCCTTATACCTGAATTATCTAACATTAAGAACATGGTATAGGATGCTATGAATATTATGCAATATGCGCATGCTGAGAAAACGGTTTTTCAGGATCAGGACAGTTAGACCAGAGCTCTTATCAGAAGAACACCATGCACTTTAATCAGAAGTACATTGTGTGGTTTGATTAGAAAAATACTGTGCGCTTTGATCAGAAGAACACCGTGTGCTCTGATACCAATTGTTGGTCCCCGAGAGTAGACGAGTCTTCAGGTGTGGAATACACCTGAGTCAAAGATCAGCAACGAGCGCGACAGTCAGTACTGCTGAATCAGTACTGATGAACGCGTGGGCAGAGAATCCTTCTACTGAGTACGGTCTACTGAATTCAGTCAGTAGAACAGTAGTTTAGTATCAGGTTTCGAGTGCAGAAGAGTAGGCCCAAAAGAATATTCGTCTAAGTCTGAAAACACCGTTTATGCTGTTGATTTAAAGTCAGTTTTATGCAAGTGAACAATTAAGCAAAGCGACAATAAATCAACACATAGTTTTTAAAGTGGTTCGGATATCACACGATCCTACGTCCACTGTCCCGAAAGATCAGGAAGCTATTTATTATACTGAGTTAGTCTCAGTCAGCTTGTACACAGGACAAACTGCGGCTTGGGGATTATACTGAGCAAGTCCCAGTTTACACGATTATCAAACTAAAGTGTTTGACAAACTCTCTAACTATGAAGGAGTCCTATTACAATAAGGAACAAGTTCAAATATGAACTCCTTCGTCTAAGCTATGGATATTACAATAAGATCGGCTTAGATTAGAGAAGGGGAATGAGATAGAACTCTGAGAGAGAAGAACTATAAGAATATATCTATGAAAGATTAAGTTCTTCTCTGGATATGTCTTGGATCTTCTAGAGTGTTTGTTCGGTTGAGCTCGGTTCCTTGGGTGTGTCCATCATCGTCATGATGATTGACCCGACATCTCTTTTTCTTCTCTTCTTTTCGCGTGAAGACCCTTCTCTATTTATAGAGGTGGCCTGAGGCATATGTCCGTTGGAGGGGACGATGCCACGTGTCACTCTATGGGGTAGCAAACGGCTTTATTTGAATTTCGTAGAGTCCACTATCTTTAATAGAAGTGGTTGACTTGCGGACTTTATGTCGGAGACTCGCCACGGTGGCCGATTGTCATTGGTCGAGGTACGAGAGTGGTTGAGACCTATTCGGACTTCGGGGTGATACCGAAGCCGACTTCTCGGATGTACGACCTCGGACAACTCTACCGAATTGTTCTTCGAAGTCCATGGTCGGTTAAAGTAACCGGCCGACCGTTCTCGAGTCCGATCTAGATTCGGTAGGTAACTTTCTGCTGAGTCTTCCTTACTGAAGATCAACTCTGAGTTCAGTAGACTGCTCCTGCTGAGTCCAGTTCTACTGACTCTTCTACATCCGGTGCTGAGGCTGATAATCTACTGACCGCCTGAACTAGTGTAGAGTGTCTGCTGAGTCTGAATTCGATGGATCGCTCCGCCGAGTCCAGTTCTACTGAACACCTCTCAGTATGCTGCTCCTACTGAGTCCAGCTCTACTAAGTCTTCACTCCATGGTGCTTGAGGCGAATAGTCTACGAAGAACAGCAGACGGAACTACTGAGCCGGACCATGTTGAAGGCAAGTCTACTGAGTCTGAAACACTCAAGAGACAAGGGCGTGTGCGTGCGGATTCAATCGGTCTATATCGGTCCGACCGACTTCTTCGATACTCGAGTTCTTCGCTGAGTGAATGGTCTTCTACCGAATGCACAAGTTGTTGAACTTTAGCTGGTCTCATCGAGTTCCTAACACGGTGAACTCAGTTAAGCTATAACAATATCGAAGGCTCATCATCCAGCTAGGGTTTTGGGATCTTCAAATCTATCATAGTCAACCTAATTCCCAACAATTTCCCCCTATTTGATGATGTCAAAACCTCTACAAACTTCTCCTAAAAACTTCCTATATGCAACTACTAATCTAATCAACACCGGTTCCCTTATCAATCATGATACCAAATCCCTTAAAACATAAGACATAAGTCTGACAACTTCCCCCTGGGCAAGTAGCACATAATTACGAGACACACAGATATATCAGTGAAGTGTGTGTGAGTGTTGAAAGATAAGAACATGCTCTGAATGCTCGGACACTACAGATCTAATTGATAGACAGTGAGGATCTGATCTGTAAGCCCTTCCGACCTCTTGGTTCCCCCTGAGTTGGATCTGGGTGTTTTGGGGCTCGAACCTTGGATCTTCTTTTGATAGCCGGGCCGAGGTGTTTACATCTTCTCGTTCATTCCTTGTTTGAGGGGTTGGAGATTGCGCGTGTCGAGTTCCCCCCCTTGGACAAACCTATCGGCCCGATTGATCGGAGCTTTTTTCGTCCTTGAGTAGTCGCTCGGCCATTAAGATCTCTTCAAAGTCCTTATACCTGAATTATCTAACATTAAGAACATGGTATAGGATGCTATGAATATTATGCAATATGCGCATGCTGAGAAAACGGTTTTTCAGGATCAGGACAGTTAGACCAGAGCTCTTATCAGAAGAACACCATGCACTTTGATCAGAAGTACATCGTGTGGTTTGATTAGAAAAACACTGTGCGCTTTGATCAGAAGAACACCGTGCGCTCTGATACCAATTGTTGGTCCCCGAGAGTAGACGAGTCTTCAGGTGTGGAATACACCTGAGTCAAAGATCAGCAACGAGCGCGGGGATCGATGCTGGCTGAACGCGTGGGCGAGAGAATCCTTCTACCGAGTACGGTCCTGCGATTCGGCCGGCAGAACAAGTAGTTCGATATCGGGGTTTCGAGTGCGGAAGAGTAGGCCCAAAAGAATATTCGTCTAAGTCTGAAAACACCGTTTATGCTGTTGATTTAAAGTCAGTTTTATGCAAGTGAACAATTAAGCAAAGCGACAATAAATCAACACATAGTTTTTAAAGTGGTTCGGATATCACACGATCCTACGTCCACTGTCCCGAAAGATCAGGAAGCTATTTATTATACTGAGTTAGTCTCAGTCAGCTTGTACACAGGACAAACTGCGGCTTGGGGATTATACTGAGCAAGTCCAAGTTTACACGATTATCAAACTAAAGTGTTTGACAAACTCTCTAACTATGAAGGAGTCCTTTTACAATAAGGAACAAGTTCAAATATGAACTCCTTCGTCTAAGCTATGGATATTACAATAAGATCAGCTTAGATTAGAGAAGGGGAATGAGATAGAACTCTAGAGAGAAGAACTATAAGAATATATCTATGAAAGATTAAGTTCTTCTCTGGATATGTCTTGGATCTTCTAGAGTGTTTGTTCGGTTGAGCTCGGTTCCTTGGATGTGTCCATCATCGTCATGATTGACCTCACATCTCTTTTTCTTCTCTTCTTTTCTGCGTGAAGACCCTTCTCTATTTATAGAGGTGACCTAGGCATATGTCCGTTGGAGGGGACGATGCCACGTGTCACTCTATGGGGTAGCAAACGGCTTTATTTGAATTCTGTAGAGTCCACTATCTTTAATAGAAGTGGTTGACTTGCAGCTTTATGTCGGAGACTCTGCCAGCTGGCTGCTTGTCATTGGTCGAGGTACAGAGAGTGGTTGAGACCTATTCAGACTTCAAGGTGATACTGAAGCTGACTTCTCAGATGTACGACCTCGGACAACTCTACTGAATTGTTCTTCTGAAGTCCATGGTCAGTTAAAGTAACTGACCGACCGTTGCTGAGTCTGATCTAGATTCAGTAGGTAACTTTCTGCTGAGTCTTCCTTACTGAAGATCAACTCTGAGTTCAGTAGACTGCTCCTGCTGAGTCCAGTTCTACTGACTCTTCTACATCCGGTGCTGAGGCTGATAATCTACTGACCGCCTGAACTAGTGTAGAGTGTCTGCTGAGTCTGAATTCAGTAGACTGCTCCTGCTGAGTCCAGTTCTACTGAACACCTCTCAGTATGCTGCTCCTACTGAGTCCAGCTCTACTAAGTCTTCACTCCATGGTGCTGAGGCGAATAGTCTACTGAAGAACAGCAGACGGAACTACTGAGCCGGACCATGTTGAAGGCAAGTCTACTGAGTCTGAAACACTCAAGAGACAAGGGCGGTACTGTGCAGATTCAATCGGTCTATATCAGTCCGACTGACTTCTTCGATACTGAGTTCTTCAGCTGAGTGAATGGTCTTCTACTGAATGCACAGCTGTTGAACTTTAGCTGGTCTACTGAGTTCCTAACACGGTGAACTCAGTTAAGCTATAACAATATCGAAGGCTCATCATCCAGCTAGGGTTTTGGGATCTTCAAATCTATCATAGTGAACCTAATTCCCAACAATTTCCCCCTATTTGATGATGTCAAAACCTCTACAAACTTCTCCTAAAAATTTCCTATATGCAACTACTAATCTAATCAACACCGGTTCCCTTATCAATCATGATACCAAATCCCTTAAAACATAAGACATAAGTCTGATAACTTCCCCCTGGGCAAGTGGCACATAATTACGAGACACACAGATATATCAGTGAAGTGTGTGTGAGTGTTGAAAGATAAGAACATGCTCTGAATGCTCGGACACTACAGATCTAATTGATAGACACTGAGGATCTGATCTGTAAGCCCTTCCGACCTCTTGGTTGCCCTTGAGTTGGATCTGGGTGTTTTGGGGCTCGAACCTTGGATCTTCTTTTGATAGCTGGGCTGAGGTGTTTACATCTTCTGTTCATTCCTTGTTTGAGGGGTTGGAGATTCTGCGTGTCGAGTTCCCCCTTGGACAAACCTATCAGCCAGTTGATCGGAGCTTTTCTGTCCTTGAGTAGTCGCTCAGCCATTAAGATCTCTTCAAAGTTCTTATACCTGAATTATCTAACATTAAGAACATGGTATAGGATGCTATGAATATTATGCAATATGCGCATGCTGAGAAAACGGTTTTTCAGGATCAGGACAGTTAGACCAGAGCTCTTATCAGAAGAACACCATGCACTTTAATCAGAAGTACATCGTGTAGTTTGATTAGAAAAATACTGTGCGCTTTGATCAGAAGAACACCGTGTGCTCTGATACCAATTGTTGGTCCCCGAGAGTAGACGAGTCTTCAGGTGTGGAATACACTCGAGTCAAAGATCAAGCAACGAAGCGCGACGGTCGATCTGCCTGAATCGATGCGATGAACGCGTGGGCGAGAGAATCCTTCTATCGAGTACGGTCTGCCATGAATTCGGCCAAGAGAACAAGTAGTTTAGTATCGGGTTTCGAGTGCGTAAGAGTAGCCCAAAAGAATATTCGTCTAAGTCTGAAAACACCGTTTATGCTGTTGATTTAAAGTCAGTTTTATGCAAGTGAACAATTAAGCAAAGCGACAATAAATCAACACATAGTTTTTAAAGTGGTTCGGATATCACACGATCCTACGTCCACTGTCCCGAAAGATCAGGAAGCTATTTATTATACTGAGTTAGTCTCAGTCAGCTTGTACACATGACAAACTGCGGCTTGGGGATTATACTGAGCAAGTCCCAGTTTACACGATTATCAAACTAAAGTGTTTGACAAACTCTCTAACTATGAAGGAGTCCTATTACAATAAGGAACAAGTTCAAATATGAACTCCTTCGTCTAAGCTATGGATATTACAATAAGATCAGCTTAGATTAGAGAAGGGGAATGAGATAGAACTCTAGAGAGAAGAACTATAAGAATATATCTATGAAAGATTAAGTTCTTCTCTGGATATGTCTTGGATCTTCTAGAGTGTTTGTTCGGTTGAGCTCGGTTCCTTGGATGTGTCCATCATCGTCATGATTGACCTCACATCTCTTTTTCTTCTCTTCTTTTCTGCGTGAAGACCCTTCTCTATTTATAGAGGTGACCTAGGCATATGTCCGTTGGAGGGGACGATGCCACGTGTCACTCTATGGGGTAGCAAACGGCTTTATTTGAATTCTGTAGAGTCCACTATCTTTAATAGAAGTGGTTGACTTGCAGCTTTATGTCGGAGACTCTGCCAGCTGGCTGCTTGTCATTGGTCGAGGTACAGAGAGTGGTTGAGACCTATTCAGACTTCAAGGTGATACTGAAGCTGACTTCTCGGATGTACGACCTCGGACAACTCTACCGAATTGTTCTTCGAAGTCCATGGTCGGTTAAAGTAACCGACCGACCGTTCTTGAGTCCGATCTAGATTCGGCAGGTAACTTTCTGCCGAGTCTTCCTTATCGAAGATCAACTCGAGTTCGATGGCGCTCCCGCTCGAGTCCAGTTCTACCGACTCTTCTACATCCGGTCTTGAGGCCGATAATCCACTCGACCGCCCGAACTAGTGTAGAGTGTCTCGCGAGTCCGAATTCGATGGCCTCGCTCTGAGTCCGGTTCTACCGAACACCTCTCGCATATCTTGCTCCTACTGAGTCCAGCTCTACTAAGTCTTCACTCCATGGTGCTGAGGCGAATAGTCTACTGAAGAACAGCAGACGGAACTACTGAGCCGGACCATGTTGAAGGCAAGTCTACTGAGTCTGAAACACTCAAGAGACAAGGGCGGTACTGTGCAGATTCAATCGGTCTATATCAGTCCGACTGACTTCTTCGATACTGAGTTCTTCAGCTGAGTGAATGGTCTTCTACTGAATGCACAACTGTTGAACTTTAGCTGGTCTACTGAGTTCCTAACACGGTGAACTCAGTTAAGCTATAACAATATCGAAGGCTCATCATCCAGCTAGGGTTTTGGGATCTTCAAATCTATCATAGTCAACCTAATTCCCAACAATTTCCCCCTATTTGATGATGTCAAAACCTCTACAAACTTCTCCTAAAAACTTCCTATATGCAACTACTAATCTAATCAACACCGGTTCCCTTATCAATCATGATACCAAATCCCTTAAAACATAAGACATAAGTCTGACAACTTCCCCCTGGGCAAGTGGCACATAATTACGAGACACACAGATATATCAGTGAAGTGTGTGTGAGTGTTGAAAGATAAGAACATGCTCTGAATGCTCGGACACTACAGATCTAATTGATAGACAGTGAGGATCTGATCTGTAAGCCCTTCCGACCTCTTGGTTCCCCCTGAGTTGGATCTGGGTGTTTTGGGGCTCGAACCTTGGATCTTCTTTTGATAGCTGGGCTGAGGTGTTTACATCTTCTGTTCATTCCTTGTTTGAGGGGTTGGAGATTCTGCGTGTCGAGTTCCCCCTTGGACAAACCTATCAGCCAGTTGATCGGAGCTTTTCTGTCCTTGAGTAGTCGCTCAGCCATTAAGATCTCTTCAAAGTCCTTATACCTGAATTATCTAACATTAAGAACATGGTATAGGATGCTATGAATATTATGCAATATGCGCATGCTGAGAAAACGGTTTTTCAGGATCAGGACAGTTAGACCAGAGCTCTTATCAGAAGAACACCATGCACTTTAATCAGAAGTACATTGTGTGGTTTGATTAGAAAAATACTGTGCGCTTTGATCAGAAGAACACCGTGTGCTCTGATACCAATTGTTGGTCCCCGAGAGTAGACGAGTCTTCAGGTGTGGAATACACCTGAGTCAAAGATCAGCAACGAGCGCGGCGGTCGAGCTGCTGAATCGCATCGATGAACGCGTGGGCAGAGAATCCTTCTACTGAGTACGGTCTACTGAATTCAGTCAGTAGAACAGTAGTTTAGTATCAGGTTTCGAGTGCAGAAGAGTAGGCCCAAAAGAATATTCGTCTAAGTCTGAAAACACCGTTTATGCTGTTGATTTAAAGTCAGTTTTATGCAAGTGAACAATTAAGCAAAGCGACAATAAATCAACACATAGTTTTTAAAGTGGTTCGGATATCACACGATCCTACGTCCACTGTCCCGAAAGATCAGGAAGCTATTTATTATACTGAGTTAGTCTCAGTCAGCTTGTACACAGGACAAACTGCGGCTTGGGGATTATACTGAGCAAGTCCCAGTTTACACGATTATCAAACTAAAGTGTTTGACAAACTCTCTAACTATGAAGGAGTCCTATTACAATAAGGAACAAGTTCAAATATGAACTCCTTCGTCTAAGCTATGGATATTACAATAAGATCAGCTTAGATTAGAGAAGGGGAATGAGATAGAACTCTAGAGAGAAGAACTATAAGAATATATCTATGAAAGATTAAGTTCTTCTCTGGATATGTCTTGGATCTTCTAGAGTGTTTGTTCGGTTGAGCTCGGTTCCTTGGATGTGTCCATCATCGTCATGATTGACCTCACATCTCTTTTTCTTCTCTTCTTTTCTGCGTGAAGACCCTTCTCTATTTATAGAGGTGACCTAGGCATATGTCCGTTGGAGGGGACGATGCCAGGTGTCACTCTATGGGGTAGCAAACGGCTTTATTTGAATTCTGTAGAGTCCACTATCTTTAATAGAAGTGGTTGACTTGCAGCTTTATGTCGGAGACTACGCCACCGGGTGCCGCTTGTCATTGGTCGAGGTACAGAGAGTGGTTGAGACCTATTCAGACTTCAAGGTGATACACAAGCTGACTTCTCAGATGTACGACCTCGGACAACTCTACTGAATTGTTCTTCTGAAGTCCATGGTCAGTTAAAGTAACTGACCGACCGTTGCTAAGTCTGATCTAGATTCAGTAGGTAACTTTCTCGCCGAGTCTTCCTTGCGAAGATCAACTACGAGTTCGATGAGCTGCTCTGCGAGTCCAGTTCTACCGACTCTTCTACATCCGGTCTTGAGGCCGATAATCTACTGACCGCCTGAACCAGTGTAGAGTGTCTGCTGAGTCTGAATTCATTAGACTGCTCCTGCTGAGTCGAGTTCTACTGAACACCTCTTAGTATGCTGCTCCTACTGAGTCCAGCTCTACTGAGTCTTCACTCCCGTGGTCTTTGAGGCGAATAGTTCTGCGAAGAACAAAGCAGACGGAACTACCGAGCCGGACCATGTTGAAGGCAAGTCTACCGAGTCCGAAACACTCAAGAGACAAGGGCGTGCGTGCGGATTCAATCGGTCTATATCGGTCCGACCGACTTCTTCGATGCGAGTTCTTCGCTGAGTGAAGGGTCTTCTACCGAATGCACAACCTGTTGAACTTTAGGCCGGTCTACCGAGTTCCTAACACGGTGAACTCAGTTAAGCTATAACAATATCGAAGGCTCATCATCCAGCTAGGGTTTTGGGATCTTCAAATCTATCATAGTGAACCTAATTCCCAACAACTCATTAGTGTGGGCAAGCTACTGTACGGGACGAAGATGTCCGTACTAATAGAGGACTCAATATAGAATCATGCAGCCTTTGCTGATTCCAGATACTTCGACAGCAAGCTCATCAAGTTCAAAACTAGAGCATTCGTTGCGAGAAGTCGATCGGGGCGAGGCCGGCCCGCACGTAAAAGAGTTATTCTCGACCCCCCCCCTCGCGCCGACCCACCTAAGAAGAAGAGGCTAACTAAGGCTGGAGCGTCTGAGGCTCCAGCAAAGTATGTTTCTCCCCCACCTACTCAGGAGGAGAATATACTAGATGCGGACACAAGCATTGAAGGTGCCACGCTCAAAGACAAAGTCCAGCGTATCAGCTCCGAGGAGACACAGTCGGATGATGCCGAACCGACTGTGGAAACATCTCCTGAGTGGACGACTATCCAGTCGGCTCGTGTCCGAGCCACAGGAGAAGTATCGGCACAGATCCTGAAAATCGCAGAACACCCGGATCTGGTCGATATCGCAATCAGGGCAAGGACACAGATGCTGCTGAGATTTCTGAGTTGGGATGTTCTGGAAGATCTTATAATGACTCAGTCAGCATTGTCCCTACTGAGGGAGGAGCAGAGCCTTCAGTCAGCAATTGGATTTGGAGAACCCGCTTACCTTGCATCGTTTGAGGATCTGAGAGCCGCAATGCTTTAGCTACTCAGCTTAAGATCCTCAGAACAACACGTCAGCAACCCATCGCTGCCATCCCATCACGACGATAATGATGATGATAACAATGATGTGGATCAGGCACCCAAGGAAGCAGACCAGGGAGGATCTGCTGAGGGTAAAACTCCCAGCGAGAAGGGCAAATCACCACCACCCCCGTCAACATCAGGTGTTGCCCCAATTGCCTCGAAACCCAATCGAGAGCAACAACTCGCAGCGTCTGAGCAGAGGCTCGGAACCAGCTCTTATCAAGTTCAACCAATCAGTTCCGTGACCTCAAAGTCTGTCAACAGAGCCATTAGGAAGCAGGGAGACAAGAATCGTCTCCTTGCAAAGGACGTTCACCTGAAATGGGCTCAGTATACAAAGTCTTAGACTGAGATAGTTGACAAGCTTGCCAGTGAGGTAAAGAAGGTCGTCGAAGCTCCTACTCCATCTGTCAATATTCAGGAGATTGTCGAGACCGCCCTCGCAGCTCAGAAAGCGGACTTAGCCGCTCAGAGTCAGCAGCTTCTCCAAGAACATCATAAGATATTTTCTGAGCAGCTGACTCAGAGCCTCGCTACAGTCCAAACCACTATGGATGAGCGTAACAAGATGGCCACCTCCAGCGTACAACAAGCCATAACTATTCAGGCGGAGGCCCTCAAGCTCATTCAAGCTGAGATGACAGCTTCCCATGACAAAGCCCTCCTGAAACTGAGACAGGAGCTCAGATCAAACAGATATGTGCTGACCAAGAGAAAGATTGGGAGCACTACTGTGATGCCGTCAGGGATTTCGACACCACAACCACCTCCATTAAAAAAATTATGTTCAAGTTGGAGAAGGAGGTGTCTGCCATCCGCGCTCATCTAACCTTGGCTGATGATGCCAAAAAGGGGGAAGATAGGAATGAGGCGGAGAAGGCTCAGGTGGATAAAGGAGCAAAGGCAAAAGTAAGCTGCAAAGAATCGCGAGGGTGAAAGCTCATTGCTCAGCCGAAGTCGACCCTACACCCACTCCCGAAGTCCAATGCGCCGGCCATCATACCACCGACTCGGTGTGTCGGAGCGGCACGGAGGATCTTCCTCGGCTCAGCACATTGAGGAGGTCGCGAGGTATGTGGACCAAGACGATCAAGACGACGAACCACTACCACCACAAAGGCTGGGGAAGGAGAAAATTACTGAAAATACTCCACCACCTTCCCCGACGCCCAAATTCCGATCTAAAGCGGAGCAGGAGGAGTTCGATAAGAGAGTTGCCCAGCAACTACAGGATCAGCTCGACCTAGAGCATCGTTTTGAGGAAGAGATCCAGAAGGCTAAGAAGCCCAGGAAGCTTGTAGGCAAAATTGCTAAGGGCGCAGCCAAAAAGCTTCTGGATGCTCAGAAGAAGAAGAAAGCTCAGCAGTCAGCCGATGATGAGGCTATCTCCGACGCTGACAACATACCCCTTGCTCAGAGAATGGCAGACATTCCCAAACTAACTTCTGAGCAGGAGGCGGAGGACAGAACCACCTGGGAGGCAACGCTGCAAGGACTGAATCTCCGGAGAGGAGACACTAGAGCAGCTGCCCTCAGAGAAAAGAAAAGACTGGAAGATTTGGCCAAAATCATTGAAGCTACTGACAAGATGGCCAATGAACCAGTCATTGACTGGAAGAAGCAGATACTCAGGTCGTCCAAGTACTACAGGCGAGGTGCTCCGAGAGCTACATATCAGAAGAAAACTCCGAGAGCCACGTAGACAAGTGGATACCACGATGAGAATCTGATGTTAGTAGATCGAACGCGGAACCAAATATCTATGTTTGGGGCATCGAAAACAATTACCTCGTAGGTTAACAAGGCAAAGTGTGCCTTTCGACTAGTACCCGTTACCCGACTCTTTAAACTGCATAAACTTACCAAAACAACCAGCTTTAAATGAATCTAATTACCCTATTCATGTTGCCTTTATCTCCTTGAACTTCATGTCTCTTTCAAGACCAATTCGCCTAAAAAATTTAAATAAAATTGAATGAAATATGGAAATTTAACTTGCTACATGATAATGCAAAAGAAACTGCAAGCATAATCGCCTACTCATTTTCTTACCAACTTAACAATGTCGCCTAGGCAATTACGCGTAATCGCTACACATCTACAATCTTTTGCCTAGGCGACAATAACTAAGCGCTAGTTATACGTATCACCATCGCCTAGGTGATTAAGCCTACGCGATACCGATGCGATTGAAATTAGGCGCACAATACTCTCATACGGAAACGACTTTGGATATTCAAGGAAAACTACCGATAATGGACACGAATTCAAACAGACATTTTTCGATTCAAGCAAACACAATAAACTTAATCACCCACGAATAACACGCACTAAACCATGCACTAAATCACCGACTGAACCAACATTAGCGCAAAAAATATCGATTAATGTATGACTAAGAACAATACTTACTTGATATGCAGGATCCATTATAGTCTTTTGAAGTTGGCGGCAAATGGAGCAAAGTGGAGTGGAGACGTAGGGGGAGTGATCGATTTGCGTTGGGCGAGAATACGACACGATTAGGGCTTATCGCGATTAGGGAATTTTCCTTTTCGAATTCCAACTTTTGGTGGGCCAACATACATTCTCTTTCTTCTATATTATACTCCCTCCGTCCCGATATTTCTGTCCTACTTGCCTAATCGGGCTGTCCCGCTATTACTGTCCTATTTCCTAAAATAGTAAAAATTACTTTTAAACATAAAATGAAGTGGGTCCCCCTTACTCACTACTCAACCCCCACATTCTTATACTCTCTTTTAAAAAATCTATCTCCCACTCGATTATGTTCCGCTCCGAACTCAGAAAATTATGATTTTTATCTTTTTGAAAACTTTAGATTATTTCTTCAAATACAATATAAAAAAATATAAAAAAAAAAATTGATTGCCTTTTACTAGCCTTGCAAAAATTTGGATAATTCTCATTTCTTTCAACCAACCACTCCTCGAAAACTGTGTCATTTTCTTTATACATTTAAAACTCATAAAATACACACTAAACTAAAATTTCTTAATCTCCGTGCCGAAGTCAACTGGGACAGAATTAGTGGGACGGAGGGAGTATAACCGTTACACAAGTTGGGACCCACAATAAATAGAATATTTGTATAAATTACAACGTGAGTACAAAACTTATATTTTATAATTAAAGGGCATAAAACAAATACTCTTATACGAAATGGATACATATAAATTTATCCCATAATTTTTCTATGCTCAAATCTCAACATCTCTCATATATAAAGATGAAAAAAATGATTCAGCTAGAAAACTAGCTAATCATACTCGAAACTTTGTATTTTTTCATTTGTCTTTGTTTCTATCTTCACCAAAAATAAAAAAATAAAAATTTAATAAGATCGACATCTCTTAAAATCAACAATTTGAAATCAGAAATCAAATATAAATTAAATTAATAGGTCAATGAATTCATATCAATTAATTTAATCAAAATGTTAATTCAAGTACTCACGGAAAGCAACTGAAAATAAAATTGCTCATTTATTTGTTTTGTAAAGTTGTTGAGCAGGCGAGCACGCGCTTGCCAATGAGGTTGGGCGTACGGCGGGCGGGCATTATTATGTTAGACATGGCTCTTGATATTGATATTTGAGAAAGGGAATATTGGGCCCGAAACAGGTAATAATTGCAATAAAACCAAACGGTGTCAGTTAACAGGCAACGGAACGGGCAGTGGCAGAAACGGGACGGGCTACTGTTAGGCATGCCGTCATTGCCACGTCATCCGGATACACAGTCACCAAATTTCTGTCCGCTGGGATCTTCTAGGCCATTTTCGGTGGACCACTTGGTGGCCCACCAATCACGCGGCGCCACACGTACATTGGTGGGCCACCTTTTTTATACTCTAATACTGCCTCCGTCCCGTTTGAAACTATCTGTTTTCCTTTTCGGGACGTCCCATTTGAAACAACCCTTTTCCTAAAAAGGAAATAACTTCCTCATATTTTATCATGTTTTATCATTTCTCTCACCTATTTTATCTACTTCCTCATATTTTATCATTTCTCTCTCATACTTTATTATCTACTTTCTCATTATCACACTCACCTCCTCTCTTTTACTTTATCATCTACTCATCTCTCATACTTTATCTTCAACTTTCTTAATTCTCGTGCCCATTTGAAACGAGTCGTTTCAAACGGGACGGAAGGAGTATTAATTTATTGGCTTGGGGGCCACCAATGCACGCATGACGCCGCTTGATTGATGGGCCACCAAATGGGCCACCGAAAATGGGCCAAAAGATCCGGACCGATTTCTGCCACTCCTCCGGTTTCCATTATTATAATAATCCTAATTACACAACTACTCCTCCGGTTTCCATTATTTGATTCTTCATTCGTATTGGAGAGAGAGAGAGAGGGAGAGAGAGAGAGAGAGCAGCTGCCTTGAACTTTTGTGTTCCTTTGACCGTCCAAGAAAAGTGAGTCCATGCCATCATGCCATGTTATTTCTATATCTTTCTTCATTTGACATGCCTCCGCCTCCACACAGATGCGGCTATATTTGGTAAAATAGTAAATATGTATACAAAATCCATTAAGCATAACTTCATGATTAATTTCCACATATTCAAAAATGACTTCTGATACATCACATTCAACTGGTTCAACTAAGATTCACAGTCAGGCTAACTGGTAGTACAAAACAAGAAAACTGACCCAACTGTGTTTACATATATAGGTCTGGCTTATAACTGCACTATTCTTGTTCTTCATGATAAAGATGAAGACCCAGCCCAAGGCGAGCACAAGCTCGACGAAATGCCATTGCTTCTGCCTTCTGCACAGGACCCCCATAGCTGGTATCACTAACTGAGGCAGTCCCTGTCGATTCTCGGAAGATCTAGTTCGTATCAAACAACCATGTCACTATGTTTGCCCAATGTTGTTGCTCCAAAATACAACATAAAACTTGGCCAGACATCTTACTAAAAAGAAACACAGCCTCCATTTGTGTTCTAAGTAATGTGGAACTGGTAAGTAAGCAGGTTTACGGGTTATACATGGAATAGCAAACTTAGACGAAAAAGCTTAAAACAATTGTAAAAGCACATACTCTACTCTATAATAGGATAAATATTTTGCAAGCACACAAAAAATGCACATATACAAGTAAGAGATCAAAATAACATCATTAACTATAGGAGATTCTTAGCACACGACTAGTACATGGACAATCACTAAATTTGCAGAAAGAGAAGATCTGAAAATTGCACCCTCAAGCAGGTTTAAGTTAAAAAAGGGAATTTGTCAAGAATACCCACTACTACTTCAAAATTGCACCATCTGCCACTGAAAAAAAAAATGCATCACTACCCAGCTGGACTTTTTTGTCCCTATTCTGCTGCGCTGACACGCAGCAGTGCCCTTACCTGGCGCGCTGACTACTTTGCTGGCTGTTGCTGGTGAGCTGGACGACACCAGGTGATGAAGACTGCCACTCGAATTGAAGGCTGCTTTGACTGCTTGGAACGGCATGTCTGCTACAAAGCAGATTCCCACGCCACCTTGCCGCGCAGTCAATCCATGTTTCTGCTTTTTGCAACGCGAGTTGACATGCAGTTATCTTTTTTTTTTCATGTAAATAGAGAGATTAGGGTTCGTAAATTCTGATTTTTAGGGTTTATATATGAAATTAGGGTTTGTAAATAAGAAATTAGTGTTTGTATAAATATGAAGGCTTTTTTTTCATGTAAATAAGAAATTAGGGTTTGTAATTTTAGGGTTTGTAAATAAGAAATTAGGGTTTGTAAATACCTGTTGGTCCCGAGTGTACGGTCAGGTGTAGAGGGGGGGGGGGGTGAATACACCTGATTCGATTTCTCAACTTCGAACACGAACAGTCCTATTCAGGATGGTGTCGGATCAAAGCATTCGGCCAGACCAAACACTGCTACGAATCGTGTGCGGCAAAGAGTCGACTCTACCGAGACACGCTTAGGCGACCGAGTCGAAATTCAGTATCTACGGTAAGAGTTCGGCGTGCGGAAATGTGTGTAGGCCCAAATCGGTTGAGTGGTGAAAACGTTTTATGAAAGTCTCGGTTCGGCGAGATATTCGGTTCGGATATCTTTGAGACAGTTGATTGATTTTAAGAAATGATGTTCGGTATGAATAGTAAAATCAATGCAACAGTAAGTAAACGACACGGAGATTTTTAAAGTGGTTCGGATATCGCTCAAATCCTACGTCCACTGTCCCGAAAGATCGGGAGGCTATTATTTATCCCGAGTTAGTCTCGGTCGGCTTGCTTGATCGGGCAAAGCCGCGTCTTGGTTTTTATGCGATCCAAGTCTCGGTTTACAACGATCAAACTTAGAAGTGTTTGACAAACTTTCTCCAACAGTGAAGGAGTCCTTATACAATAAGGATCAGGTTCAAAGATGAACTCCTTCGTCTAAGCTATAGATAAGAACAGTTGAGCTTAGGGTTAGAGGGATAGGGAATATGAGAGAGTAGCTTCTAGATCGACGAACAGCTGAAGGTAAGCTTTGAGTTCGTGTAACGTCGATTTGGATACTAGAGGCTTTATATGTCGGTTCAGCTTGATTCCCTATGAGCTAGAATGTAGTCTTTCGCCGGAAGATTGTTCTTCAAGTTCTTGCTAAGACTTTGTTCTTTGGGTTCTTTGCTCGTTGACTGCTTTCTGGATTTTGGCTTTGTGGTTCGTGCATTCGATACATTCTTCTTGAATGATCCCTCTATTTATAGAGCAGAGATTGAAATAGATCCGTTGGAGACGATCTTCTTCTCTCTCTCTCTTTTGGTAGCAAACGGCTCTTTTTGGCGTAGGTAACATTGCCTTTTCCTCCTTTTTCGGAAAGTGTTGACTTGCAGCTTTAGTAGGTAGGATGACACGTGTATGCTTGTCATTTGTCGAGGTGAATAAAGTGGTTGAGACAGAACAGACTTCGAGGCTAATTGAAGCTGACTTCTCTCTTCCTCGTATATGACTATGCGATTGCATTTCAAAAAGATCTCGACAGTTCGGAAGATTGTCCGCCGATGTCTTGAGTCGACCTTGTATTCGGTAGATAGGCAGTGAGATAAGTCTATCGAAGATCGGCTACGAGTTCGATGAACTACTCCTGCCGAGTTCGGTTCAATCGACTCTCTCGCATATCTTGTTCTCGCCGAGTCCAAGATCACCGAGTCTTCTACACTGGTGCTGAGGCAAATAAGCTACTGAGCGCCTTGACCAGAGCAGAGTGTCTACTGAGTCTGAAACCTCATAGACAAACAACGTATACAACGGAATGGTTCACCAATCAGATAGGGTTTTGGGATCTTCAAATCTTCGAGACAAGTACGAGCACAAGGCTACCGAGCTTAAGATCGCTGTCTAAGACCGAATCATTTCCCACTAAGAGTAACGGTCTTCGAGGATGGAATCATCACCCAACAATTACCCCCTATTTGATGATGCCAAAACCTATCATCTATGCTAAACACTAACTTACTCGAGAACGAGCTCCTTACATAATTACAAGAAGGATCGGTGGAGTTGTGCGGTAAGTGCTAGACTACCGAGGGAGACGAGAGCGAGAACAATTTCCCCATTTACAACAATTTCCCCCATGCAACAATTTCCCCCTATGAGAAATAATAACTCTATGAAAGTCTAGTCTATCAGAAATCTAACCGAGCAAAAACTGACAGGTAAATAAACAAAGTGTGTGTGTGTCAGTAATCACTTCAGTGATTCTGAGTGTTAAAGCATAAAGCAAACACGGCTATTTAGACAACAAGTAGTTGTCAAAGCCAAAAAGCAGATTGTATATATATGATAGTCAGTTAAATACAATACAAATCTTGCTAAGCTAAGAAGAGAACTAATGAGGAGAACCCTTAAACTGCTGAATCCTATTCATGAAACCTTGAGATTGATCTTCAGGCAGTGGGACTCCATACATTCTGAACGTGTTCTTCCTCAGCTTCAAGTATTCAACGAAGTCTGCTGGATCATCTTGTTCTAGACCTCTATTCATTGCAGCATTCTTCACTTCTTGTTCAATCACTCCGAGATGAACTGAGTCGTCTTGTATTCTTGGTGGAGGAATGATTCTTGCTTCAGGAACGCTGACTACTACCCCTTCAGTTACGGCTCTATGTAAATATGGGTAAAGATCAGGTTCAGTAACAGCCATCCACTCGACGTAGGCATCAGCCTTAGACATTTCAGACTAGAATCTCCAGAAATAATTTCTCTTGATAAACTCAATCTTGGCCGATTCCCATCTCTGATTGAACTGAATAGGCATCCATTCGTCTGATCTCGGCCATCTATGTGTTTTCGGATCGGTTGGCTTCCTGAACCTTCGTATTGGTAAGGAATGTCAGCTTTCGAAGGAACTCTCAGCCTGGCCTCTTGCTCGGTCACGATCCCGAGTGCCTCGAGGTCCGCCAAATGTATCCTCCGCCCGGCGGCCTCTAACCGTCTAGCTTCCTCTCCTCGGTAGAGATATCTCTCCATCTGAGCGAATATTGCTTCAATTTCTGCATCTTGCTCTTGAGGCTTCTGAGGAGCTTGTTCAGAGTCAGCAGAGGTACTGGATTTGTTTTTGGACGTACCTTGCTGCTTTGAGTGCCTTTTTGCCGTTGTTGTTGTTGCCTCTCCCTATCTTCATCATCCTCGATTCGAGTTTTCGGGAGGCAACCTAGCGGGCGCTTTCTTCTTTCCACCGCGTCTTCGGTGCCTTTGTCTTTCCTTTAGCAGGCTTAGACTTTGGCTTGTTGGCAGCTTCAGCATCGGCAATCTCCCTAGCGAGCTTCTCATCGGCCGCTATCTGAGCCTCCTCCTCAGCAGAAATATATCTCTTGGTTTTCTTCTTTGCTGGAGGGGTCGGGAGATCCATTACTTTCTTACCTTTTCCCACGACCGAGTGGAGGTAGAGGAACCTCTTCTTCATCATCTGAGTCCTCTTTCTGTTCAGCATACTCTGCAACCTCCTTGATGATATCAGTAGGAGTCAGGGTTGCATGAGTAGCCTGGGATCCTGAGCCACTTGGGCCGGTCTCAGCTGTGCTCGCAGTTGGGATACCCTGGGCCTCACCCGTCTGAGTCTGAGTCTGAGATGACTTCAGTGTAGCTTCCCCCTTAGAAGATTTTGTAGATTTTGTGGTTTTTGTAGGAGTAGGCTTCTCAGTACTCTGTTTCTTGCCTTCTGCTGGCTCGGTACTCTTTTCCTTCCCTCTTTTACTTTCCCCCTTTTTGGCATCATCAATAGCAGCCGGGGTAGGGATAAGTACCTTTTTCGAAGGTCGTTGAAGGAGGTTGACGACTGCCGAATTTGATCCTTAAAGTCCGTCGGTGCCTCATGCGGCTCGTTCCTCTCAGAAGTCAGAGCTTCATCGTATTGCTTGTAGGAGAGTTCAGCTGCAGCCTTAAAATCATTCAGCTTCTTAGAGATCTTATCCTCAAGGACCAGTTGAATATTATCAAGTCTTATGTCTGTGGCCTGGGATTGTTTAGTAATAGCTTCAGCATGAGCCAATTTGGAAGCCTGAAATTCCTCAAGTAGTTTGGCTTGGCTCTCCTGAAAGATCCTGAGATGAGATTCAAATTTGTCTTCTTCTTGAGCCGGTGCTTTTGAAATAAGCGCGAGACATCGAGGGCGGCGATTGAGATATAGAAGACTTCGGCCCACGAAGCTCGGTAGCGGTGGCTTCCAGCAGTCTTCTTCCACACGTTGTGGACTGCCTTGGCGAGGGCACGGTTCTGAGTGCCTTGGCTTTTGATAGCCTTCGCCATATACTTGGAACGTCGACGATGCGGGCTGGGCGCTACCTCGAATGCAGACTTCAACAAGAGCTGAGTGGGCTCTGCGGATGCTGAGGTACCAGCCGTCGACTTCGCAAGTCCAAGGATACTGGGCGGACGCGGAGCTTCTGCAGAAGTGAGTGTATCCTTGTCCTGGGGATTTCCCTCATCAGGCTTTCCAGGGCCTGAATCACTGGGTGGGTCGTCATGGTCTGACCCATCTAAGGGTGCTGGGCCGGAGGCAAGCTGTCGATCATGTATCATAGCCAGCATCGCAGCCCTCAGATTGTCCATTGAACTGAGGTCTTCAGGCTCAGAATAGCCTATCTGTTCTCTCAGTCTCTGTTCTTCTTCATGAAGCTGCTGACAGGAGTAGTGAAGAACTAAGCGTTGTAGACGAGGCCACTCCTGAAGTCGCAGCAACATGTGGAGCCTTGCTGATTTGGCAATTTGCAACAGGTCTGAGTAGTCAGCAAGCTCTGGAATTAGTTGAAGAATTTCTCGGGATGCTCTGGATAGAATCACTGATGCTTCCATCCCGATTGTTTCTTCTTCAGACACCGTCTCGGATTCCAAGTCAATTGGAGACGTCTAAGTCTCAGCAGGTGGCGCACTGCTGAGTGGAGGAACTGCAAGGGGGCTGTCAAGGCGTTGAATTTCTTCACTGTGAGCTTCAGTGGCCTCCTCTTGTTCCATAGCTACAGGTTCTTCAGTGGAGACAATTTTCTCCACTGATTGAGTCTTTTCAGAAGTCTCAGATTCATCTATCAGCCTCTGGGGCTGAGTAGTTTGCTGAGTGGCCTGTTCAGCAGGGGCTTCAGGTTCAGCAGGCACATCGCTGGCTTTCCTCAGTTTCTTAGCCGGTGCCTTTGGGGTTTTTGCTGGAAGCGTTCTCCTTTTCGTTGGAGTAGCCTTCTGAGACTCAGTCTGCTAAGTCACGGCTGAGGGGCCTGACCCGATTTGCTGAAGGGCCGCAGTCCTGTTGTGAAACCGGACTTTCTTTATGTTGAAGTACTCCTTGTCGTCATAGGTGATCTGCTCAGAGCCACAGAAGTCTTCAATCATAACCGACAACTTTAGCCCATAAAGTAATTTGCCTTTTGCGCTCAGCGTACGCGTGGGCTTGTCAAACTTGGCTGCTTGAGCCATAAATTCCCGGATGAAGAACTCGGTCCAGTTGACCTTGGCACAATCATAAATTGCCATCATCAAGTGGATCTTAGGTCGAGAGACACGATCGAAGGAGCGCCTTGGCTCGTCGGCAAGAATCGCGTGACGATGTAGGCCAATGCTTTGAACTGTGGTAGCATTGCGTTCTTCGGGAAGGCTGCTCTGAAGGTTGTAGGCTTGCCACAGAATACCGTCAGGTATTCGTCTACTGAGTCGTCGTTATAGCCTATAGTGCGATGCCTTCGGATGGAAGATTGAAGCTCTTCTTCAGTGCTTTCTTGATCGATATCCGCTTCAGAATCTTCGACGCATCGCCAATAGCGTGAACAGCGAAACTCGCCACAATATCTTCTCTGACGGAATCAGAGTTCAGATATATCTCTGCCACTTGTCGAGGAAGGAAGTAAGTAGGCTTCCTCGATAGAAATTCTTCCAGACCAGATCCTCTGAGGTATGTAAAGACTCCATCCATGTATTCGAGCTCGCAAGCATCGAATTCCATGACTGGTTCGCACCAGACACGGCCTTTGCTGAGGATCTCCTCCATGTTGTCAGGGGCATCTACAAAAATACCCGCCATAGTACCTGTTACAAGAGATTTATCAAGATCGATTCTTAGTTAGAACAAGTGCTTCGTAGTGATCTCGAAAAAAAATACGAGAGAATACAAGAATGAGTTCTCATAGGCAAACCAATAAAATCGAGATAAGATATGAAGATGAAGTTGCAAGTAAGGATTGCTTTTGCAAATCTCGGATTTTTCGGATTTGAAAGATGTGAAGTATGCTAATGGCGGTTTGAGAAGATATGATCAAATATATATATCAAACGTGAAGATGAACAGTTATTTGATCAAAGGTTGAGTTTAAACTACTTTATAGAATGGACGGTCAAGATTAGAAGATATATTATAGGTAATGATCACATATGCCGCCTAATTCAAAGCTAGTTGTAAAATAGCCTAAGTAGTAACTGTGAAAAGACATGCATTAAATGCGCGCAGAGTTCAGCAAGCTTATGTATGGAATGTCGTGCATTAAATGAAATCCGTTAATAATAAAGACAAACCAAGAGATATTAATATCATGCTGAATCTTTGTCATAAATGCAAGGTTCTGTAATATACATTACTACTGAGTAGAGATACGCAAACCTGTCAGCTGAACATAGTAGTCAGCTGATACCTCGTGTAGATGGTTTCGAATCTCTACGCATCGAATACATTCGCATCGAGAGTGAACATTCCCCCTTACCGAAATGGTCCTCTCATGGAACCTTTCTTGGACCGGGGTCGGTAGGGTCCAAGCAGACCTAGCTCTGCGAAAGTTCTCCCGAATACGGATTCGCCTAGAGGTTTGGTCAGTATATCAGCCCGTTGCTTGTCAGTATGGATCTTTTCCATCCTGATATCCTTCTTTTCGACATGGTCACGAATGAAGCGATGTTCACGAATGAAGCGATGTCTGATGTCCACGTGCTTGCATCTCGTGTGTAGTACAGGATTCTGAGTGATTGCAATGGCACTGGTACTATCGCAGAAGATCGGCACTTCATTCTGAATGACGTCATAGTCTCTCAGCTGCTGTCTCAGCAAAAGGATTTGGGCGCAACAACTTCCGGCAGCCATGTATTCAGCTTCAGTAGTCGACGTAGCTACTGAGTGCTGTTTCTTTGAAAACCATGAGATAAGCTTGCTGCCAAGGAACTGACATGTTCCTGAAGTTGATTTTCGGTCAATTCTACATCCTGCATAGTCAGCATCAGAATAGCCAGTTAGTTCAATATTATCATCAGCTGGATACCATAAACCCATGTCAGGTGTTCCTCGGAGATAGCGGAGAATCTTCTTTGCTGAGTGCATATGGCTCTGCTTGGGATTCGCCTGAAATCGAGCACAGACACCTACATCATAAGTTATGTCAGGACGAGTAGCTGTTAAATATAATAATGAACCAATTATAGCACGATATTCGGTTTGGTCTACTGATACTCCCTCTTTATCAAGATCTATCTTCATATTCGTATTCATCGGGATCTTGATAGATTTGCCGGATGTGCGTACCGAATCTTTTGATGAGGTCTCGAGTGTATTTGCCTTGGTTGATGAACGTTCCCTTTTCAGATTGCTTGACTTGAAAACTAAGGAAGTAGTTCATTTCTCCCATCATTGACATCTCGAACTTATCCTTCAT
Source organism: Lavandula angustifolia (assembly GCA_028984105.1). NCBI lineage: Eukaryota > Viridiplantae > Streptophyta > Magnoliopsida > Lamiales > Lamiaceae > Lavandula > Lavandula angustifolia. The sequence continues at coordinate 4,707,045 of CM054823.1, read as the reverse complement.
CATCTTTTCAAATTGTTGACACATGATGACATTCTTTGATCCGAATATGATGTCATCCACGTAGATCTGCATAAGTAATAAGTCTTCTTCCGGTCGAATCTTTGAATAGAGTGCGGTCTCATCGCGCCTTTCGAAAACCTTTACGAAGAAAAAACTCGGACAGGGTATCGTACCAAGCCCACGGGTGCTTGTTTTAACCCATACTGAGCCTTTTCGAGTCTATATACTTGATGTCCCCCTTGCGAAAGCCGGGCGGTTGTTCCCATAGACTTCTTCTTTCAGCACGCCATTCAGGAAAGCAGACTTCACATCCATTTGATAAACTCTGAATCTTTGATGTGTTGTGTAGGCTAGGAATAGTCTAATTGCCTCCAATCTTGCAACTGGAGCGAAAGTTTCATCGAAATCTATTCCTTCAGCTTGGCAGTAGCCTTTAGCCACGAGCCTTGCTTTGTTCCTTACTATAACGTTGTTTTCATCTCGCTTGTTTTTGAAGACCCATTTGGTTCCAATGACATGTTGATGACGGGGTCTGTCTACAAGCTCCCACACTTCGTTTCTCGTAAACTGATTCAGCTCCTCCTGCATAGCTATGATCCAGTCAGCATCCTTTAATGCATCCTCAATGGTCTAAGACTCTTCAGTAGACAAGAAGCAGAAAAATAATGCGCTTTCTCCTTAACAGAATCTGGATCTTGTCTTGACATTAGCTGAGGGATCTCCAATGATTAGATCAGCAGTGTGAGCATCGAGCCACGATCTACGAAGTTTCAGCTCTTCATCTGAAATTTGTTCAACACAGATAGTAGGTGAGTTAGGCATTTCAGTTGTACTATTCTGAGATTGAAGAATTTTAGTGATAAGAGTATGATCTACTGAGTCACCAGGTTCAGGGGCATTCAGCTCAGGAACATTACTAGATGTTCCCCCTGAGTTGTTATTCTCGGTATTGGTCTCGGCTTACCTCAACGGTTTCCTCATCGACCCGAGTTACCCGGGATTGATTCCGTTCGGGAGAATCAATCGCTCGGCCTACTTGCTCTGCTGGTTGAGATTCGGTAGATTTGTCTTCGTTTCTTCGTCCGAATCATCATCCCAACATAGCCTGGATCTTTTCGGGTTTGTCCTTTAAGCTTAGATCCCGTAGGCCGTCTACCGATGTCCTCGGATTCGGAATTTGAGTTATTGCTCCTGTCTTCGATAGCAAACTCGTTAAAAACAACATGAGGGCTTTCCTCCACGCAAAGAGTCCGATAGTTGAATACTCCGAAAGCTTTGCTCGACCCGAGAGTATCCTAAGAATACTCCCCGATCGACTTGCTATCAAAAGTCTTCGGTGATCTTTCCCATTATTGTGGATAAAGCATGAACAACCAAAGATATGGAAATAAGATAGAGAAGGCTTTCTGTTTGTTCCATAGTTCATATGGTGTTCTTCCATGCCGCTTCGTCAATCGGTTACGAGTGTAACATGCGGTGTCGGTAGCTTACGCCCGAGAATTTGGATGGGAGTCCCGAATCTGCGAGTAGAGTTCTAGCCGCTTCTTTGAGAGTTCTGTTCTTTCGTTCAGCAACTCCATTTTGCTTGAGGTATGCGGGCGGCCGATGTCTCATGCTCTATTCCTTCGCTCGCGTAACTCCTCTACCATGGAATTAAGGAACTCGGTTCCTCCGTCCGAACGTATTTTTTCGATCTTGGTGTTCTTCTCGACACTGAGCCTTTTCGAAGCCTTGGTAACTGTTTTGACGTCAGACTTGTTGGCAATGAATATGACCCATGTGTAGCGCGAGTAGTCATCTATGACCACTAAAGCATACTTCTTGCCTCTGATCGTCACTGGAGAGACTGGACCGAACAAATCCATATGTAGCAGCTGAAGGATTCCATCAGTAGAAGGAGATGGAACTGTTGGATTTTTATTCTTTGTTTGCTTTCCCTTCAGACATGCTTCACACTGAGTGTCTTTGCTGAATATTTCATTCGGCAGTCCCCTTGCTAGAGTGTCTCTTGCTAGTTTGTTGAGCGTCTTGAAGTTGAGATGGCTGAGTCTTCTATGCCATAGCCACCCCGTTCGATTATCGTTCTTCGCTAACATACAAGCTTCAGGTTCAGCTGAGTTCCAGTCAGCAACATATATGTTCTTTCTGCGCGACACGATAACACTTGTTTTCCCCGTAGATTTATCAATAACTTCACGAAACCGGCGTCAAATACCACTCTATTTGAGTTATCACAAAATTGACTAATAGAGAGAAGGTTATGCTGAAGTCCTTCAACATATGATACTCTTGGAACTTTGGCAGTTCCAATGCTGAGTGTTCCATATCCTCTAGTATAGCCTTTTGCATTGTCTTCGAACTCATTCTCGGGTCCTTCTTCGGTGATATAATTCTTCGAGAGACTCCTTTGGTATGTCATATGTCTTGAGCATCCGTTGTCCACATACCATGGGTCTCTGCGCACCCGCAAAAACGAGAATTATATTCGGGTACCCTTTATTTTTGATTTTGGGTCCTTAGGTGTTAGTTTTAATAACCCAAATCTGCCTAACAACCCCGGTGGTTTCGGACATCTTCTTTCCACTAGAGTCAACATATCGACCACCGGACTGGTCGAGGCCGACTTCTTAGGCTTCTCGAGGTTCGGGAGTCCGGATCTTTCTCGAGCCGGTGGACCGCCGACCTTTGCCTTTTGTGCGTTCTTCTTTTTCTCGACTCTTGGAACCTCCTCGACTATAGGATCATAGTAATATGACCCATACCGAGTCTGGATGTGTCAACCGAGGTGGTCCATACCGATCGCCCCACTTAACTCGCTAGTTCCCCCTCGACCGAACCGGGGTATCCGGGTACCGATCTTACGGTCGGTGTGCGATACTTAGGATGAGGTGCTTTCATCTTCTGTTTGTTCTTTCTTTGAGGGGTTCGGAGGATTTGCATTGATTGTTTCCCCTCGAACAAACCTATCGGTAAGACGCACTTCCGAGCGAACGGGGGCGAGATGAGGAAGCTTCCCTGGTTGAAGCCAAGTCCTTCCTTGCAATGCTTGGGCTTGTTGCTTGCGAGCATAGCCTCCGGCTTCTTTTCGGCGCCCATGTAACGCTCGGTCATCGGGCTCCTCCGGACATCATCACTCTTCTTCGGTGTGTCGTGCTCGGTCCGAAGTCCCGACATTTCTTGCTTCGATGAGACTCGGTTCAAGTATCTTTCGAGTCAAGTCATTGGTCGAACCGAAATCCGATCTTCTTGATGCTGAGACTTGGCCATCAGAGAGTTTATCTCCTCCCTGAGTCTCAACACAAGTCCTTCGGCCTCAGTAACAACCTGACTCTCCTGAGAAAGTCTCTGATTCTCCACTTTCAGGGTATCCAATTCCTGAAGAGTCTTACTGAGCTGCAGACTCATCTGAATTTGTTCGTCGAGCAGTTCTTCGTATGCGGTCGCGACGTCCAAATTCTCATCCGCACTCGGAAATAGTGTCGTGTGTGCAATGTGAAGAGGAATTGACTGGTTCAAGAGAGTTTACCTCATCCTCTTCGCCTGCCATTAGGCACTTTTCAGTTGTTTCTTCAGCTTCAAGCTCTAGGGCCATGAAAGCTGCATCATCATCCGATGAATGAATCCATAAAGGAGTCGACCTCTTCTGAGTCGTCTGAGATTTCGCCAGCTATGTAGGATTGTCTTTTCTGGGCGAATTTCTCTCTCCTTGCCTTACGTGCTTGCGCGTTCAAGCACTACCGAGCTCGGGACAATCATATTGATAATGTCCACGGCTTCTTGCGGTTGTAGCAAGCGATGACTCTTTCTTCTTTGCTTTCGCTATTCTTTGATGGTTCTGAGTCATCCTTCTTTCTGTATTCAGAAGATTGTGAGTTAGGAGTGTGTTTCGACATATAATTTGACTTACCTTTCGTTTCCCGATAGGCTTTAGTCACTTTTCTGCGTCGCTCCTTCTCCTTCTGATATTTCACGAGCAAGCGGCGCATACTTCGAGTGAGACTTCCTTCTTGTAGATCATTGAGTGAAGGTTCGGCCTTACTCGTCGTCTTGCTCGTCGCGGGAGATCTTTGTCTTGACCGACGCTTTGAAAGCATGGTCAATCTTTGTGTCGCCTTCGGCTCTCGGCTTTCTTTGAGGTCTGCGTCGAACTCAAACTCCCTCGCATGTAGTTACGAAAAGATATGGTCAGGAGAGACAACATCTAAATCAGAATGTCGCAATAGAGTGGCAAAAGGTGTCCAGTGTCCGTCCGGCAGTGCCCTCAGTATCTTTAGATTCATTTCTCGGTTCTTTGAATATCTTTCCCGGCCGTTGATTGAGTTCATCGATTGGTAAATCGACGTTCGAATCTTCGATTTTGTCACCGGGCATGAGAGACAAGCTTTCCGGCTTTTGGAGTTCCAGGCGCTAGTTTATTCGCTTTAATCTTCCCGAGTCCCTCGACTCGGTAGCGCTAAAGCATCCCGAGTTCTTTAGCGGTTTTGCATTCCCGAACCCCCGCCAAGATAAGAATCGCTAAGAGTGGTTAGTATGGCATTCCCGGCGACTCGGCCTAGATTGTGAAGCTTCTTCTCTTCGGGAGTGAAGAGACTTCGTCTTTAGGGATCTTCTTCCCGGTCACCATTCCTCCTCCTTCGGCTTGAGTTACAACACTATCGATCATGGGAACGATAGGTCCATCTTCAAGCACTTCCATCATCTTGTCATGGAGGGATGTCAGATGTGCTTCCATTCTGACTCGCAATACTCCATAATTCTCCACCAAGAACATGGGTACCATTCTTATACCTGACATATCAGCCATGAAGAATAATGATATGAATGTAGAGTGATATGCAGTGAAAAAACGTTTTCCTCCGGATCCGTTCGAATAGACCAGTCTCAAAGTGACAAGAGTCTTAAGGAACTCCTGCTCTGATACCAATTGTTGGTCCCGAGTGTACGGTCAGGTGTAGAGGGGGGGGTGAATACACCTGATTCGATTTCTCAACTTCGAACACGAACAGTCCTATTCGGGATGGTGTCGATCAAAACAGTTCGGCAGACCAAACAGCTGTTCTGAATTGTGTGCGGCAAAGAGTCTGACTCTACTGAGACCTGCTAGCTGACTGAGTCAGAAATTCAGTATCTACATTAAGAGTTCAGCGTGCGGAAATGTGTGTAGGCCCAAATCAGTTGAGTGGTGAAAACGTTTTATGAAAGTCTCAGTTCAACAGATATTCAGTTCAGTATGCTGAGACAGTTGATTGATTTTAAGAAATGATGTTCGGTATGAATAGTAAAATCAATGCAACAGTAAGTAAACGACACAGAGATTTTTAAAGTGGTTCGGATATCGCTCAAATCCTACGTCCACTGTCCCGAAAGATCAGGAGGCTATTATTTATCCTGAGTTAGTCTCAATCAGCTTGCGCACTGGGCAAAGCCGCGTCTTGGTTTTTATATGCGATCCAAGTCTCGGTTTACAACGATCAAACTTAGAAGTGTTTGACAAACTTTCTCCAACAAGTGAAGGAGTCCTTATACTGATAAGGATCGGGTTCAAAGATGAACTCCTTCGTCTAAGCTATAGATAAGAACAGTTGAGCTTAGGGTTAGAGGGATAGGGAATATGAGAGAGTAGCTTCTAGATCGACGAACAACTGAAGGTAAGCTTTGAGTTCGTGTAACGTCGATTTGGATACTAGAGGCTTTATATGTCGGTTAAGCTTGATTCCCTATGAGCTAGAATGTAGTCTTTCGCCGGAAGATTGTTCTTCAAGTTCTTGCTAAGACTTTGTTCTTTGGGTTCTTTGCTCGTTGACTGCTTTCTGGATTTTGGCTTTGTGGTTCGTGCATTCGATACATTCTTCTTGAATAATCCCTCTATTTATAGAGCAGAGATTGAAATAGATCCGTTGGAGATGATCTTCTTCTCTCTCTCTCTTTTGGTAGCAAACGGCTCTTTTTGACGTAGGTAACAGTACCTTTTCCTCCTTTTTCGGAAAGTGTTGACTTGCAGCTTTAGTAGGTAGGATGACACGTGTATGCTTGTCATTTGTCGAGGTGAATAAAGTGGTTGAGACAGAACAGACTTCGAGGCTAATTGAAGATGACTTCTCTCTTCCTCTTATATGACTATGCTGATTGCATTTCAAAAAGATCTCGACGGTTCGTAAGATTGTCCGCCGATGCCGAGTCCGACCTTGTATTCGGTAGATAGACAACTGAGATAAGTCTATCGAAGATCGGCTCGAGTTCGATGAACTACTCCCGCCGAGTTCGGTTCAATCGACTCTCTCGCATATCTTGTTCTGCCGAGTCCAAGATCACTGAGTCTTCTACACTGGTGCTGAGGCAAATAAGCTACTGAGCGCCTTGACCAGAGCAGAGTGTCTACTGAGTCTGAAACCTCATAGACAAACAACGTATACAACGGAATGGTTCACCAATCAGATAGGGTTTTGGGATCTTCAAATCTTCAGACAAGTACAGAGCACAAGGCTACTGAGCTTAAGATCAGTATCTAAGACCGAATCATTTCCCACTAAGAGTAACAGTGCTGAGGATGGAATCATCACCCAACAGTGATATATCGTTATATATATGATATATATATATTGTATAATACTAAGGATTTACATATTTAATATATAATATATTATTAATATACATTCAATCAAATCTATATTTTAATAATTTTAACGTATTTTAACGTATTTTAAAATATTTAACGTATTTTAAAAATTATTAAAATATGGATTTTATAATACGCAGTTATTTTAGAAAATTATAATACGGATATAATTAAATTAGTATTTATGTATTTTAAAGTATTAATATATATTAATATATTATAATAGATATAATATTTAACGTACAGTTACATAAAATTTTAATAGATATAATACGGATTTAATTAATCCGCATTTTATTAATTAATATTGCCGTTAATTAGTCTGTTTATATGTTCTAATTAGTCTGTTTATATGTTCTAATTAGTTTGTCTACATAAAATTTGTTTATATGTTCTAATTAGTCTGTCTCGTATATATACATATTAATTTGTTATCTATTGTCGTGAACCATGTGTTTTAAACGGAGATATTGAAAGTATTATGAATATATTGAATTTATTGAGATGTTATAAATAGTATATGTCTCATAGAACATTATTATTCGCTGTAAATTATTTGTTAACGTGCATTACAGAGCTATACTACTAAATTATGGTGAACTAATTTGACATTTTTCGTTAATGCAGAGTCTATGGTATTATTTGAGGTACGTAGCCAGATCGGTTAAACCTCAAATTATGATTCATTATAAGTGGGATGTGATCCTACTTATCCGCGACACACTGACGGTCGTTGGCGGTGACACCTTGTATGCACAATTCTGTAAGACTAGCCCTTTCGGCCATTTGATGGAATGGGAGGGGAGTGTAAGTGCGAGCAAAGCTCTCCACCAGCTCATGTGCCGTGAAGTTTCCTTCGCCGACTTTGTATCCAACAACTTTTGGTTTCACATAACGGATCGTCATTTGAAGTAGGGTTGTAAACGAACCGAATCGAGTCGAATATCACTGTATTTGATTTGTATTTGCTTCGTTATTTGAGTATTCATATTCGTATTCGTTTATTATTCGAATATTAAATTCGATTCGTATTCGATTCGTTTATGTTATTCGAATATTAGAATCGAATCGGATATTCATTTTTTTATTAGTATTTTATAGTATAATAATATTTATTATTATACAATATATATTTTAATATTTCCTTAGTTAATTAATTATGATCATTATATAGTATTTATGGACTAAATTATTAATGGATTTCATTACTATATTTATTTATTATATTTTATTTATTAAATATGCTAAAAAAGTTAATCGAATATTTGCGAATATCGAATCGGATATCATAATTTCATATTTGTATTTGAATACTAATCAAATCGAATCGAATATATATATTCAAATTCGAATATCAAAATTTCGAATAAAACTATCGAATATCGAATACGAATACCGAATCGAGCAAAATTATTTGATTCATTTTACAACCCTAATTTGAAGTTCGGTCCGCAGGAATTCGCCCTGGTCTCGGGGTTGATGTTTGGGTCATCGACATTTGACCCAACAATGGAGCATGAGGCTTCCACGGTTCGTGCAAGGGCCGTATTTTGTGGCAATCGGAGATTGAAAATATCCGAGTTGGAGGATATTTTCAGAGAACACGCGGTGAACGGCGCATCGGCAGCCGACTAAATGAAAGCGGCAAATGTGTTGATGCTGCACCTACTAATCTTGGGTGTTCCGAGGCCGAGACTAATCGACGATTTCGTTTGGGTGTGAGTGGACAACCAAAACGAATGGAAGAAATTCCCGTGGGGAGCGTATGCATACCGAGCATTGCTTCACTACAAGCAATTCATCCCCAACACTCTTGCGGGATGTAAAGTGTCTTATGTGTTCAGCGGGCCCGTCTGGGCCTTACAAGCATGGGCTTACGATTGCATCCCCGAATTTGGGAGGGCTTGTGCAACTTGGTGGACCGACATGCGCTTCCATGTCTGTTGAGGTGGAATTTCCCGAGAGTGAGAGGGACCTTAGCTGGATTCTTCGACGATGAGGTAAAGAACTATGTTTGTTCAGTCCAAACAAAAATATGGTAAAATATATTTATACTGTGGAGAACTATAATCTTATACATATATATAGGTCGTAAGAAACCATATAAATTAATATATCCCTATTTAAATTATATAGTTCGCTGTTTTATATTCTGATTATGTAACACTGCTTGTTTTATACATAGTTGGAATGCGGAGCGATGGTGGAGGAGGAAACAAAGGTCTTGACTGATTATTATGCGAGCACGCTGTCCGGCGAGGCACTTGGCGTGCCATATAGAGAGCCGGTTGTTGTCCAGTTTGGATCTGAGCGAGCCAGAGCGCTGGGCATTCCTCGTCCACGCGGCCCTGCAGCACCCCACTCTCGGCCTGCATCCCACCGGGCATGCTAAGACGATCCGAACGAAATCGGGCTCCGGCGAGTTCGGAGGGGTCTAGCAGTCTTGATACTCAAGACATGACCCTCAAGAGAAAAAGTTTTGGAAGAAGATCAAAAAAATTTTCTCCAAAAATAAGTCGGAGCGGAAGTCAGCGGACGAGGGAGGACGGTCGTACCGCCCGGATAGTCATGTCGAGGAGGGTCGTCGACACTCAGTTTCACATAGTCGCGGCATCTCCAATAGTCACGGCATCTCCGATCGACATTCCGAGAGTCGCGGCATCTCCGGACGACATTCCGAGAGTCGCGACATCTCCGGTCGACATCAATTTCTTGTACTTGCGGAGCAACTCCGCATGCATCATCTGGTCGGGTCGACCCAGTTGTTGATGCCGTGACTAACAGCAGCGACTCGTCCGTCGCATCCGAGGCACGCACGAAGAAGTTTCATGATCAGCCCGTGTCCACCCAGCCGTTGCTGCTTCCATACCATGAGCCCGCGCAGCCTTCTGCTTCTCCCAGTCCGGTGTCAGAGGTAGGTTATTACTAGTTTTATTGAGACTTATGTACTTTTTACGAAGATATACATAAATTTAACGTAAACATTTCTTATATAGGAACCCGATGAAGATCACTCCGTATACGGTGATGATTTCTCCGCATCATGGGCACTTATAGTGTCCCCGATACAAGTTGAACCGTTGAAAGTGGTGCCGACGGAAGATGCCGGTATCAACCGGAGAGGAGGAAAGGGAAAAGAGAAGGCCCCCGTCGAAGAAGATCTGAGTAGTCCTCGTGGACGTGGAATGCGCACGAAAATACCCTCTCGTGCAATTACGTCGCCGTATGTTGCCCCGAAGAGGAATCTCGTCTGTTACCTCGGCGATTGGTCTGTCCTTGACTTCAAGGAATATCGGGCGTGGCGTCGCGCACACAATGAATTTGGTGACCACGTCTACACAGCCACGAGATATCATTTGTCGCACTCGTGGTTTGATATCCTCGAAGATGTTTCCAAGATTCTTACCCATGACATGATTGAATGCTATTTGGGTACCCTGAGGAGGCAATTGACGAGAGGAGACGGTCTACTTCATGGTGTGCGGAGCGGCACAACTCTCATTCTTCCCGTACACTTTTGGGTAAGTAGGTAATGTTTTATACAAAATTGTTTCTTAAAATGCTAACAATATGTATTGTATTAGTCTCAAATGCAACATTCTTGGTCGACCAACGGGATGAACGTGGATGCATGGGAGACTGCCGAGACGCTGCAACAAGCTGCGAGAGAATGGGAACCGGGGCTGCAATATGTAAGTTATATCTTCGAATTTAATTAAAATTATGGTGATATAGTATTGTAATGCAACGAACTAACATTCTTTTACGGATTGCTATAGCTCATACTTGTTTGCTTTGTCACCGGAGCTCAGTGGGTCACTGTGAGAATTCGTCTGCATACATGGACTGTCGAGTTGTACGACTCGTTGTGAACGATTTCCGACGAATCATATCAGCAGATGCGGAGAGAGAGCATACAACCGATTACACGGATGATGTACAGATTGTTCGATTACAACACGTACTTCGAACGGGTGTACGGGCAACCACGTCAAGAAGCTTGGCGTGATATGCATTTGGAGGTCTTCGAACGAGCACAGTTCGTACAAAGAGACCAAGTCAATTGCGGTGTATATGCCCTATTATCCGTGTATCGGTTAATCGATGGCCTGCCGAGGACAGAACTCGTCCAGAATGAGCTCGACATATGGAGTATTCGGCATATTATGGTAGAACCGGCTGATGATTAGTTTTTTTTAAGACATTTATTGTATTTATGATTATGTAAGACATTTTATATCTCTCTACGGAGATATATGGTATTTATATTCGGATATATTAATTTATTGTGATTCATATATTTATCTCTTACCTATGATATAATATTTCCGTATATAACATTGCAATTTTTCCAGATATAGAAGGTAATGAATATAAAGTACTATAAATCCATTAAGAGGGAGTACTATTAAAACAACTTTCAGTCAATTTAAACTGAAAGAGTACTATTAAAACAACTTTCAGTCAATTTAAACTGACGAATATAGTTTTTCAAAATTGTTCTTAATTTCGACCCTTTTTATATTGACGAAGATAGTTTTTCAAAATTGTTCTTAATTTCGACCAATTTAAATTGAGAGACTACTATAAATCTATATTTATCTCAATCTTTGAATCTTTCAGTCAATTTAAGCTGACGAAGACAACGTAAAACAATTTCTCTCATTTTTTGAATCTTTCTCTCAATTTCTCTCAATTTTTTGAATATTTCTCTCAAATATTTTCTAAATCTTTCTCACAATCCTTCTCTCAAATATTTTCTTAATCTTTCTCTCAATTTTCTCAACTTGCATAAAACAACTTAAAACCCAGATTTCGCAACTTGCATAAAAAAAACGTAAAACAATTGTTCTTAAAACAACGTAACATAGAGTACTATAAATCGAAGATTTGTATAACGGTTTACGGGAATTTATAAGTAATATTCTGCGATCTATGACGTAATATACTTTAGAGATTAATGGAGAAACGTTTAAGAGCATAGTTCTCTATACATATTTTATATTTAATATTTTAATGCATAAATTATCGGAATATTATTTCTATATAGATATATAGATATTTTACGGAGAATTATTAATGTTTAGATCTTTAATTACCATTATACAATATAATAAACCAACGTTCTTCGCATAAACGTCATATGTCGCGGATACTTAAACATCAAACTTATATTGAGAAACATCGAAAATATATAGAGAAATAAGGTCACAGTCTGGTGGGACAGGTCCTCCTTGTATGCCCATGCTCTTTGCAGAGGCCACACTTCCTAGATCCTCTAGTTCTTGTACCGGCACTTGCCTCTAAGCCAGATCTATATCGCCGTGACCTCAGCCGACCGACGGATCTTCTCGTCAAGGGAGGGAACACTGTTGACATATCTTCGGGCACGGTCCAGAGCTGTTGTGGAGGTAACGCATGAAACTGGTGATCATATAAATCTCTATAAACTTCCGTACTATAGAGCGTCGATATGAATTCATACATATCGTTGCCGCTGTGACTGTTGGTAACTTTTCGTTAGTGTACTTATAACAGAAATAGTCTGTAAGGGAATATGTTAAAAGAAATGAACACTTACATAATAGCGGCTGCAGCATGCTCGCATGGAATAAGATCCAGATCGAATTTACGACACTGGCAGCTTCATCTTGCTCCTAACTGGACCTTAAAATCTCGTTCCCCATCGTTCACTGTGAAAACGTCCTCGCCAACGATCGTCACTGGATACGTGCGTCCTCTTTCAACCTGCTCGTGCAACTTCATTTTAGCAACCTCGACTAGGCTGTGGCCGTGAGCATGCATGTTCGCCCGCCGCTCGTTGAACCAACTCTCCATGATGAATCGCACGGTATCAATTATGGAACATATCGACAGACGTCGGGCCCACAATAGCCTCGCGTTGAATGACTCGACGCAATTTGACGTCAAAAAACAATAACGCCGAGAAGTGCAATGCGAGAGGGCCCACCGTTCCGGACCAATGTCCATGACTTTATCGTGTGCATCCTGACTCTTCGCCTTTAGTGAAGCCATTTTTCTTCGAAACTCCGATTTTGTGTATGCTTTGGCGGCCCTACGGTATATCCTTACTGCTGCGCGACCGTAAGGAGCGAGGTTGTTGCTAAGATGGACGCAACACAGACAATGAGTTGCCTCAGGATACACCTCTTCAACGGCATGCTTAATACTCGCGTGTTGGTCAGACACGATGACTAGGCCCCCGGTCGGCGGGTACACTGTCCTTAATTTGGTCATAAACCATGTCCACGAATCATTATTCTCTATCGGGCCAATGCCTATCGCAAGCGGCAGAACTTGCTCGTTGCAGTCTTTCGTCACTGCTACGAATAGCATACCGATATTCTTCCCTTTCAGATGTGTGCCATCAACTACAATGACCTGCCTCAAGTTAAACATAAACGCATTTATGCACGGGCCCCACGCTACAAAAACGTACTCGAACCGATTGTCTTCCCCGGTGCTGTAATGGGTTATCGTTCCGGGGTTTAACTGCTTCAGCATATGAAGGTACTTGGATAACAGCTTATAAGAATCGTCGTGGTCGCCGTAAATCATCGTGATGGTCATGTTCCGACCACGAAGTGCCTTGTAGTACTTAACTTCGACATCGAATCTACGACGCAACTCGTCAATGATGTCGCGAGGCCTTATCATGGACCCCTCTCTCCGCATTTATCGGCTGAAATATACACCGATGGTCTTCGCACTCACAGTTCTTGGCACAATCGTTCGAAATCGAACTCACATGTGTGCTTCTTGTCCACCTTGTATATTTCCCAAACATCTGCATTCTTTTTCGCACACAACATAAAAGGACAAGACTTCCCGTGCAAACACCCGAACCACGTATATTTCCTGTCAGCTTTTAACACCATAAAAGACCATCGATGCTCTAAGTGCCACACTCCCACGGCACCCGTAAGCTCGTCTCTACTCCAAAAGATCGAATCCACCGCAATAACGCCGTCGTTAACAGCATCTAAATCAGGACATCCAATGATGCCGATTTGAGCGATAGGGAAGAACGGAACTAGCCAGTTTGCTATATCCGGAATCGAGTCGCCATCTTCCTCCTCCAACGATGAAAAGGTGATGGGTAGGTTACTCGGTTGTTCGAGTAAAGTCATTAACCGATTGTAACCAACCTCGTTTCGCATCCACGTTGCAAACTCCAACATGGTACCGTAGATGCTTTGATGTTCGCCGTGCTCGTCTTCATTGGACTCCTCTTCGGCATTGTAATCCGGATCATCCGAATCCGTCGAATCTTCGTTATGTGTTTCTTGTTCTACCTCCTCCTCCGCTTCCGCCTCCTCCTCCTCCTTGTTTTCCTCCTGCTCTTGCTCCACCTCCTCGTATTCCTCCTCCTCCCGTCCGTCACCGAAGAACTTATGTCTGTCGAAATCCCTAATGGATTGCTCAACTAGGTCCCGATCATCCGAATAAGAGAGATGTGATCGGGTCTGTCACATACTTGTTCCGGCCCGATCACTCAGACTCGTCGTCACAACACAGACAATGGGATTTGCCTCGAAGCCAATGAGTCGATTTAAATCTTCATCACTCGTCATTAGTGACTTCACGAGCCGACCGGCGCGATTTCTCTCGAGGGAACACAATAAATACGGGGTACGCATCGAATTAGTTTGCGTGATTGAATCAATGGTTGCTTTTAGAGATGACAACGAAAGTAGGCAGTGCGGAATTGCTGCAAATTGTTCATCCCCATATTTGTATTCGGAACTATCGAATATTCCTCCATACTTGACTGTTATTCGTGTCCATTCTGCCATCTAACCATATTATAAAACATATAGAATCTTAGTTCTCATCAAAATACTGTATATCTCCATAATAATATACATCTACATGAAATACGAAGAACTATAATTCATTGTTACGTTGTAAATAATGTGTTCCATTAAATAAGATTTTTCATGGCTACATATGTTTTACATCTCTGTATAAACGTCGTATATCATGAAATTATAAAAAAATCAATATAGCAAACAGAGAAACTATATCACATTTTACGTAGTAATTTCCATATTAGATGATTAAATGCAATATTAATCATATTTACAATGTCACATTTTAAATATATATGCAGTGTAACCCTATTTACAATGTAACACTATTTAAATTCATATAAACGCTTTAAATATATATAAAATTACATAGAAAATGCGGAAAAAATTATATACAATATACTTAGTGCGAATATGATGAAAATGTAGATGGAGATCCAACTTTGTGCAAAATACGAACACTATTTTTTTTCTCTCGCAAAATCTCTCTCTAAATCTTTCTTTCTGTGAACTGAAAATGTATGAATATATGCATGAGTACCTCTTTATATATAATTGAGTTCAAATATTATTTCAATTAATTAAATAATGCAGGGTAAAAATAATGTCGCTGCATGCATGCCATATACTGCCAATTTTGTCGCTGCATGCATGTTGTATACAAATATTTTTTGTCACGTGTATTGAATTTTGAGACAGTAATAGCATATATACTAATCATGATGTATACTAATCTGCGCATTATGTCATTAATTACACCGCATTATTTCATTAATTAAATATTATTTCATTATTTCATTAATTAAATATTATTTCAATTAATTAAATATTTCAATTTTTAATGAAATAATGCGCAGATATTTCATTAATTAAATAAACTAGAAAAAAAATTAAATACAACTGTCCAATTGGGACAGCTAGCTGCATGCATGCGACTTTTACAACCAGTGAAGGAGACGAGCTAGCGGCATGCATGCGAATTTTAATACAACTGTCGAACTGTACCACCTGCGCATCATTGCATTAATCAAATTTGACTCATTTAACTTTTCCAGAATTCTAGACTGTACACATGACTTAAGGGATGAATTTGACTGTGATAGGGCTGACGAGATGGGTGAGGTGGGACAGCATAGGGCTGTCATGTGCAGGCTATGATCTAGACCTCCTTTTGGAGGGTAAAAAAGAACACATGGACATTAGTGCATTTTTGGTAGAAAGTAGCTTTCATTGCATTTCCCAAATTGGAAATGGGTATGCCATGACCCTTAAAAAAAAGTAGCTAGGGAGTTTACATAATTACATACGCAAATTCATTGAGCAAGGGCCATTCAACGCACACCAAAAATAATAGCACAGTCCTCAGGATTCTTCTTAGTAGCTAAAGTGTATAATTTTCCAGCAACATAGTAGCAACTAAGACGAGAAAAAGATTAAAACCGCTCCATGCAATTCAGCACCAGGTTGTTATGATTCATTATATTGGGACCTTGAGTCTACTAATGCTATCAGAGCTATAAACGTACAAACTGGACTCTTGAACATTAAGAAAAACCATACCTCTGCATCAGTCCCATAAAGTGTCACGCGATAGACAACAGATACAGAGTTCCCATCAGCCGAATAAGTGATGTTGCGGACCTCACCAGACCATTCTAGGTACACGAGGAAATAACATTAACTATACATTTCATTGAACACTTGCAATCATATTTTACTCATTTACGGTGCAAAAATGATATCGTCTGTGCATACCTGGTGCATGTAGGTTCAAAATCCGATTCAATGTATGCCTGCAAGGAATTGATTTAATAGAATGATGAGATTGACCGCTTGGGAAATCAAGCTGTCAAGTGAACTTGATGCAGTTGAACAAATTCTTCTACTCCTAAACTATCATTCTTTATTGAACATGGTTTTGATACATTCAACTCGAAACATGAAACAAGACATCATTTTTGACAATTTGTTAGATTCCTAGAAATCCCATTACTTCAAAACGATACTATCAATCCCTGAATACCTTAAGATTTGATCCTATGGCCGGCAATGGCCAAGTTTTTAAAATTTAATTTTTCTTGTGAGAAAAACGGCAAAGTAGTTGGCAAAAATCAATGCGTAAATTGCTAATACTCTCCAACCATCAAACTCGGCTAATCGAATCGCAACACAAAGTTAAACGAGAAGATCTACTTCCGGATGCAAAAACCAAATAGTAATCAATAATAACTCCGAGAAGTAGTTAAGAAAAACAAAGGAGAGAGGAAAATACCAGGGAATGTATCTAAAACTGAAGCCAGAGGATTCGGTGCGGCCTTTGAGAAGGGATTCGGGTACTTTCTTGTGCAAATCCTTGAGAATCTCAGAGAGGGCTCTGCTGATTCCGGCGGTGGGAACGGCGTCGGTGTCCTCTTCGATGCCGAAGTCAGCGTGTTTGCTATTGGTGCTTCTGGCGGAAGAAGAATAAGAGGGTTTCGGGGAGAAACGACGACGTTGCTGAAAGCAGTAAGCTTGAGCGATTTTTGAGAAGGAACTTCTGCCGGCCATTTTGAACTCTCAGCACCCTTCGCCGGAATGGTTGTTTTAGGTCTTCCAGATTTTAGTGTGGCAAAGGAACGGGCGGGATGACCAAAAACAATTTTTATTTTTATTTTATATATTTCTACATATATTAAAAATTAAATAATAGTATCAATTATCATAGCTTATTACTCCATCCATCCCATTATTCTTGTCCAATTTGCTTTTTGTACGGTTTTTAAGGAGAGTTGTTAGTTGTGTGTAGATTGGTATAAAGTTGTGGGTCCCACAAAAAAGTTGTGTGTAATAATTTACTAAAAAAGGAAAGTGGACAAGAATTTTGGGACAACCCAAAATGGAATAGCGGACAAGAATAATGGGACGGAGGGAGTACAATATAATAACTTTTACAATTTAATACTTGATAAATTAACTAGTGTAAAAATTCATTAAATTTGATTAAATAATAAGATAATAGTAATATTTAAAAATTTTCAATGTAAATATATGGTCCGTCAATACTATAAATTAATAATTATTTAAAATTATCATAAATACAATTTTGTGAAATATGATTTTAGTGTATGTTATTTGTTAAAGTTTAAATCTAATTCAATCTCATCTCTAACTTTTCTAATTGCATCAAAAAATCTTGATTTCGTTTTCTCAAACTGTAGCATAAAATTGTGAAGAGTCCTATACGTAATAAGTATTTTCTTGTCATCTTGTGCTTAACTGGTTCCAAATGAATTGTATTATCTTTAGTTTTTTATAATGTTCACTGAATGTTTATTCTATTTATTGTACTTTTTTTTAAATAAATAAATTCATTATTTCTTAAAAATTAATACGTATAATTTATTGTTTCTAGATAGTAGTAGTAAAATAACATTAAGTATGATGTATAAATAAACGTATAACTTCTGATATTTCTCTAATTAAAATCCGATTTCATTGAAGTTCGAAAACTCTTTCAAAATTAATGAATACATTAATTTATAGATAAACTAATCTCTCTCTAAAATAATAAAATCTCATTGTCCCGACAATATTAATTTAGATAGGTTTAATTGTAGTTAACATTCTCCTAAAAAATATATAAGAACTGAAATATTATTTTCTTAAATACAAAATAACATGTACATATACTAATATAAATACCCAAAATATTAACTACTCTCTCCGTCTCATTAGAAGTGTTTTTTTTACACGAAAATTAAGAAAATGATATTGTGCGGTGTATATTGTTTGACTTTTAAATAGTTAAATTTTGTCCACATATTCTTTTCCTTTTAGAAATAAGACGTTTTCAACGGGACACCCCAATAAGGAATACAAGATGTTTCCAATAGGACAGAGGGAGTACAAATTTACTTTTAGGGGCATTTGGTGAGAATATTCAAATCATGAATTGATATGATTAATTAACTATTACTCCTTCCGTCTTACAGATATAGTTTACTTTCTTTTCGGTGCAGTTTTTGCACTTTTCTCATTACAATCGTTTTTCCCATTCCTTTCTCTGTCTTTCCCCGATATAAAAATTTGCAGTTAAATTTTTGCTTTCATGCATTAGTGATAGAAATTTGCAGAACGCAGTACTCTGAATTATTTCAGTTTTAGGGATAATATTTCACTTGATTGCAGAAAAATTTAATAAATATAAAGTTTTATTTTTCCCATAATGTTTTGGTATTGAAATTTGGTCAAATTGAAGTAAATTACTAAAAGGTTATATGCCATAATTTTGTTTTGTAATAGAAAAGTTAAATAAAATAGTATTTTTCCTTATTAGGCCTATAAAAATTAGTGCAAAATATTTAATAGACATAAAAAAGGGGCGTTTTCTTAAATACCCAGAACATAAATCGAAAAGGCAAATTTACCCAAAGCTTATAATTGATACACAAAATACCCAACTTTACTTAAATATCCCCACTTTTCAGACTTGTCAGCTTACAAAACCGTTATTTTTCTTCGTTCCGTGCGCAAATGATTAATGCAGAATCCCGCTCATGTTCTGCTCAATCCCGCTCACGTACCGCCGAATCCCGCTCACGTGACATGGAATCCCGCTCTTGTGCCGAATCCCCCTCGTGAATGGGTTCCCGCTGCCGGGATCCCGCTCAAGCGTGGCCAATCCCGCTCGCCTGCCTAGTCCCGCTGGCGGGATCCCGCTCGAGCGTGCCCAGTCCCGCTCGCGGGATCCCGCTCGCCTTTTTTGACTTGGCAGGCCGAGCAAAATCCCACTCACTCAATCCCGCTCGGCCGTTTTTAGTCCCGCTCATTCCATTTGTAGTCCTTATCTTGAAATTTTATCTATTAATACCGTGATTGAAGTCCAAAATCGAACACACGCACTCCTCTTTCATTTCATTTTCAATTACAAAATAATTCTGTAGAATTTTGCTTGCTCGTTCCATAAAAAAAAATGGATAGTTGGTATAATATTATTGTTCATTTTAACATGCAATTTAACAATTTGTCCGAGTATATTGGCAGTGAAGTTAGAGTTGTCTGCATTCCTGGGAATAGTGTTTGTATCCCTATTTTACGACAGTTCATTCAATACAATCTTAATCCCTTTTCACTTTCGTCAAATTATGAAATTTATTACACCTACGTTTCTCGTCATGGTATGACGCTTAGGTCCATTCTCGCGACCGATATGGACCTACTTCGTCTTTGTAGTACACAAATCGAGCCGACTTTATTTCTTGAGCACTCCAATGCTCAATCTTATCATACACCCGATGTTGTTGAACAATTTGGTTCAAGGTTCAATTTTGAAGATCAAGCGGGTGGTAGCAATCGGGCTGATAATTTTCGCGAAAAGGAAACCTTTTTTCGCGAAGAGGATACCCATGTTGTATCCGATAGTGATGAAGAAAATATTTTGGATAGTTCATCCGAAGAAGAATACGATGAGGTGCCTGGTGCATTAAATCATTGTACGTTTGGCGACTTTGCGGCATGGATCCGACGTGAAGGTGGTGTGAATCAACTGATATCTATGCTCATGCCGGACAACCGTGCCCTTCCAAGCAACGAAATAATATATGGTGGCAGCGAAGAAGTAAATGACGGTTTACTTCCACTTGTTCCTCTCGATGCATCGGATACACCTATAGTTCGAGATCTGGATCACGTTGTGGACTATCCACTCAATAAGGTGCGACATTTTGGGAGAAGGCGGATTTGTTTGCTGCTGTTGCACTTCGGCACATGGAACAAGGTCTTGATTTTAGGGTGGCTCGTTCTGACAGTGGTCGGGTTGAGTATAAATGCAGACGAAGTCGTGACTGCCCATTTTTTCTACGGGCATCGTTTCACAGAGATGTGATGTGGATTGTAAACTGCTTGCATGCCGAACACACATGTAATCGAGATTTTTCACAGACTAGTCCAAGAAGGATTCGTGCAAAGGCGCTCGCTGCTTATGTTGCTCGGCGAATGCGCCGTAAAAAAATTGTCCTAAAATCGAAAGAAAATATGGCAGCTATCCAGGGTGAATTCGGCTTTCAAGCAAGCTATAGTGTTGCTCTACGAGCCCGTAATTGTGCTGTGGCGATTTTGGCGAACACTCAGATTCGTTCAAGATGCTTCCTCGTTATCTCTACGTACTGAAAACAACGAATCCAAGTACAATGACTGATCTCGAAGTCGATTCACATGGTCGTTTCCAACAATTATTCGTTGCTTTTAATATTTCTCGTGCCCCGTGGGTATTTAACCTCCGAGATCTGATTGTGGTCAACGCGACTCACTTGAAAGAAAGGAATAAAATAGTGTTATTTGTGGCTGCTATGATAGACGGCAACGACCAAATTTTTCCACTAGCCTTTGGTGTGGGTCCAATTGAGAACGATTACTCTTAGACGTGGTTCATGTCCCGACTTAGAGAAGCATTTACGATGCCAACCAATTTAATGATCATATCCGATCAACACCGAAGCAGCCCATGACACTTATTACTATCATCTTCAGAATAAGCTTACACGATATGGTAAGACGCTTATCAAGATGTATCATGATGATGCCTATGCTTATACGATGTATGATTTCGATCGTGTGATGGAAGGGATTCGTCAAGCCTATCCTGAGGCATACGAGAAGTTAATGGATGTCGGACCGGAAAAGTGGTCTAGATCGAAGTCTCCCGTTCGCCGGTACAGCCAGCTAACCTCAAACATAGCTGAATCCATCAACTCGAGACTGCTTGCAGCACGACGTCTGCCGATATGCTCTATGATCGAGGTAATAGGTCACATGGTGGAACAGTGGTGCGACCAATGTCGAGCAAAAGCCATAGCTCGAGATAATCCGCTGACAATTGCTGCAGAGCTAAAGTTAGCTCCGTCGGAGGACCGTTCACATCGCTTCACTGTTGTGTCAGTGGACGGAGACAAATTCAAGGTTCACGACGGAACGTATCAATGGAGAGTTCAAATCAACAGAAATGCTTGTGAATGTCGTGAGTGGCAACTCGATGAGATCCCGTGTTCGCATGCTTGAGCTGCTATCAGGTATAATAGTTTTTCTGTCTATAGGGTTGTTCCGGACTTGTGTATTAACAGATTTTTTGTCTATAGGGTTGCTGGACTAAATCTACTAGACTTCGTGTTGGATGCATACAAGACTGAGAATTGGAGGATGATTTATGCCGGAACACTATATCCGGTACCCCCCATGTGTAATTGACGGGTGCCGGAAGATGTGGCCTCAATGGTAGTGTTGCCGCTATTAATTACGCGTCAGGCAGGGAGACCGAAGAATAGTAGACGACCCTCAGGAGCCGAAGCAAGTACATCTAGTGGGAGAATACGCGGTCCGAAAAAATGCAGCATATGTAGTGTGGTTGGGCATACTAGGAGGAAGTGTCCGGGAACGGATGTGCCGGACTCACCGGAGTCGGAAGCATTTTAGTATGTCTTAATTTGTAATTATGTTAATTTGTAGTTATGTTATAATTCGTAATCAATGAATTCGTAATTATATTAATTTGTAGTTATGTCATAATTCATAATTATGTTAATTTGTAATTATATCATAATCAATGACTTCAAACAAAATAAAAAATCATAAATTGAAATAAAAAATCATAAGTTCAAATCAAATATGTCAATGAAATACAAATATATAAATCAAATATGTCATCATAAACCCGGCTTCGTATAGCACATGTCAAAGATCCTCTGAGCCATCAATCGACGATACACAACTACATTGCCGGGGGTGCTGCCCCACATGACTGTCGGGTAAGTGGCAATGAATCTCTCAACCACCATGCAGGCCATCGGTCCACAGCTCTTCAAGTCTTCTTGTTGCTACTGTTGATCAGGAGACATAATCTGCACAGTGGGCGACCATGGTTGGGGATCCTGATATCCAAAGTCATTAAGGCGTCAGTAATGGTCGTACGACAAATGAGGACCAATCAGCTTCGCCAGAGCTACGTGCTCAGCTATAATCTTCGCCTTTGTGGTCAAGAGAATCATAACCTCAATCCTCCAATGACCAATGTCAATCCGAACAGTGACCCAGTGATCGAAGCAGAGACATGGCAGTAACAACTTCAAAAAAGAGAATTAATTAATATGAATAATTTATATTATAAATAAACAACTAAGCAAAATTAATATAAATACTTACGTATTTGGAACTATACCACTTTTGCGCATGTTCCGTCAAGTTTTTACCGACAATGTACTCCATAAGACTTTCATTCAGCTTCCAGAAATTCCCATAGTTGAAGTCCGTGTCGTGCATATTAGAATCCGGATCCGGAATGTATTTCTTCCAATTCGCGCAGAGAACGTTCTGTTAAATAAATGAAAAAAATGTTAGTAATTATTTAAATTAAGGAATTGAAATATTGAATTATTACTTACGAAGAAAACCGAATCGACTATCACGGTCTGATGATAGTGGGGCGTAGCCAACACATCGATACCCCCGAGGCTCTTCATCCTCCTCAGTGCTCCCATGTATAAATCCATGGTCCCCTGCTCCAACTCCTTAGTCGGATCCTCGAGCTCGTCGAATAAATCGGGGCGGAAATGATAATTCGCAGTATATGTGAAACACCATAGTCGAGATGCCCGGTGCTGTCGATAATTTTCAACTAATATGAGAGAGGTCATCATTGGGGCACCCAACGGGTTAACTCGTGGAGTCGTCAAAGCCTAAAATTAAATGATATCTATTAAAAAAATAAGCTATAATTAATAAAGTAAATTAAATAAAAATTAAATATTATATGGTACCTGATAAACTAAATCAAGAGAAAAATCATCGAGCCAATTGTGGTCGGACGACAGGGTTGGCTCGACCCGTACCGGGTTTGCAAACGATGCACCAACCTCAGGGCGGTATGCTGAAGGCTGCTCCTGATCAGGAGCATAATACTGACGCCAATTGCCACCGTTGAAAGGAAGTGGGTGCATGAGTTGTGCACCGTAGGACCAGCTCTGACGAGGCGGACAATCTCCGTAAATAGGGTCGTAATAGTCAAACATGCTCTTGACAGACCCCGGAGCATAACATCCACGCTCGTAGATGTTGTGTCGACCTTGCATCGGTGGAATGACCGGCTGCTCCGCCTCATTATCCGATTCGTCATCCACCTCCATAACCTCAGGCCGGTACACCGTGGCGGCTCTCTCGTCAACCCAGGGGGAGTTATCCCCCATCTGCATAATCTCGGCGCGGTACACCGAGGCGGTCCTCTCCTCCTCAACTCGGGGAGAGTGATCTCCCATCTCCTCATCTCGGTCACGACGGTATCCCATCGACACCGATTCACTCCTAACAAGACCGTGTAGTGTACGGTTACCGCCCGCGTGAGAGGACGTAGTAGCCAAGCCTCGGCTCCTAGATTGACCAAACACCGACCGAAATAGATTCTTCACGTCGTGAACTATTTCCTGCCGCAAGTTCCGGTGTTCGTCCCTTACGACTTTACGGACGTCTTCGACGGTCAAGATCTGGTGTTGATCGGGCTCCCTCTGTCCAGTCTCCGTTCGGACCCGCTTACCACCTTCAGTGGAACGGCGTTGCCTCTGTCAGGTTCCTCTAGAACTGGTTGGACGCTGTGTCTTCTGTCCGAATCGGTATAGCTCTCGTACCCCATGGTCCCCTATGATCGTGGGATGTAACGGATTCTCAGCCGCAATATAGGACACATGAAGTCGATCGTCCCTGCAGACACTCTGCCAATACAGAGTTTGTGTCTCCGCATTGGATGGTGTGAGACTATCTCAGACAACGAACTGCAATTACATTAAATAAATTATTATTAGACTACATTAAATTAAAAAAAATATATAATATAAACAAAATCAACTCTAAATTAAATATTTTTACCTGACGATGCCAGAAACTGTTAAGCTTACGGGGTGGGCCTCCACCAAAGAACCAATTCTTCCAACGAGGAAATTCAGTTGTAGACAACCTCTCTGCTCGTATCGCTCCAAAATCTGGAATAGCCTCATAGGACCAAATCTACAATGCATGAAAATCAATAATGATTAGTATATGATATATATCAATAATTCAAATAATTAAATTAATAAAATCATTATACACACCTGGAGTGCCCAAACGGGTCCATAGAAATGATATTTCTTGGACGCCTGTTCCGCCGTTCTCGGAACAAAACTACAATAGTGCTTCAACGCACCGTAAGTGTACGAGCCCCACGGGAATTGATCAAATGCACGTAGATCATCCAATAATATCCAAATCCACGTGTCGACCAATTTCGTGTCGCTGTAACCGAGAAAAAAGTAAATTAAGGTTAAAACATGAGCCACCTTCAAATACCCCAACTCGTCCAATCCCAAATATCCATTCTCGAACTTTGTCAACAAATCTCTGTCCGTTATTGGTGTACAATCATTTAACTGTTTGTACACAATCGAGGAACGGGGATCATACTGAGCATGCTGATCAAAATTGCAGGATCCAAACTTTAAACCCGTGATAAGGGCATAATCGAAACAAGAAAAGCGGGTAGTCGTCCAAGACATGGAAAACCAAATAGCAAAATCATCTTCGTCCGCTTCAATCTCATGACACATCAACATATGGAGAGCCCTGACCGCATTCCTACCCACCCTCCAATCAAAAAAGCTACAAAAACGCCATTCCTAAATTCGTCTACTAACTCACCTTGCCCGATAACTCCAATTTTTTTTTAATTATATCAAAAATCTTCGGGTAGAATTCTATGTCTATCCTCGGAGTCGCATCGAGAAGACCAATTCTTTTAAAAACGGGCTGCACCAAAACAGTATAACAGTTAAAAAAAATTCGGAATCTCGCTCGGCCGAACCGGAATCCCGCTCGGGATTTCGGTCGACCGAGCGGGATTTCATACGTTATCCGACCGAAAATCACCCATTCATGCTCCAAAAATTCAGAAAATTCATGCTACGAAAATCATAAAATCATGCTCCAATTAAACAAAATTCATGCTCAAATTTGAATAATTTTCAGAAAATTTAACGAATTAAATAATATTATTCATGCCCAAATTCGAATAATTCTAAAAAATTCAACTAATTAAACAATATTCATGCTCAAATTCGAATAGTTCTCAAAAAAACATTCTCATAAAATAATTAAGATTCGCGCCAAATTAACGGATAAAATTCGAGCGGGACTAACCTGGTTGGCCATTCTTGTGTTTTGGTGTCGAATTCAACTTCGAAATCGTATTCTCGAGCGGGATTCGGCGACGTAGAGAAGGAGAGAAAGCTCAAGAACTGAATACGAGAGGTAACGAGCGGGATTCAGATCTAGATCTGGACTGAAATCCCGCTCACAAAATCCCGCTCGCCGAGCGGGATTTGCTGTCGGCTGAGTGGGATTCGACGACGTGGCGGAGCGGAACGGCGGCCGAGCAGGATTCCGAAGCTGGCCAGCGGGATTTCGCCGAGCGGGAACCTGCCGAGCGGGATTCCTTGTCTCCGAGCGGGATTCTTGCTGTGTTCGAGCAGGATTCGTCTCTCGGTCGAGCGGGATTCGAGTGTTGACAGCCTGATTTTCGAGCGGGATTTGAATTTAAGTAAGCGAGACTGAGCGGGACTTGAGCGGGATTTAAGTCTCGAATTAATTCGTCTCGAATTCGTGTGTTTTTTTGTTTGTTTCTTCAATTAATTTGTCTCGAATTCAGGAAAACACCTGAAAATGATTGGTGTCGGTCAACTTTTTTCAAAAAGTAAGGGTAGTGTAAGTAAAGTTGGGTATTTTGTCTAGTAAATATAAGGATTGAGTAAATTTAATTTTTGTTATACGAAAATGGGTAAAAGATAATAATACCACTAAAAAAAATTCTAATAGACATATCAATTCGGAACAAATAAAAAGGAAATCAGACATATCAATTCGGGACGAAGGGAGTATATTTTGCCCCCATCGCTGATATCGGTTTCTACAAATTTCAGCCACGACGTCTTTCTGAAAACTAAGGTTTCTTCTTTTTCCTTTTTTGTTTCTCTTTTTGCTTTGGTTCAAATGTTTGGTTCTTCGATCTGAAAAATGGGAACTAATTTAAGTATACTATTTCCTCCTATGTGAAATTCACATCTAAATAAATTAAACCTAAGCAACTTATAGTCTTTAGATTACATTGCTACCTATTTTTGGTAAATGAGCCTTTTGAGCAATCTCAATAAGCTTACGAGCAATCTCAATTAACATGATAAATTATTGAATCTTATAGTCTTTAGATTACATTGCTACCTAAATTACATTGCTACCTATTTTTGGTAAATGAGCCTTTTGATAAGTGTCTAGGTATCCAAATACATGATAAATTATTGAATCTTAGAAGCTTAAAAGTTAAAACTATTTACCTTCATTTTTAAATGGTTAAGGAGATTATTTGCTGTGGTTACTTTTCTTTTTCCTTTCAAGTCACCACTTCCTTCCCAAGACACTCACAGTTAGATATGTGTATTTCTAACTATTTAAACAAAATCATGAAAAATAATTGTCAGTGTCATGAAAAACACCACCAGCATTCACTTACCTGGGTGTTCTTATGAGTGATCATAAGAGATTATTAGTAGTGTGTTCTTATTTCAATCATTTTTTTCCTTTGGCTTTGATTCGTCTAAACGTAGCTACGAAAAGGGAAAAGTTAGGTAAAATAATAAAACAACCATGTTCATATGTAAGTATACGGAATGGGATGTCTAATTGCTTACCCTAATTTTTAAGAGAAGATGATCAGCACGCATGATTTGTGAGTATGGTTAATTGAAAGATTTATGAAACACTGCTCAATTACAAATACAGTTCAATTGTGCATGAAAAAATTCACTCAGATGGCCCTTATTGGAGAAGGATTACATTGGAAATTTGAAGTGTTTAAACCATTGAGCTTAATTTTTTTGCTCATTTGAGTTTATCAATGATTGCATCCCCTTTTA
This sequence comes from Lavandula angustifolia, assembly GCA_028984105.1. NCBI lineage: Eukaryota > Viridiplantae > Streptophyta > Magnoliopsida > Lamiales > Lamiaceae > Lavandula > Lavandula angustifolia. The sequence goes on along the minus strand of CM054823.1, from coordinate 4,679,638 downwards.
CTTTAAGTTATGTAGAAGACTGTGGTTCTGATTCAGAAGTATAGCAAATTATTGAAAATATAATGTTTTTTTTTTTTTTTTTTTTTTTTTTTTTTTTTTTTTTTTGCGTTTTAGGACATTAGGTTAGTCATGTTGGAAAAAATCGTTTATATATATATTATTTATATATATTATGGAAATTCAATTAGCATTAAATGCTAACTTAACTTGGGCATAATTCAGCCGTTTTCGATCGCATTTTCGAGCCTCGATATTTATCCGATTAATGATTTGAGATATATGACGTCGATCTACGTTTCGAGTAGATAATTATAGTGTTCTTAATTTCTCGATTCCGATTTTCGGTGAGTGAGAAATAGTGGCTCAAAGTTTGGGGGGACAAAACTTAGATGTTACCTAAAGTGGAGAAACTTACCTTATTCGGGTTTTGGAGAGAATTACATTAATCATGTCCCACATCGATTAATGAATAATGTTTTGTGTGGTATTTAAGTCTCTACAATATTGTAGGAGATAACTAAGTGACATGTGGTGGGCTTGGGCCACACATGCTCATGCGCGCGAGCCTTTTCGCCGACCGCCTCACACGCGGCGCGCGCCGCACCGCGCCCGCGCCGTGCCCGTGCCCGGCCCGGCTCCGGGTCCGGGTCCGGGTCCGGTCCGTGGACTTGGACTTGGACTTGGACTTGGACTTGGATCTTGGTCCTTTTGGTGGTCCGTCGGGTCGTTCGCCGGGTCGGGTGCCGGGTCGGGCGGTGCAGTGGACCGGCTGCACTGGATTGCTCTCCGTGGGTGTTGTGCACCGCCACACCCAAGTACTTTTGGATGGAAGTCTCTGGAATGAGACTCTTCAGGTGTCCATCACTCCACTTACCATCCACGACCTCCAGTATTAAATGGCTCCTGCAATCAACACCTGAGCTGGGACTGCCTATAAATAGGACTAGTCTGCATGTCATTCTATACCAGCAAAACAACAAACATTCCTTGTTAGCTCTGCATTCCATCTTAGCTGCATTTCTTAGCTCAAGTCCAGCAGCTTCTGTCCTCGTCGGAAAAGTCCTGTTCGCCGGAGCTCGAAGATCCTGCGGTGCTGCAATCCTCGAGACGTCGTCGTTTCATCTTTGGGGACGAAACGCCAAAACCGAGAGCACTACCGGGGCGTTTTTCGTCTTGCGGAGAGAGGACTCCCTCGACTCGACGGTTCTTGTGTTGTTTATTTTCTTTTGTTATTTAACAATTTACTTGTAATAGCAGTTTGTAATACCTACAATCGCAAGACGAAAAATAAACTATATCTGCTTCAAGTAAACTAAGAAGATGTCTTCCTCAAGTGCTGCTTTCTCCGATGCTACCGCCGCCGCTGCTTCTGCCGCCGCCACCAACCCCCCTGTATCTGACGTCATTGCCTCCTCCGGCAACACTGTTCCACCGACGTCTGTCCCTACACCTGCTCCGGCCTTTGCTAATCCAACCCTAGCTGCCTTTTCCGCCGCTACCGACGCCAGGATAGCACTTAACCGTGCTAATGCCGCTCACACGGCATTCAACTTCACTGCTATGTCCTCTTCCTTGCAGAGCAACGTCCCATTTGGGAGTGTGAACCACCATGGTGTGGTGGGGGGTTCAAACCCAACCCTGACGGCACCTCTGCACTCGTCTAGAGTGCTGCCCGCTGCTGAGAAGCCGGCCAAGTTTGGTGGAGCCGACTTCAAGAGGTGGCAACAGAAGATGTTGTTCTATTTGACAACATTGGGGTTCACGACTGTGCTGATGGAGAATGCACCCGCCCCTCCAAGTGACAACGAAGAGAACTTGGAAGTCCGCATAGCCTATGATAATTGGGCCGACTTCGACTACTTTTGTAAAAACTTCTTGCTTAGTGGACTAGATGATAGTGCATGCGGTGTATATGCAAATGTAAAGACCTCCAAGGCAATTTGGGAGGCACTTGAAAGAAAATACTGCATGCGACGATGCAAGTACCAAGAAGTTTGTAGTCGCCAAGTTCTTGGACTACAAAATGGTGGACTCTCGACCAGTCATGGACCAAGTGCAAGAGTTCCAACTCATTGTCCATGATGTCCACGCCGAAGGTATGCTTTTGCCAGATGCTTTTATCGTGGCAACTGTAATTGAGAAGCTTCCCCCGAGCTGGAAGGACTTCAAGAGCTACTTGAAGCACAAGCGAAAGGAAATGACGCTTGAGGACCTTGTGGTTAAGCTCCGCATCGAGACCGACATGAGGACTCGAGATGGGAAGGGGAAAGCACCCGTGGAGCCAAGAGTCAACCTTGCTGAGAAAGGTGGCAACTCCAACAATGCTAAGAGAGGGCGTCCGAATAGCAACCCCAAAGGGAAGGGCAAGGTGCAATCCCGCAAGTTTGAAGGGGACTGCTACAACTGTGGCAAATCCGGCCACATGTCCAAGGACTGCCGAAAGCCGAAGAAGAAGAGGGCTCGTCAAGCCAATATGTTGGAGATTGACCTCACCGAAGCCGACCTTGCGGCCGTTGTCACCGAAGAAGCAAACGTCGTGGAGAATGAGGGGAAGTGGTATATTGATACCGCCGCCACGGCACATGTTTGTGGTGACCGAAGCCGCTTCACCAAGTACAAGAGCCGCCAAGGGAGGAAGCTCAATATGGGTAATCAAGCCTCGTCCGAGGTGGTTGGTTATGGTACTTGTGGTGCTAAGGTTGAGCTCCAGGCAAGAACCTTACTCTTGGAGAGGTGCTGCATGTCCCTGATATCCGGAAGAATTTGGTGTCCGGCTCTGTACTAGTTAAGAGAGGTTTTAGACTAGTATTTGAGTCTGACAAGTTTATTTTGACAAAATTTGGAATGTTTTTAGGAAAAGGTTACCTCTCTGAGGGCCTTTTTAAACCGTGCCGTAATGGCGATACGCCAAGAGGCCATTGAGGCCAAAGATAATGAAAACGCAACTACTTCCTCTTACTTGATTGAGTGTTCCGATTTATGGCATTCTAGATTAGGACATGTTAATCTAAATGCTATAAAAAGATTAGTTAATCTCGATTTACTTAAAGTAAATGAGTTTAACAAAACTAAGTGTGAAGTTTGTATTGAAGCAAAATTGGCTAAGCAGGCATTTCATTCTGTAGAAAGGAACACTAAACCTCTAGAACTCATTCACACTGATGTATGTGACTTAAAGTTTGTACAAACTAGAGGTGGGAAAAAGTATTTTATTACTTTTATTGATGACTGCACCAAGTATTGTACTCTTTATCTTTTAAGGAGTAAAGATGAGGCGATTGAAGCTTTTTCTAACTTCAAAGCAGAAGCCGAAAACCAACTTGATTGTAAAATCAAAATGGTACGAAGTGATAGAGGTGGAGAATATGTAGCTCCTTTTGAAGAGTTATGTAAGACAAGTGGTATTATTCATCAAACCACTGCCCCCTATTCGCCTCAATCAAATGGTGTAGCTGAAAGGAAGAACCGAACTCTAAAGGAGATGATGAATGCTTTGTTAATAAGTTCTGGACTGCCCCAGAACATGTGGGGGGAAGCCGTTTTGACGGCTAACTACTTATTGAACAAAATACCTCTGAAAGGTAGAGATGTAACTCCTTATGAGTTGTGGAAAGGAAGGAAACCTTCCTATAAATACCTCAAAGTGTGGGGGTGTTTGGCTAAGGTAGAAGTGCCTTTGCCTAAACAAGTTACAATCGGACCTAAGACTGTCGATTGTATCTTTATAGGATACGCATTGAATAGTAGTGCATATCGGTTTGTCATTCATAAGTCGGTCGTGCCCGATATGAACGTTGGAACTACTATTGAGTCAAGGAATGCTATATTCTTTGAACATATCTATCCTTGTAAAAGGGATGATAAGGTTGAGTCAAGCTCTAATGGTGAAGCAAGAGAAGTTGCTAGTAGTTCTAGAAATGTGGGGGGTAGAACCCACTACGCATAAAAAGGCAAGCTCCCGATCTTGAAACTTTAGAACCAAGACGTAGCTCTAGAGCAAGAGTTGCTAAGGACTTTGGTCCTGATTATGTTGTTTTTCTTTTGGATGAAGAGCCGCGATCTATAAAAGAAGCTCTTTCTAGACCCGATGGTCCACTTTGGCAAGAAGTCGTCCAAAGTGAAATTGATTCCATTATGCGAGAATCACACTTGGGTCTTAGCGAGACTTACCCGAAGGTTGCAAGCCCTTAGGATGTAAATGGATCCTAAAAAAGAAAGTATAAGGCGAGATGGGTCAATTGATAAATATAAAGCTCGTTTAGTGGTTAAAGGCTTTAAGCAAATTGAAGGATATGATTTCTTCGATACTTATTCGCCTGTAACGAGAATTACGTCTATCCGTGTGCTTCTTGCGATTGCTGCTTTGCACAATCTTGAGATTCATCAAATGGATGTGAAAACTGCCTTTCTAAATGGAGATTTAGAAGAGGAAATTTATATGGAACAACCTGAAGGGTTTGTAGTACCTGGCCAAGAGCGAAAGGTATGTAAGTTGGTGAAATCCCTATATGGTTTGAAACAAGCACCTTTGCAATGGCACTTGAAATTCGACGAGGCTATGTTGTCGAATGGTTTTAAGATTAATGAATGTGACAAGTGTGTTTACATAAAGAATACAAAGAATGGTTTTGTAATTGTTTGTCTTTATGTAGACGACATGTTAATTATGGGACAAAACATTCAAGTCATAAATGACACCAAGCGAATGCTTAAAAGGAATTTCGCTATGAAAGATATGGGAGTTGCTGATGTTATTCTTGGAGTAAAGATACAAAGAAGTTAATGTTCATTTGTCTTAATCAATATTATATTGAGAAAGTACTTACAAAGAGTCATTGAATTTCCATAATATATATCGGATAATTGAATTTCCATAATATATATAAATAATATATATATAAACTTGGCGACTACAAACTTCTTGGTATTACAAACTTCTTGGTATTACAAAGAACTCCCAAAGGGATTGTTTTGTCTCAATCTCATTATATTGAGAAAGTACTTAAGAGGTTTAATGCCTTTGATAGTGCGCCAACAAAGACTCCTCTAGAAGTTAATGTTCATTTGAGCAAGAATAGGGGTGATCCTGTTGCTCAAGAGGATTATGCTAGAGTCATTGGTTGTCTTATGTACATCACGAATTGTACGAGGCCTGATCTAGCTTGTCCGGTGAACAAACTGAGTCGCTATACTAGTAATCCTAGTAGAGAACATTGGAAATCTCTTGTAAGAGTTATGAGGTATTTGAAATACACTCTTAACTTTGGACTGCACTACTCGAGACATCCCCCAGTACTTGAAGGGTACTGTGATGCAAATTGGATATCCGACACTAAAGACTCGTTGTCTACTAGTGGTTATGTGTTCACTATAGGGGGAGGAGCTGTGTCGTGGAGATCCACGAAACAGACGTGCATTGCCAGATCCACCATGGAATATGAATTTATTGCTTTAGATAAAGCCGGTGAGGAGGCCGAATGGCTCCGTAATTTTCTTGAAGATATTCCATGTTGGACGAAACCCGTGCCACCCTGTGATGATTCACCGTGATAGCCAAGCAGCTATTGGTAGGGCCAAGAGTGGGTTGTATAATGGTAAGTCGAGACATATTCGTCGTCGACATAATACCGTAAGACATTTGATCACGAGTGGGGTTATCTCTCGTAGACTATGTCAAGTCTATAGATAACCTAGCGGATCCGCTTACTAAAAGTTTGAATCGAGATCAAATGTATAAGCTCGTAGCGGGAATGGGAGTTAAATCCACAAATTAAAGACGATTATAGTGGATACCCAACCTTGTAGATTGGAGATCCCATGAACTTGGTTCAATGGGAAAACTAAGCTATATGAGTCTGTTGATACCACACTCAAATAGTCTATTCCCTAAAAGAGCTCGAGAGTGTTGGTGACCTGTCAAGTGGTGAGGTTAAGTCTTTGACTTTTAATGATTCTTGGATGCCTTAAGAAGGTGGAGTATGACAGGATACTCGAGTAAGAATCACCTATGTAAGTGAGAAGTGAGGGCCGCTTCTACGTAACACTTATGAATCCAAAGAGGTTGTCCATGGCCAGTAAAGGACACAAACGTGAGAACGGACGCGGTTGAGACTTTATAGTGCTAGTGCTATTGTCTAAGTATACACCATGGAGGAATAGTTCAAGGCCACGTGTCCACTAATCCGCCGGTATGCTCGATAGCACTAACTAAGGAAGGTTCAAGGTCACAAGCCACCTATCCTGATGCTTTATTGTCTCTTGAGGACAGAGCTGTGTGTCTGCATGCATGCATTTGGCTATTTCCACTCATGTGGGGGATTGTTGGAAAAAATCGTTTATATATATATTATTTATATATATTATGGAAATTCAATTAGCATTAAATGCTAACTTAACTTGGGCATAATTCAGCCGTTTTCGATCGCATTTTCGAGCCTCGATATTTATCCGATTAATGATTTGAGATATATGACGTCGATCTACGTTTCGAGTAGATAATTATAGTGTTCTTAATTTCTCGATTCCGATTTTCGGTGAGTGAGAAATAGTGGCTCAAAGTTTGGGGGGACAAAACTTAGATGTTACTTAAAGTGGAGAAACTTACCTTATTCGGGTTTTTGGAGAGAATTACATTAATCATGTCCCACATCGATTAATGAATAATGTTTTGTGTGGTATTTAAGTCTCTACAATATTGTAGGAGATAACTAAGTGACATGTGGTGGGCTTGGGCCACACATGCTCATGCGCGCGAGCCTTTTCGCCGACCGCCTCACACGCGGCGCGGACGCGCCGCGCCGCACCGCGCCCGCGCCCGCGCCCGTGCCCGTGCCCGGCCCGGCTCCGGGTCCGGGTCCGGTCCGTGTCCGTGGACTTGGACTTGGACTTGGACTTGGATCTTGGCAATTGGTCATTTTGGTGGTCCGTCGGGTCATTCGCCGGGTCGGGTGCCGGGTCGGGCGGTGCAGTGGACCGGCTGCACCTTGGATTGCTCTCCGTGGGTGTTGTGCACCCGCCACACCCAAGCAAGTACTTTTGGATGGAAGTCTCCGGAATGAGACTCTTCAGGTGTCCATCACTCCACTTACCATCCACGACCTCCAGTATTAAATGGCTCCTGCAATCAACACCTGAGCTGGGACTGCCTATAAATAGGACTAGTCTGCATGTCATTCTATACCAGCAAAACAGCAAACATTCCTTGTTAGCTCTGCATTCCATCTTAGCTGCATTTCTTAGCTCAAGTCCAGCAGCTTCTGTCCTCGTCGGAAAAGTCCTGTTCGCCGGAGCTCGAAGATCCTGCGGTGCTGCAATCCTCGAGACGTCGTCGTTTCATCTTTGGGGACGAAACGCCAAAACCGAGAGCACTACCGGGGCGTTTTTCGTCTTGCGGAGAGAGGACTCCCTCGACTCGACGGTTCTTGTGTTGTTTATTTTCTTTTGTTATTTAACAATTTACTTGTAATAGCAGTTTGTAATACCTACAAGTCATTGAAAGGTTGTGTATGGAACATAGTCAGAATCTAGGTTTTCATGCTTAATAATTATATCAGTCTTCTTTCTAAACTAAATTGTTCTCATTTTACTCCTTTGTTATATTTTAAAGCAAATATTTTATGGAACAGGTGCTTATTAGTAATATATACAGATTTTTCATGTAACAGAGAAAATGAAGAAATATAATGTTTTTTATAAAATATCATCGAAAAGACGTCGATCAGCTAATGCAGATTCTAGCATCATTCCCACGAGACATCCATGCTCCAACACATTTCCATCGTCAGATACTAATACATCACCTCCTGCCAAGACTTTGGGGGATGCTTGTTGGAATATTGGTCTGCATGAGATTACGATCGACCATCATATAGAGAACTATTATGCAAATACAGAGCTTTATGATGTTAATTACTGATCAACTACAGAATGGATATGATGTTATGGCTAGTTAACAGTTTAAAAGTTTATTCAATAAAATAATTTTGTGAATACTGAACTCATATTGTTCATCAAAAATAAAAAGTACATGGCAGGATTTTGGAATATTGAAGTTTCACCAATTTTTGGTGTTGGGGATGCCTATTCCAATGAAACAAAAACTATTGGTAAGTCATACTTCTTTTTCCATCAACAATTTACGACTCTTTCGGACTTAACTATTATCTACACAATCGAGATTCAATATTATTGTGTTACTCCCTCCGTCCCATTATTAATTCTTGTCCGGTATACCAAATCGGGACGTCCCGAAATTCTTGTCCACTTTCCATATTTGACAAAAAGTAAAACAATTAATCTAACTTAATCATACTTAAAAATAATTAACTATCCTTTAATTAAACATATTACTCCCCTCAATTATTACACCCCTCAATTACTCCCCTCACATTTCACTCTCACTACAAACCCTACTTTCATTCTAAATCAAAATCCGCCGCCCCCCAACCAAATCTTGAAACCATTTTCTTCCTCAGGAAGAACTTGTTCTTCGAAAACTCTTGCTTCCATGAAATCGGAGCCATGGGTCGGTCTCACAGCCGATGACTTCTACCACAAACCCCCACTAGCTGACGGGAATTGGGTGTCGGTGAAGAATCGAAGCAACTGGGAGAACGGTGAGGCCACGAACATACCGTGTTCGAATCCGACGCCCTCCGTCCTTAATAAGCCCAAGTCGCCTTCTTCACCGACAGATCCGCCGAGTTCTGGCGGCAAGACGTTGGCCATGGGCGACGCCACAGTTGCTGTGATGAAACCGGAAGAAAATTTCTCCTGCAGCCTTCCCCCCTCGCTGTCGAGAGGTAAATCGGGCCTATCCCCTACTTTATCACCGCCGACCGCCCAGATTTGTCCCAACTGTGGGTCTTTGGTTTCCGAGGCTACCGATCTAAGCGGATCTGTAGGCGTCGCCAGCCACCTACAGATAGATATTACCACTGATCCGGAATTGTCGAAGATACTGCAAATCTTGCTGCCATTGTACTTCAAGCCGGTGAGATCTTTCCCTTGCATTCTGTGTTTATTCTTTATGTGTTTGATGTGGATTGAGTTGAGCACGTGTGTTCTAAATGGGGTGATAGGTTCTAAAATGATGCAAATATGCTCACACTTCGCTGAAAAATGGAACATATCGATGATATGATTGAAAATATGAGATATGTTCTGATGCATTGTGGTTGTAGTGTTATCCTTAGAATTACTACAATTTGTTGTGCTCTGTGGCTTATATTCTGTGGTTGGTTTAATACTTGTTGTGCTCTGTGGCTTATGTTCTGTGGTTGGTTTAATACTTGTTGTGCTCTGTGGTTGGTTGAATATGACACTAAATAAATAAAGTAAAACATGAAGGTTGTCATTTAAGTGATAAAAAAGAAGAGATTATCTTTACAAGCACATTGCTCCCATCTACATGTCATCAAAAAAGAAGATTTGTTTTACAAAAGTTATATGGCAGAGAATATCTAAATACCTACAAACTATTAATAGTAGCAACTTGTAATTCAAAACACCATACCTTCATTATATACCTAGCCTTGCTTGAAGTTGTGTAGTCTCTTCAATCAAGCCATTCTCTAGCATGTAAGTGAAACAATCTCTTACCAAATTGACATCTACTTCCAAATCTATTGGAAGGTTGTCTGTTCTGGAAAGAGAATCCTTCTTCAAATGAGGCACCTTGTAATTATTTTGGCCTCTCACCTTCATGATCTCTATCAAGCACCCTTGTAGACTTAAGAACACCTTGTTAAGTGTCTGCGGGGTCAGTTCTTCAAAAGAATTTTTGACTGCATCAATCAATTCATCAACATTTGTGCAGTGAGATTCGGATTGAATGCTCTGAATTGCTCTGAACCATCCTAGATCATTCACGTTTGTGTCTGGAGAGTTGGGTGGTTGGTGCATAAGCCTAATGTCAAATCCGTCTTGGCAGGTTGCTGCTCTAAAATCACAGTCAGAATCCTTAATGTGCGGTTTAGCATTATCTTGCTGTATAAAAATACACTTTGATGCTAAAGGCCGGCCATTTGCTTCTAATTGCCTGGCATAATCGTTAGGATAGAAAACCTTAGGATTAGTATATTGAACTAGTATGAATTAATAATAATGTACTGTATTGAAAAATTGGAAAGGTTAGATGTTCTTCTTTTGACTGTTTTTGGCAGAGCACAACAAGAATGCCAAATCAGAATCTGACTGTTTTGACTTCTTTTTGAATGACTTGTATGTCTGATTACCAGAACATTACCTGACTAATTAGGCATTCATTTGTCACCTCTTTGGTTATTGACTCTATTGGTTTTGTCTCCAAAGTGCCAGCTGGCCTGTTTTTGCTCTTCCTTTTAGCTGCAACCTTTCTTGTAAATGGGAAAGATACCTATCTTTCCATCGAACAATACTTCACCATTCTGTCCAAAAATTGGGCGGCTAACAGCACACATGAACATGATTTTCTCTATAAACTTCTTGCTCTTGCAAGTTCGATGGGGTTCGGCCTCATTTGGGGTGAGATACATTCTATGTGAAGCCCTAGTCATATAAAACAATTTCTCATCGATGTGAACTATGTTATGCATGCTTTTGAAGGTCAATCTTTGTATTATTCTATCGAATTGTAGTGCCTCTATTGAAAATCTTAGTCTTGAGAACTTGTTATCTAATGTGAGTGCAGGTTTTATGCTATTATTGTGTGCTCTGATTAGACCTTCACTAAGCCTTCTAAACACCGTGCTCTTACTCATGCTAATCCCAGAAGCTAACCTTCGAATAGTCGATCTCTTCAAAACCGATGATTCTCCATTAAGGCCAAATCGAGTGGAATTCTTGTCCGCCCGAATTTCCTTTTTTGGTGAAACAATTTGCATGACTTTCCCTTCTTCACTTTGTTTTTTTGCTGCAGCTCATGCCCTAGACACAGTTTTTTCACAGCAGTCGAACTTGTGGTCAGCCTCGGTGATCTTGCAATGGATTGGTCTACCATTTTTGCTGTTGGAAAGAAGGAACTGGATGATGGCCAGTTTTTCCACTGTAGTAAGATCTTTTCTTCTTACCATGTTTTGGTTTTTGAATCTTCAAAAGTGAGTTTTTGGAATGTACTGTGGTATTTATAAGTAGAGGTTATGGAGGGAATCTGACTGTTTAATTTTTGATTTTGGTTATGGAGGGAATTATATGTTTAAGTAGTGGTTATGGAGGGAATTCTTGGTCTGCCTGAATTCGATGGTCTCCCGCATTCTGGATGGAAAATATTGGATGTAAACGTTTCATTTGGTTTACAACGAGAATATATTGGATGTAACATTTCACATTCTATAATTTTTTCACTCTTCATTTGGTTTCCTGCATTATTTTTGGAATATATTATTCAGAGTTGGTACAATTATTAAGTTATTTTAGTATCAATGTTCCAGAAAATTTTATTTCAAATATTTGGCAGTGACAACGAGAATCATGGGACGAGAATTATTCATGATAGAATTATTAACGAGAATTTTAATTAAAAGAAAGTAGAGAGGGAAGAGAGAGAAAAGATTTACAAAAATTATAAATTGAGGACCCATAATAACTACACAATTAACAATCCTCCTAAAAAACCGCGCCGAAACCAAATTGGACAAGAATAATGGGACGGAGGGAGTACTATCTAAGAATCAATAATGTCCATGTTTTTATGCCAGGTGAGGAAAATTACTAGGTTGTCGTCGGCGTTGAATCTAGCAATATCCCTTCAACGATTCCAATAACAGATTACCAATATCAAACAACAATACATCACTGATTATTGAGCTCATTGTAGATGATTGTACAAATATTCACCTCCACGAGGTTGTCCTTGCCACGATTTCCGCTGCTAAAAACAAAAAAAAAACATATTATATTCTATTACTAATAATATTATATAATAGTTCGTGGAAGGAAGCGGTACCTATTTAAATTTCTGGACTATCTGGATTGGAGGAGATGTTTGACAGTGCCATTAAATCATTGAAAGAAAAGGGGCTAATTATTACCTATACTAAAAAGTTCCTGGACCTCCTACTTGCTTCCGTTTAAATACCAGAAATACCATCACTTGAGAAAATATTAACCCTTCAATTCAATGGTATTTTTTAAATTACTCTAACCCAATTGCCCAATTAATAAAGCTTCAGCTCTTTGTCATATATGGCAGGTATAGCTTCTTCTTCTTCACAGCGCTTCACCGCCCCTCCACCTCCTCTACACCGACACCGACACCGACACCGCTGCTAAAGACTCCATCAAGCTTAGTGGTAAAATTTTTGCTGCTTTTTTTCCCCCCATTTTTTTCTTTCTTTTAAAAATAAAAATAATTATACACTTTAATCGTGTTTTGGGAAGTTATATTGTGGTTGCTTTGGAGTTAGGTTTCTGTTTTTCTGTTAATTGAATTTATTTTGCTTGCTTATATTCGTATTTTCCCAATTTTGATGTAAACGTTCTTTGAATATATTGATCCTAATGGCTATTTTCTGTGTTGTTAATCAAGAGGGTGGCTTTAGTGTGTTGTTGTGTGTGTTTGGGGGTGCTTGGAGATGTTGATACTATACTACTATTTATATTCAGTTCTAATTTCTTGATTTTGATCTGTGGTTATGGCGGCTCTTTACGTGGTGTTTGTTTCGAAAACTCTTTTTTTATGCCTGATTGCAAACTGAAATGCTTGGAACGGTTCAGCTGGTTTTATTGATTATGTTTTCTTTCTATGCAACCTCACTGCCCCAATAGTTCAAGAATCTTGATACAGTTGGAAAAGTGTAGTATGAAGTCATCCTTTCATCTTGTGATAGTTTATTCCTCTGCAAATGGAATATGGATAGCTCTGGTATGATAAAATGTAGCTGTAAATCAACATGTTATTTGAACTAAACAAATTGGTAGTTTTACTTGATGCATTATTTAATGCATGTGGCTCTACTTGAACTAACTCTATACAGTTTCGAACGGACTATGTGCTTTTTATTGAGGTCTTCATTTGAATTTAGTGATAAATTTTCTGATCAAGAGTTCAAGAAACTTGTTCTGCACAGTAAGTTTGTTCTGCATCAGTCAATCTAATAATTTCTTCCAACTTTTGGATCCCCCAAAATTGTAACCAAGGTTCTTCTTTCAGTTTAATTTGAAGTACGGCGGTCAAAGAGTGGCGACCATGCTCATGTATCTAACCGATAATGTTGAGGGGGGATAAACATTCTTCCCAAAGGTTACTTACTTTCCTTGCGTTTAAAAAGTATTTTGCGACGAAACAAGAAGCGTGTAGAAAGGATGTTGAATGTGCATTCGGATTCCTCCAAAGTTGTTTTACGATTGTGGCAAATCCAGCACGTTTTTTGGACGTAAGGTATTTGGGAGATATTATGACTTCATTCATAATGATGTATAATATGATAATTGAAGACGAACGAGAACTTGATGTTCCAATTGAAGTTGCAAGAGACGTGTCAGCCACAAACACTACAAGAAATTCACCGTATACTGACGGAATATTCAGTCGGTAAAACGTAAAAATCCGTCAGTAAAAATATTACCGACAGAATACCGACGGAAATAAGGTGTCGGGTCAGGCTTTGTCGGTAAAATTTACCGACGGAATTCCGACGGAAAAGTTCCGTCGGGAGAATGTCACTGGATATTCTGTCGGGGCGTAAGCCCCGACGTTTTACCGATGGATATATTCCATCGGTGAACTTTACCTACGGAAAATTCCGTCGGTAAGTTTAGAACTCTACCGACGGAATGCCGTCGGTAATCCCTCGGTACCTCATTTTTTTTTTAATATTTTTTTATTTTTTCGTACCTAGTTCTCGACAACCTGCATTTTTTAACCAACCAACACAGTACATACATATAACTATTCAAATCAAGTCAAAAAGTAAACCGAAACTAAAATATAAATATATAAATCATAAAATCCAAATATTCAGTATATATACATAACACATAAATAAGTCAATCATAAAGAGGTGGCAGGAGGGGACTGAGTGCTGTCGTCCGGAGGCTCTCGTCGGCTAGAGGAACCCATCATCTCCATAAGCTGGTTTATCTGCGCTTTCATGAATGTGACCTGCTCTTGGAGGCTCCTCCTAGCTGCCGACTCCTCCTCCAGTCGGCGCATGATCTCGGCATTGCTCTGGGATGTCACAAGTGAAGAAGTAGAAGAGCGGCTGACGGCGTTGATGTAGCCGCTCCCTTCCTCGCTGAAACCGTACAGCCGCTGCTTCTTGTCCCGAACCCCTTCCAACCGCAGATAAATTGCGTTTTTATCCGCGTTGGGGCCTTCTTCAGCAGCAATCCGCTCCACCTCCGCCTATTACAATATAAAAATATAAATTAGTCAAACTCAAAATTCTAGAATAATGTTCTACATATTGTAATTGTGTGCTTACATGAAGTCTCGCCGCCTTCATGTTGGAGAAGTCTCCACCTTTGTAATGGAGACTCTGGAAAGTGTCAAAGGCGGTGGACTCTAAGGAGCATCCCCTCTGAGAAGCCTATTCATCACATGCATAAACAAAATTATGTCAAAAACAAAGATATAAGAAGCTAAAAAACATATAAAATGAGACTTACCGTAGACTAGGAGTACTGTAGGGCTGACCGGGACCCTCCTTTGTGCTTGCTCATCCCGGCACCCGGCTCTGGCTCTGACTTGCGGCACTGGGAAGCAGTCTCCGTCTTCTGGAGTACCTCCTTTGTGATAGGAGGTCGACGTGTCATTTTGCACATTTCTCGTAGCTTGTTCATTTAGGGTTACGTGTTTTTCCCCATGAGATGACCAAACTTTATAATTTTTAACGAATCCCTTCATATAAACGTGCTCTCTTACAACTTGTGTAGACAAAAACAACTTATTCTTACAATTTTTACACGGACATCTAATTTTTTCCCCGTCCGTATAAGCTGTCTGACTACTTGCCCAATCAATGAAATCCTCAATGCCATTCACAAATTGAGGATTCAATGAACCGTCTACTGTCCACCATGTATACATCCACGAACGACTCATTATTTCAAATCCTGATTGTATATCCGTTACTAAGTTGAATGTAAAAGCAATAGCATCAAAAGAATTGAGTTACAAACCGTTAAACTAGAGAAGCATGGTATTAAGTTAGGCAAAAATGTTATGGTCCCCTTGCAAGTTTATTTTGTCACGATCTAATAATAGTTAGTAACGTCCTCTACTATCTCGGTGATATATTTAATGTGCTAAAAGTTTAATATGATAGTGCAACATGCTAAAGGAGTCCAATCACAATATTTAGTTAATAATTCTTGATTAGGTTGCTTGCTTTGATATTAAGATTTATAATTAGCAATAAACCAAATTAAGTAAAGTGAAAAATGGATTGATAACAAAAACAAGAAACAGAGAGCTCGTTTCTAGCTAAGAAAGATTAACATTTTTCTTCATGTCAAGAGGTTTTAATACATAAGGATTTCTGGAACAACATATGACCCTCCTACAGACAACATACCACAAACAACAGTACTAAATCATAATAACATTTTCCATACAAGGGGATCCTAAAATCAATAGCAGCATGAAAGATACTAATTACCCAATCCCCAACTAGTCTATACAGAGCTTCACCACGAAGCACTCGAAATAGAGTTATCACAAATGTTACATACAACTGACTTCAAAAAAATGGATAAGGCAGTAAAATTAAGTGTAGAAGATTCATTGAGATGATAGTAATAAGCATGATAAGGTAAAAATGGAAGGAAGTTCATCAATTTATGCTTGCAAAGTCGTATAATTTATGCTTGAAAGAAATCGAGTTCCTAAAACTTTACATCAAGAAATGCAGATTCACCTCAGTTAAGGGGAGGCGGAGACGGCGGCGACGGAGGGGGGAGGCGGAGACGGCGGCGACGGTGAGGGGGAGGGCGGCAGGGGGCGTCTGAACCAGCGAAATGTACTGGTTCAGACTGATTTTGCCCATATATGAATTAGGGCTTACCGACGGATTACCGACGGATCAAATGTTTAAAATTTAAATAATTCATAAATTAAAATCAAAGGTTGCCGAAGGAATTTTCCGTCGGCAAAAAAGAATTAAAAAAATAATAAAAATATGATTTAACGACGGATTTTTCCGTCGTTAAATCACCGACGGAACATATCCGTCGGCATTCCATCGGTAAAATCGACGTTTCACATTCTGTCGGTATTCCGTCGGTAAGCCGACCCGTGTTTTTATTCCGTCGGCAATTCCGTCGGTAAAAACGAGATTTCTTGTAGTGAAATTTTGAATTTGAAGAACCTCAACCCGACTGATTTAAATGCTTTATTTATTGATCTAGCGAAATTAAAGACACGGATGCTCATTTCCTGCTTCGGAATGCACTGATTGAAATTTGTGGAATGAGTTTTCGTTTTCTGGAAATTAGATATTAAGATGTAACCTATGATTTTTATTCAAGTAATTTAAATTATCTTTTTTGCAATTAATTGTAATTTTTTTATTTAATATATTATTATATTTAATTTAATTATATAATTAAATTAAAATTAAAAATTTTATATCATTAAATTATAATTAAAGATATCATATAATTGTATTTTAGTTTGATTTTTAAGAGTATAGAAAGAGAATCTTTTTACGGATACGAGAATGCCTTGGAAATGCCCTAATTGGAACTGATGAATTTTGGGGATTTTTTTAGAATTGGATCTATAGCTGATCTCTAGATTTTCTCCTTCATTTCTTGTATCTTGCAAGTATGTAGCATTCATTGCTTAGAATTAATTCATGCCCCTTCCTTTTGTGTACAGATCTTGTGAAATTCATCATTTCTTGATTGTGTTAAGATAGCTTAGATTACTCTTCTGGGATATTGAAACTATGTTGTAAGTGCAGCTTTGGTGATTTCGTTGACATGATTGTTGGTCCCGAGAGAGACGAGTCTTCAGGTGTGGAATACACCTGAGTCAAAGTTCAGCAACGCGCGCGACGGTCGATCTGCTTGAATCGATCGCCGAACGCGTGGGCAGAGAATCCTTCTACTGAGTACGGTCTACTGAATTCAGTCAGTAGAACAGTAGTTCAGAATCAGGTTTCGAGTGCGGAAGAATAGGCCCAAAATAATATTCGTCTAAGTCTGAAAACACCGTTTTTATGCTATTTGATTTAAAGTCAGTTTTATGCAAGTGAACAATTAAGCAGAGCGACAATAAATCAACACAGTTTTTAAAGTGGTTCGGATATCAAGCGATCCTACGTCCACTGTCCCGAAAGGTCAGGAGGCTATTTATTATACTGAGATAGTCTCAGTCAGCTTGTACACAGGACAAAGCTGCGTCTTGGGGATTATACTGAGCAAGTCCCAGTTTACAACGGTTATCAAACTAAAGTGTTTGACAAACTCTCCAACTATGAAGGAGTCCTTTTACAATAAGGAACAAGTTCAAATATGAACTCCTTCGTTTAAGCTATGAATATTATAATAAGATCAGCTTAGATTAGATAAGGAACGAGATAGAACTCTAGAGAGAAGAACTATAAGAATATATCTATGAAAGGTAAGTTCTTCTCTGGATATGGCTTAAATCTTCTAGAGTGTTTGTTCGGTTGAGCTCGGTTCCTTGGATGTGTCCATCATCGTCATGATTGACCTCACATCTCTATTGCTCTGCGTGAAGACTCTTCTCTATTTATAGAGGTGACCTAGGCATATGTCCGTTGGAGAGGACGATGCCACGTGTCACTCTATGGGGTAGCAAACGGCTTTATTTCAATTCTGTAGAGTCCACTAACTTTAATGAAAGTGGTTGACTTGCAGCTTTATGTCGGAGACTCTGCCAGCTGGCTGCTTGTCATTGGTCGAGGTACAGAGAGTGGTTGAGACCTATTCAGACTTCAAGGTGATACCGAAGCCGACTTCTCGGATGTACGACCTCGGACAACTCTACCGAATTGTTCTTCGAAGTCCATGGTCGGTTAAAGTAAGCCGACCGACCGTTGCTCGAGTCCGATCTTGATTCGGTAGATAACTTCGCCGAGTCCGCTTTATCGAAGATCAACTCGAGTACGGTGAACTACTCCTGCCGAGTTCGGTTCGATCGACTCCTTTCGCATATCTTGCTCCCGCCGAGTCCAGTATTTACCGAGGATCAACTCCGAGTACGGTGAACTACTCCCTGCCGAGTTCGGTTCGATCGACTCCTTTCGCATATCTTGCTCTCGCCGAGTCCAGTATTTACTGAGTCTTCTACTGAATGCACAACTGTTGAACTTTAGCTAGTCTACTGAGTTCCTAACACGGTGAACTCAGTTAAGCTATAATAATATCGAAAGCTCATCATCCAGCTAGGGTTTTGGGATCTTCAAATCTATCATAATGAACCTAATTCCCAACAATTATCAATGTCAATATGTAAACATAATTTGAGAAGATCTACAGTGAGTGGTATATGAATTTGAGTTGGGGAGGAAGGATAAAAGAGTTGGTCACCTAATGAATTAACGAATATCTAGCAAAGGAATCTTTATGTATATAGCTTATCGTCTTGCTGTATAATATTGGAAAGGTCGTCTCTGTCATTGAAGATGTGGTTTCTGTGATATGCAGTTGCAGGAGTGAAAATCTTCATAATAAAAAAATATATTCTAATACGTTATATATTTTGATATGATGGAAAATCATATATGTGCAATATTATGTAAAGATCGCATCAAAATCATCTGATCTCCTTTTGTTTATATTCCAACTTGCAAGGACGACTACATGTGGTGTGAAATCGTATCTTTATATGCTTTCTCTCTGTTGAATGTAAATCTCTAACCTTTTGTTACATTCTTCTAAAATATTCTTTAAAATATATATAACCTTCAATTTGGTTTACTGATATAATGTTGATATCTTATTTTCTTTTAATTATTAGGTGCTGAAAAATTGAAAAATTTATGTGATCGAGTATTATTCTTTTGATGAATGTCAGGACATGAAAAATGCAACTGAATAATTTAAAAGGACAATCTATATAGTATTTGTGTTGTATTTCAGGATTATCATCAATTACATTGAGTTCCACCACTGTTGCGACTTTTTGCTTAGATTAATATAGCTACTGCATATATACATGTACAATATCATTCTAATCTCCTAAAATTGTTCACAATTAACTACACCACATAAATATAATACGAGTTCATTTAATAGTTCAAAATATTTGGTCATGGAGGAGTCGAACTTTTTATACTTATGATTATACTGTGTAACATAACTATAAAAGAGATATTGAGGACACATATTTGGGCACACATCATTATTTCAACAGATATTAAATCACTGATAGATTTAGCAACTGATTAGAATATCATTTAAAAAATATTTAATTTTAAAGAAACAAAGACATTTGGTAAAATATGTTCTTATTATTTTATTTTATTTTTGTTACAGATTTTTAATTTAATGAAGATAATACAAAAAGATATTGATCTTCAAAGAAGATCTTAAAAAAGGCATCGAACTACCAATGCTAATTTTAGCAACATTCCTTCAACGAGTATATGCTCCAACGAGGTTCCAGTACCAAATCACAATACATCACCTACTACTTAACTTTTAAGAAATATATATATGAATAACGACCTCCATGATGTTACAGTTGTGCATGATGTAGAGGATGCAAATTATATCAATGGTTAGCTCTCATTTTATTGAGTAGTAAATTATTTATTTTTTAAATAATAATTTTTTAAACGAAGCAACAAAGTATTCTATATCTAACTAATCTGTTGGTCCGGAGACGATAGTCAGGTGTAGAGGGGGGGGGGGGTGAATACACCTGATCACAGTTTCTTTTTCTCAAGGCGAAGGACAGTGGCATTTTTTAGTGCAACTGATGAACAGTGCCAAAAAGTAACCTTCGATCACTGGGTCAGAGTGGGTCAGCTATTGAGCTCTCCTACTGACTTTTGTCAGTCGTTCGAAAATCAGTCGGAGACGTGCGGATGGGTGTGGGGCCCGGAGATTCGTCTCAGTTTTGAAAAACGCTTTTCACAAATCAAGTTCTTTTGACTGTGCGCTTTTGAAACACGTTTTATGCAAACATATGATTTTGAACAGTTATGATATGCAATAAAACAGTAAAGAACACAAGCGATTTAACGTGGTTCGGATACGCAAGATCCTACGTCCACGGTCCTGACAATGGCAGGATAACTTGTTGATTATACTGAGAAAGCCTCAACAGGTATCTGTGCACTGGACAGATCCTTCTAAGTTATAGTCCTTAGCGACTTTACAATTCAAACCGAAGTTCGAAAGGGATGGAATAATCTCCAACTAAGAAGGAGTTCTTACAATAAGAACAATTCACAGAAAGTGAACTCCTTCGAATCTAAGCTATAAATATGGCAATGAGCTTAGTCTAGAGAAGAGAGGGATCTAAATACTCTAGAGTGAAGAACTAAGAATATTCTAAGAAAGCAAGTTCTTCTCTGGATAATCTTTGAGTTTACTAGAGTGTTCAAAGCTTGAGTGTGTTTCCCTTTTTTTTATTCCGTGCGTGGAGCTTCGAATTTCTTCTCTATTTATAGTTGTGAGCTATGGCATATGTCCGTTGGAGACCACGATGCCACGTGTCACAAGTTTCCAAAGAAAACGGCCATAATTTCGAATTTGTTGCAGCAGGGCAGTTAATTACTGTACATGAGAGCAGCTTTACTGTATAGAGCAGATATGGCGCTGTCGGCTTCTCATTGGTCGAGGTTTGTGGTTGGTGAGAATGTGTCAGAGTCAAAGTTGACTATTCAAACAACCTCGTAAGATCTTCTCGCCGAACTTCGAAAAGACTTGTGCGGATCGGGTCGTTTTACGTCGGACACGATAGACTAGATAAGTCTCTATCTTCTTCGACCGAGTCGGCCGACAAGGAATACATCTACCGAGTAGGTCGGTTGGCGGCTGACGAAGGTGCGAGCTTTGCATATGTTCTTACGCTAATGGCTTATCGGTGACGGGGCTGTCTCCTACTAAGGTGAAGATCAGCTGCTGGCTGAAGAACGCAAGCTCTTACAAAGATGACGTGGGGTTCTGGAAAGTAACTTCGTCAGAATATCAGTCCAACAGTTTACCTCGTACAGGACTTAGACAAAAGATAATCAACATAAACAAGTCTAACCTATACATCATCTAATCCTATAGACACACTGCACGACTGATATCAGCTGGGTTTTGGGATCTTCAATTCCATAGTACTACTATGATTTCCCCCAATATTCTTTTAACCACTAGACAGCTGAGTACCATCTACTGACTCATAACCCAACAATTTCCCCCTAATTGATGATGCCAAAACCTCTATTTCTAACCATCTAGCCTCTATTCTAAAATAAGGAACGAAGAGCTAATCTACTGACAACAATTTCCCCCTGATTCATCAGAAGACAATCAAGATGATCAATAAAACATCAAGTCAGTAGGCGAGATATAGGCAAAATCAGAGAACGATTATGTGAGTGTGTGTCAGATCACTTAGTGATTAGTTGTGAGAAAACACAGACAAAAGCCATGAGACAATGAGTAATTGTCTGGCAAGCAATATGAACCAATATATATATAGACAGAGAGTACATGGGCCCTATTACTATTACAACAAATATGAGATGAGAGATCAAGTCTGACTTCTGAAATTCTTCGTGCGTTTCTTAAAGTCAGCAGACTTGTCAGCTGGAGGGTCCAGGTAGTAATACTTGTAGACTCTTGAGCGTAGAACCTGGATTTCCTCATAATCATCTGGATCGTACATATTCAGACATAGATGAACAACAGCTTCTCCTACTTCTCTCTCAATCTCTTTTGTGCACAGCACGCCGCGAGTAGTCCTAGGAGGAGGGATTCACCTGAAGGCTGGAGCTCTGAAGGGTATTTTCTCTTTCTCCATGATGTGGCGGATCTGATTTCTGAAATCCATATCAAATCGACTGATAAGTCCATCAAAGTGTTGATCAGCTGATTTGTCAGTCTCATAGATACCCCAAACATAGTATCCCTTAATAAAGTCTTCTTTCAGTTCCTCCCACTGCTCGTTGAGCTCGGCTGGCACCCATTTATCCACATGAGGTGTAGGCTCCTTCTTGATATAAGGTGCCCTTCTGAACTTGGATCCTCGTGGAATCTACTTCCTTGGATCAGATGTTGGCTTTGCGGATAGGCTAATCATTTTAGCCATGTCAGCTATCCTCTTTTTCTCTCTGAGAGCCGCTGCCCTTGAATCTCCTCTCCTGAGATTTAGTCCCTGCAGCGTGGCTTCCCAAGTAGCTCTGTCCTCTGCCTCCTGCTCAGGTGTGAGATTAGTCGGGTAATAACTCTGTGCAGTTGGCTGGACCTCAGACACTAAGGCCTTGGCTAGCTCCTCCTGAGCTTTCTTCTTATCCTCAGCCTTCTTGGCCTTAGCCTTTCCAACAACTTTCTTTGGCTTCTTGCCTTTCTTAGCCTCTTCCAGCTAATGCTCATGATCAAGCTTATCCTGAAGCTGTTGAGCAATCTGAAGATCATAGGCTTCTTGCTCCGCTTTTGATTTTAACTTGCGAGCCGGGGAAGATAGAGAAATGGGTTCAGTGGCGATCTCCTTCCCCGATCTCTGCGGTGGCAATACCTGAGGCTCTTCTTCTTCTTGATCCAAGAATTTTGCGATTTCGTCTATGTGCTGGGCAGATGAGATGGGAACTGCCTCAGTCACTATCTGCCTCAGATGGGTGTATTCCAGCAGGAGTACAGCTGAACTGGGTCCAGCCTGAGCGGCTGACCCTTCTCCTTGAGCTGTGCTGGCCCCTTCCCCCTTACTTCCTTCCTCCACCAATTCAACCATAGCCGGTTCCGCCTCAGTTTCTTCCTTTACTTCTCCTTCCCCCTTTTTGGCATCATCTGCCTTAGAGAGGTGAGAGCGGATGGCTTTGATTTCTCGTTTAACATTGTAGACTGATTCTTTAATGAGAGTGGCAGTGGATTCGAAGTCTTTGATGAGGTCGCGGTACATTTCCCAATCTTTTCCTTGATCAGCTCTGAATTGCTTAAGTTGCGCGGCTGACTCCTGACGGAGTTTCAACAAAGCCTGATCGTGGGAATCTGTCATCTCTTTCTGAATGGCCTTAAGGGCCTCTGCCTGTTGTTTTATAGCAGTTTGTAGGCAGGAAGTGGCCAATTTATTCCTTTCTTTCATTTCGGCCTTGACTGAAGCAAGAGCCTGAGCCAGCTGCTTAGAGAAAATCTTCTGCTGAGTTTGAAGGAGCTGCTGACTCTGTGTTTCCAAATCTACCTTCTGAGCTGCTAAGGCAGTGTCAATTATCTCCTGAATATTCAGTTGAGGAGTAGGAGCTTCTGAGACTTTCTTCACGCCTTCAGCCAGTCGGGCTACACTAGCCGTTTGGGCCTTAGTATACTGGGCCCATTTTATATGAACATCTTTGGTTAAGAGGCAATTTTTGTTCCCTTGCCGTCTTATGGCCTTGTTCACCGACTTAGAGGTGACGGAACCGATTGGTTGTATCTGATACGAGCTTGTTCCGATCCTTTGCTCAGAAATCCCGAGTAGTTTCTCTCGACTGCGCTTCGAGGCACCCGGGGATGATACGTAATAAGGGTAAGTGAGAAGACATGCATTAAATGTGCTGCAGGCAACATTAATTACCAAATCAATTTGAATGAGAACGGTATCTACTGACCATTCCTTAAAGAAATTGATGGCGGGAAATAAATGCTTGTTAACTACTGAATGCGATCGACTGATATAATAAATGCAAGCATGTCAACAAAAACGTTAAGTATTCAATACTACGCAAACCTCTTCAGCTAAACTTTTACGATCAACTGGTTACCGTTAAGACTTAGGAGGATGGTTGACGTGCTGAAGACCACGTTCCCCCTTGCTGTGTACAGTATGATTCTCCCAAATGAATCACTGTACTGATCATCTGACCTGTCATACTGGTTCCTTCCGTCTGATACCAATTGTTGCCAATTACAGTTATCAGTAGTTGTCCTCTACTGACATGACTCAGTAGGATCCAGTAGACCTAGCTCAACTGATAGTTCTCTGAATCTGTTCTCAAATAGTGGTTTGGTCAGTATGTCTGCCCTTTGCTTGTCAGTAAGGACTTTCTACATTCTGATATCCTTCTTCTAGACATGGTCTCTGATGAAGTGGTGTCGGATATCCACGTGCTTGCATCTCGTATGTAGAACTTGATTCTGAGTTATTGCAATAGCACTTGTGGAGTCACAGTAGATGGGCACTTCATTCTGAATGATACCATAATCTCTCAGTTGTTGTCGAAGCCAAAGGATGCAGGCGCGGCACAACTTCCGGCAGCCCATATACTCGGCCGAAGTGGACGTTGCTACTGAGTGTTGTTTCTTTGAAAACCATGATATCAGCTTGCTGCCTAGGAACTGACATGTTCCGGAAGTCGACTTTCGATCTATCCTGCATCCTGCATAATCAGCATCAGAATAACCTGTCAGTATAAGATTATCATCAGCAGGATACCATAACCCAGCGTCAAGTGTTCCTCTTAGATATCGCGAGAATCTTCTTTGCTTGAGTCTAGATGACTTCGCTTGGGATCCGCTTGAAATCTTGCACATACACCTACAGCATAAGTTATGTCGGGTCGGCTAGCTGTTAAATATAATAAAGAACCAATAATAGTTCTATAATCGGTAGAGTTAACGAAGCTCCCTCTTTGTCTAGATCGATTTTAAAATTTGTGTTCATGGGGATCTTGGACCGGCTTGCTCGAATCGCGGCCGAATCTTTTGAGAAGATCTCGAGTGTATTTAGCTTGATTGATGAAGATTCCTTCAGGTGATTGCTTCACTTGAAATCCAAGGAAATAATTCATCTCTCCCATCATCGACATCTCGAACTTCTCCTTCATTATCTTCTCAAAGCTGGCGGCATATGGTCTCGTTTACGCGGCCGAAAATAATGTCGTCCACGTAGATTTGCACCGGTAGGATGTCATCTCCCGACTTTATGCTTGAATAGGGTGCGATCTATCGTCCCCTTCGAAAACCTTTCGAAGTAGAAAGTCGATAGGGTATCGTACCAAGCCACGGGTGCTTGTTTTAACTCATACTGAGCTTTTCGAAGTCCGTACACCTGATGTCCCTGCTGAAAGCCGGGCGGTTGTTCCACGTAGACTTCTTCCTTCAGTACGCCGTTCAGAAAAGCTGACTTTACATCCATCTGATATACTTTGAATCCTTGATGCGTTGCGTAGGCTAGGAAAAGACGAATGGCTTCCAATCTTGCGACTGGAGTGAAAGTTTCATCAAAGTCGATTCCTTCTGGTTGACTGTATCCCTTGGCAACTAGTCGAGCTTTGTTTCTGACGATGACGTTGTTTTCATCACGCTTGTTTTTGAAGACCCACTTAGTACCGATCACATGCTGATGTCTAGGTCTGTCAACAAGCTCCCAAACTTTGTTTCTGATGAACTGGTTCAGCTCTTCTTGCATGGCGATGATCCATTCAGCATCGTTAAGTGCGTCCTCTATTGACTGAGGTTCTTCTGTAGACAAGAAACAAGAATAAAGTGAGCTTTCTCCTTGATTTAATCTCGATCTTGTTCTTATCATTGTTGATGGATCTCCTATTATGAGATCTGAAGAATGAGCGTCAAGCCATGAACGTCTGAGTCTGGCTTCTTCTTCTGATACTACTTCTGCAGAAGCAGTAGGAGTGTTAGGCATTTCAGTAGTACTGTTCTGAGATTGCAGCAGTTCAGTAAGAAGGTTAAGATCTACTGAGTTTCCAGGTTCAGGGGCATTTAGCTCAGGAACATTAATCGTTCCCCCTGAGTTTATATTCTCAATAGAGGTCTCAGTTACCACTGGGGCTTCCTCATCGACCGTTGTTACCTGTTGTTGATTCTGTTCAGTAGAATCAACCAGGTCAGCTACATCACCTGTTGGTTGAGTATGAGTTTCTTCATCATCTGACTCATCATCCCAACAATGCAGAATCTTTTAAGTTTTATCAGTCAGTCCGAGATCCTATAGCTTGCTGCGGACATCATCAGTATTTGTCTCTGTAGTTTTCCTGTTCTCAGTAACAAACTCATCAAAAACAACATGAGGGCTTTCCTCCACGCAAAGAGTCCGATAGTTAAAGACTCTGAAGGCTTTACTGACTCGGGAATATCCTAAGAATACCCCTTGATCAGATTTGCTATCAAAGACCTTCAACCGATCTTTCCCGTTATTGTGGATAAAGCACGGACAACCAAAAATATGAAAATGAGAAATAGAAGGAATTCTCCCTTTCCACAATTCGTATGGTGTCTTCATGTGTTGCTGTGTAAGTAGTGAGCGATTCTGAGTGTAGCAGGCTGTGTCAGTAGCATCTGCCCAGAACTTAGAGGGTAGCCCAGAGTCTGCTAGGAGCGTCCTTGCTGCTTCTTTGAGTGTTATGTTTTTGCGTTCAGCAAGTCCGTTCTGTTGAGGAGTACGAGCAGCTGATGTCTCGTGCTGAATTCCCTCTTTCTCGCAGTACTCTTTAACTACTGAGTTGAGAAATTATGTTCCTCTGTCTGAGCGAATTCTTTGTATCTTGATGTCCTTTTCCATACTGAGCTTTTTCAGTAGTTTAGGCAACTCAGTCATGACATCAGATTTGTTGGCGATGAAGATTACCCTTGTATATCTCGAGTAGTCGTCTATAATGACAAGGGCATACTTCTTGCCTCGTATAGTCACTGGAGAAACTGGCCCGAATAAATCCATGTGCAGCAGCTGAAGGATTCCATCAGTGGAAGGTGAAGGAATAGTGGATTGCTTTTCTTTGTCTGCTTTCCCTTCAAGCATGCTTCACAATTTCTGTCTTTGATGAATGATTCATTGGGTAGTCCCCTGACTTTAGAGTTCTTGGCGAGCTTGTTCATAGTCTTGAAGTTCAGGTGGCTGAGTCTCTTATGCCATAGCCATCCTGACTTGTCACTGGATTTCGTCTGTGCGAGCAAGCAAGCCTCAGGTTCTGCGGTATTCCAGTTAGCAACGTATATGTTTTTCTTCCGCGAACCTGATAACACTCTTTTCCCTGTAGATTTATCAACAATATCACAGAAGCCAGCGTCAAAGATTACTCTGTTAAGATTATCACAGAATTGACTGACAGAAAGGAGATTATGTTGAAGTCCTTCAACATATGTTACTCTTAGGCCGAAGCGGTCCCAATATTCAGCGTTCCATATCCCCTTGTGTAGCCTTTAGAGTTGTCACCAAACTCAATTCTGGGACCATCTTCTTGTATATAGTTGGTCAGCAGGCTCTTCTGGTACGTCATGTATCTTGAGCAGCCGATGTCCACTATCTATGGGTCCTTATGCACCTGCAAAACAGAAGCATTTTTAGGTACCCCTTGGTTCAGTTGGGTCCTTACATGTTAGTGGGTGATTTCGGAACCCAAATCTGCCTCGGAACCTTAGAAGTCTGAGACTTCTTCTTCTGAACCTTGTCAGTTTTCTTCTCCACAGGACTCGGAGATACTGACTTTCTGCTGATGATTTTTGGTTCAGGAGCTTTCTTCTTCTGAGTCTTTGCGCTTCTCCTGACCCTGGGCTCATAATAGTATGAGCCGTACTGAGACGGGTGCTCGTACAGTGGCTCATGGTAATGTTCTGCCCATCTGACCTTCTTGGTTCCCCCTGAATTTGATTGCGGTGTCCTGGGGCTGGAACCTTTGGTCAGCTGCTTGTTGTTGCTCGGCTGAGGTGCAATCATTTTCTATTTGTTCTTCACCTGAGGTGTGGTGTCAGCAGCTTGCACCTTTCCTCTGACAAACCTATCAGCCAGCGCTTCTGAGCTTTTCGAGGTAGAAGCTTCGTGGGTATAGCCAAGTCCTTCTTTCATGACAGTTGGCCGTTGTGCTCTGAGCATACTTTCTAGCTTCTCCTTAGCTCCAAGGTACTATTCAGTCATCAGTCCTCGCCAGACCTCGTCACTCCTCCTGAGTGAGTCATAATATTTCTGTACGTCTGAGAGCTTCTGACTGAGCTGGGCTATTTCAGTCTCTTTCTCAGAATTGTCCTTAGTCAGAACTGAGATCTGAGTCTCTTGAAGCTGAGACTTAGTCATAAGAGATTCGATCTCTTCCTTGAGTCTCACAACTAGATTCTCTGACTCAGTAGAGACCTGACAATCAGAAGAAAGTCTCTGATTTTCAGCCTTTACCATCTCCAGTTCCTAGATCGTTCTGCTGAACTCTCTGCTCAGCTGAATTTGTTCCTCTAGCAGATTATCGTATGCTTGTACCACATCCAGAGGATCATCTGTAACCGAGCACGTGTCGTGTGTGCTGTGTGAAGAAGAGGTTATATTAAGTTTGGAGTTTACCTCAGTCTCTTCTCCGGCCATCAGACAGTATTCAGCTGTTCCTTCAGGAACCGTTTCTCCGACCTCAACTGCTACAAATGCAGCTTTGTCCTCAGAGGAATACATAAATGTATCCTCCTCAAGTGAATTGTCGGATATCTCTCCGGCGATGTAGGCTTGCCTTCTTTGGGCAAAATTTTCTCTTCTGGCTTGCCGTTCTGCTCGTTGAGCAACTGAGAGTTCAGGACAGTCGTACTGATAGTGTCCCTCCTTCTTACAGTTATAACAGGTGGATGTTCTGCTGCTTTTTCCAGCTGAAGCTTTGGATGGACTCGCAGCAGACTCTGTGTTCCTGTATTCAGTAGAAGGATTAGATTCTTCCCTTTTCTGATAATCTTTCTTACCTGAGGGAGAAACTCTTTTGTATTTCCTCAGCTTTCTGACTCTCTCCTTTTCTCTCTGATATTTGAGAGCCATCACAGCCAGCTGGTCAGTGCCTGAAGTCTCACAAGATTTTACTTCGATAGTGGCCACTGCCTTGCTTGAGGAAATCGGTTTGGATCCAGTTTTGCTGACAGTTGCTTTAAAAGCATGATCGATCTGTGTGTCAGCTGGAGCACTGGAACACCTTTGGGGTAGACTATGCTCAAATTCCTCCGTCTTTAGTTCTGAAAATACAACATCAGGAGTTAGAGCATTTAGATCAGAGCGACGTAAATAAGTAGCAAATGGAAGCCACTTCTGTCGAGGTAGCGCTCTCAAGATCTTTGTGTTCATCTCTTTGTTGGTGAACAACTTCCCCAGCCCATTGATGACATTGACTTGGTTTGTAAATCTGACACTGAGCTCGTCAATGGTCTCATTGAGCTCCATTGCAAAGGCTTCGAACTTCTGAAGCTCTAATTCGAGCTTGTTTTCTTTGATCTGCGGGGTTCCTTGGCTCGATGCGGCCAAAGCATCCCATAGCTCTTTTCTTTGTTTTTGCGATCCTGCACCCTCCCGAGATGAGAGTCACTGAGTGTTGTCAGTATTGCGTTTCGCGCAACTCGGTCGAGGTTGTGCAACTTTTTCTCTTCAGGCGTGAAGGCTGATTTGTCTTTGGGAACCTTAGCACCGATTTGTGCTCCTACACCTCCCTGCAAGAGCGAACCGAACGCCGTCAATCATGGGAATGATGGGTCCGGTCTCCGGGACGTCCGTCAGCTTTGTCGTGCGACGATGTGAGGTGTGCCTCCATTCTCACGCGCTATACCGTGAAGTTCTCTATTGAGAACATCGGCACCATCCTGATACCTGACATGTCAGATATTATGCGAACGGGTATAAGGATGAAAGAAGAGATGCTTGTGCAGTGAAAACGTTTTCAAGGATCTGTTCGAGAGAACCCGATGAGTACGTAACCGGCGATCAGAAGAACACCGATGCTCTGATACCAATTGTTGGTCCGGAGACGATAGTCAGGTGTAGAGGGGGGGGGGTGAATACACCTGATCACAGTTTCTTTTTCTCAAACTGAAGGACAGCTGAGCTGTTTAGTGCAATTGATGAACAGTGCCAAAAAGTAACCTTCGATCACTGGGTCAGAGTGGGTCAGCTACTGAGCTCTCCTACTGACTTTTGTCAGTCGTTCGAAACTTAGTCGGAGACGTTGTGCGGATGGGTGTGGGGCCCGGAGATTCGTCTCAGTTTTGAAAAACGCTTTTCACAAATCAAGTTCTTTTGGCTGTGCGCTTTTGAAACACGTTTTATGCAAACATATGATTTTGAGCAGTTATGATATGCAATAAAACAGTAAAGAACACAAGCAATTTAACGTGGTTCGGATACGCAAGATCCTACGTCCACGGTCCTGACAATGGCAGGATAACTTGTTGATTATACTGAGCAAGCCTCAACAGGTATCTGTGCACTGGACAAATCCTTCTAAGTTATAGTCCTTAGCGACTTTACAATTCAAACCGAAGTTCGAAAGGGATGGAATAATCTCCAACTAAGAAGGAGTTCTTACAATAAGAACAATTCACAGAAAGTGAACTCCTTCGAAATTTCCCGCCATTATCAGCAGTTAATTTGTTGAACTTACTGAAGTTATCTGTTTCAGTTTTACTGAAGTCTTTCTAAGTCAGTAGTCTAGCATTCCTGTCTTTGTTTTTATAATAGTAGAGGTTTTGGCATCATCAATTAGGGGAAAATTGTTGGGTTATGAGTCAGTAGATGGTATTCAGCTGATTAGCGGTTAAAATAATATTGGGGGAAATCATAGTAGTACTATGGAATTGAAGATCCCAAAACCCAGCTGATATCAGTACTGTAGTGTCTCGATAGGATTAGATGATGTATAGGTTAGACTTTTTGTAATTGATTATCTTTTTGTCTAAGTCATGTATGGGGTAAAATGTTGGATTGATCTTCTGTCGAAGTTACTTTCCAGAACCCCACATCATCAGTGTAAGAGCTTGCGTTCTTGACCGACGATGATCTTTACCTTCGATAGAAGACGACCCAATCGCCGATAGTTATCGCGAGAAGAACATAATGCAAAGCTTCGCACCTTCGCTAGCATCATCGGTGACCCACCAAAGCCTTATCAACTTGTCAGCCGACTAAGTCGAAGAAGACAGAGATTGTCTTGAATCTACTGTATCCGACAGAAAACAACCCAATTAAGCAACAGGCGGAGGCACTCAAAGAAATCCAGCAGGAAATGACAACCTCTCATGATCAGTCTCTGCTGAAACTCCGACAGGAGTCAGCTGCTCAATTGAAAACATTTAGAGCTGATCAAGAGAATAGCTGGGAGAAATATTGCGACCTAGTCAAGTATTTCGAAGCCACTGCCTCTAGCATCAAGGACCTCGTCTACAATTTGGAGAAGGACGTAAAAGTCATCCGCACTCACCTCTCCCAGGCTGATGATGCCAAAAAGGGGGAAGGAGAAGTAAAAGAAGAACAAACTGAGACGGAACAGGCTGAGGCGAAGAAGAGTCCTGAAGTCCAATTTATTGAGGGAGGAAATCAAGGGGTAGGTTCAGCCACTCAGGCTGGAACCAGTTCAGCACCCCAGGGGGAAGGTTCAGCCGCTCAGGTTGGAACCAGTTCTGCAGTACTCCTTCTGGAGTATGTTCCCCAAGTCCAAACAACACCTACTGTGACTGAACCAGCATCTGCCTCATCTACTCAGTACATCGAGGACATTGCTCGCTTCCTCGATCAGGAGGACGAAGACGAACCACAGCCACTGCCACCGCAAAGGCCGGGGAAGGAGATTACAACTGAAGCTACTCCTCCACCTTCCCCGATGCCAAAATTCAAAACTAAAGCGGAGCAGGAGGCGTATGATCAGAGAATTGCTCAACAGCTGCAGGACCAGCTGGATCATGAGCATCAGCTTGAAGAAGCAAAGAAGGCCAAGAAGCCTAGAAAAGTGATTGGCAAGTCTGCCAAAGGAAAAGCCAAGAAGATTGAGGATGAACTGCAGAAGAAGGTTCAGGAGGAGCTTGCCAAAGCTCTCTCCACAGCAGTCCAGCCGATAGCTCAGAGTTACTATTCTTCCAATCTTACACCTGAGCAAGAGGTTGAGGACAGAGCCACCTGGGAGGCAACGCTGCAAGGACTAAATCTCCGTAGAGGAGATGCTAGGTCAGCGGCCCTCAAAGAACAAAAACGATTGGCTGACATGGAAAAGATGATCAGCCTGGCTGACAAGCCAGCAGCTGACTGGAGAAAGCAAATACCCAAAGCTTCAAAGTAGTATGGGAGAGGAGCACTCAGAGCGTCGTACATCAAGAAGGCCCCTACTCCTCACATAGACAAATGGGTCTCAGCTGAACTAAACGAGCAGTGGGAGGAACTCAAAGTCTTATTCATCAAGGGATATTATGTATGGGGCTTCTACCCATCTGAGGTACCTATTGATCAGTTGTTCGAAGAATTTCTTCGTCAAAACCTTGCCCATATCGGAGCACAAATTCTACCAATCATGGAAAGTGAGAAGATACCCATCAGAGCTCCAGCCTTCAGAAGAATCCCTCCTCCTATGACTGCTCGCGGCGTGCTTTGCACAAAAGAGATAGAAGATTAGATCGAGGCAGTTGCTTATCATCACAATATTAGCACTGATCAGCCTGAGGATCTCGAGGGAATCCAGACTCTGCGGAGAAGAATCTACAAGTTTTATTGTCTGGATCCTCCAGCTAACAGGTCTGTAGACTTCAAGAGCCGAACGCAGAGATTCAGATTCAGCCTTGATCTTCTTATCTCAGTTTGTTGTAATAGTAATAGAAACCTTGTAATCCTCTGATCATATATATCAGTTTCTATTGCTTGCCAGATAATTACTCATTATCTCATGGCCTTTGTTTGTGCTTTCACAACTGATCACTGAAGTGATCTGACACACACTCTCACATAACCGTTTCTCTGATTTTGCCTATCTCTCACCTGCTGAACTTACTGAAGTTATCTGTTTCAGTTTTACTGAAGTCTTTCTAAGTCAGTAGTTTAGCATTCCTGTCTTTGTTTTTATAATAGTAGAGGTTTTGGCATCATCAATTAGGGGAAAATTGTTGGGTTATGAGTCAGTAGATGGTATTCAGCTGATTAGCGGTTAAAATAATATTGGGGGAAATCATAGTAGTACTATGGAATTGAAGATCCCAAAACCCGGTGATATCGATCTTGTAGTGTCTCGATAGGATTAGATGATGTATAGGTTAGACTTTTTGTAATTGATTATCTTTTTGTCTAAGTCCTGTACGGGGTAAAATGTTGGATTGATCTTCTGTCGAAGTTACTTTCCAGAACCCCACGTCATCAGTGTAAGAGCTTGCGTTCTTGACCCGCCGGTGATCTTTACCTTCGCAGAAGACGACCAATCACCGATAGTTATCAGCAAGAAGAACATAATACAAAGCTCAGTACCTTCGCAGTCATCAGCTGACCCACCAAAGCCTTATCAGCTTGTCAGCCGACTAAGTCGAAGAAGACAGAGATTGTCTTGAATCTACTGTATCCGACAGAAAACGACCCAGTCGTAAAAGTCATTTTGAAGTTCAGCAGAAGATCATACGAGGTTGAAGAATAGTCAACTCTGAATACTGACACATTCTCACCTACCACAAACCTCGACCAATGAGAAGCCGACAATGCTTTACCTGCTCTGACCAACTAAAGTTGCTCTCATGTACAGTGTCAACTGCCCTGCTGCAACAATTCGAAAAATATGGCCATTTTCTTTGGAAGCTTGTGACACGTGGCATCATCTTCTCCAACGGACATATGCCTTCTCACAACTATAAATAGAGAAGAAAACCGAGCTCTACGCACGGGAAAAACAAGGGAAAACGCTCAAGCTCACGAACAACTCTAGCAAACTTAAAGACCATTCCAGCGAAGAACTTGCCTTCATAGAATATTTCTAGTTCTTCTCTCTAGAGTTCTTTAGATCCCTTCTTCTCTAGCTAAGCTCATTGCCAAATTTATAGCTTAGAAATTTCGAAGGAGTTCACTTTCTGTGAATTGTTCTTATTGTAAGAACTCCTTCTTAGTTGGAGATCATCCCCTCCTTTTCGAACTTAGGTTTGAATTGTAAAGTCGCTAAGGACTATAACTTAGAAGGGTCTGTCCAGTGCACAGATTCCTTGCTGAGGCTTGCTCAGATAAATCAACAAGTTCTCCTGTCTCATCAGGACCGTGGACGTAGGATCTTGCATATCCGAACCACGTTAAATTGCTTGTGTTATTTACTGTTTTATTGCATTGCATACAACTGATTAAAAATCATATCTTTACATAAAACGTATTTTCAAAGCGCACCAGCCAAAAGACTTTAACTTGCGAAAACGCATTTTCAAACTGAGACGAATCTCCGGGCCCTACACTCTTATCCGCACAACGTCTTCGACAGAGTTTCAAGTACTGACAAAAGTCAGTAGGAGAGCTCAGTAGCTGACACACTCTGACCCGTGATCGAAGGTTACTATATGACACTGTTCATCAGTCGCAACCAACAGCTCAGTTGTCCTTCACGTTCTGAGAAAAGAAACTGTGATCAGGTGTATTCAGCCCCCCCCTCTACACCTGACTATCGTGGTGAAATTTTAGGCAAAACTTCCTAGGTATGTCTTTTATATCTCTGTAAATTTTGGTGATTTTTAGACAAGTCCCTGTATTTTTAATAAATATTTACTTTTACACTGCCCAAAAACCATGCATCCGGGATAAGGTTTAGCAAAATATTTAGATCTCACTCCACAAAACTGATTTTGACTTGATTCTTTTTCCTAAATACTCCACACACGTTGGGGTTTGTAAAAATATTTATTTCTTATTTTTAAATTATGTGTATGAAAGCAGTTTAATACAAATTTCCGGGTAGTTAGTCGGAGCATGCATTTTCGTATTCGGATTTTTGTTGAAATGTTCTATGTTTTTCAGAAGTCATCCCTTATCCAACAAAGGTGAATATGATATCCCTATGTATGGTCCCTAGATGTTTGTTAAATATTAGAATTTTTAAAGTATGTTTAGTCCCTAAAGCTTATAGTTAAAGGTAAGTAGGTCAGAAATCGCCTCTGTCGATGCAGTAGGTACTGTTTTGGTTATAATTCTTAGAGGACTTATTATTTTTATATGAAACCAAATCTGGAATGATTTAGACTCATTAAAGAATCTACATATAGAAAATTAGAATTTATGGAATGAATTCATGTTCTGTGGAATTTTTTTAAAATAGGTATTCTGCACGAGTTAAAATAGAACATAGAAACCTAGCATATAGTTATGATATTGTTTGCAACCTAATAACTATAAGGTATCGTTGTATATGTCATGTTATAAGCTTAATACTAGAATAAGTCGTTAGAACTCGGAGTTATTTAGAAACGAGAAGTAGAAGTAAGTATCGATATACTTATCTGCATCCCATGTGCAAAATGATTAATTGTTTCATGCATATCACGACATTAAGATTTGAATTATTTCATGTTAGGATTGGCGCGCAGGACTTAATCCATTGATATACATCTTTTCATTCACTCAAAAAGGTTAAGGTGAGGTTTTTATTTTATCCTTATTATGCACTATACTATTTTTCCCATGCGTTATTCAGTTCAGGCAGAGCCTTCGGGCAATTCACGTAGAAAAACATTCGGGTTAACCTTCGGGCAATTCATGCAGAAAAACCTTCGGGTTATCCTTCGGGCAATTCATACAGTAAAACCTTCGGATTAGCCTTCGGGCATTCACGCAGTAAAACCTTCGGGTTAAGCCTCCGGGCTAGCATGTCTAATTTCTCATGTTAAATCCTTTATAGTTTATAGTTTGGATAATGTTGACCCCACTGAGTAGTCGTACTCACCCCCTTATATTTTCACCTTTTCAAATCATGGTCCGGCAGGTGCTTGAAGTGGCGGATGGTGATGGTCACACAAGAAAGGATTTAAAATGTTTTTTAACGCATTAATTTAGTTCTATATTGAACTATGCATTTGTCTTTATTTAATTCCGCGAACTAGTAGGTGCACATGTTTTTGACTCAAGACTTCCGCTATTATGAAATGCATTAAAACCTTATTGCTTTTATAAATCTATTATTTTTGAAAATTAAATTGAAAGATTAAATTTATGCACGAGGTGACGTCCCCTTAAAAGTTATGAAAATTGGGGCGTTACAGATTGGTATCAGAGCAGGTCTACTTTCCTGTAGACTTGCTTCATGTTATGCAGGAAATTGACCATCATCACTGCCACAGCATCGTGCCGGCGAGGTAAGAAAGATTTTCTAAGTTAATTTTGAAGCTCAATATTGAAAGCATGTTTTTCTAGCATGGCATGAGCATGATTTTATGCAAGTAAATTATGATAATATTTTAAGTCCTCGAAGATGTTGCCTTAAGATAAGAACTTAGATGCCTTACATAGTTGAATTTTATATGAACAATAGGAAAATTCCTCCGAGAAGACAACCCATTAATAGTAGTGGAGGGATAGTAGATAACCCTCTAGAGAACCTTAGCAATTTACAGTTGCTGGAAGCTATTAGGGAAATGTTCTCGCAACGCCAAGGAGGAGATCCAATTATAGTTAGTAAACTTGACTACCTCATGAAACATTTTATTACTTAACCAAACAGCCGTAGTTGTTTTTGATTCCGGAGCGTCGGATTCTTTCATATCGAAAAGATTTTACGACAAAGTAGCCGAGAAATGCGAAGAGGAGAGTGCAGCATGCAAGGTCGGATTTCCTGTAGCAAGGCAAAGGAAACAAACCGTCGAGTAAAAGGAGTAACGTTGAAGATCGATAGCGTGATCTTGAAAGCAGATTTGTACATCCTGGAGATGAAGGGCTTCGACGTCATACGGATTGTCAAGCCTTTTTGGTGAATATTAAAAGCACAAAGACGGAGGAACTAACCATAAATGATATTCCGGTGGTAAAGGAATTTCCTGATGTGTTCCCTGATGAACTAAGTGGACTTTCCCCAGATAGGCAAGTAGAATTCAACATTGATATAATTCCTAGAGCAGCTCCTGTCTCAAGAGCACCATACAGAATGGCACCAATGGAGTTACAAGAACTCAAGATACAACTACAAGAGTTGTTAGACAAGGGACATATTCGTCCAAGTGTATCACCATGGGGAGCGCCTGTGCTTTTCGTCAAGAAGAAAGATAGAACTATGCGTATGTGCATAGATTACCGTGAACTCAACAAGTTGACAATCAAGAACAAATACCCGTTGCCAAGAATTGAAGACCTTTTTTATCAACTAAAAGGCGCGGGGATCTTCTCAAAGATTGACTTGAGTTATGGATATAATCAATTGAAGATTAAGGAGAGTGATGTGCCGAAGATTGCTTTTTGAACAAGATATGATCATTATGAGTTTACAGTAATGCCTTTTGGACTATCTAACACACCAGCCATTTTCTTGGACTTGATGAACAGAGTGTTTCATCAATATTTGGATCAATTCGTAATTATCTTCATCGACGATATCTTAGTGTACTTAAAAAAATCGGAGCCAACATGAAGAACCTTTGAGGATTGTGTTGGAGACCTTGAGGAAAGAGAATTTATACGCCAAGTTCAAGAAATTTGAGTTTTGGTTTAATCAAGTTGTATTCCTTGGTCACATAGTGAGTGCACAAGGAATAGAAGCGGACCCAGCAAACTAGTAGGTGCACATGTTTTTGACTCAAGACTTCCGCTATTATGAAATGCATTAAAACCTTATTACTTTTATAAATCTATTATTTTTGAAAATTAAATTGAGAAGATTAAATTTATGCACGAGGTGACGTCCCCTTAAAAGTTATGAAAATTGGGGCGTTACAATTTTAGTCAAGTCATTCACAATGTCAATAGAAAAAAATGCTTGAAGCTGGGACATCCGAACTAAAATTGAGGCTCATTAGAAAAAGGCATCATGATGCAATACTTTATAATCTTCCTTCGGTATCAGAAGTAGCTGTATTAATAGTAGGTGCCTTTGATGCTACATTGTCAAAGAGAGAGATAATTATTGAGACTCAAACAGGGCTACTACAACGAATAACCCAATTACATCCTTCCTATCTTCCTCCGCAATATCCTCTGTTATACCCTTATAGTGAAGATGGATATAGTAAAGACATTGCTTTTTTCTGAGACGAGGACCCATCGATCCGGTGTGAGCTTAAGAGAATTATTCGGTCATAGAATACATGACACTAAGACCAAAAGTTCATTAATTTTGTCATCAAAAAGATTATTTCAGCAGTACTTAGTTGATGCTTATGCGACTATAGAACCTTCTAGATTATCATTCCTTTGGGGAAAAAAATTACGATTTGATATATAAAAGTTTGAAAGAAACACTTCTAAGAGGCAAAACAGATACAACAAAGCTTGGCCAACGCTTTATTTTACCTTCAAGTTTTACTGGTGGAGCATGCTATATGATACGAAACTACCAGGATGCTATGGCAATTTGTAGATGGGCAGGATATCCAGATTTGTTTATCACTTTTACCTGCAATCCAAAATGACCAGAAATAGTTATATATGTCCATAAAGAGGTTTGAACCCTGAAAATCGGCCTGATATAATTGCTAGAGTATTCAAGATCAAACTAGACAATTTAATGAAGGATTTGCGAAAAAATTAACATTTCAACTCAGTCAAAGCAGGTACTTACAATTTTATTTATTGCACAATCCACGCCCATAATTAATTTTCCTTTTTAATAATTTGTAGTTGTTTACACCATTGAGTTCCAATAACGAGGCCTCCCACATGCTCACATACTTATCTTCTTTGAATGCCAATGATAAACACCAAACTCCTATAGACATTGATAAAATTATCACAGACGAAATTCCCAGTCCTGAACCCGAACTACATTAT
The DNA here is from genome assembly GCA_028984105.1 of Lavandula angustifolia. Classification (NCBI taxonomy): domain Eukaryota; kingdom Viridiplantae; phylum Streptophyta; class Magnoliopsida; order Lamiales; family Lamiaceae; genus Lavandula; species Lavandula angustifolia. The sequence goes on along the minus strand of CM054823.1, from coordinate 4,640,907 downwards.
TATAAGTGTGTAGAAGGACATATGGTGCATGGTCCTTGTGGACTTGCAAATAAAAAATCGTCAGGTATGTCTTATGGTCCTTGTATCAGGTATTTTCCCAAGAAATCCAGTGACATGACATGTTTGGATAGTGATAGATATCCAGTTTATAGACGTCGAGACAATAACAGGGTTATTGTAAAGAAGGGTATCTCTCTAAACAATAGATATATGGTGCCACACAATAATACACTACTTCTGAAATATCAGGCTCATATAAAATTTGAGTGGTGCAATCACGGTCAATAAAATATCTCTTCAATTTTATAAATAAAGGATATGACCATGTGACTGCAGCTTTTTACGACGCAAATGTAGATGGACAAACACACAAGAATTGCGATGAAATCCAACTCTATTACGACTGTAGATATATTTCACCATGCGAAGCATGTTGAAGGATATTCGGCTTCACCATTAACTTTAAGAATCCTCCAGTTGAGCGACTAAGCTTCCATCTCCCAGAAGAGCATACTGTAATATTTTCAGAAAATGATCAGATAAATCATGTGCTTAGTCATCCCACTGCCAGACAAAGTATGTTTCTAGCTTGGCTGCTGGCAAATAAAAATTATCCAGAAGCTAGAGAACTAACTTATTCTGAATTTTCAACTAAATTTGTATGGAGAGATGTGAATGGAAGCCTAGGAATGAAAGATATGGAATTGGAAAAATCTATTACGTTCCTCCTGGTTCAGGTGAGAAATACTATCTAGATGTCTACTCAATATTATACGGGGCCAATAAATTACAAAGAAATAAGATGCAATAATGGATTCCAATATAATACATTTTGTGATGCTTATACTCTTTGGGATTATTAGATGATGATGAGGAATATAATCAATATATCGACGGAATAACTGAGGCAAGTCAATGGGCCTCAGCTTATTCCTTAAGAAAAAATTTCGCAACATTATTGTGGTCGGATTCAATGTCAAGACCAGAAGTTTTTTGGGATGAATGTTGGATGTATTTGTCTGACGACATTGCTCACAGACAAAGATATGCGTTCCCAAATCAAGATAAAAGTAATTACATATCATTACTAAGATTATTTACTTATCTGACAATGTTCGAGTATTTCAACATTATTCTAAATTGTATTTTGCAGATTCGATACTCGACGATACATGGATCAAGTGCTATGCTTTAGCAGAGATTTAGAAAATACTGACAACTCTTGGAAGAAGTTTGCATGACTCTCCATCCATTCCTTTCCCAGACAATCGCTATTTTGAAAACTATCACAGTAGCTTAATTTTATATGAGCTACAGTACGATTGTGAGAATCTAGAACGAGATATGCAAATTTCTTACGAAATTATACAAATGAGCAAAGATATGTACATGATACAATTTTAAATGCATGCCAAAACAACACAGAAGGTATGTTCTTTGTGTATGGTTACGGAGGAATTGGAAAAACCTTTATCTTGAAGGGACTGCCATCTGCTTTATGCCGTAAAAGAAAAAATAGTTATCAATGTTGCATCCAGTTGAATGGCCTCCCTTTTATTGCATGGCGAAAGAACTGCACATTCACTTTTTAGGATTCCAATTAACGCTACTGAAGATTCCATATGCAACATAAAACAAGACAATCCACTCGCACAGTTACTCATTAAAATTGGGATGAGGCACCAATAACACACAAATTCTGCTTCGAAGCATTGGGCAAGAGCTTACGTGATATAATGCGATTTCGCTACACTTCGAGTTCCAGTTCTCCATTTGGAGGCAAAGTAGTTGTTCTAGGTGGTGATTTTAGACAGATTTTACTATTCGTCGCCAAGTGCAATAGATAAGATGTCATTCGTGCTACAATCAATTCATCATATCTTTGGCAGAATTACACCGTTTTAAAACTAATAAAGAATATGAGAGTGAAGAGCACATGCACACATGATGACTAAATTGAATCATCCAACTTCATGGATTAGTTAGCAAGTATTGGAGATGAAACTGCTGGAGGTACAAACGATGGTGAATCCAAAGGATATCTTGCTTGACTACTCTGAAGATCCAATTGAAGCAATTACAAAATATGTCTATTAAAGAGACAATAAAATAATCAATGATGCTAATTTTCTACAAGATCGAGCTATTTTGACACCAACGTTGGATGTAGTAGAATCCATCAATCAATATGTAATATCATTAAGTGAAGGAAAAGGCCGTACATATTTAAGCTCAGATACTATATGCAAATCTAAAGGACACGGTTCCTTATTCCAGAACATCCACACACCGGAGTTTTTGAATACAATTAAATGTTCTAACATAACTAAGCACGAGCTATTTTTGAAAGTGGGCACTCTAGTGATGCTTCTTCGAAACATCGATCATGCGAACGGTTTATGCAATGGCACTAGACTGATGATTACTAGACTTGGCAATCATGTACTAGAAGCTAAAATACTCACTGGCCGAAATCCTGGACATAAAGTTTTGATTCCAAGAATAACACTGACACCATCCGATGAAAGATTACCGTTCAGATTCCAAAGACATCAGTTTCTACTTATTATCTCCTATGCTATGACAATTAATAAAAGTTAAGGGCAATCACTAAATTGTGTCGATTTACTACTAAAAAACCTATATTCAGTCACGGCCCGTTGTACGTTGCAGTATCACGCGTAACAAATCGCAACGGATTGAAGATCTTAATATACGACAGTGAAACCGTCAACCGTACATCTACCAGGAACGTAGTATTTAAAGAGGTATATCAAAATCTGTAAAAAAGGATTAGATTTGAGTATATATTAGTCTATAAATCTTTTGTATTATCTTAATGATTTCAATACTACCACTATTTTGTGCGTGATTCAATACTACCACTATTTCGTACACTTCACTATTTTCTCGTGTTTTCAGGATCTATTCTAGTCGCCTTCTAAAAACTAAAACTATCAACAATAAAAAAAAAAGTACGTATTGATGCACATAAAAGTGCACGTAAAATATCAAAGGGAGTTACTCATGTTCAAGCAAGTTTCCATAATATTATCGTCACAGTTACAGACGTACGAGGTAAGGTCATTTCAATTTATATGCATTTTCACTTTCTTAAAGAAAGTACTGTGCATATTACATATGAAATTTTATTGTATGATGATGCATTTAAGTATTGTTGGTCTTTTTACCCCACTATCACTTAGATCAAGAGAAGTCTGAGGATGTCATAGCGGAAGCCGGAAGATCATGGGTTCAAAACCCACCAAAGTCACTATGTGTGAGTCTATCACCTATGGTTAGCCTATGGTGGTTGAACCCTCCTATGTTGTTTGCAGGCTAGAGCACAGGAGCAACGTCTACCCAGTGCGCACTTCGGTGGCGGTTGTGGGTTACCCACGTCATCCAAAAAAAGATAAGTCTGATTTATCCGCATGACGAGTATTTCCAACAATACCTTTTTTCCCTTTATTAATTTCTGTAGGAATTAGGTAGGACGTATACTCTTTATTTTTGGTTGAATGTGTAAAAGAATCAGTTCCCACGTCTAAAATTTAATTAGCCAAAACACTCAATTTTTTTAGATTTAGAATCTACACAGAAATATGGTTACAGTTATACTCATGCCACACAAATTTTTGTTAATGGACCTCCGGTCTTGAATTTGAATCAAAAAAATAATTTATGTCTTGGTTACACTTTTTTTTTTCTGCTCAGAGACGTAATTCCGCAGCTAACATGTACAATAAATCAACAGTTATAATAATAATAATAATAATAATAATAATAATAATAATATATAGTATGAATACTAACAATTTTCCCACGTAACACAATAAGCATGAGGTGGATCAAACATATTAATATATATCTATATAGGCTGATAATATATAATATGAAAACTGACAACTTTCCCCACGTAATACAATAAACATGAAGTAGATCAAACATACTATTATCTATAGCTATATAGGCTGATGACTAAGCTTTATCTTTAACCACATAAATATCAAAAGTCATCAATTACCCTCCACAAAATCACAAAAAAAAAAAAAAAACTTCTATCAACTTACCAAGAAAAGCAATTAGTTGGCAGAACAGGTACGGAAGTAATATCTTCAGGTATAATACTCTCTTCACTTCCAAATACTCAGACAAATGCTTACATATAAATAGATAATCAAATAACAATAATCCAGTTCAAGCTTTTCCTAATCGTGCTCCACAACAAAAATTCTGCCAAAACATGAAACACATATTTAACTCGATGATCAATTCAAAACTTCACAATCAATTCAACATTTTATTGTTAATACAATTAACCACCTGAACTACAATGATATTTACACTATGAATATCAAATTTACGTCAAATCTAAAGTGAGAGCAGCACAGTGCAGAGAAATAAATAAGTATTCATAACTCCACACAAAGTAATCAATACTAAAACAACACAGTGCAAACTATGAAAAAATTAACTTAGGCTAGGATAGTTCAGCTAAATATTCAATTAATTTATATAATTTAAATCAAAATTGAAAAAGAAAAGAAAAAAACGTATAATCCATATGTAAAATAATTTGTTCAATGCAGATATTCTAAGTATTAACTCTATTTCATGTAACACCTTCATCACAAAATTTCCTTACAGGTCAAAAACGTCACCACTCTGGTCTCCCGTCCGTGGTCTTGACAACTCCAAAACTACTTTTGGAATTAAAGTAAGACTCATCCGAGCATATGGTGTGCCGGTCTACAACAACAGAGACGAAACAACCACTTGGAAATGCATATTCCATGGCGTAGAGGTACAATAACAAAAACATTTTCTGTAATATATCCTAGTAATAAATAAAATGACAGATTACACATAAAATTAACACAGGGAGTTAAAATAGAAGGCAACATAGCAAAGAACATAATTTCTACATTGCAGAGCGAAATGGAGGAAGGACACGTTTACAGAATCAAGAACCTCAAAGTATTAGAAAACACCAGGAAATATAAGGCCACCACAAACAAACACAGATTCATATTCATTGACACAACTAGAGTACGTGAAGTTTTCACAAAAGACTTTTCAAACAAAATGTTCAACATCAAATCGTTTGACCAAATTGAGGATGGTGAAATTGGGCCTAACAGTCTATTAATTGGTATGAAATTTGACTTTTTAACTTTATAGTACCAATATTCACCTACAACCTACACGAATCACGACACTTGTATGCAGATGTTATTGGAGCCTTGACATATACAGGAAATATTCAAGACCGCAGATCATCCAATGGAGCAGAAAAGAAACTCATCGAGATTACTATTGAAGACACCGACACCGAGTAAGCATTCCTAAAATATTTATTACCTAATACCTACACCGCAGACCAACCACAATAAAGGAGGAGAACATTGTCATGCACATTATGGGACGACTATGTGACTCAACACTTGAGTTCACTTGAACAAGAATCTAAAGGCCCCATCGCTCTCCTAATGCAATTTTTCAGAACCAACACATATAAAGACAATTTATTCTAAAAGAGCTAGCATTCACCATCAATTGAAATCATTACAGAAGTTAATGAATTTTACTATTTGTAGGTCACCTCAGAGTGAGTAATGTGCTTTAAGTTACAAAGCTAATGTACAATGCTGATGTTCACAAGTCATCGATTTCAAGAAGAGGTAGAACCATTAGACTACTTTTATCCCCAAACATCCAACAACTTAAGTAATTTATCTCTCTTTCACATATTTTTTAATTTTCTATCAACCCAACCATCTTAATTTTTCTATTTTATCCTGACCATCTCAAACACCCAACCACTCTTCAAAACATTATGTATTTTTTATTATTTATTAATAGTAATATTATTAATTTTAATAGAAAATTTTAAATTATATTATATTGATCCATGGTAGAAAACAGATGGAAAAAGATGTAGAAATATTATAAAAAATAGATAAAAAAAATGGTAGAAGAGGATAAAAAAAAGAGAAATTGAGATTATTTTAAAGTGTAAATAAGTATATCAAACTTGATCCCTATTTATAGAAAATGAAAAATCACAAATTTTAATAAATTTTTTATTTTATTTATTATTATACATGAAAAATGTATTAGATTTTTTCTCATGGGCATAGCAAATATCGTCATCCAATAAGGAAGTAGCATGTGGTATCATATCATTGGTTGAAATAAGAGAGACCAAGTGTTTGTCTCTCTCCATGTCGGGGGCCTCGGTCGTCGTATACTTTATTTTACTACTCCCACCCATTATTAGTGACAATAACCAGCTCAGCAATAAGCTCAATTCTTCCATAAGATAACGCCTTTCTTTTCGGCACGGGAATTAAGGGAATATGTAATAAAGTATGAGAGATGAGTAGATAATAAAGTAGGAGAGAGAGATGAGTGTGATAATGAGAGTGTAGGAGAGAGAAAATGATAAAGTAGGAGAGATAAATTAGTATAATAATGAAAGTAGATGATAAAGTAGGAGAAATAAGATGATAAAGTAGGAAAGAGATTGATAATTTTTTACCAATTTGGGACGTCGCCACTAATAGCGGGACATCCGAATTAGGAAAGGTGGCCACTAATAATGGGATCATGGGCAAAATACACACGTTCGGCCCACCAAGCCAAAAACAGGAGCGACAAAAATGGTCTTACATACACATTAACTTCTTAGTAATAATGCTATACTTCAATTATTGTTTCTATTTTCTGTCAAATTTGTTGTTGAACACGATGTAGTCACTTATGACTTAATAGAAAGAACAAAAAATTCTCTCGGTGAAGACCTTCCTGAAGAAATAGAAAACATCAAAATAATAGAAGAACTATTATTCGACGACGACGAGGTCAGATCATAAAATCAAAAAGAAATGATGATTTAAACTTTATATATAACGCATTGTTTTGTTTGGGACATCATAAGGACAAAGATTTTTGAGATAATAGATCAGATTCATTATAAAATAATACTCTCTCTATCCCGTTTCTTTTCGGTACGGAGATTAATTAAATGAGTGATTGGTTATGTGTAGAGAGGTAGACCCCACAAAGAAAAATGGGTAATTTGTCTAGTAATTATTTATATTTTAGAAGAAAAAAAACGAGTTAAGTGAGACAACCCAAAAAAAAAAAAAAAAAAGTCATGGGAGTATTAAATATTAATATACATTTTTGCTACATTGTAGTCTTGTTCGGAATCCAAGTATGAACATAGTGATAGAGAATTTCAGAAGTTTTACTGCCAAGTGAATTTTAACATTAAATTACGTAAAATATAGTAAAATTAACATCCAATATTAAGCTAAGAAAGTCAATTATTGTAATTTAACTTTCACATAATATCAATTTATTCTGTCCACGCCTCCGATTCAAACGAAGTTGATAAGAGCGAGCTGCTGAACATTAATGGGATAAATATCTGAAGTAGTTCCGGCATAAGCCCGCTGAGCAAGTACGGCGTCCACCGCCTGCGTCGGATGAAACGCATCCCAAAACACATACTGCGTCCGATCCGCACACGGCGGCGTCCACGGCAGGCACGTGATCTGCCCCTGGTTCCGCCCGATCCCGCAGCACGCCCTGTCCACCACCCTAAACCCAAACCTCCCCGGATTATTCAGAATATCTCCGAGCGCGCCGTAGGAGTTGCCGTACACGAACATGGACCCGGGGTGGGACCCGCCGTTCATGATGTCGACGAGAGCGCGGAGGCCTTCGTTGAAGGGCCCCAACATCTGGTTGACGTAGTCAACGCAGCGGCCCAGCGGGGCCTGCCGCGCGGCCAGCTGGTTGGGGATGCAGCCCAGCGGGCCGATCCCCGGGAGGACGAACTTGCGGAGGCCGACGCTGTACAGTGCCACCAGCTGGCGGGCGTAGCGGTTGAGGAGGAGGGTGGCGAACTGGGTGGTGTTGTAGTTGAAGCTGGTCGGATAGAGGGTGGGGAGGAGGTAGTTGTTGATGTAGTCGTTGCTGCCGAAGACTAACACGGCGATGGATTTCGCGAGGTATCGGCTCAGATCGGCGGCGCTCATCATCGTTCGTAGCTGCGCCACCGTTGTTTCGAAATTCATCACTTGCTGGCTCAGGGTGTACCTCTGTCCCTGCACCGCACACATTAGATTATTAGTACCATGCATGAAATGAAACAAATAATACATATACATATATATATGCACATACATAGTGCTGGCCAGTTTCATCGAGGATGCCGCCGGCTGCAGAGGCGTAGTTAACTCCTCCGAGAATTCTAGCTCCGATGGTTGTGGGAGCGGCAAATGGAGGCGGCGCCGGTAGGCCCAACCAAGCGCCTAATTACTAAATATTAACTACTATGGTATAAAAAAGTATACATATATAATAATTAGTACTGATACGAATTATCCTTGTCATGAAAAAAAATTACCTAGATAATCAACGAAAGTCTCTCCATTGGAGAATCTTCCCGTGGCGCCTCGGTTGGAGTCTATACCGTAGGGGTAGTAATTTGATTTGGCTATAGAAGAGAGGAAGTTGTTGTTTCCGTTATCGACCAACGAGTCCCCAAACACAAAAAGCGCGGTGGCTTGCGGCGCTGCATTAGTACTATGATTGGTGGTGGTGGTGGTGGAGGTGGAGAATGCTCCGATCAAGATTGAACTCATGATCATCATCAAGACCAATCCAGTTCCACCCATCATTTTTTTATTTCAATTTCTTCTTGCTATAGTATAGTGATATGCCTACAAGAAAGGTAGTATATATATATATATATATATATATATATATATTATATACATATATATACAGATACATTAAAATAAATTGAGAAAGAGAGCATGATCTTCCCATTTGCAACGGCTTATTATGTAAGCAGATTGAAATCTGCTCAACTTTTTCCCAATTTTAGTACGGCCTTTCTAACGTATGCGTCTTTTGGCGTTTTGATGCATGCATTCTCTATCTACACCAAAATTCATGTGACTGGAACGAACCTTCATCCCATGCATGTCCAAACCAATCTAATTACTAATAATAACCAAAAAGTCAATTAAATTTTTGGTGAGTCATCTACGTGGCTAAAAATTAAGACCGGATCGGACTCAAATATTCGGTCGTATTCGAATCAAAATATTCTGTGATACCTAAAAAATAAATAAATAAAAACATAAAATCCTTTTGCCCCTGATTTTAGTAGAAAAACAATAATTTGAAATAATGTAGTAGTTTTAAGTGGACAGTTTGTTGAAAAATGAAAAGGACATGATCAAACTGCCACCCAAAGCAGGCAAAAATCCCATCTCATTATCATCCCATAAAAACCAGCCAGAAATGAAGTAAACAAGTTTCTCTTCCACCTCCACTTCTCCAACAACATTTCTTAATTGCGGATTCTAACTCTCATCTTCGCAGGTAATTAAATTCATTAGAATTTGATTTTCTCTCTCAATTTTTTTCTTCTTTTTTGGGGTTTTTTTGTCTAGCTGTTCCGTTAACATGGTTATGCATCTTTAGCCAGTAATGTTGCATTAATTTGTCCCAGAAATGGAGTTAACTTTATGCATTGTGTTTTAACCAAATCCTCAGACATAGAATATGGAAATCTAGATCTCCTAGTTCGAGTGGTTGCGTTAATCAAAATGAGACATTCTATGGTTGCAGTAAATTAGCACAAGTTTTATCCTTTTTTCGACACTTTGGTTTGAAATTTGGTACCTTCCTTTTACACACCAGAAATGGAAAAATCTTATTGTTGTCTATTGCAGAAGCATATAATTACTACCCAACATCCCACATCCTCAGACGTGACATGCTTTAATTTGAGAAAATATGTGCATCCATTGAATGGCTAGTTAACATCCCAGCTCATTAATGTCTATTGCCATAACACCCCTTTATCTGTAGAGATTTGCATACTTACAAGCATTCTGTTCTTCATATAGGGCATCAAGAATCACAAAATCAAAGAAGAAAGAAAGTTAAAGGGGGGGTGTGTTTGAGGCAGAGAATTAAGAAGGTGGTTCTGTATCTTGGCATATGTTGTCAATTTGTTTTCCCTTGAGGCTCAACAAGAAAATGAGAGGGAAATCAGTTCCATTGAAGGTCATCCTAGCCCTATGCCTAGCATGCTTCCTTGCAGGCTCCCTTTTTATGATGCGGACGACTAGGCCCCACTCGTCTGAACAAACGGTGAAGGTTGAGTCCGTCACACATGATTGCGATCACAAACGCGTAGGTCTAACTGTCTAAGCTCCTCTCCTATTTCTATCTTGTGATTCTTTTTTATTCTGATCTTCTTGATTTTGTTAGAAATTGGGTGAGAAGAATCCAAGAGACATCATGAGGGAAGTTATCCAAACACATGAAGCCATCCAGTCACTAGATAGAACTGTATCATCTCTGGAGATGGAGCTGTCTGCAGCCAGAACAAAGAAGATGATGGGCCCAGAAACAAAATCATCCAACGGCAGCCTCAGAAGAGCATTCGTAGTGATCGGGATCAACACGGCCTTCAGCAGCAGGAGGCGGAGAGAATCGCTACGAGAGACGTGGATGCTGAAAGGGGAGCAGCTGGAGAAGTTGGAGAGGGAGAAAGGGGTGGTGATCCGGTTCGTGATCGGGCGGAGTGCCACGGCCGGGGGAGTTCTCGATCGCAGCATCGACGCGGAGGAGAAGGAGTATAAAGACTTCCTCCGGCTGAACCACGTGGAGGGCTACCACGAGCTCTCGGCCAAGACGAGAATCTTTTTCTCTACCGCAGTTGCTACTTGGGATGCGGAGTTCTACGTCAAGGTTGATGATGATATTCATCTCAATTTAGGTAATCTAATTAAACACAATAATCCCATCCATCTTTACTAGAGAGTCCATTACTCTCGTTATACAAAAAAATTAATATTCTCATCATGGCAGGAACTTTGGTGACAACGCTAGCAAAGCACAGATCAAAACCGAGGGTTTACATTGGCTGCATGAAGTCCGGACCGGTTCTTTCTCAAAAGTTAGTAAACATATATAACTACATATATCATATGTGATTATGCATACATTTAATCGTTTTTACGTCGCAGGGGAGTGAAATATCACGAGCCGGAATATTGGAAATTTGGGGAAGAAGGGAACAAGTATTTTAGGCATGCAACGGGTCAAATCTACGCAATCTCGAAGGACCTTGCCAATTATATTTCCATCAATTCGTAAGCATAAACATTTAATTGAACTATATATTCATTTTAATGAAATTTTGTTATATATATGTGCAGAGGAATCTTGCACCGGTTCGCTAACGAGGATGTGTCTTTGGGTGCGTGGCTGATTGGTTTGGAAGTCGAGCACGTGGATGACCAAGCTATGTGCTGCGGAACGCCTCCGGGTAGGTTTAATTTTTAGAAGTTATGAAATTCGAACTTGTAACCTACAAATATTAATATAATGGTGTTTATACCATGCAAGATTGCGAGTTTAAAACGCATGCGGGGAGCGTATGCGTGGCGTCATTTGATTGGCAGTGCAGTGGGGTATGCAGATCAGTGGAGAGGATGAAGAAGGTGCATAGTGCGTGTGGAGAAGGGGATGAGGCGATCTGGAGCGTTGATATCTCCAACTAATTTTTATTTATGTTTTAATTTTGATAGAGTCCCACGTCATTACCGCCAACAGCAGTTAGCAAATCTGCAAATGCATCATTTATTCACTTGGATTTGGATTTTTCATTTTAATTTATAATGTTAACAGTTGGTTTTCAATATACTCCTTCCGTGACTAATTATCTCGTTTTCTTTTTTAGATTGTTTCATTTAACTTGTTTTCTGTTTTGAAATGGAAATTATTACTATACAAAATATCACTTTTCTTTATGGAATTCATTCATATGTACATAATCAATCATTAACCTTAATCTCTATAATAAAAAGAAATGAAACAAATTAAACAGGGGAGAGCACATTCGATTGGGATATGCAATATCTGCATGAATTATTTATTAGGTAGGGCTACTTACTGGCCAGCAGTAATAGCCCTCAACCGCCAATACTATAATCTACCTCTTTATTAAGTTTTTCTGCACCAATATATGGACTATTATATACTTATATATAAAATGAACTCCTTATGGAATATAATTGTATACATATGCAGTTCAATATTACTGCAAGACTTATATTCATTTCATTTGCAGAAATTTGTTTTTTTTTTAACATCGTCAACTACTCTCATACAAATATATTTAATCAGTATATAATGCATGCATAATGATATAATTATGGATTAATTAGCAGCATAATTAATAAAGAATGTGGGAGAAGATACTAGTGTTAAAGAAAGAAAGAGCGTGAAACGTACGAAATGAAGGAAATACATGTAGATATTAAATATAGAAGAAGAGTAAGTCATAATATATGCCTGAGATTGGAAGGCGTGTTTGTGAATGAAGAAGATTGTATTTCCATGTGCGCATCCCCAGCTAGCTATGCCGAATGTATCTCCAACTGTTAATCATTAACACCTCTAATCCATTTTCTTATACTTTCTCGATTCTTTAAATTTAAAGTTTTATCGAATATGAAAGAGGAGATATGAGTAATTTATGATTACCTCTACTATATAGTTAAACCTTTTCCATAAAATAATAACTTTGATAATAATTTTTTGATCTTGATTTGTAAAGTAATAATTTCATAAATGTATTAAGTAATAAAAAAAAGTATCTAAAATAACGTATATATAGACCAGAATTTTTTAAATACAATACTACAATAATCATTTTTTTTAAAAAATCAAAATTAAATCTCATCCTTTACCTTTTTTTTTTTAGAACATACACAACTTCCACTAGTAATTTTGTATGGTGATTATTTTTTAAAATGCATCTTTTGATGACACAATTGAAACAGTTGTACTACCATCTAGTTTATGATCATTGTGATCTATCCTTATTATTGTTCACAACTACTTGACTACACTAATTTCTTCGTCCGTTGGTAATTTCGTAGCTCCATCATTCTCAAAAAGATCTTCAACATTCATAGAATTTCTATATTGTAAATTAGAGATGACATAACTTAATACTCTCTCTGTCCCGCTTGACTTGTCTTGTTTCTTAAAATGAAAAAAAAAATCATTATATAAACTCCCGCTTTTTCTTTATGCTACATTTTTATATACAATCACTCACTTTTCTTAATCTCTGTACCAAAGAAAAAAAAAACAAGACAAGTTGGGCGAGATGGAGAGAGTATTTGGATATCTTTGCCTTATTGAATGACTTATGTACCGGGAATATTATTTTCTTCTATTCGAATCCTGCAGTGTCGATATAATAAAACTTTTCGTTTTCTTATGTACACGAATTAACTTATTAAATGAATTGAACTTAATAAAATTATTGAGTTCTTAGATTCAATATATGTTTTGATTTTTCTAATTAGGACGCAATATACATTTAATTTCTCTCTTAGATAATACAAAGTAATATTTATTTATTAATAAATAAATAACTTTTCTAAATAAATAAATTTTTACAGCTTTATATTATTATTTTAATTAGGTTTAACTGCACATACATTTTACTCTTCGAACATCTAAGTAATATCGTTAATTTCAAAGATCATACTAGAATATAGGTTTTGGCAATCCCTAGAGTCGTTCTTCTTTTTCTTTTTTAATTGACCTAACTTGCTTTGCAAGCGATGAAATATTTGTTATTTCCTTGGGATTGTTTCCTTGCATTTAATATGTATATATACAGAGAGAAACCCGTGTGTACACAAACAAACTAATAAACGTAAAGATTTCAAGTTGCAATTCGATGTTTAAGACTCTGAAATTATAACCTCATTTTTTTATTGTATAGTTGAAAATCTAGAAAAAGATAAAGTGGTTAAGGTTACAATAACAAATCCTCCCAAACAAGGTGGAGCAAAGAACACAATTTTAATTTTAATCTTGTAATATAGCATCTGCTTGTTTATGGTTATGTAATTTGATTGCATTTGTTTTTATTCCTTTAACTAGAACATCACCCGTGCTACGCACGAAAAAATATATATTATAAATTCGTTATAAACTAAAATTATTGACATATAATTTTAATATATAATTAACCTTTTTTTTAACATCATTATGCGTAAATTGAGAAGCAGTTATTCAACATAAAACTTTTAAAAATTAATATATTTGAAATTGATTTATCATATAAATTTGCGCTTTGAATTTCTTTAATTAAATTTTATAAAATATTAGATTTAACATGATTGAGCGTAAATTGAGGGATATTTTCAAAGTATTAATATTAACAATTAATGGGCGTAATTTGATAAACATTCTAAAATTATTTCATGATTGAGCATAAATTGAGGGACATAATCTTACATATTTATGCCTCAATTTAATGAAATTTCAATTGAGTTCAATTGAATTGAAATTAAAATTGATTTAGAATTGAAATCATTTGGTTTTTATATATATAAGATTAACCTTTTTAACATCATTATGCATAAATTGAGGAGCAGTTATTCAACATAAAACTTTTAAAAATTAATAGATTTGAAATTGATTTATCATATAAAGTTGTGCTTTGAATTTCTTTAATTATATTTTATAAAATATTAGATTTAGCATGAATGATCGTAAATTGAGGGATATTTTCAAAGTATTAATATTAACAATTAATGGGCGTAATTTGAGAAACATTCTAAAATTATTTCATGATTGAGCATAAATTGAGGGACATAATCTTATGTATCTTATATATTTACCCCTCAATTTAATGAAATTACAATTGAGTTCAATTGAATTGAAATTGAAATTGATTTGGAATTGAAATAATTCGGTTTTTATATATATAAGATTTCACAAAGTTTTTTTTTTTTTGGTCTTCCAATAAAGATACTACTATATTTTTCTCGCCACCTAAACCAAAGTACGTACCTCTACATTATTAATCTTAAATATCTTTGTAAAATTAACAAATTAATTAACCGGAACGACTACATAATTTTGAGTTGTCTATTCAGCTATAGGTATATTCGTGTGTCGTGTACTTAACAATATACTACATAGACGTACATGTAATATACTGTGAAAAATAATATATTGTGAATTTCGCTACAGTAATAAATGTTCCATACAAAAAATTCGATATGTTGCAAGGTTCAGTATGATATTGTGATTAAGAAAATTCGACATATCAATGGGCTCATCCCTACATAATAGATTATTTATCGTAAAATTGATTAAATAGATCAAAAAGTATTTGTACATGATCAGATCAAAATAAAATAAATTACATTGTAATCTCTAAAAATATAAAGTTGAGTAATAAAATTATTTCATTATTGGTCTTGTAAGGTGACATTTGTTCAGTTCAGTAACTTCAAAAACGTCCATTTTTCATTCAAAAGAGTGCAATTCATGTTTTTTTTTTTTTGTCATTCGTTACTCTTTTTAAAATTGAAGGAAAATAGGACAGCTGACACATAATACAACCAAAATGGATTTTTTTAAAAAGCAAAAATGGATATATGAATAAGTAGGTAAATGAATATGAGTAAGTAGGTAAGTATATGAGGAATTTGCATGCAGCCGGCGCGTGGAATTAATATTAGCTATATTAGGGGTCGTCCACCACTGTAGCTTTAACTTAACTTTGACGTTAGCTTTAAGCAGTTCCGGCGGCGGCGTCTCCGGCCGTCAACCTTCTCTCTCCCCGCCCTAATACAATATTCTCCGTTGACAATCCACACCCAATTCCCTTTTCATTTATATATGAAACGAAATACGATGCGTGCATGTACTTACGCTTCGCTGTGTCGGCAATTCTTCATCATAGAGAGAGAGAGAGAGAGAGAGAGAGAGAGAGAGAGAGAGAGAGAGAGAGAGAGAGAGAGGTGCATCCACATCGGCATAACTGAGCTAGGTATGGCGGGATCATCATCGGGAGGCGGCGGCGGTGGAGTTCCGCCTGGGTTCCGGTTCCACCCGACGGATGAGGAGCTGCTCCACTTCTACTTGAAGAAGAAAGTATCGTTTCAGAAGTTCGACATGGATGTAATTAGAGAGGTCGATCTGAACAAGATTGAGCCCTGGGACCTACAAGGTACGTAACTAATTTAATTTATAAATCAAATTAATGGATGAAGAAGAAATGGTGGTTATGCAGAGAAGTGTAAGATCGGATCAACCCCGCAGAACGAGTGGTACTTCTTCAGCCACAAGGACAGGAAATACCCAACTGGGTCCAGAACAAACAGAGCCACCGGCGCCGGATTCTGGAAAGCGACCGGCAGAGACAAATGCTTGCGCAACACCTTCAAGAAGATCGGAATGAGGAAAACCCTCGTCTTCTACCGTGGGAGAGCTCCCCACGGCCAGAAGACCGATTGGATCATGCACGAATACCGCCTCGAAGATTCCGACGACGACCCTCCACCCAATGTATGCATATTTACCACTACTTCGTCTACTGTTACGTTCTTGAATAAAATTGTATAGTCTCGGTTTTTCAATCATGAACCGAAACACTTGATTTGATTCCCACTTGAGTTTTAGATTTATGTGGTTTGAAAAAATTATAAGTATTTAGTCTTAAATTGTAAAAGCTATCATCGCCTAATGACCTATTAGTGTATAGTATCATTTCTTCATAGTTTAAATTTTAAAAACTTTTTATGCATATTTTAAACATTTTAATTATTTGAGATAAAAACTACTTAAAATCTTGCTCAGTTGAATTAGGAGCTCATCGAGCACGGTTAAAAGTATGTTCAGAAAATTTTATTGCAACATTATTCAAGAATATATGTTTGTTTGTCTTTTTTGAACGTTTTTTTGCCTTCTTTTACCATAGTAATAGAGTAGAGTTGTTGATTTGGTGAATTGTGTTTATTTTCAGGAAGATGGATGGGTTGTTTGCCGTGTATTCAAGAAGAAGAATCTGTTCAAGATTGGGAATTCTGAAGGAGGAGATAACAATAACAGTAATAGCATTAATAACAATAATCATCAATACTTGGTGAATCCACAGCATGTTGCTGATCTCAACTACTCCCACATCCCACTTCACTACCCTCAGCTCGAACCACCCCACAACTACGATCATCATAGCTTGACTGCCCTCCCCAGCAGCGCCGCCGCAGATTACGATCACCACCAGCCGCCGCTCATTCAGGTCAAACAGTTCATGTCCTCCACCACCAGAGACGACTGCGAGAGCGCCACTCCCAACTACCAGTCCAGCGAGGCTGGAATCGAATGCGACGATCACTCCTCTCATCCCATGCTGGTCAGAGACGATCACAATCTCAACCAATGGGACCCACTTGTTGTCCATCACCACAACCAAATCAACCAGTTGTCTCTTAGAAGCGAGATGGACTTCTGGGCTTATGGAAAATAGGCTCTAATTTGGTTGTACTATTATTGGCTTATTGCTCATTTGTTTCTATGATTTGGTAAATTGAATATATATACTGTTAATTAAGATTGCTGTGATTTCATTCAAAATTCTGATGATAGTCTAGCAAGATTGTAACTTTAAGTAAAAGAATGTATCTCAAGAATTGCAGAGATTTGGTTGATTACATGAAAGATCTCATTAGGTTCATGTTTGTGAAAACTAGATTATACCAAACTACAGAGTTGGAGCTCTTTCAGCTGATCCTGCAATAACTGTAAGCAAGTTGTTGCCAAAAGGGTCGCTCAAGTGGGCTGCAAGGTTCTCGACCGGGCCTTGTCCGGTGACGTAAGCCTGGATGAAGAAGCCAAGCATGGAGAACATGGCTAGCCGCCCATTCTTGATCTCCTTCACCTTCAACAATGCTGCTTGGTCCGGGTCATTAGCCAGGCCCAACGGATCGAAAGGGCCGCCGGGGTGCAGCTTGTCCTCCAAATCCTACAAACATATATATATAAACATATAAGCATATGTAAATATGCACATAATATTTACAAAAGTTGTGGACTTACCAAACCATTTGTAATTCTATAATACTCTGCACCGCCGAGCAGCACAACCTCAGCAGCCACGGCAAGAACAAGGTTGATGGGGATGTTCTTGCCGAAGTAGTTCAATGTGTTGCCGTCGAGAAGGAGAGCACCTGTCTGCATAAAACATATGTAGAAAGATTCTAAACAAGCTATACATGGACAGATTGTAGGGTAAATTTAGGGCAACATATACATACATACCTTGAACCAAACAGCCTCGGGGCCGCAGTTGGCTCCAAATTTGTTGAATGCCTCAGGAATGATAAAGCCGGCGGCACCAAGCATGGCCCATCTAGCGTGGATCAGCTCATAGGCTTGATATCTAAATGGAAAACAAATTAAATCCACCTCTAACATAGATTTTGAAGGTACATATGAGGATGGAAAATGATATTTACTTGGCGAAGTCTTCTGGTTTCTTGCTGAGGCCAAAGGGATCATATCCATAGCTGCAATTGTATAATTTATTATTATTCCGACTCTAAAATCACCGCACAAAGCACGGGTATGTCACTAGTTACATGCTTAAAGAAAAGGAATGTGGAGTATGATATATAATTACTTACTCTCCGGGGACTTCTCCGGTCAGATATTCTGGGATTTCAGATTTGGCCAATAGCCCCTCAGGCAAGAAGATTCTTCTGTCTGGTCCTGATAAATAAATAAACAAAAAAACTTGTAAGTAACAATATGATTTAGTGTTAGGTTAAGGAGGTTGAACGAAGGAGAGATGGAAGATGATGACTGACCATACCACTTGGCGAGCTCCTCGTCGGCTGGGGCTACAGCAGCAGGCTTGGCCTTAGCAGGTGCGGCTTTCTTCTTGGAGAAAAGAGCCACCGTCTTGAAGGTGGCGGGGCTAGAGGCAGATGGGGCAGGGCGGGCTGGGCCGGAGATGCCCAGTTTGTTTCCGAGCATCTCGGAGACACCGATGGAGGATGCAAGAGAAGCCATTTTCCGGTGGTGGTGGTGGTGGTGGTGGTAAGCAAGAGAGCAAGATTTCTTACAACCAACGAGTGTAAACACTAAATAAAAAGATGGAATTTGTGGATGTAGATGTGCCAAGTTGGATTGTGGTCTCGCAATCTGATTGAGCTCTTTGATAGGGTGTGGGTGATGCGGTTGTGCTGACATGGATTCTTAACCTTCTATCTGGATAACATGCATTACCTCTCCGGTATGCACCTCTTACTATCAACCTTTTGACTGCTAACTCTTCCTTCTTTTTTCATCACCCAAGAATTCCCACATACGGTCACGTCTCAAGAATTTTACCAACGAGGGTAATTTATAGTCGCCAGTTCAAGATGCTCATTGAGATATATTTAGACAAGTATATTTTTTATCTCCGTCGAGTTCGGATTACTTCTGAGTTGAAGACCTTAATACTAATGCGAGTTGGTGTAATTAACATTAACATTGACAACGAGTAGGTCCTACACTGACCCGTCAATATACACATATATAAATGCATTACAAGCAAGTTGGTGAACTCTATTGATGTTTCGGTCTACTTGCAACTTAATGTATAATCTAGAAAATGCTCAATGATCCCCGTTTCCACGCCACTTATTCACCTCACTTGAAGTTGCTCGAATGACCTTTTTTGTGCTCAGAACAAGCTCATCAACAAGAGCACCTATTTCATCCCTGACATAAACAACCAGATTATTGGTAAGGGAGCACACATAAACTAAGGCCAAGATTTCTAGCTTGCTAGCAGAATGTAGGGCCGTATTCATCTGCCAATACTTTCTCCATCAGGTTGAAAGCAATATGATTTTCATCAACAAATCATGCAATTTGTACAATATTTTAAGAATGAGGATGCAGATTAGATTTCTAGGCCAGTATTACTGAGCTCACATACTGGTGAAAAAGGCAGAAGCTAAAAGAGTTACACAAGGGATTTCAATATAAGCTTTTGTGCTTGTAACTTGTGTCATCCTCCAACGTTACCTTCAGAAAATGTAATGAGGCCATAAAAGAAAGATCAAGTTAAATGGTACAACAAACTTAAATGGTACAACAGACGTGGATACTTACCTTCAGAAAATGTAATGAGGCATATGATATACAGCAATAAATTGCTTCTGTGAAGGAGAAACAATGGATAGGGTTCAACAATCAACTTATGGCACAAGTCCTGAGCCTTTACATTCAGAGCAAGGATCAGAATATGGAAATATGAAATTGAAGCCTCGTTGATTTAGATGACAGACTAGCTTCAGTTGCTCAAATATGAAACGGAAAGAAAATAGAGAGCAGTACACCCCACGCACCTACACAGGGAGAGACAGCTGCAACTATTTCATACGATTTTGTTCGGATCACTAAGAAATATTTAAGCTGCATCAACAAGTACTTTTCCTAATTAACCACCCACCTACATAGATCTCATCATACTTAGCTATCCCCCATGGTGAATATATCAAATGCTGTATCTCCATATGAAATATAATCAAGTGCAACAATCAACTAGGTACTACACTCAACCAAACTCTTCACCACAAATTGATGGAACATTACAAATCTATGGGCGTGTTTGCAATTGCTTATTATAAATACTTGTTATTTGTTTTTGCTTAAAGTAAAAAATAATTATTTTTAAGTAAAATCAGGGAATTCTTAGAATTGCTTTTAAAAAGCATATATGTTTGGTAAATTTGGAAATTAAGGTGCTTTAAGCACCAAAAGCATCTCAATAGATACAGAATCTATAGACCGGGGCGAAACTTACCGAGAGCGAAAAATATTTTGGACAAAAGATAATGTAACAATAAGTATAAGGAAGTCAAAAGTACTTATAACTTATAAAAAGGACAAAAATTACGAGTCTAAAATAAAATACAAAAACCATAAAACGACAAAAATAACGAGTCTAAAATTGTGATCTACGCTTTTTCATGTTATGGAACACATCAATAAAGATGTCCAAAGATAAAACAAAACTAATTACTAAAGATGTGCAAAAGTTTACTTATTTTCTATTAGGTTGGGCGGTTGGGCCAATATATTTCTCATTGCAAGATTTGGCATTTTCAGGCGAAGCACAAACACAATATTAAGTCTCTCTCTCTCTTTCTCTCTCTTCTCTTTCTCTCTCTCTATATATATTGGGCAAATGGGTCTCGAACAAATCACTCCCAATTTGCACAATTTTTTTTTAATTTTACAGAGCTAGAAGCTAAGAAGAAGTTCAACCAGAAAAACGTGGAACGATGTCGTCGCTGCCGCAAATTCCTAGTACGTGATTACTTCGGTACTGCAATTTTTCTTTGTTTTTCTGCACTTCAATTAATCTTTGTTGTTCAAAACCCCTTTGCAGTTCCTGTTGCCTCTGATGAAGAAGATGAGTTCGAAAAGGGGCAAACGGAGATTACGGAAGCGGAAGCAAAGTAGAGGCTACTGCCAACATAAATGATGTTGTTGCCTCTAATGAAGAAGATGAGTTTGAAAATGGGCAAATGGAGGTTAGGGAAGGGGAAGTGGAAGTGGAAGCACAAGCAGAAGCACAAGCAGAGGCTAATGATCCAGAGATGCCTTCAACTCCGCCTAAGGGTGAGGAAGAATTCACTGATGATGGGGTGCCTCAGGTTTGTGCTTATCTACACTGTTAATGTGATTTCTGAATATGTTGTTTTTGTTGGCGCACCTTGTTAGATTAATCCAACTGGATAAGCAGAAACCTGAGGCAGCCCATCATCAGTGAATTCTTCGGAAATCACATTAACAGTGTAGATAAGCACAAACCTGAGGTACCCCATCATCAGTGAATTCTTCCTCACCCTCGGCGGAGTTGAAGGCATCTCTGGATCATTAGCCTCTGCTTCTGCTTCTGCTTCCACTTCCCTAACCTCCCTTTCCCCCATTTCAAACTCATCTTCTTCATTAGAGGCTTCTGCTTGTGCTTCCACTTCCACCTCCCCTTCTCTAACCTCCATTTGCCCCTTTTCAAGCTCATCTTCTTCATTAGAGGCAACAACATCACTTATGTTGGCAGTAGCCTCTACTTCTGCTTGTGCTTCCGCTTCCGTAACCTCCGTTTGCCCCTTTTCAAACTCATCTTCTTCATCAGAAGCAACAGGAACTGCAAAAGGGTTTTGAACAACAAAGATTAATTGAAAAACAAAGAAAAATTGTAGTACCGAAGTAATCACGTACTAGGAATTTGCGGCGGCGACGAAATTGTTCCACATTTTTCTGGTTGAACTTCTTCTTCTTAGCCTCTAGCTCTGTAAAATTTAAAAAAAAAATTGTGCAAATTGGGAGAGATTCTTGTTCGAGACCCATTTGCACAATCCTCAAATACTTTAGGCGAAGCACAAATACAATATTATTTATTTTCAAGCCCAATAAAATTAATTGAACTACTAAATTTTCAAATTTCGGTCCAATATATTAAATTCTCGTAAAATGGGGGGTGCGAAAATATTTTTTTCGTAAAATTTACACACAAATTTCCGCCTCGACACTGAAATTGGGGGGTGCGGTCGCCCCCACCTGCACCCCGTGGTTCCGCCCCTGATTCTCAATAGATACTTAATTTTAGAGAAGTAAACGCAGAAAGCAGGTTTTGTAAATATTAAAAAACTACTTATATGGTAAAAAAAACAGTTAGGTGCTTAAAATAAGCTCTTGCAAACACACCCTATATATAGATGTATGATGTGAGAGCAATGCATTACAACATACAAACTTCCATCACAAATCAGTCAGTGCTTTTCCCCCCTTTTTCCCAGCGATTTGTTGATCATTTGAAAATGGACATAATATCAACAAGCATCTGGAAGAATTAGTTTTAGAAGAAAAGCAATGTTCAATCTAGAATCATAGAATCCCATGCAATGTAACTTTCAATTCTTAGAGCAGCTTCTAGTTCAAGCATAATCAAAAGGAACAGAGGACAGAACGGTTTCCAATTTCAAGAACCTTCAAGAATGCAGATTTTTTCTCAGATGAGCCAATGGCAATTTATCACACAACAATCTATGTGAGTTCTTATTACAGAATTCTGCACTCTGAGTGATTGCCTTACAGGATGCGTATATTAGGTTTGGTAGCTTCTTCTATTCAACCCAGACTATTGGCCATAACTATACCACTATCCCACCAGGGACGTAGCTAGGATTTATACGAAGGGAGGGGCACAATGTTTAAAATTCTCCTTCTTTCACGAAGTTTAGGATGATACTTTGCAATATTTGGTCATGTTTTGGTCTAAATTATTTTTGGTTTATTTTGAATAATGTTACTATTAGGTAAATCAAAATTCATTAAAGTGTTAAGTGTTTCAAATTCTTCACTTTCTTTCGTGGATTGACATCAGGCTACAATAATTCTTTATCAAATTTTTTATTTTAATATTTCTTGATAAATATTCATTAAAATAATGAAAAATCTATGATATTTTAATTCAAATTATCATTCTTGGATGAGCTATATATAGAAAATGTATGAAAATTAGAACTACAGAGAATTTAGATAATAAGAGAATTTTAATTCTAACATAATATATAACCGAAAATAGGTCATATTAAATCACCTCGTGAGGAAAAAAATTGAAGAAGAATAATATATGGGATTTCTCATCAAAAATCTGAAATCCTAATAAATATTCTCGAGATATTTGAAAAGATTCTTGTGTGCATCAATTCGAATTAATTAAAATTATATATATTATATTTAGGTATTTCGTGTGCATATCTTAATATAACTCTAATTAATAAATGTAATAAAGTAACATGTATATGTATTCTCTATTTAATAAAGTAATAAAATATTAATTTCCTATTCAATTCAATAAAACAAAACTAGGCCTAATGAATCAAATAAATATTAAATTAAATATTAAGGATATTAGAGGTATTTCATGGACAAAAATAAGGGATGGCTCCTTGCCCAAACATAGCTCCGTCCTTGTATCCCACCATAACCTCAAATCATAAATAGCATAAGAGGAGGAAACTTACTGGACGGGATAATTGTGAGAAAGGTTGCCAACATTAGAGTATTTGCGACTGTCATCATATGCGATCCCTCGTCCCATGCCATACCCAAAACCCACGCCGATGCCGCATCCAGCTCCGAACCCAAACCCTAGCTGCAAACCCGGGATTCCCGGACCAAAGCCTGCACCTTCAACCACACACACCAAAAATCAATCAACCGCGAATGTGATTTTAATTTCATCGATAGAAATTGTTATCTTTACAATATATCATACCTCCAATTAGTCCGAAGGCAAAACCAACGCCGCAGCCGGCGCCGATGCCGAAAGAAGGTCCGAGCTTTCCCAGTTGGTTGAGTTTAAGTGGTGGCAGCGCCTATAACAAGCCCTTCTCTTCTGCGTTTCTGCCGCTCATCGTCGTCAATTATCGCCTCCACTCTTCAGTTTTTTTCTTTTTTCGAGTATATTTATAGTAGGGTGCAAAAATACTCATGTGTAAAAGTGAAAACGCAAGAAGACCATTTTTTTTATAAATGCATTAATACTATCTTTTTTTGCCCTCAATAGATGGTAGGCTGTAAGTAGGGCTGGCAAAATGGGCCGGCCCACAGGTTGGGTTGGGCTTAAAAATAGAGGTCCGAAATGGATACGGGCCTAAAAAAGTCCACCCAAAGAGCTTATGGACTTATTGGGCTCGGGCCTTAAAAAGTTCGGGGTTCTGAAAAAAGCCCGGGATCTCGGGCCTTAAAAAGCCCGCCCGAAACTCGCCCGATAATATTAGGAGTTAATTTCCAAAATAACATTATTCAAAAAAATTATTTCCAAAATAACACTATGTCAAAAATATTTCTCAAACTAATCTTATTTTTGTCAACTAATCACTAATTTTCCACAAGCTGAACTCATGGAAAATAATTTCTGTTTTTTACTTAATTTTCTTTCTTTTGTTTCCCTACGTTTTTTACTTAATATTTCTCAAACTAATCTTATTTTTGTCAACTAATTACAGTTTTTTATGGGGTATTCGTTTAATAAATAAACTACGGAAAAAAGTTAATTCCGAAAGAATTAATATAATTTTCCATGTAGGCAATTTATGTGTTAAATCAGTGAATATGTGGCAAAAATAAGATTAGTATGGGAAATAATTTTCGAAAAGTGTTATTTTGGTAATAATTTTTTTAAAGAGTGTTAGTTTGGAAATTCACTCTAATATTAGTCCAATAGCAATTAACAAGTTGTCAATTGTAATATTAGATCAATAGATATCTATTTTCTTCTATTAATTTCATTCTTAGTTAAGCGCGAACGTGATCACTACCACTATTCTTCTCTGTTGCATGATCATAGAACATATGGACTTTTTTTTTAATTGTTATCAACTCATCATAAGATATTAAAACTCATATTTGCAAAGTTATCTTTATTCTTTAATATATTTTTCTTGGTTTTCGTTTCAACTTTCGATTCTCAATTTTATTTAAAAAAAAATGAAAAACTCGAGGTAAGTCCGCCCGTCCGCCCGAAAGCCCGGGGCTGGGCTGGGCTTAAGATATTTTGGGCCCGATGAATTTCGGACGGGCCCAGCCCGACCCGGTAAAACACCAAAAGCCCGGTGGGCCGGGCCTGGGCCGGCCCGGCCTGCTACTTTGCCACCCTTAGCTGTAAGGTACTTTTTTCTATAAATACATTAATACTCATTATTTTTTCTGCCCTCAAAAAACAACTATAGATGTTAGGCTGTAAGGTGCAGGCTTATGTTGTTCCTCATCTCGTCAGCCACAACAGCAAAATTCAGAAAATGAGTCAAATGACACTTGTTTTCCGCGAACAACAAGCTGACTATTGTAGATGTTTTTCCGACCTGAATTACGTGTCATTGCATGTATGCAGCTGAAAAATAATTGCATGCAGCTGGTAGAAAGTAGTCAAAGTTGTCATGTGGTAAGTGTATTTAAATTTTATTTTTTTTTGCTATATTATTTAATTAATGAAATTATGTTTCAACCCAATATTATATAGAGAGAGGTACTCATGCATACGTTCATATATTTCTTATTTTGCACAAAGTTGGATTTCGATCTATATTTTCATCATATTACCACAAGGTATGTTGTATATAACTTAAATCATTTTCTACGTAGCATATTTTAAACTCTATCCGTTTTTCTATATATATTTAAAGCGTTTCTTTATATTTAAATAGGTTATATTGTAAATATGGTATATTATAAATATGGTTCTGCATATATATTTAAAACTCCACATTGTAAATATGGTTAATATTGCATTTAACCATGCAATATGGGGTTATATTGTAAATAGGGTATATTATAAATATGGTTCTGCATATATATTTAAAACTTCACATTGCAAATATGGTTAATATTGTATTTAATCATGAAATATGGATTTTACAATGTAAAGTGTGACATAGGTCTCTGTTTGCTATACAACATTTAATTTAATATCTTCGATATATGACGTTTCTACTGAGATTATAAATATATTTGTTCGTTATAAATTTTATTTCATCTAATATTGTATTCTGGATAAGAATGTGTTTTAGTTCTTCGTATTTAACGTACATGGAAATTAGGATGGAGACATAAAGTTATTTTGCAGAGAACTGAGATGTTTTAAACCTTCACGTATGCTCAGATGGTCGAATGGACACGCATAGCAGTCAAGTATGGAGGAATATTCGAGAGTTCTGAATACAAATATCGGGATGAACAACTTGCAGTAATTCCGCCCTGCCTACTTTCATTGCCATCTCTAAGAGCAACCATTGATTCAATCACGCAAACAAATTCGATGTGTACCCCGTATCTGTTGTATTCGCTCGAGAGAAATTGCGTCGATCGGCTCGTGAAGTCACTAATGACGAGTGATGAAGATTTGAATCGACTCATCGGCTTTGAAGCAGATCCCACTGTTTGTGTTGTGACTAATGGAAATATTGGAGAGGAAGAATTGTACTTTCCTTCGCGTATGTTGTTGCAGCTCTGATTGTTGCTCCTGTTCAGATCTTCTGATCTGTGTCCCAGCCTTTTTCTTCCTCTAGGTGGTCAGAGAATTGAAGAAAATTAAGATTTTTGTCTCTCTCAAACTCGCGTGTATACGCGTGAATGAAATGTATGTATTCTGTTTATGAACAGAATACTAATATATATAGGCTTTAAGAGCCAACATGATATTAATATTTGTAGTCCATTAATTTAATTATATTCATAATGTGCTTCTATATGAATTAGCCATAATATAATAAATTAATCTTTTGGGCTACTTTTATTTATCAATTAATTGGTCATGTCAATTAATTCCAGATAAATAATATTATTAAATAATGTAAAATACATTAATCTATTAATAATGATTTCTGAGAGACCATAAATAACTAAACAACTAATTAGGTTAGATTAGGGATCTAATACAAGAAATAAAGTAGGGCCTCAAATTAATTAATTATCTATGCTTAGCCCAGAGCAAAATAATTAATAAACACAGATTCATTCCACTAGAGAATCCGTGCTGACTTACCCCTTTATCCCAAATTGAGCAAGGGTTTGTATTTTAGACTTAATCAATCCATGTATTAAGATAGAAATATCCGTTAATTAATTAAGCTCATTGTCAGCTTAAATTAATTAACATCTTATTATATTCCTGAGTAGTATCACTCGACCTCATTAGCACACCTAAACTTAATCTACCGGCCGGATTTAGTGTGCTAATCCTTACGAGTTTCTCAGGGGATATTATCAACTCATTTTACTAGGATACGGTTGCAAGATACAGACAACCAGCCTGAGCCACAAATAACTAATAATACCCAAGATACGTAGATCTGATCGCAATAACGTTTATCATAGTAGGTCAAAGTGATAGATAGTCAAATGCACTCAGCTGAAGTCTTACCAAGCTTAAGACCAACTAACTCACCGAGATCTTGGTTCTCCACTAAGGTCAGTAAGGAGAACACATTTCACTGTGATCCATCAATACACTACCTTAAGTGTACCAGTAAAGACAAGCATCCAAGACAAGCCACTTCTTATCTAAACGCAGCTTAAAACGACAACTTATCCTTAAGTTATCTCAGCTGTGATAACTGTTTATATCTTGTTAGTTCTACCAATTTGTGTAGTCTTCTGTGATACCCGACACACTACACAAATCTAACTTTTATACAAGAAAAAGGATTACATGTGCAAATATATATATATTTATCAGACAGGAGAATAAAATAGTAGTAAGGACAAAACATATTGTATACAAGCATAAAATTTGCTTCCAGTATACAAAATCCCAACAGTGAAGACGAGTCCGAGTGACGGGGCCTGAACAAGTATGTGGCATACCCGATCGCATGTCCCTTATTGTGATGATCGGGACCTAGTTGAGCAATTCATTAGGGATTTCGACAGACATAACTTCTTCAGTGACGGGCGAGAGGAGGAGGAAAACGAGGAGGTGGAGCAAGAGGAGGAGGAGGTGAAGGCGGAGGACATGCATTAATGTGAAGTCTGTGAAGTCTAAGCGCAGACATTTGACCCAGAATATTGTTATGTGCAATTCTAGACACTATGAATTTATATTTCTCCGTATCAAATCCATCAAACTCCGTAAAATGTAAATTTATATTTGTTTATGCATGTAATTTATTCTATGAACAATCATACGAAAACTAATATCACTATTCTATAATATATAATTGTTAAGTGCACGGGGATTCTTTGATCTCAACAAAAGACATATATCATCGTAAAACCTGAATACATTCAAATCAACGGAGATATATTAAAATATTCATACAAACATGAAATCCTAATTGTCTTCCTCTACCACCACACACATGAACCAAATCCGCATTCCCATGATATATCGTATGTTCCATAGATCTAGCTCAGTCCGAACTGTCTCTATCTTCGGCAAACCGTCTATTAACCGCTGCACAGATAGCAGAGCATACACACCAGAATTATTTTGATCCCTCTATGCAAACTGAGCTGCAATAAAGACCTCCACTTGCATTTCACGCCAAGCTTCTTGTCGGTGATAATTATACATCCGTTCGAAGTACTGGATGTGATCTAATAGTTTGTACATCATGTGGGTGATCGATCGTAAGCTCTCAGTCCGAATCAGTCGATAGTCCTCATCTGAAATCGTCCACAACGAGTCGTACAACTCGACGACCCATGTCGTGAGACGGATTCTCACGGTGACCCAGTGCCCACCGCTCACAAAACATACGAGAATGAGCTACAAAATTACACCAAACATCTTAGTTCTCTATTTTAAACATGTATATATATGCACTTTGCATAAAATACAAAGATATAACTTACATATTGCAGTTCTAGTTCCCACGCTCTCACGGCATCCTTCAAGGCTTCAGAAGGCTCGCATGCATTTGTGTTCCAACCGTAGTTCTCCCACGAATATTGCATTTGAGACTAATAAAAAACACAATTGTTAGCATTTTGATCGCGAAAAAAGATAAGGTTAAAAGTTACGAACTAACCCAAAACCGGACTGGCAAAATGAGAGTTGTTCCGGCCCGCACACCGTGTAGGAGACCCTCTCCTCTTCTCAATTGTCTCCTCAATGTACCCAGATACACTTCAATCATATCATGCACGAGCATATGGGAAACATTTTCTAGAATATCAAATCACGAGTGCTGAAAATGATATCATGAATCTGTGTACACATGCTCAGCAAGTTCGTTGTGTGCGCGACGCCACGCATGATATTCCTTGAACCCAATCAAAGACCGTTCGTCGAGTTAACGGGCGAGGATCCTCTTCGGAGTTACAAAGGGCGACGTGATAGCATGAGAGGGTTTTTTCTTGCGCAGTCCACGTCCACGTGGACTACTAGGCTCATTTTCCACGTGTGCTTTTTCTTTTCCTTTTCCACGTCCACGTGGAATCCCAACACCTTCCTCGGGCACAACTCTTAACAGTTCAACTTCAATTGGAGACACAATAAGTGCCCATGAAGAAGTGAAATCGTCAACATTGACGGAATGATCTTCATCATGTTCCTAGAAAGGTAATGAAAAAAATCACAAAAAAGTATTTATATCTTCATACTGTTCAGTACTTTCAGATTAGTTCTCTGTACTATCATATTAGGGTACTATACTTTCATCATAGTTTAGAAAAGAATTATAAGCCAGAACATGTTGTAATATAATGGACTAATTACACTACATTCGTTATGAACTAATATAAAAGCATAGGTCTTCATAAGTTAATCATAGTTCTCGATGCATTTGACTCTTAATACACATGAACTCAATTTAATTGCATGTACCCATAACTGCATCGCATAACCACAATCTAATATAGGATAACAATTTAATACAATGCATCAACCACTTCCATGTGTTCGTTCTTCATAATAATTTCATATATCGCCATAAAAAATCACACCACAAGTTTTTTCCAAAGAACTACAAACTTATCTCTGAGTCCGGACTGGGAGAAGCATTAGCCTGGGTTGCCACGACTGAGTCATGGAACTTCTTTGTACACGTCTCGAACGCCACGGACGAGTCACTACTTTCTGTGACGGCATCAACAAATGGTTCAACCCGGTTAGAGTATGCATGCAGAGTAGGTCGGCGAGAACCCGAATGGGCATGCTCGGAGTGTTTGGAATGTGAAAACGTTTGTCCGCGTAACTCTTCGGGGTGAGAAATTGAATTTCGAGAATCAAAAATCCCCTGCGAATCGGAATGTCGATGACCGGATTCACCATGTGAAATCGAGTGTCGACGAGCCTCCTCGACATAAGTATTCGAGGATGCGAGCATATTTCCTCATTCGGTGACTTCTTGTCCGACTTGTTTTTTGAGAAAAAGTTTTTTATCTTCTTCCAAAACTTTTTCTCTCGCGGAGTCATGTCTTCGGTATCAAGACTGTTAGATCCTTCCGAAGTCGCCGGTGCCTTAGTTCGTCCAGAGCGTCTTTGCACAATCGATGCTG
The DNA here is from genome assembly GCA_028984105.1 of Lavandula angustifolia. Lineage (NCBI taxonomy): Eukaryota > Viridiplantae > Streptophyta > Magnoliopsida > Lamiales > Lamiaceae > Lavandula > Lavandula angustifolia. The sequence goes on along the minus strand of CM054823.1, from coordinate 4,609,977 downwards.
AGGCAAGCAAAGAGTGGGGTGCTGCAGGGCCGCGTGGATGAGGAATGTTCATCGCTCTTGCGTGCTCGAATCCAAACTGCATGACAACCGACACATTTTATGACATGCCAAGTGCCTCGCCGGATAGTGTGCTTAAATAATACGACTTCGACAACTCCGCATCTTCCTCCACCATCGCTCTGCATTCCAACTATGTATGAAACATACAGATACATGAGCATATGATCATAAGTTAGTACACAACGTATTATTCCACAGTTTCATATAATGTCCCTATTGATTATAATCATAAAATATACACAGCGAAATATATAGTATATTTATAGAAATATCTCCTGTTTGAATTACCTATGACATACTTACATTCTGTAATACATAGTTCTTCACAATATACGTGTATTACATCATGATTTTATTTTACTATAATTAAACAGAGATATATAAAGTATATGCAGAGACATATTACCTCGTTCTCGAAGAAGCCAGTGAAGTTCTCTATCACTTTGGGGAAATTCCATCTCAATAGACGTTGAAGTGCATTGCAGTTCACTAAGTTCGCACAAACCCTTCTAAATTCTGGGATGCAATCATACGCCCATGCTTGTAAGGCCCAGACTGGCCCGCTGAATACATATGACACTTTACATCCCGCTAGAGTGGTGGGGACGAATTGCTTGTAGTGAAACAATGTTCGGTATGAATATGAACCTCAAGGGAATTATTTCCATTCGTTTAGGTTGTCCACTAATACCCAAATGAAGTCATCAATTAGTCTCGGTCTCGGAACACCCAAGACAAGTAGGTGCAACATCAAAACATTTGCAACCTTCACGTAGTCGGCTGTCGAAGCGCCGTTCACCGAGTGTGTTCTAAAAATATCCTCCAATTCGGATATTTTCAATCTACGGTTGCCGCAAAACAATACCCTTGCACGAACCGTTGAAGCATCATGATCTATTATTGGGTCAAATATCGAACACCCAAACATCAACCCCGAGACCAACGCGAACTCCTCCAGATCAAACTTGAGATTGCGATCCGTGATGTGGAACCAAATATTAGTCTGTTCATGCTCGTCGTACGAAATCTCACGGCACAATAGCTGGTGGAGAGCTTTGCTTGCACTGACATTCCCCTCCCATTCCATTAAACGCCCGAAATGGCTCGTCTGACAGAATTGTTCGTAGAGGGTCTCGCCACCAAGTGTCATAAGTGTCTCGCGAATGAATGAGATCACATCCCACTTGTAATGAATCATTATCTGAGGCTTAGCCGATCTGACTGTGTACCTCACATAAGACCATGACCTCTGCATGAACGTAATATCAAAAAATCCATAATAGTTCTCTATCTTTTAATAGTACATCTATGTAATAAACATAAACCAGTATAAAACACATATTTTACGAAGATATATAATTTCCTACGAGCAATAGCCAAACTAGTACGTACAATAAAATTATATCTATTCACAATGATGCAAAGGTCTCCAATTATATTATATTAATATAGCATTTCAAATAAATCAACATCCATAAATACATTTAAAATTGTATTAATATATTATAATATATAAATTTAAAATAAAATATATTAATACGTGGACTCAATATATTGATGCACTTTATTATATTTTAATATATTACTAATATATTATAATAAAATATATTATATTATAATAAAAATAAATTTTAGAAAAAATATATTAATACATTAAAATATATTCAACTATATTTAAATATATTATTATAATAAAATATAAGATAAAATATATTAATACTTTAAAATATATAAATACTATTTTATATATATTAAAATGTAAATCCGTACTAATATATTTAAATGTGTTATATTAAAAAATATAAACGTACATTATAAAAAATATAAATTTAAAATAAAATTATATTAATATGAAAATCTATAAAACATATTACTTCAATTTAAAATAAAATATATTAATACATTCAAATATATATTTTAATATTAAATTTTTTTTGATATATAGATACTATTTTATATATATACATCTATATATTTAAAAATATACTAATACATTCAAATATATTGATGTATTTTTATATATTTTAATATTTAAAAATGTATTATTAAATTTAAATATATTATATTATAATAAAAAAAATTAAAATAAAATATATTAATACATTAAAATTTATTGATGTATTTTTTTTTTAGATTTTAATGTGTTATTAACATATTTTAAATGTATTATATTATATTAATATACATTTAAATTAAAATCTATTAGTAAATTCAAATATATAGATACTATTTTATATATCTTAATATTTAAATGAGTTTTTAATTGTATTATATTATATTAATGTACATTTAAAATAAAATCTATTAATAAATTCAAATATATAGATACTATTTTATATATCTTAATATTTAAATGAGTTTTTTAATTACTGTTAATAAGTAAATGAATATATACTGGGATTATATATTCTAATGAATCATCAAAATCACTTCGTTCTCTGTTTAAATCACATATATCTCTGTATAATGAATACATTGTATATCGGGCATTTTATACGAAGATATAAAACTTTGAAAGACCAACATTAAGCAATTATACGCGACTTTATTCATAATATGCGAATTATCACTTACAATATTAACAATAAATACAAAACCTACTTTATAAAGCATATTTTCATACGAGCACCGATCATTGACCTTCAAAAATCTAATATTTTGAAGCCGAGGGCCTTAAAAAAACAAACAAAGTACAGACGCTTGAGATAAGCCTATCAAAAGAGCACCGATCAAAACTACACAATTTTGAAACCCTAGTTCTTAAGTACAAACCTATCATAAGAGCATCGATAAAATATTGGATTCTGCGTCTACTAACCTGCTCGCCGCCAACATTGTCAGGCATTTGAATGAAGCTTAAGATAGGATTCTTGAATGTGAGGAGGAGAATCTTTCAACTTCAGAGAATAGCGTGGTGGCTGGATTTTCAATATTTGGAGCTTGAAGGTGAGGAGGATAATTACTGTTGCCTGAAGTTGTGGGAGATATCGGTGTGAATATATGTGTGTGGACATTTGTGTTTCAAGTTGTGGGAGATATTGAGGTTTAAGGGATGTAACCGTAGCACCAATAAATGATGAAACTCTTCAACGTGGGTGAACGATTGTGTTTCTCGAATATTTCTCTATACTTAGGGCATTGAAAGACGTGTGTAAGAGATGAATGACAATATATAGACTATATTATGGTGGTCGAAGATAAATCCCTAAATTTAAGGAATTCAAAAATGTATAGATATGGATTCAATTTATTTTGTATAGATATGGATTTTAATTTTGCATTCATTCCATAAATATCAATATTTAGTTTTTAATTCTATTTTCCAACCATAAATAATTATGGTTTAAGATGTAATCTAATACTGAAATTTTTTAATTCTATTTCTAACCTTATTAAATCTCACCATATAATACAATTATTAATTAAAAAATAATAGGATTTCGATATAAACAAATATTATAATTATTAATTAATAAATAATAGCCTTTATTTCTTTTCAAATATTACAATTATTAATTAAGAAATATCCACCGTTATTTCTAAGCAAATATTAGAATTATTAATTATCTTATTATCTTAAAATCCAAAATAAAAGATAAAACTTTAATTTCCACGTGTATATATTAATGTGCCTAAATTAAACTAGTAGCCTAATTATTTAGCTATAATTACACAATACTCTACCAACCCGTTTACCCACCATTATTGCTGAAGCAATTTTACAGACCATTATTCAGGGGCGGATCCAAGGGGGGCGGGTGGGTGCGCCGCCCCCCCGAACTTTTGTGCAATACTACGAGTTATCTTTTATATCTAGTAATTTTTATACTTGTTCCAATTAAATTTTCGAATTCGCCCCCCCGAAATTTTTAAATTTGTTATCCTAACTTTGAAAAATTTTAAAAAACGTATATTAAGTGTCACATATTTTAGTGGAGGTGTAGATTTTTGAGTTTTGGATACCTAGTTTGATAGAGTCAACTTATATAACTTGATGCAATTAATATACTATGTTTTTTGTTTAATGCAATTAATATAGTATGTTTGTGTTTTCTTTTTTCATGTACTTACTGATATAAAATTAAGAACATTTGAAGTATAAATAAACTATCATTTAAATACTTATTAATTCCTCATATTGTTATTCTTCTTAATTTCCTCTAACTAAATTTAGAATGATGTCAAAATAGGATTTTGTACTATATTTTTCGAATAAATATAAAAAAATATATGAGTTATTCATGAAAGAAGAATATGATCCTTAAATAAGCCATAAAGAATAAGTATAATTAGATTTAAGTAGAAAAATGTGCTAAAATTTTTTTTTCGGGGGCCCCGTACAAAGAAAACTCAAGTCCCGATAAATTTCGCCCCCCCTAACCGAAAATCCTGGATCCGCCCCTGCCATTATTGATGAATCTATTTCTCAATCAACATGCCTTGTTTGCAGTGTTTTATTGAGTTTCAAGAAAGTGGAACAGTGATAGCCGACAACAACCTAAGTACACAGGAATAGGGCAACTTTCTTGCTCTTTCATAGTAGATATTGGCATAAAGCAAAAGTATTGTTATTTTCGTCCTTGTGGGTATTGATGCATTTTTGAAATGCGAATGACAGCTAGTGCAATATTGTATTGGAAATTGACATTTTTGACATTTTCCCTTTATAGTATATATATTTCAATTCAACCGAGCCTAATGCGTAATTTCTGAAAACCAAGATTAAAACTTTATGATGTTTCAATTCAATTATAATCGTACATGTGTTGGCTTAGTTCTAGAATAGGGCACGAAAGGTTATCAAAAATATGTGGAGTGAAGAAATTGTGGGCCCAAGAGCAAAGGAAGAGGAAAGAATTGCAATTAAGAGAGGCAAAACAATTCGATGTCTGCAGATTGATATTTAGATTCATGGCAGCCGCTCTTGGGCTTGGAAGTTTCAACAGTGTTTCCCAATTCCATAGTGGGCACGGCCCTAAACTCTCGACCAAGCACACCCAACTAGAGGTGTAACGGTTCGGTTCGATTTTTTATGTATTTTAAGAACCGAATCGAACACATATAAATGTATCGATTCGATTCGATTCGATGAGTTTTTCAATGTCGGAACCGAACCGAACCAAACCGCTTATAAATGGTTTGGTTCGGTTCGGTTCCTCGATTCACATTTTTATTTATTTATTTATTTTTTAAATCCTAAATAATGCAAGAATAATAGTTTGTAGGATGTCACTCATTCCGAACTCATAAGTATAGAGTTGTTACTCCTTTCTATTCATTTATATAGATTAGAATTGATCTTAACTTAAATCTAATATCTAAATTCAATAATATTCTCATATAAGAAGGACAAATATTAAATTAAAAAATATGATATTTGTTCGGTTCGGTTCGAACCATTCAAAAATTCTTGGAACCGCGAACCGAACCGAATGTAAACGGTTTCTAAAAAAATAAACCGAACCAAACCGCGAAACCGAACCGAACCACATTTTTCGATTTGATTCGGTTCGGTCCGATCGATTTCACGATTCGGAGCGGAACCACTTACACCCCTATACCCAACTCTGCTTCTTGAGGTGGGATATTAAAAGAGGAGCCCCTGCAGCAGAAGCAAACCGTGCTTCGAGGGTAATTGTAATGGCTTCCTCTGCTGCAACCGAAACAGAGAAATTGGGGATTAAGATCGTCAGAAACCCTCCCGAATCTAAACTATCTGAGCTCGGCGTCCGCTCTTGGCCTAAGTAAGTATCTCATCTTTCCCTTTTCCATTGATTACAAAAGATGTGTTTTTGAGGATTCCATCTGGCTGGGTTTTGCTCTACCTTTTGACTGATTATTGCTTGGATACCTAATAACCCTAGCACTCGAATCAGTATCCAATTTAGTTCCTTTATCATATGATGGATTGATTCTTGTCCATTTTCCAGTTCAGAGTCTATATCACGAAACAATCAGATCTGATTTTGTGAAAAAGAAGAGCGATGTGATGCTATAATATTTTGTATTTTATGATAATATTGTACTCCAGCTTGCTTGCATTTATAAACTGCTTGTAATGAAAGAAAGAAGAAGAAGGGAAGCCTTGAGAGAGAAGTTGTTTTGATCTGTAAAATAGGTGGGGATGCCCTCCAAGCAATTTCCCATGGACATACTCTGCAAAGGAGACTTGCTACCTATTGAAGGGAAAGGTGAAAGTGTACCCGGATGGATCGGAGGAGGCGGTTGAGATCGGTGCAGGTGATCTGGTGGTGTTCCCCAAAGGCATGAGCTGCACCTGGGATGTCTCTAAAACTGTTGACAAGCATTACCAGTTTGAATGACTCACTATCACCAATTCCAAGCTTCATATATACCTCTCAACTCTTATTTTACTACTCAGTTAAGCGGACCTCCCCTTTGAATCCATCATTCAAGAACAGTGTGGATTTAGTTTTTATATTCAGACCAATAATTTCCGAGCATAGATTTTTAGCATAAATTGAAAAAAAGAGTGCGGTTTACATAGGTACCAAATCTTGCAGAATTAGGAATCAAACTCATCCATTGATTTAGATAATTAACTGTTAGATCTGATTTTGGTTACAAAATCTTGTTACGCATATTTTTTATATTTGGTTACAATTTTAAATATTATGCATAGTGGATGAGGGGAATATGTATGCCAGAAATGTACAATATGCTTATACATAAAATATAGAAGAAATATGCCTGGTGCAATTTCAAATCCCAAATTTCAATTAAAAAGGTTGATGATGTGTTTGCAAGTATTTATTACAAACATTTTTAATTTACTTTTATTAAAATAATTACTTTTAGCAAAAGTTTGGAAATTTTCTTATTAGTTTAGCAAAGTAAATATTTATGGTAAAGTAGGAAATTACGGTAGTTTAACCATTCAAAGCCTCTAAATAGATGTTTAAAGATTTAAACTCGTTTAATTTTATAAAACTAACGTACAAAGCAAATTTTACAAATAGTTAAAAAAATATTTATTACTCCTCTTGGACCTACCTTTCTATACACAATCACTCACTCATCTAAACACAACTACACACTCATCTTAATTTTCGTGCTGAAAAAAAACAAGACAAGTTGGGCGGGTGTTAGGAGTCCAATTCCTAGAGGAGAACCGAGCCGTTCATTTAATCGAACTTATAGTAGGAGGCCCAAGCAGAGTGGATCTGGATCAGACAAGAGTGTGAATCAACCCGAATCCAAAATTAATCAATTGATCGGGCGTAGCTTGGAGGAGTTCAAGGGTGAGAGAAAGAAGCCTAACTTTTGAAGAAATGTCCGCGAATGTGAGGAAATTTTTGAAGCAGATTAAGGAGGAGGTGGGTGGTTTGTTGGAAGATGAGTTTGTTGAGAAAATGAAGGAGCTAATTGAGCTTGGTAGCGGGTATCAAGAGGATGGAGAAAGTGGACATTTTATGGAGATTAATAGTGAAGAGGAGGAAGTGGGGTTGTGGAGTTTGTAACAAACGAATGTCTGTTAATGAAAGTATTCGATTGTTTGCTGTAATATTAGATAAAGATAGTGAAGCAGTAGATTCAGAAGAGATAGAACAGAGTAGGTGAGAAATGTAAGAGTAGAGAGGAAGAAGAAAGAGTTGACAAATTACTGCTTGTCTTTTCATTAGCTTTTACCACTACTTAAGAACGTTACAAACCTCGCGTTTACGAAATGAAACTAATAAAAACGTAAAATACAGCCTGGCTAATCTGAGCCGTTCACCCACTCCCTTTCACACGTTTTAATCTCAGCCACTGATGACATCTACGGTCAGATCTTCAAACCTCTCAACCGCATCTTCATAAGCCACGTCGTCTTCTTTATCCCCCTTTTCTTCAGCGATCTCACTAATATGAATCAAAGCCAACATTAATCCCTTCTCAATCTCTTCATCTTCTTCGATCAATTGTTTCGCCATCGATCCGGTCCCCTTCGCCAATAGTGGAGGTGTTACAGTACCTTCTTCTTCGATTGAGCCTTGACCCCAAGGCTGGAGTTCAGGGAACAATTTTCTCAGATAAGTGCTCTCTACCCAAGTTTCGATCTTTGCCCCATTGTTATCCCACTCAATTAGAAACGTATGAATTTCTCTCCCCTTTCTATTAATCTTACTCCTTTTTCCCTTGACATGTGGCACAATTTGGAGTTCTCCAGAGGAGTCCGCATTGGGTAATGACTCCATGATCATCCTTCCTGGTTTGACCGCCCTCTTCAGCAGAGATACGTGAAATTCTGGCCAAATCTTGGCCCCAGATGGAAGCTCGAGCTTGTAAGTACACTCTCCTTTCTTTTCCAGAATTAGATAAGGCCCATAAAACCTAGGCGATAGTTTCTGGTTTTTCCGCATTACCACAGTATTTTGTCTGAATGGTCGTAGTTTGAGGTAGGCATACTCTCCCACCTTAAACTGTCGATCAACTCTTTTCTTGTTTGCATTCTTCTCCATCCTTTCTTGAGCAAACCTGAGATTTTCTTTGAATGCTTGTTGTTGCCTTTGTCGTTTTAGTATCATCTCCTCACTGTCCACTGACTCAGTGGATGGGAAAGGTCCCATGAAAAGGACTGGAGGGGTATAACCATACATAGCCTCAAATGGGGTAGCTTTGAGGCTAGTGTGATGGTTTGTGTTGTACCAATGCTCTGCTAGTGGTAACCATTGAAACCATTGTTTCTGGTTCTGCTTCACCATACACCTAAGATAGGTTTCTAAGCATTAATCTCTCTGTCTATCCATCTGCTTGAGAATGATAAGATGATGTTAAGGCCAATTTAACCCCCAAAAGTTTGAATAATTCAGACCATAGAGTACTTGTGAAGATGGGGTCCCTATCAGTCACAATACTTTCTGGCAACCCATGTAGTTTCACAATATTGTCTAGGAATAGTTGGGCTATTTTAACAGCCGTGTAAGGATGGCTGAGCCCAATGAAATGACTCAGTTTAGTAAGTCTATCCACCACTACAAAGATCACATTTCTGCCCTGGGATTTAGGCAAGCCCTCAATGAAGTCCATGCAAATGTGGTTCCAAGGATGGTCAGGTATGGGTAGAGGATGAATTAGGCCAGGGGTTCCTAATCTTTCCACCTTACATTTGTTACAGATATCACATGCCCTAACCCATTCAGCAACTTCTCTTTTGAGCCCTGTCCAGTAGAAATACCTTTTCAATCTCTGGTAAGTTCCTTCTGCCCCTGAGTGTCCCCCTAAAGCAGAATCATGTAGCTCCTTAATGATGTTGTCCCTCAATTGTTTTTTATTTCCCACTACAACTCTGCCCTTAAACCTTAGCAACCCTGTTGGTCCCGAGTGTACGGTCAGGTGTAGAGGGGGGGGGTGAATACACCTGACTCCGATTTTCTCAACTTCGAACACGAACAGTCCTGTTCAAGAAAGTGCCGTACTGAAATAATTCAGCAGACCAAATAGCTGTTCTGAATCGTGTGAGGCAAAGAGTCTGACTCTACTGAGATCTGCTAGCTGACTAAGTCAGAATTCAGTATCAAACAGGTAGAGTTCAGCGGTGCGGAAAAGTGTAGGCCCAAATCAGTTGAGTGGAAAAAACCGTTTTAGCAAGTCTCAGTTCAGCAAATAGACAGTTCAGTATGCTGAGACAGTTGTATGATTTTAAAGTAGGTTTTCAGTATGAACAGTAAAATCAATGCAACAGTAATCAGAAAGCAATAACAAGACACATATTTTTAAAGTGGTTCGGATATCAATCGATCCTACGTCCATTTGTCCCGAAAAGTTCGGGAGGCTATTTATTATACTGAGTTAGTCTCAGTCAGCTTGTGCACAGGACAAAGCCGTGGCTTGGGGATTATACCGAGCAAGTCCCAGTTTACAAAGGCATCAAACTAAAGTGTTTGACAAACTTCTCCAACTATGAAGGAGTCCGTTTACAATAAGGATTGGGTTCAAATATGAACTCCTTCGTCTAAGCTATAAGTATATTCTGTTGAGCTTAGGGTTAGAGGGATAAGGAATGAGAGAGTGGCTTCTAGATCGACGAACAGCTGAAATAAGCTTTAGGTTCGTGTATCGTCGATTTGGATACTAGAGGCTCTTCTAACAGTTTAGCTTGGTTCCCTATGAGCTGAGGAGGTAGTCTTTTACCGGAGATAGATCTTCAAATTCTTGCGGAAGACTTAGGGTTTTCTGGTTCTAGCTCGTTTGAATGCTTGTGTTTGTTTTCGTCGTTAAGCTTATGCGCATTCGTCTCTATCTCTTGTGCTCTCTCTTTCAAGGCTTGAAATGTCCCTCTATTTATAGAGCAGAGATTGGAAAAGATCCGTTGGAGACGATCTTCCTTTCTCTCTCTTTTGTTAGCTAACGGCTCTTTTTGAAGGATGTAACAGTGTCCTTTCCCTCCTTTTCTGGAAATATGTTGACTTGCAGCTTTAGTAGGTAGAGACACGTGTATACTTGTCATTTGTCGAGGATTATGGAGTGGTTGAGACGGAACAGACTTCGAGGCATGCTGAAGCTGACTTCTCTTTTCCTCGTACTTGACAATACTGATTGTATATTCAAAAAAGTGTCGACGGTTCGGTAAGACTGTCTCGCCGTTCTTGAGTCTCGATCTTCATTCAGTAGAGAGACAACTGAGGGTACTCTACGATGGTCGCCTCGAGTTCGGTGAACTACTCCTGCCGAGTTCGAGTTCTACCGACTCCTTCGCACCTTTGCTCCCGCCGAGTCCAAGAAATACTGAGTCTTCTACTTCTGGTGCTGAGGCTGATAAGCTACTGACCGCCTTAACCAGAGCAGAGTGTCTACTGAGTCTGAAACCTCAGAGACAAAACAATTACACGGGAATGGTTCATCAATCAAGATAGGGTTTTGGGATCTTCAAATCTTCAGATAGGTACAGAGCACGAGGCTACTGAGCTTACGGTCAGTACTGAAGACATAATCATTTCTCACTAACTATAACAGTGCTGAGGATAAAATCATCACCCAACAAACCCCCTTTCCAGCTTGTAGTTTGGGTAATCTTGACCTCCTACTGTTTTTGCTTCTATTATCTTGATTATCTCCTTGTCTGTCTGGTAACTTTCTGTTACCCTGTTAATCCAAGATGGTATGATTGTGGTTACAACCATACATTCTGAGTTAAAGCTCACCCTCCGAGATAGGACATCAGCCACCTTGTTTTCTCTACCCTTCCTGTAACGAATGGAATAATCATATCCCAACAGCTTGGGAATCCATCTCTGCTGTAGTGGAGTTGTGATCTTTTGGTCCATCAAATGCTTCAATGCTTGTTGGTCTGTCTTAATTACAAAGTGTTTTCCTTGTAAATATCCTCTCCATTTCTTAACAGCCTTTAACACAGCCAGGAACTCCTTCTCATACGTAGAAATCCCCATGTGTTTAATTCCCAAAGCCTTGCTCAGTTAGGCAATAGGTTTACCTTCTTGGGAGAGTACAACCCCAATCCCTGTACCTAAAGCATCAGTTTCAACAGTAAATTCCTTAGCAAAGTTAGGCAGAGTTAAAACAGGGGCTGCTATCATTCTCTGCTTAAGCAGCTGGAAGGCCTCTTCAGCTGATGCAGTCCACTTAAACTCTCCCTTTCTGAGTAAATCAGTCAAGGGTTTACTGATGATTCCATAGTGTTTAAGGAATTTTCTGTAGTATCCAGTCAACCCTAAGAAACCCCTCAATCCCTTGATATTACCCGGGGATGGCCAATCAGTCATACACCTTACCTTCTCTGGGTCAGTGGCTACCCCTTGCTGTGAGATTATGTGGCCTAGATAGGCCACTGACTCTTCTCCAAAACAGCACTTGCTGATTTTGGCAAACAAGGCATTCTCCTGTAGTATTCTGTTGGGTGATGATTCCATCCTTAGCACTGTTACTCTTAGTGGGAAATGATTAGGTCTTAGACACTGATCTTAAGCTCAGTAGCCTTGTGCTCTGTACTTGTCTGAAGATTTGAAGATCCCAAAACCCTATCTGATTGGTGAACCATTCCGTTGTATATGTTGTTTGTCTCTTGAGGTTTCGGACTCGGTAGACACTCTCGCTCCGGTCAAGGCGCTCGGCAGATTATCTCGCCTCGGCACCGGTGTAGAAGACTCGGTGATCTTGGACTCAGCGAGAGCAAGATATCGAGAGAGTCAGTTGAACTGAACTCAGCAGGAGTTGTTCACTGGACTCAGAGCTGATCTTCAGTAGACTTATCTCAGCTATCTATCTAATGAATACAAGGTCAGACTCAACATCGGCAGACAATCTTCTGAACTGTCAGATCTTTTTGAAATGCAATCAGCATAGTCATATACGAGGAAGAGAGAAGTCAGCTTCAATTAGCCTCGAAGTCTGTTCTGTCTCAACCACCTTATTCACCTCGACAAATGACAAGCATACACGTGTCATCCTACCTACTAAAGCTGCAAGTCAACACTTTCCGAAAAAGGAGGAAAAGGCACTGTTACCTACGTCAAAAAGAGCCGTTTGCTACCAAAAGAGAGAGAGAGAAGAAGAAGATCGTCTCCAACGGATCTATTTCAATCTCTGCTCTATAAATAGAGGGATTATTCAAGAAGAATGCACCGAATGCACGAACCACAGAGCCAAAATCCAGAAAGCACTCAACGAGCAAAGAACCCAAAGAACAAAGTCTTAGCAAGAACTTGAAGAACAATCTTCCGGCGAAAGACTACATTCTAGCTCATAGGGAATCAAGCTGAACCGACATATAAAGCCTCTAGTATCCAAATCGACGTTACACGAACTCAAAGCTTACCTTCAGTTGTTCGTCGATCTAGAAGCTACTCTCTCATATTCCCTATCCCTCTAACCCTAAGCTCAACTGTTCTTATCTATAGCTTAGACGAAGGAGTTCATCTTTGAACCTGATCCTTATTGTATAAGGACTCCTTCACTGTTGGAGAAAGTTTATCAAACACTTCTAAGTTTGATCGTTGTAAACTGAGACTTGGATCAGTATAAAAACCAAGACGCGGCTTTGCCCAGTGAGCAAGCGACTGAGACTAACTCAGGATAAATAATAGCCTCCTGATCTTTCGGGACAGTGGACGTAGGATTTGACCGATATCCGAACCACTTTAAAAATCTGTGTCGTTTACTTACTGTTGCATTGATTTTACTATTCATACCGAACATCATTTCTTAAAATCAATCAACTGTCTCAAAGATATCGAACCGAATATCTCGCCGAACCGAGACTTTCATAAAATGTTTTCACCACTCAACTGATTTGGGCCTACACACATTTCCGCACGCTGAACTCTTACTGAAGATACTGAATTTCTGACTCAGTCAGCTAGCAGGTCTCAGTAGAGTCAGACTCTTTGCCGCACACGATTCAGAACAGCTGTTTGGTCTGCTGAACTATTTCAGTCAGACACCATCCTGAATAGGATTGTTCGTGTTCGAAGTTGAGAAATCGAATCAGGTGTATTCACCCCCCCCCTCTACACCTGACCGTACACTCGGGACCAACAATTGGTATCAGAGCGGGAGTTCCTTAAGACTCTTGTTACTTTGAGACTGGTCTATTCGAACGGATCCGGAGAAAACGTTTTCACTGCATATTACTCTACATTCATATTATTATTCTTCATGGCTGATATGTCAGGTATAAGAATGGTACCCATGTTCTCGGTGGAGAATTATGGAGTATGGCGAGTCAGAATGGAAGCACATCTGACATCCCTCCATGACAGTATGACTGAAGTGCTTGAAGATAGACCTATCGTTCCCATGATCGATAGTGTTGTAACTCAAGCTGAAGGAGGAGGAATGGTGACTGGGAAGAAGATCCCTAAAGACAGAAGTCTCTTCACTCCTGAAGAGAAGAAGCTTCACAATCTAGACCGAGTCGCCAGGAATGCCATACTAACCACTCTTAGTGATTCTTATCTTGGTAGGATTCAGGAATGCAAAACCGCTAAAGAACTCTGGGATGCTCTAGCGCTACTGAGTCGAGGGACTCAGAAGATTAAAGCGAATAAACTAGCGCTGGAACTCCAAAAGCTGGAAAGCTTGTCTCTCATGCTCGGTGACAAAATCGAAGATCCGAACGTCGATTTACCAATCGATGAACTCAATCAACGGGTGGGAAAGACATTCAAGAACCGAGAAATGAATCTAAAGATACCGAGGGCACTGCCGGACGGACACTGGACACCTTTTGCCACTCTATTGTGACATTCTGACTTAGATGCTGTGTCTCCTGGCCATATCTTTTCAGAATTACAAGCAGAGGAGTTTGAGTTCGACAGACCTCAAAGAAAGCTGAGAGCTGAAGCTGACACAAAGATTGACCATGCTTTCAAAGCGTCAGTCAGCACAGCATCTCCCGCGACGAGCAAGACGACGAGTAAGACTGAACCTTCACTCAATGATCTACAAGAAGGAAGTCTCGCTCAGAAGTATGCGCTGCTCGCTGTGAAATATCAGAAGGAGAAGGAGCGACGCATAAAAGTGACTAAAGCCTATCGGGAAACGAAAGGTAAGTCAAATTATATGTCGAAACACACTCCTGACTCACAATCTTCTGAATGCAGAAAGAAGTATGACTCAGAACCATCAAAGAATAGCGAAAGCAAAGAAGAAATAGTCATCTCTTGCTACAACTGCAAAAAGCCGGGACATTATCAATATGATTGTCCCCGAGCTCGATAGTGCTTCGAACGCGCAAAGCACGTAAGGCAAGGAGAGAGAAATTCGCCCCGAAAAGACAATCCTACATAGTGGCGAAATCTCGAGACGACTCGGAAGAGGTCGACTCCTTTATGGATTCATCGGATGATGATGCAGCTTTCATGGCCCTAGAGCTTGAAGCTGAAGAAACAACTGAAAAGTGCCTAATGGCAGGCGAAGAGGATAAGGTAAACTCTCTTGAACCAGTCAATTCCTCTTCACATTGCACACACGATACTATTTCAGGTGCAGATGAGAATTTGGACGTCGCGACCGCATACGAAGAACTCCTCGACGAACAAATTCAAATGAGTCTGCAGCTCAGCAAGACTCTTCAGGAGTTGGATACCCTGAAAGTGGAGAATCAGAGACTTTCTCAGGAGAGTCAGGTTGCTACTGAGGCCGAAGGACTTGTGTTGAGACTCAGGGAGGAGATAAACTCTCTGATGGCCAAGTCTCAGCATCAAGAAGATCGGATTTCAGTTTTGACCAATGACTTGACTCGTAAAGATATCGAACCGAGTCTCGTGAAGCAAGAAATGTCAGGACTTCAGACCGAGCACGACACACTGAAGAAGAGTGATGATGTCTGGAGGAGCCTGATGACTGAGCGTTACATGGGCGCTGAAAAGAAGCTGGAGACTATGCTCGCAAACAACAAGCCCAAGCATTGCAAGGAAGGACTTGGCTTCAACCAGGAAGCTTCCTCATCTGCCCCCGTTCGCTCGAAGTGCGTCTTACCGATAGGTTTGTTCGAGGGGAAACAATCAATGCAAATCCTCCGAACCCCTCCAGCAAAGAACAAACAGAAGATGAAAGCACCTCATCCTAAGTATCGCACACCGACCGGTAAGATCGGTACCCGGACACCCCGGTTCGGTCAAGGGGGGAACTAGTAGAGTTAAGTGGGGCGGATCGGTATGGACCACCTCGGTTGACACATCCGGCTCGGTATGGGTCATATTACTATGATCCTATAGTCAGAGGAGGTTCCAAGAGTCAGAAAAAGAAGAACGCACAAAAGGCAAAGGTCAGCAGTCCACCAGCTCAGAAGATCCGGACTCCTGAACCTGAGAAGCATAAGAAGTCAGCCTCGACCAGTCCAGTGGTCAAGTTTGTTGACTCAAATGGAAAGAAGTTGTCTGAAACCACCAGGGTTGTTAGACAAATTTGGGTTACAAAAGCTAACATCTAAGGACCCAAAATCAAAAATAAAGGGTACCTGAATATAATTCTGTTTTGCAAGTGCGCAGAGACCCATGGTATGTAGACAGCGGATGCTCAAGACATATGACATACCAAAGGAGTCTACTGAAGAATTATATCACTGAAGAAGGGCCCATAATTGAGTTCGGAGACAATGCAAAAGGCTATACTAGAGGATATGGAACACTCAGCATAGGAACTGCCAACGTTCCTAGAGTATCCTATGTTGAAGGACTTCAGCATAATCTTCTCTCTGTTAGTCAATTTTGTGATAACTCAAAAAAAGTGGTATTTGACGCTGGTTTATGTGATGTTATTGATAAATCTACAGGGAAAACAGTGTTATCAGGTTCGCGCAGAAAGAACATATATGTTGCTGACTGGAACTCAGCTGAACCTGAAGCTTGTCTGTTGGCAAAGAATGATAATCGAACGGGGTGGCTATGGCATAGAAGACTCAGCCATCTCAACTTCAAGACGCTCAACAAACTAGCAAGAGACACTCTAGCAAGGGGACTGCCGAATGAAATATTCAGCAAAGACACTCAGTGTGAAGCATGTCTGAAGGGAAAGCAAACAAAGAATCAAAATCCAACAGTTCCATCTCCTTCCACCGATGGAATCCTTCGTACCGCTACATATGGATTTGTTCGGTCCAGTCTCTCCAGTGACGATCAGAGGCAAGAAGTATGCTTTAGTGGTCATAGATGACTACTCGCGCTACACATGGGTCATATTTATTGCCAACAAGTCTGACGTCAAAACAGAGTTACCAAAGCTTACGAAAAAGTTCGGTGTCGAGAAAAACACCAAGATCGGAAAAATACGTTCGCACGCAGGAACCGAGCTCCTTAATTCCATGGTAGAGGAGTTCGCGAGCGTAAAGAATAGAGCATGAGACATCGATCGCCCGCACACCTCGGCAAAATGGAGTTGCTCGAACGAAAGAACGAGAACTCTCAAAGAAGCAGCTAGAACTCTACTCGCAAATTCGGGACTCCCATCTAAATTCAGGCGGAAGCGTATAACGGATCTGCGTGTTGCACTCGGAATAGATCTCTACCGACAAAGCAAAGATAAGAGGACACCATATGAACTATGGAACGGCAGGAAGCCTTCTCTATCTTATTTCCATATCTTTGGTTGTTCATGCTTTATCCACAATAATGGGAAAGATCAGCCGAAGACTTTTGATAGCAAGTCGGATCGGGGAGTATTCTTAGGATACTCTCGGGTCGGCAAAGCTTTCGAGTATTCAACTATCGGACTCTTTGCGTGGAGGAAAGCCCTCATGTTGTTTTTAATGAGTTTGCTACGAAGACAGGAGCAATAACTCAAATTCCGAATCCGAGGACATCGGTAGACGCCTACGGGATCTAAGCTTAAAGGACAAACCCGAAAAGATCCGACTATGTTGGGATGATGATTCGGACGAAGAAACCGAAGACAAATCTATCGAATCTCAACCAGCAGAGCAAGTAGGCGAGCGATTGATTCTCCCGACAGTAATCAATCCCGGTGTAACTCGAGTCGATGAGGAAACCGTAGAGGTAATCGAGACCACTACCGAGAATAACAACTCGGGGGGGAACATCTAGTAATGTTCCCGAGCTGAATGCCCCGAACCCGGTGACTCGGTAGACCATACTCTTATCACCGAAATTCTTCAATCTCGAATAGTACAACCGAAATGCCTAACTCACCTACTATCCGTGCTTGAACAAATTTCGGATGAAGAGCTGAAACTTCGTAGATCGTGGCTCGATGCTCACACCGCTCGATCTAATCATTGGAGATCCCTCGCCTAATGTCAAGACAAGATCCAGATTCCGTCAAGGAGAAAGCGCATTATTTTCCCGCTTCTTGTCATCGAAGACCATTGAGGATGCATTAAAGGATGCTTGACCGGATCATAGCTATGCGAGAGGAGCTGAATCGGTTACGAGAAACGAAGTGTGGGAGCTTGTAGACGGACCCCGTCATCAACATGTCATTGGAACCAAATGGGTCTTCAAAAACAAGCGAGATGAAAACAACGTTATAGTAAGGAACAAAGCAAGGCTCGTGGCTAAAGGCTATCGTCAAGTGAAGGAATAGATTTCGATGAAACTTTCGCTCCGGTTGCAAGATTGGAGGCAATTAGACTATTCCTAGCCTACGCAACACATCAAAGATTCGGAGTTTATCAAATGGATGTGAAGTCTGCGTTCTCGAATGGCGTCTTTGAAAGAAGAAGTCTATGTGGAACAACCGCCCGGCTTTCGGCGGGGACATCAAGTATATAGACTCGGAAAGGCTCAGTATGGGTTAAAACAAGCACCCTGGGGCTTGGTACGATAACTGTCCGAGTTTCTTCTTCGAAAGGTTTTCGAAAAGGCACGAGACCGCACTCTATTCAAAGATTCGACCGGAAGAAGACTTATTACTTGTGCGGATCTACGTGGATGACATCATATTCGGATCAAAGAATGTCATCATGTGTCAACAATTTGAAAAGATGATGAAGGATAAGTTCGAGATGTCAATGATGGGAGAAATGAACTACTTCCTTGGTTTTCAAGTCAAGCACTCACGAAAGGGAACGTTCATCAACCAAGGCAAATACACTCGAGACCTCATCAAAAGATTCGGCCGCACATCCGGCAAATCTATCAAGATCCCAATGAATACGAATATGAAGATAGATCTTGATAAAGAGGGAGTATCGAGTAGACCAAACCGAATATCGTGCTATAATTGGTTCATTATTATATTTAACGGCTACTCGTCCCGACATAACTTATGCTTTGTAGGTGTCCGTGCTCGATTTCGGGGCGAATCCCAAGCGAGCCATATGGACTCAGCAAAGAAGATTCTCCGCTATCTACGAGGAACACCGACATGGGTTTATGGTATCCGGTGATGATAATATTGAACTAAGCGGCTATTTCGATGCCGACTATGCGGGATGTAGAATTGATCGAAAATCAACTTCGTGAACATGTCGGTTCCTTTGGCAAAGCAAGTCGATCTCATGGTTTTCAAAGAAACAAGCACTCGCAGCTACGTCGACTACCGAAGCCGAATACATGGCTGCCGGAAGTTGTTGCGCCCAAATCCTTTGGCCGAGACAAGCAGTGAGAGACTATGACGTCATTCGGAATGAAGTGCCGATCTTCTCGCGATAGTACCGGTGCCATTGCAATCACTCGAGAATCCCGTACTACACACGAGATGCAAGCACGTGGACATCGATATCACTTCATTCGTGACCATGTCGAAAAGAAGGATATCGGGATGGAAAAGATCCATACCGACAAGCAACGGGCCGACATACCGACCAAGCTTCTAGCCGAATCCGTATTCGGAGAACTTTCGGTAGAGCTAGGTCTGCTGGACCCTACCGACCCTGGGCCAAGAAAAGGTTTCATGAGAGGACCATTTCAGTAAGTGGGAATGTTCACTCTCAGTACTGAATGTATTCAGTACGTAGAGATTCAGAAACCATCTACACGAGGTATCAGCTGACTACTATGTTCAGCTGATAGGTTTGCGTATCTCTACTCAGTAGTAATTTATATTACAGAACCTTGCATTTATGACAAAGATTCAGCATGATATTAATATCTCTTGGTTTGTCTTTATTATTAACGAATCTCATTTAATGCACGACATTCCATACATAAGCTTGCTCGAACTCTCGCGCGCATTTAATGCATGTCTTTTCACAAGATTACTACTTAGCTATTTTACAACCGGCTTTGAATTAGGCGGCATATGTGATCATTACCTATAATATATCTTCTAATCTTGACCGTCCATTCTATAAAGCGAGTTTAAAACTCAACCTTTGATCAAATAAGCTGTTCATCTTCACGTTTGATATATATATTTGATCATATCTTCTCAAACCGCCATTAGCATACTTCAAATCTTTCAAATCCGAAAAATCCGAGATTTGCAAAAGCAATCCTTACTTGCAACTTCATCTTCATATCTTATCTCGATTTTATTGGTATGCCTATGAGAACTATATCTTGTATTCTCTCGTTTTTTTTTCGGTATCACTACGAAGCACATCGTTCTAACTAAGAATCGATACTTGATAAATCTCTTGTAACAGTGTACTATGGCGGGTATTTTTGTAGATGCCCCGACAACATGGAGGAGATCCTCCGCAAAGGCCGTGTCTGGTGCGAACCAGTCATGGAATTGATGCTTGCGAGCTCGAATACATGGATGAAGTCTTTACATACCTCAGAGGATCTGGTCTGGAAGAATTTCTATCGAGGAAGCCCACTTACTTCCTTCCTCGACAAGTGGCGTAGATATATCTCGAACTCGATTCCGTCGGAGGAGATATTGTGGCGAGTTTCGTTGTTCACGCTATTGGCGATGCGTCGAAGATTCTGAAGCGGATATCGATCAAGCAAGCACTGAAGAAGAGCTTCAATCTTCCATCTGAAGGCATCAGTACTATAGGCTATAACGACGACTCAGTAGACGAATACCGACGGTGATTCGTGGCAAGCCTACAACCTTCGAGAGCGACCTTTCCCGAAGAACACAATGCTACCATAGTTCAGAGCATTGGCCTACATCGTCATGCAGTTGCTGACGAGCCAAGCTGGCTCCTTCGATCAGGTCTCTCGACCTAAGATCCACTTGATGATGGCAATTTATGATTGTGCCAAGGTCAACTGGACCGAGTTCTTCATTCGGGAATTTATGGCTCAAGCGGCCCAAGTTTGACAAGCCCACGCGTACGCCGAGCGCAAAAGGCAAATTACTTTATGGGCTAAAGCATGCCGTTATGATTGAAGACTTCTGTGGCTCTGAGCAGATCACCTATGACGACCAGGAGTACTTCAACATAAAGAAAGTTCGGTTTTACAACGGGATCGCGGCCCTTCGAAAAATCGGTCGAGCCCTCGACCGTGACTCAGACGACCGAGTCTCGGAAGGCTACTCCAACGAAAAGGAGAACGCCTCCAAGCAAAAACCCCAAAGGCACCGGCTAAGAAACCGAGGAAAGCCGGCGATGTGCCTGCTCGAACACGAAGCCCCTGCTCGAACAGGCCACTCAAGCAAACTACTCGGCCCCGAGGCCGATAGATGAATCGAGTCTTCCGAGAAGACTCAATCGGTGGAGAAGGGAGTCTCCATCGAAGAACCAATAGAGATGGAACAAGGGGAGGCTACGAAGCTCATAGTGAAGAAATTCAACGCCTTGACGGCCCCTCGCAGTTCCTCCACTCGGCGATGCGCCACCTGCCGAGACTCGGACGTCTCCAATTGACTTGGAATCCGAGACGGCGTCCCGAAGAAGAAACAATCGGGATGGAAGCGTCGGTGATTCTATCCAGAGCATCCCGAGAAATTCTTCAACTAATTCCGAGCTTGCCGACTACTCGCACTGTTGCAAATTGCCAAATCATCAAGGCTCCACATGTTGCTGCGACATCAGGAGTGGCCTCGTCTACAACGCTTAGTTCTTCACTACTCCCTGTCGCAGCCTTCATGAAGAAGAACCGAGACCGAGAGAACAAGATAAGGCTATTCTCGAGCTTGAAGACCTCGGTCAATGGACAATCCGAGGGCCGCGATGCCGGCTATGATACATGATCGACAGCTTGCCTCCGGCCCAGCACCCTCAGGTGGGTCAGACCATGACGACCCACCCAGTGATTCAGGCCCTGGAAAGCCTGATGAGGGAAATCCCCAAGAAAAGGATACACTCACTTCTGAAGAAGCTCCGCGTCCACCCAGTATCCTTGGACCTGCGAAGTCGACGGCTGGTACCTCAGCATCCACAGAGCCCGCTCAGCTCTTGTTGAAGTCTGCATTCGAGGTAGCGCCCAACCCGCATTGTCGACGTTCCAAGTATGTGGCAAAGGCTATTAAAAGCCAAGGCACTCAGAACCGTGCCCTCGCCAAGGCAGTCCACAACGTGTGGAAGAAGCTGCTGAAGCCACCGCTTACCGAGCTTCAGGGGGCATCGAGCTTCGGGGTGAAGTCTTCTATATCTCAATCGCCGCCCCGATGTCTCTACGCTTATTTCAAAAGCACTCGGCTCAAGAAGCAAGACAAATTTGAATCTCATCTCGGGATCTTTCGAGGAGAGCCAAGCCAAACTACTTGAGGAATTTCGGGCTTCCAAATTGGCTCATACCGAAGCTATTCCCGAACAATCCCGTGCCACGCATAAGACTTGATAATATTCAACCGGTCCTGGAGGATAAGATCTCTCGAGAAGCCGAATGATTTTAAGGCCGGCTGAACTCTCCTACAAGCAATACGATGAAGCTCGACTTTCGAGAGGAACGAGCCGCATGAGGCACCGACGGACTTTAAGGATCAAATTCGGTCGCCGTCAACCTCCTTCAACGACCTTCGAAAAAGGTACTTATCCCTACCCCGGCTGCTATTGATGATGCCAAAAAGGGGGAAACTAAAAGAGGGAAGGAAAAGAGTACCGAGCCAAAGAAAAGGCAAGAAACAGAGTACCGAGAAGCCTACTCCTATAAAAACCACAAAATCTACAAAATCTTCTAAAGGGGGAAGCTACACCGAAGTCATCTCGGACTCGGACTCGGACGGGTGAGGCCCGGGGGTGTCCCAACTGCGAGCACAAACCGAGACCGGCCCCAGTGGCTCGAGATCCCGGGCTACTCATGCAACCCCGACTCCTACCGATATCATCAAGGAGGTTGCATAGTATCTTTGAAGCAAAAGAGGACTCGGATGATGAAGAAGAGGTTCCTCTACCTCCACCTGTTCAGGGGAAAAGGTAAGAAAGTAATGGATCTCCCGACCCCTCCAAAGAAAGAAGAAAACCAAGAGATATATTTCTGCCGAGGAGGAGGCTCAGATAGCGGCTGATGAGAAGCTCGCTAGGGAGATTGCCGATGCTGAAGCTGCCAACAAGCCAAAGTCTAAGCCTACTAAAGGAAAGACAAAGGCACCAGCACGCGGTGGAAAGAAGAAAGCGCCTGCTAGGTTGCCTCCCATAAAACTCAGAATCGAGGATGATGAAGATAGGGAGAGGCAACAACAACAGCAAAAAGGCACTCAGCAGCAAGGTACATTCAAAAACAAATCCAGTACCTCTGCTGACTCTGAACAAGCTCCTCAGAAGCCTCAAGAGCAAGATGCAAAATTGAAGCAATATTCGCTCAGATGGAGAGATATCTCTACCGAGGAGAGGAAGCTAGACAGTTAGAGGCTACCAGGCAGAGGATATATTTGGCAGACCTCGAGGCACTCAGAATTTGTACTGAGCAAGAGGCCAGGCTGAGAGTTCCTTCGAAAGCTGACATTCCTTACCGATACAGAAGGTTCAGGAAGCCAACTGATCTGAAAACACATAGATGGCTGAGATCAGACGAATGGATGCTTATTCAGTTCAATCAGAGATGTGAATCGGCCAAGATTGAGTTTATCAAGAGAAATTATTTCTGGAGATTCTGGCCTGAAATGTCTAAGGCTGATGCCTACGTCGAGTGGATGGCTGTTACTGAACCTGATCTTTACCCATATTTGCACAGAGTCGTAACTGAAGGGGTAGTAGTCAGCGTTCCTGAAGCAAGAATCATTCCTCCACCCAGAAGACAAGACGACTCAGTTCATCTCGGAGTGATTGAACAAGAAGTGAAGAATGCTGCGATGAACAGAGGTCTAGAACAAGATGATCCAGCAGACTTCGCTGAATACTTGAAGCTGAGGAAGAACACGTTCAGAATGTATGGAGTCCCACTGCCTGAAGATCAATCTCAAGGTTTCATGAATAGGATTCAGCAGTTTAAGGGTTCTCCTCCTTAGTTCTCTTCTTAGCTTAGCAAGATTTGTATTGTACTTAACTGACTATCATATATATACAATCTGCTTTTTGGCTCTGACAACTACTTGTTGTCTAAATAGCCGTGTTTGCTTTATGCTTTAACACTCAGAATAACTGAAGTGATTACTGACACACACACACTTTGTTTATTTACCTGTCAGTTTTTGCTCGGTTAGATTTCTGATAGACTAGACTTTCATAGAGTTATTATTTCTCATAGGGGGAAATTGTTGCATGGGGGAAATTGTTGTAAAGGGGGAAATTGTTCTGCTCTGTCTCCCTCAGTAGTCTAGCACTTACGGGACAACTCCACTGATCCTTCTTGTAATTATGTAAGGAGCTCTGTTCCTAAGTAAGTTAGTGTTTAGCATAGATGATAGGTTTTGGCATCATCAAATAGGGGGAAATTGTTGGGTGATGATTCCATCCTCAAGACTTTGTTACTCTTAGTGGGAAATGATTCGGTCTTAGACACCGATCTTAAGCTCGGTAGCCTTGTGCTCGTACTTGTCTCGAAGATTTGAAGATCCCAAAACCCTATCGATTGGTGAACCATTCCGTTGTATATGTTGTTTGTCTCGAGGTTTCGGACTCGGTAGACACTCTGCTCCGGTCAAGGCGCTCGGCAGCTTATCCGCCTCGGCACCGGTGTAGAAGACTCGGTGATACTTGGACTCGCAGGAGAAGCTTATCGAGAGAGTCGGTTGAACCGAACTCGGCGAGAGTAGTTCATTGGACTCGGTAGCCGATCTTCGATAGACTTATCTCATTGTCTATCTACCGAATACAAGGTCGGACTCAACATCGGCGGACAATCTTCTCGAATCGTCGATCTTTTTGAAATGCAATCAGCATAGTCATATACGAGGAAGAGAGAAGTCGGCTTCAATTAGCCTCGAAGTCCGTTCTGTCTCAACCACCTTATTCACCTCGACAAATGACAAGCATACACGTGTCATCCTACCTACTAAAGCCGCAAGTCAACACTTTCCGAAAAAGGAGGAAAAGGCACCGTTACCTACGTCAAAAAGAGCCGTTTGCTACCAAAAGAGAGAGAGAGAAGAAGATCGTCTCCAACGGATCTATTTCAATCTACGCTCTATAAATAGAGGGATTATTCAAGAAGAATGCACCGAATGCACAAACCACGTGAGCCAAAATCCGTAAAGCACTCAACGAGCAAAGAACCCAAAGAACAAAGTCTTAGCAAGAACTTGAAGAACAATCTTCCGGCGAAAGACTACATTCTAGCTCATAGGGAATCAAGCCGAACCGACATATAAAGCCTCTAGTATCCAAATCGACGTTACACGAACTCAAAGCTTACCTTCACTGTTCGTCGATCTAGAAGCTACTCTCTCATATTCCCTATCCCTCTAACCCTAAGCTCAACTGTTCTTATCTATAGCTTAGACGAAGGAGTTCATCTTTGAACCCGATCCTTATTGTATAAGGACTCCTTCACCGTTGGAGAAAGTTTGTCAAACACTTCTAAGTTTGATCGTTGTAAACCGAGACTTGGATCGATATAAAAACCAAGACGCGGCTTTGCCCAAGTGAGCAAGCCGACCGAGACTAACTCGGGATAAATAATAGCCTCCCGATCTTTCGGGACAGTGGACGTAGGATTTGAGCGATATCCGAACCACTTTAAAAATCGTGTCGTTTACTTACCGTTGCATTGATTTTACTATTCATACCGAACATCATTTCTTAAAATCAATCAACTGTCTCAAGATACCTGAACCGAATATCTCTTTGAACCGAGACTTTCATAAAATGTTTTCACCACTCAACTGATTTGGGCCTACACACATTTCCGCACGCTGAACTCTTACTGAAGATACTGAATTTCTGACTCAGTCAGCTAGCAGGTCTCAGTAGAGTCAGACTCTTTGCCGCACATGATTCAGAACAGCTGTTTGGTCTGCTGAACTATTTCAGTCAGACACCATCCTGAATAGGACTGTTCGTGTTCGAAGTTGAGAAATCGAATCAGGTGTATTCACCCCCCCCCCTCTACACCTGACCGTACACTCGGGACCAACATATTCCTAGGACTTCCCTCACTTCTTTCACATGGTCTTCCCAAGTGGAACTATATATCAGAATATCATCAAAGAATACCAGGATAGATTTCCTCAGCTTATTCCTAAAAATCTGATTCATGAGTGACTGAAATGTTGCTGGCGCATTGCAGAGTCCAAATGACATCACCAAATATTCAAAGTGGCCATGATGGGTTCTGAATGCAGTTAGGTATCTAGACTCAGGAGCCATTAGTATTTGATGGTATCCAAATCTAAGATCTATTTTTGAGAAATACCTAGCTCCACACAACTCATCTAACAGCTCATCAATTAAGGGAATAGGATAGTCATGCTTCACTGTCAGACTATTGAGGTATCTATAGTCTACACACATTCTCCACGTACCTTCCTTTTTCTTCACCAATAGCACAGGGGATGAGAAGGGACGCTGGCTATGTTGGATTTCCCCATTTTCCAGCAACTCTGCCACTGTTTTTTTCTATCTCATTCTTCTGGTGGTGTGACACTCTGTAAGGTGCCTGTTGTTTGGGAACACTTCCCTGTTTCAGCCTTATTTGGTGTTCCACCCCCCTCTGGGGAGGTAGGCCCTTAGGGATCTCAAAAACTCCCTGAAATTCCTGCAGCAACACAGCTATTTCATTACCCTTCTTGGCCTCCCTTGTTTCTAGCTGCCACAGAATTAAATCTTCATGGTTTGAAGCTTCCTCTTGTAGGTATTTGTACATGTCCATAGAGGTGACCTGGATACAGTCATGTTTTCCCCTTGCAGCATACAGTTTGATCCTTTTTCCCAGATGACTTAAGGATAAAGACATATCTTCATAATTCAACATGATAGGAGAGCTTAGTTTCAGCCAATCACTTCCTAAGATCATATCATATCCTTTAGTAGCTAGGATTCTGATATTGAACACAAATTCATGACCCTGCATAGTCCATTTGAAGCCCACCACTCTCTCTTGACTGATTAATTTGCTACCATTGGCCACCATAACTTTCACCTGTTTAACTCTCTCCACCTTGCAGTCTACTTCTTTGATAAATTCAGAATTTAGGAAGCTGAGTGTGCTTCCAATGTCAATTAAGATCCTGATTTTTCTTTGGTTCATCTCCCCTAACACCCTCATGATGCTCCCTCCTGATTCTTCTGCCAAGGAGCCTAAACTGATAATTTGCATCCCCAATTCCTCCTTGGCATCCCCAAATTCTTCTTCTTCATCTCCTGTCTCCAAGTTGTGTAAATAATCAGTTTGTTCTTCACTTGTCATGATCATGAAATTTATCCTCTTGCTGCACTTGTGTCCAGGTACAAACTTTGGAGGTGCTGATCTCATAGTTCCTGAGCTTTCAACTTTTTTGGAATAACTTCTAGTAGTCTCTCTCAATCTTCTGGATAAGGCTTCGTTATTGGAGCATTGTTGTCTAGATAGGTGTATGGCCGTCTCTAGATTGGGAATAGGGAACATCTTGACAGCTGCTCTCGTGTGCTTATCTAATCCACTTAGGAAACTAGCAGTCCAGTAGCCATCTCCAAACTGTCCACATTGAGAGTGGATCATAAATGATTTAAGTTGTTCAATTCCACATATTCTTCGAAGTTTCCTTCATTCACAAGTTTGTTAAATTCCCCTATTATGGCAGATTCATGAAGATCTCCAAACTTGGTAGTTATCATCCCTATAAATTGTTCCCAACTGATTTGCTCCCCTTTAATAGGAAGATTACCATACCACTCTACAGCTTTTCCTTCAAGGTGAAGAGAAGCATAAGAAACCATTTGATCTTTAGGAATAGTGGTTACTATTCCCCAAAATGTTCTGCATCTCTGAAGCCAACCCCTAGGGTTTCTACCATCAAATTTAGGAAAATCTATTTTTGCTCTAGAGATCATCACCCCAGTATTTCCTCCCCCTCTATTTTCTGCCCAACTATTCTCTCTAAACTCCCTTTCATGGGAGCCTCTGCTATTCATGCCATGATGCCTCCCTCCTCCCCTCTGATCCTGAAAATCCCCTGATTCCAGGCCCATATCCATAGCTATGGGGTAAACCCCATTGTGGGTTTCCTGCTCCCAGTATAGACCGTTCTCTGTCCTCCCCCTGATGTCCCAAGCTGAGTCCATTCATATCTAAATTTCCTCCCTCCTCTCTGGGTCTGTTCCCCGAAGTTTCCCCTTGGAATGTTGCTGCTGTTGTCTGCTGTCTGTGAGTTTGTGTGTGGTTGTTATCAAGGTTTGGGTTAGGGTATATTTGGTGGTCTTGTATGTTTGGGTTGGGGTTGTGGTGTCTGTTAGGGTCTGGAGATTGATGGTATGGGTTCCCTTGCTGGGAGTTGGGGTTAGGATTTTGAAAGGTGACTGTAGGGTTTAAGAAACTAGGGTTTGGGAAATTCGGATTTGGGAAGTTTGGGAAGTGAGGGTTTGAGAAGTTAGGGTTTGGGAGAGTAATGGAAGGTGGTGCGTATGGTGAATAAGTGTAGTTTGGGTAGGCCATATTAGAGGCCATGGTGTTTAGGGCGTTTACAAGTGTTTGATATTGGTTGTTCATGGTAGTAAATCCTTGCTGAATCCATTCTTGTTGTGGGTGTGTGGTTGATTCACAGGTGGGTGGTTCTTGGAGAAGTGGTGTTGTTCTTGGATGATCCCCTTCCTCTGATGGGCACGGATCTATCTCTCCCTCCCTCGGTGTCTGGTTGGCCGCGACCGAGCTCATGATACCAGTGTAACAAACGAATGTCTGTTAATGAAAGTATTCGATTGTTTGCTGTAATATTAGATAAAGATAGTGAAGCAGTAGATTCAGAAGAGATAGAACAGAGTAGGTGAGAAATGTAAGAGTAGAGAGGAAGAAGAAAGAGTTGACAAATTCCTGCTTGTCTTTTCATTAGCTTTTACCACTACTTAAGAACGTTACAAACTCGCGTTTACGAAATGAAACTAATAAAAACGTAAAATACAGCCTGGCTAATCTGAGCCGTTCACCCACTCCCTTTCACACGTTTTAATCTCAGCCACTGATGACATCTACGGTCAGATCTTCAAACCTCTCAACCGCATCTTCATAAGCCACGTCGTCTTCTTTATCCCCCTTTTCTTCAGCGATCTCACTAATATGAATCAAAGCCAACATTAATCCCTTCTCAATCTCTTCATCTTCTTCGATCAATTGTTTCGCCATCTATCCGGTCCCCTTCGCCAATAGTGGAGGTGTTACAGAGTTCTGCGGAGGAAGTCATGAGAGATGTTGTGAGGAAGGTGGGGAAGAAGGGAAATGAAAAAGGCATGTCAGAGTGGCTGAGTGAAAGTTAAGGTTTTCTTTATTGTTGAGTCGCTTATGGCTTAGTTATTAAGTGTTGGTTAATAAGTTAGTGGGGGCTGTTTGGAAGGTGCTGTTATTTCATGGGATAGTGGCATCGATTTCGGTTGTAGTATAGTCGAGTCGTATTTCTCGACTCTATAAATAGTCTTGTAATGGAATGAAATGATTATCAAAGTTTTATTGCCCAAATATATTTGTATTTTTCTAGAGCTGCTATTATAAGCTTGTTTACAACCACTAATTACAATCTTCCTAACCTATCCAATTCGTTGCTTCGATTTGACAAAATAGGTAGAAAGAAGAAGCTAATTGGAACCCCTTCGCCGAACAATTTCCTTAAGTCTTCGCTGTCCGGAGTCGTAACAAAGTCGCAGAGTAAAGCTTGTAACAGCGGGACAAAGGGATTGGTATAAAAAAATAGATAAACATTTTAAAAATCAATCGCAAACACATCTAATTCTTAATATTGTTAATATTGTTAGTTCTCGCATCATCCACTCGTATTAATAGAATTACGTAAATAAATAGTTCAAATTTTATCCGCATTTCAGTAGGGGCTAACTTATTTTTTACTTTATTTAGTAACATTGAGGAATCTTAGTATCCTATTCCTACCAAGCCGAAATCGATAGGAAACAATGAGCGACATAGCAATTACGAGTTTGAATGCTCTATGTTAACCTGCCTGTGATGGGCATACCATCACAGCCCCCATATCTCCACCGAGATACTCATCAAGATTCAATGCCCATCAATGATCAATATCCACCATCAGATTATAAATCAACGCCCAAGATTGTCTCGAGAAACCATCTGTCAATTCCTTCAGATTCCCAATAGTTCGTGTTCGCCACGAAAAAGCATCTCTATTTCTATCTGTCTTCCCTTCACCAAGTTTCCGATACATTCCGCAGTTTAGCTACTTTCATACTGGAAAATTCAATCTACAGAAAATATCTGAAATGAACAAGGGACCGGGACTCTTTTCAGATATCGGCAAGAAAGCCAGAGGTCAGCCTTTTCTGGATCCACCAATTTTGGCTTATTATGATGTTTAGTTTTTTTTCCCTTCAAAACAGTCTGTCTAAGATTTGTTTATATTGTATGATTTTGATTTGTAGATTTGCTGACGAGAGACTATCTGTCTGATCACAAATTCTCCGTCTCCACCTACAGTGATTCTGGAGTGGTAAATTTCATTCAAATCCTTTTCAGTTTATCAAGTGTTTATTATGTTGAGAGTTTGTATATTAGCGTCTTGGATGATTTCCATTGTTCAAGCCTGGTTGATTTTTGAATTGTTGATTTCCTGATTGTGCTTTTAGGGTTTCGATATCCGGCATAGCATATGCTTTTGTTGAGAAGTCAATAAGAAATGCCTTTGAATTAATAATAACGGGTTTTGTTGATTGATTTCCAGTTTTGTGTAGATGTGGAAATTATCATCATCATGATGGAACTGTATCCTTTAGTATTTGCTGAGTTCTAGTCTCTTTTTGTTTTGGATTCAAGCATATAGTTCATGAAGAACTGATTATTACCTTGTACCTGTTCTATAGTCCCGTGGAATAGTTTGTGCTGGGTTTTTCATTAACATTCGAGATCACTGAATTCTGCTGATTATTACCTGACTTGGATCTCAGAGTTTGAATGAGGTTCCAGCTTCTTTTAGTTGCATTGTTATAAGTTGAGCCTGCAATTGTTTATTAACGCCTTCCCGCTACATTCTTTATGAATAGTGATCCTTACTCTTAATTTCTAAGTTTTGTTATATTTCTGAAATTCATCTTCTTGTCTGATGCCCATGGAGCTTTTAAAGTGTTTTTTTCAATTTTCTCCGATAGTATTTTTCTTCGGTTGAAACTCTTCTAAATGAATCAAGTAAATATTTTTTTTCTTTACTCCAAAAATTTGAAAGAGAGATCAATGGAAGGGGACTTAAGTTAGTCTATGTTGAAAAAAATCTAATCTACTATTCTGTATCATTTTATCTTCTAATAATCACTGGTTGTTGTGTGTGCAAGGTTTTCATTATTTATGCTCTGTGTTGCCCATGTTATGAGCAACAAGTATGTCGATTGGTGAAGAGGCAACAACCCTAGCATTTTACTAGACATAATTTTAGGTTCATTTACCATCTTGTGATTGAGGATCATGTCAACAGTAGCACTTAGCGTGATAAACACAATGTTATGATGCAATAATCAGGTGTCTTTGCTTAGATACCTAACTATTGAACTTTAACCAAGCTCTGAAATTTACATGTAAAGGTTTTCTGCTTGCTTGCTTGAGATGTTTATGAATTGGCTTAGGGCGTCTATTAAAGGAGAGCAGATATTCTGCTTCGAATGAGACTGGTTAAGCTTGTTTAGTGTAAACTAGCTACTTGAATGCAATGCTTGGAGTTGGGGTTTGTCTTATGGATGGCTCTTATTTTGGTGTCTTTACTTGTGATTTCTGTAGTTTCTGACCGTTTTTGCTCCTTGGTCTGATTAAGCAGTTGCCAAATTCGTATTTGGCTTTGTTGTGCATTACGTTTTAATTTTCTCTATCATTTGAATTCTCATGTATTAGGCCCTCACAACATCCACAGTAAAAAAGGGAGGTTATTCATCTGGAGATGTGGCCGTCCAGTACATGTACAAGAATACATCCACTGATCTAAAAGTTGATACGGAGTCAAATGTACGTGAATTTCCAACTTCCTTCCAACAAAAAAAATGCTTAATTCACTACAGCTTATTTTGACCTGCTGTTTTCTTCTTGCAGATCTCAGCAATCCTCACTGTTGCTGATATTATCCCCTCATCAAAGACCATTGCCAACCTGAAATACCCCAATTATGAGTCTGGAAAGGTGCTTGCATTCCCTTTTCCCAGCGTCCCTCAGACATCGCTTTGAACTAAAATAGGTTATGCTTTCTCATGCAGCTGGAGTTTCAATACTTCCACCCTCATGCTTCCCTCACTGCAGCCGCTGGTTTGAACCAAGCTCCTCCTCTTGATTTCTCAGTCACCCTCGGCACTCCCACCTTTGCTTTCGGTGCTGAGGCAGGTTACGAAACCACTTTGGGTAAATTAACTAAATACACCGCAGGCATCACCGTGACAAAACCAGATTCATCCGCTTCAGTAATTCTGTAAGTTGTTAATCTTGTAACTTTGTAGGTAACTTGTTCTTTATTTTAAGGCTGAAAAGTTAAGCCCTTGTGTTTAGGGGTGATAAAGGGGATACCATTAAGGCGTCGTACATACACTACCTTGATCACATAAAAAAGAGTGCTGCTGTGGGAGAAATCAGCCGTAAATTCTCCACAAACGAGAACACATTTACGGTGGGAGGATCCTACGCTGTTGACGACCTTACGCTCGTAAAAGTGAAGCTTAACAACCACGGTACTCTAGGGGCTGTGTTGCAGCATGAAGTCATTCGCAAATCTCTTGTGACCATATCAAGCGAATTCGACACCAAGGCCTTGGAAAAGACTCCCAAATTTGGTTTGTCACTCGCTCTGAAGCCTTGAAAGCTCTTATAGATTTAAAACTAGTTGCATTTGATTGCTTTGTTACATTTTAAATTGAAATGGGTTGCCAAATAATTAGTTTTCTTGAATACTACTATAATGTTCTCTCAGTTTTTCATGTAAACTACTCTCTTCTTTTAGGCTTTTTGATATTTGATGCATTCTTTAAAAATCTATACACAATGGGTTTTTGGGTTTATTCTGTGCACGTGCCATAGGACTAAGTAAACAATCATCCAGAGTAAAATGCATTAA
Source organism: Lavandula angustifolia (assembly GCA_028984105.1). Classification (NCBI taxonomy): domain Eukaryota; kingdom Viridiplantae; phylum Streptophyta; class Magnoliopsida; order Lamiales; family Lamiaceae; genus Lavandula; species Lavandula angustifolia. The sequence goes on along the minus strand of CM054823.1, from coordinate 4,577,049 downwards.
ACCCCTGCGCGATTAGCTTTTGTATTTTTTTCCCCTAAATTAACCAATTTCTTGCAAACTGTAAGATTTGCAGAAAATAAAATAAAATTCGCATGAATATTAATGTGGTGATAATCCAAAATTAAGGGGCAAAATGAACAAAATTAATAGTTCGAAATGGAGTAATAATTATTGAAGAAAAAATAATCATAATTTTAAGACGAATAACTGTGAGCATGCATTAAAACAAAACAAGACCAAGTAACATCCACAGAGTATAGCATAACTAAAGAGTAGTTTACTGTTCTGCCCAATAACCAAAACAAAACACTGAATGGAAAATCGACCTATCAATCGATGGTCTGCATAATATCCTCGGCCGTGAACTTGGTGCCCTTGTCCTTGTCGGCGGCGGCGCGGCCCTTGGCCTTGCGGTCGAGGAGCGACTTGCGGTCCTTGTCGAGGCGGAGCTTGGTGATGACTACCTTGGAGGGGTGGATGCCCACGTTGACGGTGGATCCGTTGACCTTCTCACGGGTGATCCGCTCGATGTGGATGACCCACTTCTTACGGTACACCTGCACAACCTTGCCCTCGCGCCCCTTGTAGGTGCCGCGCACCACCTGCACCTCATCGTCCTTGCGCACCGGCATTGACCGGACGTTGTACTTGGATCGGAGATCGCCGGTGAGAGGGGCGCTCATCAACACGCGGCGCACGCTCGAGGGGGCCGTGAAGTGAGCCTTCCTGCTCTTGCGGCGGGAGGAGGAAACACGAGGATTGTACTTCATTTTCGCCGCCGGGAGGTGTGAGGAGAGAACGGTTGATTAGGCTATCTCTGCGCTTCCGCTGCTGGGTTAGGGTTTCGATTCCTTAGTTTATACTACGCTTACTGGACTCTTTTTGGGCTGGGCCATTTTATTCATGAAATTATCAATTGGGCCCATTCATTTTTGCATTTTTTCTTTTTGCTGTCAAGAAATAAATAATTTTCTTTTCAATTGGTACAAATAATTATTGTTCCATTTCATACTAATATAAACCATTATTATATAAACATATGGTTCACTTGTGGCCAAAAAGCAGAAACTCAAATCCACCTATACTTAACCGTGAGTCTATTCACATGATTAGCAGCATGATATTATTTTGATCTTTTGTGTGATTTGCATGAAGAACAATTACATAATTCATTAATGAATTTAAAAAGTGAAATCTTCATAGGATTGAAATAATATCTCAAATCTTCTGACAAAGTATTCTAAGAAGTTTATGAAGTAACTAAGAAAAACTGGTATCGCCTTAGCTATCTTCGATTTAGCCGCATTTCTCTGGCTATACAAGGAAGCCATCTTTCTCCCCTAATCCTTTTCAGCTCAGCCACGCGTGCCTCCTCTTTTTTTGCTGCTGTCTTCGCAGCACTTTCTCTGGCTTCAAGTTTAGCTAATGACTTCTGACTTTCTCTTCTAGCTGCACCAATTATGTCCGCCCCATCAACGACTACGCACTCAAGTTGCCTCCTGAACTGTAAGAATTCAAGAAAAACACTTGTGATGATAAGTAAAGAAAACAAACTAACAGCAGATACACACCTTTTTCGATTTCTCATGAAGCCCTTCTCCAGGCACGATTTTTGGTTTTTTCTTGGGTCCATGTAGCTCTTCTGATAATACATAGAAATATTAGGATGCAATGAAAAGAGAAGAATGTTACACCACAAAATTGACATGTTCTCACCTCTTTGATCAAACATGATACCGGGAGGAGCATTTCTGAAAAGTCGAACTCCAGCATCTTCTACTGCAGGATCTTCCTCCACAATAGGATCCCTCTCTCTAACAAATTCGACACTCTTGTCGAGCAAGTCCACTAACAATCTTTGTGCCTGGGATAGTTAAGCAAACCATTTAGTGCCAAAAGAGGCAACTATCCCTTGCATCGCATTAAAAGAGGAACAAGTTTCAACCAAACCCAACTCTTCAAAGAAGTAATCTTCACCAAGCAAAAACAGAATACTAACTCCACAGTAGACACACAAGGAGCTTCAGAAGATGAGCGACCGTATACGATTTATAACAAAAGAAACATGTCACAGATTGAATCAAAGTCACCAACAAAAAGTTATTAAACAAGAGAAACTCTCATGTAGTGAATTACTACTGACAGCATATATACAATGCAGCTAACAGAGTACCAAGTACAAGCTCCAACTTTATCACATCAAAACTTTCTCATTTCACTACTTTGGGTATTGGTGAATTAAACGAATGGGTAAATTTTGATGCGTAAGTTTAACTACAATAATTAAGAAGTAATTTAAGTTTAATCATAAGAGTTCTCTCTTTTTACTTGTTCGGCATAAATTTATCCTTCTAGTAGAAGGCTAACAACTTAGATGTACAGAGATTTGCTAAGAGCATTGGCATTCCTCAACTTTGAATAACTCAAATGAAAATGCAAAAAGCCAAACATTTAGCAAATCATAAGCTGGATATTGCAATTGCACAATCCTTTCTTACTAGTTCTTACTAAAACAGATCGTAAAAGAGCAATACCTTAATTTGGTAAAGCTTGAGTTTTGGGGGTTTGTGCTTTCCATCTTCGTCTTCAAGAGCTGCGCCGCCGTTTGGAGTGGAGGAAACGCCGTTGGAGGCATGCTTGAAGATGGCGGAGGAGGAGGTCACCGACTGTATGGAGGCCCTCCACTCGGCATCCCCGTCTTCCTCCCCACTGCTGCTGTTGCTGGTTTGGTCGCCACCCATAGTGATGCCGTGCGGCGGCTGAGCAGTCTTCCTTCTCCGCTTTGAATCAGAAGCGCCGCTGCAGAAACAGGCCCGTTATGTCGTTTCCGGCCCAAGCCCACAAATCTAAATTTTGATTTTCTCTTCGATTCTAGTAAATTACATTAATGCCCCAACATCCATTTTAATTTTACGACGAAGGGTAACTCGTACCGGCAAAAGAGAGAACCAGAGAGGGATAAAGATTATCGGGGTTTCTGTAGAAATTGCTGAAAAATTGGGGCTGTAAATCGAAATATTATACCAGACGACAAGAGGTTGTCGCGCCGCCGCCGCTCTCGAGCCGCCATACCGTCTCCTAAGAGTCACCTCCGCCTTCCAAACATCCGGAGATTCTTTTCGAAGCATTCAAAAATCCCAAACTCTACTTCTCTTCTCGAATCGCACAATTTCCGCTGAAACCATAACCTAGACCGTCGTCGATCAGAGTTGAGCTCAATTGAACTGCAAAGATGGGGAAAAAGCAGCATAGTAAAGACCGGATGTTCATAACCACAACGGAGTGGGCCACCGAATGGGGCGGCGCCAAGTCCAAAGAATCCACCCCTTTTAAACGACTCCCTTTCTATTGCTGCGCGTAAGTAATTACCCTCTTTTTCCTTATTACTTTTCCAGCTTTGTATATTGCTGTTGGATTGTTTCTGGAAGTGGATTGATTTGTGAACTTCTGATGCAGTCTTACGTTTACGCAGTTTGAAGTTCCAGTTTGCACATCAGACGGCAATGTATTTGACATCATGTTAGTGCTTTCAAGTTTGGTTTAATAATTGAACAGTGAATCTTTTGCCGGAACTGATGGTTTTTTACTGATTTTGATGATGTGGTATGCAGGAACATAATCCCATATATCAATAAGTACGGGAGGCATCCTGTAACTGGAGCACCTTTGAAGAAGGAGGATTTGATTCCACTCACTTTTCACAAGAATTCAGAAGGTACTTCTGTGCTATGTTTAAGAGTGGTCAAGATTTTATATGTCAATTTAAGGTGGGCATGCAACTGCAAGTAGTGCATCTCCGCTCTTAATGAATGTGTGCTTAATGCTAATATGAAATGAAGGTGTTCCATTGTGTCGTGTTTCCTTACAAATTTTCAAACTATTGGCCTTAGTATGGTTTATACTAAGCACCAAGCAACATCTAAGACACTTTGTGACTCGATATGGGGGATATGGAATTGACACCTGGCAGTTAGTCAAGGAGATAATAAACCTCTGTGGGTGGTAATAGATGGTGGAAATAGTGCATCTCTTTTCTTGGTACATGTGTGCTTATGTGAAATGAATGCCTTCCATTGTGTTTGAGTGTCCTTAATTTCTCAAACTGTTGACCTGTGTACGGTTATACCCTTACACTAAGCACCAACTGCCTTCTAAGACACTCGTGGCATGATATTGGGGACATGAAATTTCCTCCTGGCATTCAGGCATGTAGATTAGTAGACATCTGTATGTGTACTAGACCACTAAGATGGTGGAAAATACATATTGTATATGTGAATTTCAGACCTCTAGTTTATTTATTGTGCTTTAGCCCCCAAATTCTAGAATGTTGTTGCTTTTGATTTAATTGATTTTGACAAAAAATCCACTTGTAGGAGAGTATCAATGCCCTGTTCTAAATAAAGTTTTTACGGAGTTCACACACATAGTTGCTGTTAAAACTACAGGAAATGTGTTCTGCTATGAGGTACATTCCTGTGTTTTTTTATATGTTTTCTTCAACTATTCTCTCAACTACATCTATCTCATTCATTACATACAAATGTTTCTTGAACAGGCCATTAAAGAGTTAAACATTAAGACTAAGAACTGGAAGGAGCTTCTTACTGATGAACCGTTTTCTAGAGAAGACATTATCACTATTCAGGTAAAGATCCATTTAAGTTAAAAATAGTTGAGTTTTAGAAGTTTGAATATTTGCTTTGGTTTTAGTGATGTTTTTCCTGCTTTTTGGTGTAGAATCCTAATGCACTTGATAGCAAAGTTCTTGTGGACTTTGATCATGTCAAGAAGAACTTAAAAATTGATGATGAAGGTGAACAACCTATTTCTTGATCTGGCTTCACCTTTTTTATCTTTATGTTTAACCTTTTATGTATTATATAGCTTATAATCGTAAACTGTTATATTTGTTGATTTACAGAATTAAAGAATCTGGAATCTAACCCGTCTTACAACATAAATGTTATTGGGGATATAAAGCAAATGCTTAAGGAGCTTGGTACTGAAAGGGCCAAGGAGATTGCATTACATGGAGGAGGAGGAAGCAAGGCTAAAAATGAAAGAGCTGCTGCCCTTGAAGCCATTTTAGAAGCTAGATCACGCATCAAGGATGACAACGAATCAAAGAGTGGTGAGAAACCGAAGCAGACATTCAGTATTGTGGATGCTGCATCTGCAGCAGTCCACGGACGAAGCGCTAATGCTGCAAGGGCTGATGCTAGTAACAAAACTGCTGCTCGAATAGCTATGCACATGGCTGGTGACAGGACTCCCGTGAACGCAAAGCTGGTAAATTATCATTTTTAAGAATTTTGGTATTGTTTCAACTTTCAGATAGAAGGTATCAGAAAGTACTTAATCACAAGTTAGTTTGTGCTTGCTCAGTAAATATCTAGGTGGTATTGCTTCAGCAAGGGATATAGAAATGGAACCAAATATCTTAATGTCTTAGCATTTATTTGTTTGAGTACATCTCTAAATTATCTGTTGGAGAATAAGAATATTCTTATGCATTGCAGAATAATGTGTGTAGTTCATCAGGTTCACTGGCTAGCCAGATTCCCGCTGTGGTTTTGTTTTACATAGAATGCTAGATCAAAAAGGAAAGTAGGTGGGAAAAATACAAAGCAACCTGTTAATCTAATTTTTTGATTCATTTATAGCTTTAGCACTGGAAAAGAAAAGATTTACGTGTTAATAGTACTCCTGACTGAAATTTGTTACGGGATATTATCGGTTCAAGGTTTTTTTCTTTTTTGACTCTTTTATTGCTGAAAATTTCCTTACCTTATCGGTTGAAGGCATGTTATTTCGTATTGGTTCTGAAACCATACCATGTTAAATTGCCTTCCCTTCATGGAATAAGTGGTTTGATTAGTGGTTTGTAATAACTCTCATTGATCTTTACTCGTTTTTTTTTTTTTTCCTGACAAGTGGTTTGTATTATCCTCATTAGAGCAAGATTATTCTTTACACTTTCTATTGTTTTATTTTGTTTGATTGATCATTTTCAGGTTAAAAGTAAGTACACAACCGGTGCCGCTTCACGATCTTTCACTTCTACGTCATTTGATCCTGTCACCACAAATGAATACGAATATGTTAAAGTTGAGAAAAATCCCAAGAAGAAAGGTTATGCAAGGCTACAAACAACACATGGTGATTTGAACATTGAGCTGCACTGTGACATCACTCCTAGGACATGTGAAAACTTCGTTACTCTTTGTCAGCGTGGTTATTATAATGGTGTAGCTTTTCATAGAAATATAAGGTACTTGAAATTTATTTTGCTCCAAATCTAATCTAAGCTTTTCATGTTATATTTTAACAATGGCGATTGTTACACATGTATGTAGAAACTTCATGATTCAAGGTGGTGATCCTACTGGAACTGGGAGAGGAGGTGAGTCAATTTGGGGGAAGCCCTTCAAAGATGAACTCCATTCCAAGTTAGTTCATTCTGGACGAGGTGTTGTTAGCATGGCTAACTCTGGTCCTCACACAAATGGTTCGCAATTTTTCATCTTGTACAAGTCGGCAAAGCATTTGAATTTTAAGCACACAGTTTTTGGGATGGTGGTTGGAGGTTTGACAACACTTTCAGCATTGGAGAAAGTACCTGTTGATGATGACGACCGGCCCTTGGTATGTATTCTACCTTCCTTTCAATGCTTCTCATTTTTTCAGTTTTAACAATTTGAATTGCATAGTTAACATTAGGATAATCTTTTCATATAGAATTCTTGGAATGTCTTGGAAGTAGTACAACACAAGTTCATCCGATTCCATTTATCCAAGTGACTCTGTAGCCTCCATCTCTTCGTAGTTTTCTTTTGTCTATATTGTCATTTAGTGTTCGCCAGGATATAAGATCGATCTACCTCACCAGGATGTAATATCTATCTCCAAGTTTTTAAATCAGCCTTAACTGCAAATTGCATTAGTTGGTTTCTAGGTCACCAAGATGTAAGATCAACCCAAGTCATTCATCTTTTGCTTTCGTCTCTTCACAGACCTATTCAACTCTTTGTTCTCTTGAACTTGTAACCAAGTTATTTTTACAATCAGGAGTCTATATAGTTTTGGTTCCTGGTTCTAATTTTATACTTAAAACACTTTTAATGTTACTTTCGCAGGAGGAGATCAAGATTGTTAGTGCAGATGTATTTGTTAATCCTTATGATGAATCTGATGAAGAGGATGAAGCGAAAACCATTGAAGACAACAATGCCAAGGATGAAGATAATGTTAGTTGACTCCTGATGCAGCTTTTATTGTCTTTCATATCTTTCCTTGTTAATGTCCGTATCACATGTTTGATCAATTCCAGGATAAGGTAGGATCATGGTACAGCAACCCAGTGACCAGTTCAGATACTCCTGCTGTTGGCGGTGGCGTCGGGAAGTACTTGAAAGCAAGGATGACAAAGCCTGCATCTGTTGCTAGTCTTAATGATGATTTGCCATCTGGGTCCATAGTAAAGAAGAGAAAAGTGGGAGTGCCAAGTGGACAACTTAAAGATTTTTCTTCTTGGTAAGGTTTGGTATCATTTTGCAAGAGGGAGTTTGATATATATAGGCACCTGAAACATCTTTCGTGCTTCCTGGAAATGCTGCTGCAGGTGGAATGAGATTTCTCATCCATCTTATTTTTAGGCGCCAAGGGTGTTACTTTGGCAATTGTATCTTATAGATGTATGACACAAATCTTTTGCATGGTGGTATTGTATCATGAATCAAGAGAGAAAAAAGGGTATCACTTTTGGCCGCATATATCATAGTGGGAACTTCTTTTAAGAGTCACAGTTTTCCTCTTTTAATGAGAACCCTTCTACCTTCCCTTTTACTCATTCAATAGTTTAAACCTAATCCTACAAGCCTAAAATAAGAGAAGAAAAAAATGATTATGTTACACTACATCCGGAGGTGATCATTCAATATGTCCCCTGGTGCTTGAACATAGCAGGCGTCTCTCGAAGTATCTTTCCGCGACACATGAGAGGAATAAAATTCATTCATCTCGTTATTTATGATTTACTTTCCTAATTGGAAAGTCTCAATATAAATGGTTCATTCTAATAAAGATAAAGATTGTGCCGATTAAATCTTACTATTAAAAAGTTAAAAAGATTATACTCCCTCCGTCCCAGCCGACTTGTCTTGTTTGGTTTCGGCATAAATATTTTGGTGAGTGGGTAGTTATTTGTAGAGGACCGACTTGTCTTGTTTGGTTTCGGCATGGATATTTTGGTGAGTGGGTAGTTATGTGTAGAGGAGTAGGTGATTGTGTGTAGAAATTGGGAGTTTGTGTAGCAATTATTTTCCCTTTTAGGAAACAAAGCAAGTTGGGTGTGAAAGAAATATAAACAAGTCATGCGGGACGGGGGGGGAGTACAATATAACACTATTTTCTTAATTCACGTGCTTAAAAAGAAATGAGTCACGTACAATTGAGATGGAGGGAGTACAAGATCCGCAAGACCATCTTCATTTTTGAAGATGGTCATGCCTCTATTGTCGAAGCCATGGGGAAGTTTACTGAAGACGTAATAGGAAGGGGGCCGGTAGGGAATGTGGAATTGTGGATCCACATTACGTAATAATATTACACTATAGTTAAGATTATTAAAAATTCTCAGATTTCTTTACTTTTTTCTAGGTTGCACAGACACGGACACGGGACACGGTACGACACGGACACGGGATAAGGGATACGACATTTTTTGAAAAATTTAGGACACGACACGGGCACTGATATAAATAATATTAAATTATTAATATATATATATATATATATATATATATATATATATATAAATGATTAAGTCAAGTTTTTCAATATCAAATTCATTGTTCACATGATCAACTCAAAACACATAAGTCATAACTCATAATTTATAATCATAGCATAAAAATGTGAAATACTAAGATAAGTAGATAACAACAATAAACATTAGTCTTAAAAGTCATAATAAGTCATAATAATCTAAATAAAAAGTCTAATCTTTCAAGTCTTATGAATCGGTGTAGGGTACTTCATCCAACAAATTATTTTCCACTTCCGGCTCATCAAGGGTGAGATTTGCAATCTCTAAAATCCCAACATCACCATTCAACTCAAAACTGTCAGTTTATTGACCTGTTAAGAGTCTAATTTTTTTTTGCTGTGGCCGTGTCTGGGAAGAGTCGGACACTTAAATTCTCGTGTCCGGGAAGAGTCGGACACTTAAATTCCCCTGTCCGGGAAGTGTCCAAATTTATTTATTTTTTTTAAATTTTGTGGACACTTTTTTTCCGTGTCCAACACGTGTCGGGCGCGTGTCCGAGCGTGTCCGTGTCCGACACGTGTCCGACACAGTACGACGGACTTTTTCGAAGTGTCTTTTTTGACATACTCTACCAATACTGGTATTGAGATTTTCGTATTTAATGCACTGAAAAATCTGACCAGAACAAACGGTCCATGATTTCTATCCGTGTATTTTTTTCAAAACATAATTATTTTACTTAGTTATTATCATAACATCTGAAAATAATTAATTCCATACTCCATCCGTTCCATTATAAGAACTCATTCTTTTCGGTACGGAATTTAAGAAAATTATGTTTGATGGCATACTCCATTTGTCCTAGTATAAGTGGTTCGCTTTCTCGATTAAAGATATTCCAATATAAATGACTCGTTCTAACATAGGTAAAAGTTGTGTAGACAAAATTTAACTACCACACTCAAACAACATACACAACACAATACAACTTTCTTAATTCTTATGTTGAAAAGTTTTAAGCCACTTATAATGGAATGAATAGAATATATTGTTCGACTTTTTGGTAGTTATGTCCACATATTCTTTACTTTTTTTTAGAATGAGTCAATTATAATTGAATATACTCACTCTATCCCATTAAAAGCGTTCCCTTTCTTTTTTATTTGAAAATCAAGAAAGTGGTATTATGTGATGTATATTGTTTGACTTTTGGGCTATTGATTTATGTCTAAACATTATTTGCTTGTTATAGAAAGATGACACTTTTAATTAGACATTCTAATTAGAAAATGAGAATGCTTATAATAAAACAGAGAAATACCAATCAAAAAGTGAACCATTTCTGAAGAGAATATTTGTTAATTTAATAGGTAAAAGAAAGAGATAAATTGGGTGTGCTGTGAATATTACTCCCTCTGTCCTGTTTGAGCGACGCGTTTCTTTTCAGCACAGTAATTAAAAAAATAGATAATAAAATATTAAAGAGGAATAAATAATAAAGTAAAATAGAGAAGATAAGTGAGATACTAGATGATAAAGTAATGATAAAATATGAGAAAAAAATGATAAAGTACGAAAGAATTTATAATTTTTTTGAAAAATTATTTTCGGAAAGGAAAAATGCGTAGCTTTAAATGAGATGGAGAGAGTATTATGGAAATTGTTATTTTTTTTTAATGTTTTCTAAGTAACAATCTTAGTAACATAACATTATTAAACCCAGTAAAACTGAATAGAAAAATGTGGTCACCCCTTTCCATTAAATAAAAGCCCAGCCAATGAGAAACAGCCAAAACGACACGCAATACTCCACCAACGTGCATCCACGGCCAATAGCGCGTAGATCTCACAGACACAATCCGCAGCTTAAATCAATCGGATTTGGCCTACACGCGCTAATCTCACGAGTGGGGTTCCGGATTGGCTTTTGGCCAGCCCATCTTTTATGATTGGTCCAACGGCAATCAATCATACAGTGAGAAATAGCTGCCCGCCCCAAAATCTGCGGGGTCAGAAATATAATTTCGTGGTTTAACGGGGTCGCATTGAGAAATGTTGGAATAAATTGTGGCGCTTGGTGCTGGGTGGTAATTGTGGCAGGCAAAGGAATCCCTTCTCAGGTAGGAATATTGAGGGTATAATTTGTTACTGCGGAGGCGGAGAGCTGCTGTAGTTTTTAGGTCATACATATAAAAAGGAGGGGAGAGGTTAATCGCGATAAGACAGATTAGAGATCTCTCTTTCGTTTTCGAGTCCTAGCGATTCCTCACTCAAACCAATGGGTCTTTGGGAAGCTTTTCTCAATTGGCTTAGAAGGTATGCTGCACCCCTCTATTTTGTTTTTTAGATTACAAAGAATATGCTGTCAATCGGGGATGAATTTGCGTTGCATTACTGGATGATTTTGGATGTATTTTGATCGTAAAGTTCTCTCACTATCTGTCTTCGTGTCTTGCTTGTGCCTCCTTTTCTTGAAAGAAATTTGTTTTTTAATATTTGGCTTGCTATTCAGGTATTTTATGCCTTGGTTTCAGCCAATTGATTTCTTGCGTTCGTTCTCTTTGTCCTTTTCTTTCTTTCTTTTTTTTTCCGATTAAAGGAACTCGTCTTTGATGCTTCTTTTGGAATTCGATTTCTCCACGAGACTTCTGCAGATTATCTTTCTATGGTACTATATGTTTTCAATTGATACATTATCCTGTCAGTAAATCCAGTATGATTCCTTGATAAGAATTTATTGGATGGGAAATGTACTCTGCCCACACATACTTTCTAAAAAAAAAAGTTGTCTATCCTTCGGGATATTCTGAACTATGTTGCCTGCACTGACTCGGAAAGTAGTGTTTTTTGCTTATATCCAGTGGATGTTTTCATGAATAAGAGTGCCTTATGGTTCTAACTCTCGTAGAGCTGCCTAAGTGAAGCATCTTATAGTTTTGATCCATATGATAGGTTTAGTTTTATTGCGATGTAAAATTCTTCAATGCAGTTTTGAGGTGTCGAGTGGCGTGCTTACCTTGAGCATTAGTTGGGCAGTGTTAAGCTTGCTGTTTTGAAAAATTCTTGTAACAATGCTATTTGTAAATATTTTCTTCTAAAAACCACTGCAGAGCATATTTATTTGTATAAGTTTTTGCTCGTTGTTTTCATTTATTTTGCTGATCCAACAGAGATATGGTAATTAATGATTGCTAACGGAGAAGTATCCATGAAGATGGTGTGCAGAGTATCTTGAAATTGAGTACTGTATCTTAAACTAAGAGGGCATGTAGATAGTCTTATTAGTCTTTTGGAGAAGATATTAGAACAAGTCTTTAATGTCAGTACTTTACTTCATGAATTACTTTTGAGGATATTCAAACATAATCTTGTATTGCAGCCTTTTCTTCAAGCAAGAAATGGAACTGTCTCTTATAGGTCTTCAAAATGCTGGGAAAACATCACTTGTAAATGTTGTCGCTGTAAGTAAATATACTCTTGGAGATAATTCTTTTTGTTTCTCTTTGATAATTCGTTTATTTGGTCGATTTGCTATTCATTATTTCTTCTCATTTTCCTCTTTAGACTGGTGGATACAGTGAAGATATGATCCCTACGGTTAGTTTCTTTCCAACCTTCTTGTTTTCTGCAATATTTGGTTTTTCGTTCAGGAATTAATAATGAAACACTGTTGTGATCCTCCAGGTAGGATTTAATATGCGAAAAGTCACCAAAGGGAATGTTACGATAAAGTTGTGGGATCTTGGAGGCCAACCCAGATTTAGGAGTATGTGGGAGCGATACTGTCGTGCAGTCTCTGCAATTGTGTATGCTACTTAGACTTTATCTCCATCACATATTTTCTTTCAGCAGCATTGCCTTTCATAGTTGAAATTATTGATACTTGCATTGCACATGAAAGAAACTCATATAAAAGATTATATAATCAAATCCAACTCCGTATATGCTTGTATGCTCTGGTATGCTGTTTTTATACAAGAATTTAACATATTGCATATGTCACAGTGCCAGCACTGATAGGTTTCTTATCTACAAATGTCTATATGCTGTAATTAATTAATAATTTAAAATGGTGCAGTTATGTTGTTGATGCTGCCGATCATGACAACATCAGTATCTCCAAAAGTGAACTTCATGATTTGTTGAGCAAACCATCTCTAAGTGGGATTCCGCTGCTTGTTTTGGGGAACAAGATTGACAAGGCTCAAGCCCTTTCCAAACAGGCACTGACTGATCAAATGTACGTATAATCTGAGTTAGTTTCGAGTTTTGAACTTTTGGTTTTCTAGTGCAGATTCATAACCACATTATCCATTTGCAGGGATTTGAAATCGATCACCGACAGGGAAGTATGCTGCTTTATGATCTCGTGCAAGAACTCTACCAACATCGACCAAGTCATTGATTGGCTGGTTAAGCATTCTAAGTCGAAGAACTGAACTTGAGCTCTGTTTGTGCAATTTTTTTCCTGAGAAGTGGATCTGAAGTTTGTTATTGTTGGTGATGATCGGATTGCACGTTTTGTACTATATCTCAACTCACATTTGCTTTATACTCTCTAACTCATGTCACCCTCTCAGTTTCTTTTCTGGGCTTTAATCACAATTTGTGCTTTTATTCTCTCTGCTCACTTTTTCTTTGCAAATTATGTTTCGAAAACACAGTTCTTAGGAACTTCTTTATTGCTAAGTTGCAACCTAAGTCAAATATATTGCACATGGTTAAATGAATTTAAATTTTGATTAAATATTGAGGACCAAAACACGTGAGTCTAGTATTAAGAGTGAGGGGGTTAATGATAGCTACCTTCTTTGTGGTTTTACTAAGTGCGAATTTTCCTATATGGTTTTAGAAGGTGTACCGTGCCCTCTTGTTGTTTAAAGAGAGGTGCAATTTATCTCTTGTGATTGTATGCAAGTACACAATTTTTTGCCTATGATGTCGTGCACTGAGCTTCTTTTGGCCCTTATTTGGTATGAGAGAAATTGATAGTTTGCAAAGAGGTGCAATCCACCCCTAATCAAACGTGATGAAATATACTCACCAAGCCTCCTTGTGATTTAATAGATTCTTAGTATTTTTTATTTTATCTTGGGTGTGGATTCGCTAGGAAGCCAAATTTATATAAAAGAACGAAGTATGCACAATTCGTATATATATATATATATATATATATATATATATATATATATAATATAAACTGCTCATAAATTATAAACAGAGTAAAGAAATACTTAAAAGAAAACTTACATTAAACTTCTTCAAGCTTTTCTTACAAGATGAGGGAGGATTCTAGAGAGAGGATTATACAAGGCTAGAATTCGATGCCTCACGAATGAAATACAAGCACACTTAAATAGACAAAAAGTAGGAAAACAGTAGATTACATTATTGAGGCTTTTAGTCTTTTGCTGACGTAATAGCTTACATTTTTGTTCTTGACAGCTGTCTTCCCTTAATGGGGCAAATTATCTTCTCCACTCATTAATGCCAAAGTAAATTTTTCAATCTCATCTTCAGTGATCGGCTCTTGGGTATCCTTCATGAGCTCGTCTTCTTTTGTTGTAAAAGAATTAGACGAAGATGGGCTATCCATTTCCCTCCCAAAAACTTCCTTCCACATTGTAGAAATAGACTCTTTATCCATTGTCTGAAATAGGTTTTTTAACAAGGATGAATGGGAAGGAGTTTCAGCATTCAAATGCCTTTGAATTTCTTGGGCTGGTTTGATTGAAAATTTTCCTTTTCTATCAAACACTTTTCCTTCTCCAAAGAAGTCTTCTTTAGGCCACCATTTAAGGAGTATTCTCCTTTGAAGCATATTAATGGTGAACTTCTGTTCCTTTTTCTCAAATCTTGTATTCTGCAGGATATAATCCCATCTAATGATCCATGAAATCCCATAATGGTTCATGAATTGTAGAACAGCTGGATGGCTGTCAAATTGATTATTGGTTTCATAGAATTTTTCCCAAACTCGTTTAATCACTCGGGGGAAAATGATAGGAGATGCCCCCAGGAGAAAAAGAATGATAAAAACCAATTTGGAATAAATTGATTTACATCATCAAGGGTGAATTTTATCCACCATGAATGCTTACGAGAAGAATTCTCATAGATAAGGGTATTTTCCCATGCTTTGATATAATCATGATAATTGTAATAATTGGGGAAACCTTGATAGGTTTCAAGTTGTCGTCCCTGATGTAAGGGAACTCCCCAATTAGAGGGTATAAGAATTCTTTTGATTAGAAATTTGGAAAAGGCAATTTCCTTCTGATTTTTCGTAGCATGTTGAATTTCAACAGAGGCTGTTTTATGCATAAACTCTAACTGTTGCCTTTATGATATATATAAAATATATAAGGATTACGCATAATAAAATATTAAAGAGTATATTCGACCTCAGTCATCCAATAAATAAGGTTAGTCGTACAAATTATTTCCTATTTCCTATCTAAAGGATGCTCATATGCAATCTATTTCCTTTCTCAGTATATGCATTATATATTTAAGGGTATTTTAATCTTTACATGCAACAACGAAATAGAAACCACAATACGTCTTTTTGAATCTCATGTGAGTTGAAACTACAGGGGTAAAATGCATCTAACTCAAGTGAGGGTCTAATAAACATTTTTTTCTAAAGTATGAACAAATTAATTAACACAAAAACTTCAGTGAGCCGGATGTACATACATTCGGCCCAACTCGCGACCTAAATTGACGACCCATTTCATTTTCTGACCTGATCCTGCGATCATTATATAAAAAAAAAATCAAAAATCAAACGTGGTTCTCTTCGTGGGCGTGTCGTTTCTTGCAATCATTCTTACCTTTTTCACACTCGTGTGTTCGGTTTTCCAGATTTTTCACTCACAAACTTTCAATTCCAGTTCATTTTTGAGAGTATCCACTTAATTTTTGTCAATTTGGTGGTAATATTTCTACTTACTATTCAGCTTTTTATGCTTTTGACGTTTTTAGTTGCGTTTTGCTGCTGTATTCGTCTCAATTCCTCATTTTCTAATGAATTTAGCCCTCATTGCGTTGCTATCATTCGTCATAGTTTTTGGTAGTCTGTGACTTTCTCCGCGTTGTGCTGTGAATTTAGTTCCCAGTGTGTTGTTTTTACTCTTAATTTTCAATTCTTATGTGTTAATTTGATATCATTACTTCATGATTATGGTTTATATTCGTGTTTTTCATTGTTAATTCGTTGTAAAGTAGGCATTTCAAACTAAGTATAGCTTTATTTTTGTCCATTAATTCAATTTTGTTTAATTTTAGGATTTATGATACTTATATTTACATCATCTAGTCTGACTACAATTTACTAATTGCTATTATTGTACATATAGGATTTCGGTTTATATTAACACTCTTGATTTGTATTTTTTTTTCCAGTTTAACATGGTAAGGACAAGGGGACTAGAAGCACTCGAGGATGTTCCACCTCAAATAGTTAATGTTAATTCCAATAGATGCAGTTCCACTATCACAGGTAGCTCTATCTGAAGTCCCTGTCACAGCTGCTATGCGAAAGGGAAAACCTCTACGTGAAGTCAGATACTAGAAGAGGAGCCGACCATGTGATAATATGCCAGTTCTTATCCCTATGGTAATTGATTTTGGTGTGTCAGTTCCTACATTATAGCAGTTGATGTTGCTGTTGCAATCCCTATTGCAATTGATGATCATGTGCCAGTCGATGCTTCGATAGTGTACGCTTCTCCTACCGTTGTAATTTCCACGGTAGTCGACGTTGCAGTTGACGTTGAACCATCTACTGATGTTGTAGCCATTAATCAAGATGGTGAATCAAATGCTTTTGATGATGTCCCTTCTACAGTTGGAGGTCCTACTCAAGGTGACAGTCTGTCTGGGATTGAAGCTCTGGCTTCAATTGCAAATTCTTGTCCTTATTAGCAAGAAGAAGGTGAAAAAACTTACATTTACAACTCCTGCTACTACGGAAAAGCCCGGTGAATCTTCAGATGCAGTTTCAATGTCTTATAGCAGTTGGAAGGACAAGAAAGTGCATATGCAAACCCTGATCGTAGAGCGAAGGCCAAGAAAGCTACAGATGCAAAGCAGGGAGAAGGCTAAGAAAGCTACAGACGCGAAGCATAATAGCAAGGGGAAGGCCAAGAAGTTAACCAAATCAATTGGAGATGCAACTGATATGATTAAGAAGGAGGGGGAACTATCAATAGAAGTATTTGAAATCAAGAACAAGTCGAAGATGACAGAAGACATTATGCTTTCTGAACATGCTATTACACGTAACAGAAAATATCTGGATGATGTTGCAGTTGAAGTTCAGGACTTAGTGACGAAGGGTGATGAGCCAAATGAGTAAGTTATTATGCGTACCATTTTGAGTTAACTTATGAACTCTATTTTTAATACTTGCTTTTTACTTGTTAATTATTTTTAGTTCTCAAGCCACCTTCACAGTAAAGTATAGGCCTGCTCGGATGTGCTAGATTATTGTTCAACTTAGTGATTTACAGAAACCAGCCATTCGTGAGATAGGTTTTGGGGGTATTTTGCACTTGCAAGAGTTTAAGTATATCCCCTGGGGTAAAATATCGTGGTTTTTGAGAAATTCTAACTCTATATAAAATTTATGAACAATAAGACAATTGTATACACATCGGATGATGTTCGGGATATGTTCTTGATTCCTAGGAACGAGGGGAATCAGGTTTTGCTAAATGATGACAGTGTAGATAGTGACCTTCATGATTTTAGGATTAGATATTGGACTGAACAAGAAAGATGTAAGTAAGACGATGGTTGCTAATTTGTTACGTGATGTTAGGTTTGGGGGGGGGGATTTCAAGCGTCTATTTGTTATGTATACTTTATCAAGCTCCCTTGCACCAACAAAGAACCTAACCATCGACTTCTCCATTTTTAGGTTAGTTGTAGATACAACTAGGATTCCTACTCTTGACTGGTGCACATTTGTCATCGAACGATTGTGCAAAGGGGTCTGTTCGATAAAAAATATTAGTGGTTGTGTTCTGATTTTTGCCTCTTGTCTATTTCCACGGTTGTATGTGATAAGAGAAGGCTGAAAGTAGCAGTTTGCCACTAATTAAGCACTGTACATGCATTATGTTGAAAGAAATATTAGATTTAGAGGTTGCCGCCGCTGAATTGGGCCTGGAATTTGGGTCGAAGATGTGTATCCAGTCAGCTCGATAATTAAAAAGAAGCTATGTCGAGATCACCCAATCAAAGCTCAAGATCCCCCAACTGAAGTTCAAGATAATACGTGTAAAGAAGATGGTGCAGCTAATAGAGTGATAAAATATAATCTGTTTGACAATGAGATGACTGACACGGAGATCAAAGCATCTGCAAAAGTTGTAAGTTTCATTTGTCCGAAACAAATACATCATTTATGTGAAGGATCGAATTATACCTGCCTCCTTCGTATGTTGTAGTAGCTCTGATTATCGCTCATGTACAGACCTTCTGATATGTGTCTCGGTCATTTTCTTCCTTTGTGTGGTTAGAGAATCGAAGAAAATAAATAAATTGTCTCTCTAATCTCAAACGTGCGTGTATGCGTTTCTGAGTGCGTAGAGATTATGAACGGAATACTATATATATATATATATATATATATATATATATATATATATATATATATGCTTCAAAAGCGCATACTCCCTCCATCCCATTATTTATGTCCCATTGGGACTTGGCACGAAAATTAAGAAAGTGGGTATAAAGATGTAAAGTTGTGTTATAAAAGTATAAAGGGGTGGAGTCCACTTGTTTAGATTGATTGTGGTCCACTCATTTATTTCTTTATTTGGTATGAAACATAAATAATGGGACAACCAAAAAAAGCAAGTGAGACATTAATAATGGGAAGGAGGAAGTATTATATTAATATTTGTAGCTCATTAATTTAATTATACTTCTAAAGGACTTCAACATCAATTACCCCATAATATAATGAATTAATTTGTTGAACTACTTATCAATTAATTGGCTCAACCAATTAATTACAAATAAATAACATTATCAAATTCATACTTACCTTTTGTAAGAATATTGATATAGGTTTGAAATTTATTGATCCATGGAAAGCGTGTGATGTTGATTAGTTCAAAAAAGAACTTGATTATTCTTATCTCTCAATATTTATGAAGAAAAACAAGAAATATCTTGCAAGCTTTGATCAAATAGAGAATCACGTTGTTGATTGCTTCTCCCACATATACAAGCCAAAAATTGAGTAAGCATTACTACATTGAGTTTATCAGTACGGTTTCTTCGCATATAAGCTATATTAACAATTGATATTTTATTTCATAATTATAGAGAGACTGTTTTCGCACATGCTGGGCGGTTCTACATGTCTTTTTGTGCAATTAACTCAATAACAGATGGTAGATTGATTGATATCAATGTTATTGGCATATGGAGTTTTTTGCTGAACAAAGCCGAACGATTTTAAGCATATTTTGCTTCAAGGAAGATAGAGAAATTGTACTTTAATACTCAGTTCTCGGTAATAAAAACCTTTTGTCTTAATTTTTTCAATTCAAGTGCAAGATTATCAATTTGATTTATTCCTTTTCTATTTATAGAGCTTCTTTGAAATTGTGACGATAGAAAAGATGAATCAAAGAAAGAAGGACAAACAGATTATGTGATTGTCTGCTGGATGTACTGGCTGCGGAAGTTGGATCAGAGTAGAGATATTATCAGTGCAAGCTTGGTAAGAGAAAATTTTCACATTTATTAATCTAATTTTTGAGATCTAATATTTTTTTTACCTATAGATATATTTTCTGATCTGCGTTAACTCCCATTTCTATAGAGCTGTTGTTGACTTCAATGCAAGAAAAATCTATTATTTAGATAACATGAAGTCAAATACGAAAGCAACCTCTATCAACATGCAGATGGTGATTGAGTTGGTATACTATCATTACTCTACTTAAGAAATGTCAATTTAAATGAAAATAAGTATCATTTGCATTTACCGTGTCATTTTTTCCCTAGAAATATGTTTTTTGGAATGTTGCTTAGATTGGTTTACCACCCGAAAGTTCATCATGATTTTCATAAATATGTCATTGAAAACATAGAATTTCCATGGCAAAACAATGGTCGAAATGTTGATTGTGATTTATTTCTAATGCACAACATGGAAAAATTTGGGAGTGTACCTTATGAATGCGATGACTTGATGCGGGTACGATTTCTATTGAAAAATAGTTATTTTTTGTTATATGCACTGGAAAACTATCTAATGTGATTTTTTGTTTGTTATACGTTTAGGCCGGAGGAAGACGGATGCTTTGATCAAAATTTTGCACAAGGATAATTTTCTCAAAAATCAATGAGTTAAGGCAATTTGATTTGTTTGTTTGTTCATTGAAGTGATTGTTTACCTACGAATTTGATGGATTTGCTAGTTTGTTTGTTATATGAATTCTTGTAGGATTTGTTCAGGTGGTATGCTGTGTGGGTAGAAAATGTTTGGTGGTGGTAGTTAATAATTGTGTTGTGTGTTCATAGTTGTGTTCTATTTTTATCTTCTGTTTATGCACAATGTCATTTGCATTGAATGAATGTGCTAATTATCACTAAGCATCATGTCATTTGTTCAAATTTGTTATTTTTCCATGAAGTGTCATTTGTTGTGAATAAATCAATTACAATCCAATATATCAAATGAAATGCATTTTTTGTGTCAAACAAAATATGAGAAGCATACTCAACAGCCCATTCATTCAAGAGTGTTAATATCAATGAATAAGAGTGTCCATTATCTGAGAAAATCGTGTCATTTGTACTAACAAAGCAAGGTGTCAAACATATAGGACACATTGACATTCGTATATAACAAAATTGTCAATTCTATTGATGACCTCTTTTCATGACAAAAGTGTAAATCATAAATGAATAAATAAACAAAATTTTGGCATTATACCCAAACATCTCAGCCAAACAAAGTGTCAGTGGCAATGAACAAGAGTGTCAATCACTAGAATAAATTGTGTCAATTCTATGAATGCATGGTGTCATATTGCACACATTTAAATTTTTCAATAACCAAACAAGAGATAAGTAAATAAATGAGTCAAGAAAATAGGGACATCATACCCAACAACTCAGTTAATCGAAAGTGTCAATGAAAATGAACAAGGGTGTCACTAACATGACCTAAGAGTGTTTGTAAGATGACCTAAGAGTGTCAATGTTATCTATAATACTCTAGGATTAGGAGTTATGGTACCAAACTCCTTTGACAATTTTAGACCAGATGTATTACTTCTCTTCACCTTCCTTGTTGTTATACCAATTTTGATCATTTGTTTCTTCCTCCCTTCTGTGATTGAATGCAAAGGACCCAACACTTGGTTAGATGAGCTTGAAACTCTGATACGCTCAAGTAAATTGCTTGTTCCTTTCACAGCAATCAATTTATCAATGTCTGAAATGATACTATTAAGTCTCTCTTCCATAACTTTTCGAGCTTCGTCATTTTTTTGTGCCTTTAAAACAAAAGTAATATTTTCTCATCATTGGGCTTCTCCACAAGCTATTTTGTAAGCATTAAGAAGCAATATTTCTATCAGCAGCTCTATCACATATATCTTGTTTAACAAATTTAGTCCATCTTTTTTTGATGTAGCAAGTCGGTATTTGTTCTGCAGAGCGGAGATGTAATATTCTCAAGCAATGAGAGCATAAAATTCCACATTCCTCAAATTTCTTGCACGAACAACTTACCAAATTCCCAACTCATAAAAACTGACACAGTGAGTTGTGGCAATAACTTCACTGACCTAATCAATTTTGAGATCACTTTCTTCACACACAAACTTAAATGAGGTGGAAATTGATGTCAATAATTCATTCTCAAACTTCTTAAAAATTGTCAGAGTGTATACCTCAGAGATATGATTGAGAAGACCGGTCAATGGAAAAAAATGATGTTGGTTGTGCTCTCGAACATGCGAATTCATCTTTTGATTTATTACTTCTCCACAGATCGACTGTCCTTTGAAAGATGTTATAAAAGTCATTCAAGCTAGTTGTCTTTTTTGCATTGAATCCCAATGCACTGTTTGTTCTCTCACTTTTTTGTGAAGATAATATTCGAGCAAAGAAGAAGTCTTTGTTATAGGTCGTGCTCCACTTTTCTCTATTTCATACAACTGAACGAACCAATCATGATCTTATAATCCATATACTAAAATCATCGAGCCCCAACAAGTCTCAAGATCATCTACATTTGAACAGCCTGTCAAACACTTAGTGAATGCATTATTGAATCCCTTATCAGATTTTTAAATTACCAAATCGGCTTACTGCATTTTGGTACAAATTCCAGATACACATCTATGCTTTGTTGTTGGAAATACTAATTTCAGTCCATTTCCAATAGCTTGGTCTTGATCCGTGAAAACTGTGATTGAAGACGTCAAACAACCATTCAATAACTCAGTCTTCTCATTTGAGATAAAGGCACAACCGAACATGATATTTTTGTAATGTTTATTTATCCTAATGAAAGTTGCACAAATTAAATTGTATCTGTTGGTTCTATAGGTTGTGTCAAAGATGACAACATCTCCATATACCATGTAGTCATCTTTTATCATAGAGTATCTCTAGAAAACATTGCACAATCTACCATCATCATCCAACCTAATTCTGATTCTTCAGTATTTTTTGTTGGAGAACGTCAATCAATGTTTGCGCATCACCTCCTTCTATTGCAAGCATTTTCAAGTGGTTCACGAAATTTAAATGATCAGTCTTGGTATGACCAATGACGTGTTCTCCACCGGCATTGTGTGCCATGTATTTGTAGCAGTCAACAGGCTTTATTCCAGATGATAACATGTCTTCTACAATTGCAGCCTTATCACTTGTAATTTTCAGTTTGAACGATGCATATATCTCAATTCCTTCTGACATAGTGTATGGTTGTGATTTGTGACATGCCGAACAACTTCATACATACCATCATCTGCCAAGTTGATCATAAACATGGCCTCACAATTTGTGCGGGTTATGTTTCTTGTGGTACTTGTTTCTTCATTACTACAAGAAACAGTTGATTTCTTTCATATTCTCTCACAAGAGCATACAAATATTTTCTGAACAATCATACCATCAGTATTTTGTTTGTCCTCTTCGAATATTAAATCCAACTTCAACAGCATGTATACAGTATATCTCATAAATATCCTTAATGCTCTTTCCCTTCAAACCAATCAAAGAACCTGAGAAATTTCTAATATCACCTGTAATAAGAAAGATACAATCAAAGTGTCAATTATAATAACATTGAGTGTCAATTATCCCACAATAGAGTGTTACTCATAATGAACCAAAGCACATATGGAAGATACAAATAAGGGTCAATTATAATAACTATGCTTGTCAATTCTCCCAAATCAGGGTGTTAGTCATACTGAACCAAAGCGCATATGAAAGATACAAAAAAAGTATCAATTATAATAATAATGAGTTAATTCTCCCACATTGGAGTATTACGCATACTGAACCTAAGAGTGTAAGTTACAATCAATGTTTCAACTATAATAACAATGTGTGTCAGTTCTCTCACACCATAATAAAGTAATACTCACATGTAGTAACAGTTTTTATTTACCTTCTTGTGCACAAATATCATGACTACGGTCATTACCAATAACTCTAACAAGACTTCCTTCATCAGTGCTTGTTTGGTTATCTTCAACCCCCAATTCACATAGATTGACATGTTTATCTACAATAATTGACACCCTGATCATATAATATGACACACCTCAATATAAATTCAGTTAAAAAGATGACTTACTTACCTTTTGAAACCTGACTGTCATAAATGTTGTAATTATCAAGTATTGATAAGCTATGACCTTCATTAAAAAAAATTAGTTGTCTTCTAATCAGATTCAATACTTGGTATATGTAAACTTATAAAATTATGTAAAAATTATCATTTGCAAATGATACAATTATCAATTATTAAATTTCTCAATCAAATCGAATTAAAGTGTGAATGAAAATATCATTATCATAATAACAATAAATGTTACTCAAAGTATAAATACTCCCTCCGTCCCACAAATGTTGTCCCTTATTCCTTTTCGGGACGTCCCACAATTCTTCTCCCCTTACTTAAAATAGCAACAAATTAGACAATTAGTCTTTAACCCTTTTAATTAGTATCTGCTAATTAAACAATTACATCACTAATTAATACTCCACTTTTTACAACTAAATACTACTCTCCTTTTGTTAGATCGATACAACTCACACACCCATTTACATCTCGATCTCGAACCCTAGATCTGCGCCTCCTTCTTCATCTTCTTCCTGCTCTAACCCTAGATCTCGCCGCCTTTGTCGAAATGATGAACAAAGAGCCAAGCTCCGGCCTCTCCCCATCTCAAAGCGCGAATGTGTCCATTCGAGTTCCGATTGTCAAAGTTCGTCGGCTTCGTTGACTGTTATGAGCGACTCCGTCGGCGCTGCTCACACCGCGCATGATGAAAGCGACCCAATCTCCGAGTTTACATCCTCGGCCACAAGTGCAACAGATACTACGCCAAGCTGTAGAGAAAGTACAGAAAGCCTACATTTCTGAGCGGTGACGCGGTTGCCGACGGCGACGAGAAAGAGATCTGCTCTGGGTGGAGTCAATGCTCAAATTCATTGGTCGATTTTCCTTACTCGGCCTCCTACAGTCCAGATACAGAAAGCAAATTTCATGGGTTCGATGATTCGAGCCCTAACTGACCTTATTTCAACGCCGGCTATGATCCCTTACGGCAGGAGACGTCGTGGCTTCTAGAAAGCGAAAGCCAATACCATGGCTACAATGAGTCTAGCCTCGACAGACCTTATTTTGATGCCGGCTACGATCCCTTACGGGAGGAGACGCCATGTATTCCCGAAAGTCAAAGCCAAGCCCACATCGATGAGCAATCTGGCGACAAATCTGGCTCTAACGTGCCGGATTGGGTGAGATCTTTCCCTGTTTCTATTATGTCTTTAATACATCGATTGCATGTTGTGGAAGATGAGGTTTGCTTGGTCTAAAATGATAATACCCTGCTCACTTCTTGGTTAGGTGGAACATATCAGTGAAATTCAAACCTTTTAAATTGAGATATGTTCCTTAGGTTGTATGATCTCTGAATTAATTGATTTGAAACCCCTTGTTGTTCTGGTTGCTGCTACAAGTGATTGTTTATTGTTGTTCTACTTCCTGCTCACTCTTGTTGTGATTGTTGTTGAGATTGCTTCTCACAGAACAATTATTGTAGTGATTGTTGAGATATGACATTGATTGTTGTTCTGCTTGCTGCTACCTTATTTGTTTATTGTTAATAGTATTTGTGTTCATATTGTAGGTTATGTCTGAAAATAGTTTATTTAAAAACCAAAAAACTTACTCAAATGTGCATGTCATTGTGTAAGATAAGCTTGCATAGTAAAGCAAGTGAAAAGCTTACTTGGTTGTAGTTCTAGAATATGAACTATGCAATGGCAGATGCTATACAATGTTAATGTAGTTAATCTGTATTATACACAGATTCTATACAAAATACTACTCCCTTCAATCTGTTTCACAGACAGATGCTATACAAAATAGTACTGCACCTATGTTAAATCTGTTTCACAGACAGATTTCAATACAAAAAACTTCCAAATTATAACCTCAACCTAGTCCACAACTCTTCTAGCCCTTCCTCACAGCCATTCTCCAACATATCGGTTATGCTCTCTCTTACCAAATCTGGAGAAACTTCCAAATCTGTAGGAAGTTCATTCTGTCTGAGCAAGGCCTCTTTCCTCATATGAGGAATTCTGTAGGTATTATGCCCCTTAACATTCATTATCTCCCCCATACAACACTGCAAGCTTAAGAATACCTTATTTAATGTCATAGAGGACAATTGAGAGTATGAACCAGAAACTGCATTAATTAACTCATCAACATTGGTGCACTCTGATTCTATTTGAATGCTCTGGATTGCCCTAAACCACCCAAGATCATTGACATTTGTTGGGTGATGATTCCATCCTCAGCACTGTTACTCTTAGTGGGAAATGATTCGGTCTTAGTCACTGATCTTAAGCTCAGTAGCCTTGTGCTCTGTACTTGTCTGAAGATTTGAAGATCCCAAAACCCTATCTGATTGGTGAACCATTCCGTTGTATATGTTGTTTGTCTCTGAGGTTTCAGACTCAGTAGACACTCTGCTCTGGTCAAGGCGCTCAGTAACTTATTTGCCTCAGCACCAGTGTAGAAGACTCGAAGCATCTTGGACTCGGCGGGAGCAAAGATATCGAGAGAGTCACCGTACCCGAACTCGGCGAGAGTAGTTCACTGGACTCAGAGCTGATCTTCAATAGACTTATCCCAGCTGTCTATCTACTGAATACAAGGTCAGACTCAGCACCGGCAGACAATCTTCTGAATTGTCAGATCTTTTTGAAATGCAATCAACATAGTCATATACGAGGAAGAGAGAAGTCAGCTTCAATTAGCCTCGAAGTCTGTTCTGTCTCAACCACTTTATTCACCTCGACAAATGACAAGCATACACGTGTCATCCTACCTACTAAAGCTGCAAGTCAACACTTTCCGGAAAAGGAGGAAAAGGCACTGTTACCTACGTCAAAAAGAGTCGTTTGCTACCAAAAGAGAGAGAGAGAAGAAGATCGTCTCCAACGGATCTATTTCAATCTCTACTCTATAAATAGAGGGATTATTCAAGAAGAATGCACCGAATGCACGTATCTAGAGCAAAAATCAAGAAAGCATTCAACGAGCAAAGAACCCAAAGAACTACGTCTTAGCAAGAACTCGAAGAACAATCTTCCGGCGAAAGACTACATTCTAGCTCATAGGGAATCAAGCTGAACCGACATACAAAGCCTCTAGTATCCAATCGACGTTAGACGAACTTATAGCTTACCTTCAGCTGTTCGTCGATCTAGAAGCTACTCACTCATATTCCCTATCCCTCTAACCCTAAGCTCAACCGTTCTTATCTATAGCTTAGACGAAGGAGTTCACCTTTGAACCCGATCCTTATTGTATAAGGACTCCTTCACTGTTGGAGAAAGTTTGTCAAACACTTCTAAGTTTGATGTTTGTAAACTGAGACTTGGATCAGTCTAAAAACCAAGACGCGGCTTTGCCCAGTGCGCAAGCTGACTGAGACTAACTCAGGATAAATAATAGCCTCCTGATCTTTCGGGACAGTGGACGTAGGATTTGAGCGATATCCGAACCACTTTAAAAATCCTGTGTCTCTATTGCTTTCTTGACTGTTGCATTGATTTTACTATTCATACTGAACATCTTATTTAAAATCAATCAACTGTCTCAGCATACTGAACTTTATATCTACTGAACTGAGACTTTCATAAAACGTTTTCACCACTCAACTGATTTGGGCCTACACACATTTCCGCACGCTGAACTCTTACTGTAGATACTGAATTTCTGACTCAGTCAGCTAGCAGATCTCAGTAGAGTCAGACTCTTTGCCGCACACGATTCAGAACAGCTGTTTGGTCTGCTGAACTGTTTCAGTCAGACACCATCCTGAATAGGACTGTTCGTGTTCGAAGTTGAGAAATCGAATCAGGTGTATTCACCCCCCCCCCTCTACACCTGACCGTACACTCGGGACCAACAATTGGTATCAGAGCAGGAGTTCTTAAGACTCTTGTCATTCTGAAACTGGTCTACTGAACGGATCCGGAGAAAACGTTTTCACTGCATATCACTCTACATTCATATCTTTATCTTCTATGGCTGATATGTCAGGTATAAGGATGGTACCCATGTTCTCAGTAGAGAACTATGGAGTATGGCGAGTCAGAATGGAGGCTCATCTGACTTCTCTCCACGATAGCATGACTGAAGTGCTTGAGGAAGGACCTATCGTTCCCATGATCGATAGTGTTGTAACTCAAGACCAAGCTGGAGGAGGAGGAATGGTGACCGGGAAGAAGATTCCCAAAGACAGAAGTCTCTTCACTCCTGAGGAGAAGAAGCTTCACAACTTAGACCGTGTTGCCAGAAACGTTATACTGACCACCCTTAGTGATTCTTATCTTGGCAGGGTTCAGGAATGCAAGACTGCAAAAGAACTCTGGGACACCCTGGCGCTACTGAGTCGGGGGACTCAGAAGATTAAAGCTAACAAGTTAGCGCTGGAACTCCAAAAGCTGGAAAGCCTCTCTCTCATGCCCGGTGACAAAATTGAAGATCTAAATGTCAGATTCACGAATCTGATGAACTCCATCGACGGGCTGGGAAAGACATTCAGCAACCGAGAAATGAATCTGAAGATACTGAGGGCACTGCCGGACGGACACTGGACACCTTTTGCCACTTTATTGCGACATTCTGACTTAGATGTTGTGTCTCCTGACCATATCTTTTTAGAATTACAGGCAGAGGAGTTTGAGTTCGACAGACCTCAAAGAAAGCTGAGAGCTGAAGCTGACACAAAGATTGATCATTCTTTCAAAGCGTCAGTCAGCACAACATCTCCCGCGACGAGCAAGACGACGAGTAAGACTGAACCTTCACTCAACGACCTACAAGAAGGGAGTCTGGCTCAGAAGTACGCGCTGCTCGCTGTGAAATATCAGAAGGAGAAGGAGCGACGCAGAAAAGTGACTAAAGCCTATCGGGAAACAAAAGGTAAGTCAAATTATATGTCAAAACACACTCCTGATTCTCAATCTTCTGAATGCAGAAAGAAGGATGACTCAGAACCATCAAAGAATAGCGAAAGCAAAGAAGAAAGAGTCATCGCTTGCTACAACTGCAAGAAGCCAGGACACTATCAATACGACTGTCCTGAGCTCAGTAGTGCTGAACGCGCAGCACGTAAGGCAAGGAGAGAGAAATTCGCCCAAAAAAGACAATCCTACATAGCTGGCGAAATCTCAGACGACTCAGAAGAAGTCGACTCCTTTATGGATTCATCGGATGATGATGCAGCTTTCATGGCCCTAGAGCTTGAAGCTGAAGAAACAACTGAAAAGTGCCTAATGGCAGGCGAAGAGGATGAGGTAAACTCTCTTGAACCAGTCAATTCCTCTTCACACTGCACACACGACACTATTTCAGGTGCAGAAGAGAATTTAGACGTTGCGACCGCATACGAAGATCTGCTCGACGAACAAATTCAGATGAGTCTGCAGCTCAGTAAGACCCTTCAGGAATTGGATACCCTGAAAGTGGAGAATCAGAGACTTTCTCAGGAGAGTCAGGTTGTTACTGAGGCCGAAGGACTTGTGTTGAGACTCAGGGAGGAGATAAACTCTCTGATGGCCAAGTCTCAGCATCAAGAAGATCGGATTTCAGTTTTGACCAATGACTTAACTCAGAAAGATACTGAACTGAGTCTACTGAAGCAAGAAATGTCAGGACTTCAGACCGAGCACGACACACTGAAGAAGAGTGATGATGTCTGGAGAAGCCTGATGACTGAGCGTTACATGGGCGCTGAAAAGAAGCTGGAGGCTATGCTCGCAAGCAACAAGCCCAAGCATTGCAAGGAAGGACTTGGCTTCAACCAGGAAGCTTCCTCATCGCCCCCGTTCGCTCAGAAGTACGTCTTACTGATAGGTTTGTTCGAGGGGAAACAATCAATGCAAATCTACTGAACCCCTCAGCAAAGAACAAACAGAAGATGAAAGCACCTCATCCTAAGTATCAGTACACTGACCAGAAGATCAGTACCCAGACACCCCAGTTCAGTCAAGGGGGAACTAGCAGAGTTAAGTGGGCTGATCAGTATGGACCACCTCAGTTGACACATCCAGCTCAGTATGGGTCATATTACTATGATCCTATAGTCAGAGGAGGTTCCAAGAGTCAGAAAAAGAAGAAGAACGCACAAAAGGCAAAGGTCAGCAGTCCACCAGCTCAGAAGATCCGGACTCCTGAACCTGAGAAGCCTAAGAAGTCAGCCTCGACCAGTCCAGTGGTCAAGTTTGTTGACTCAAACGGAAAGAAGTTGTCTGAAACCACCAGGGTTGTTAGACAAATTTGGGTTACAAAAGCTAACATCTAAGGACCCAAAATCAAATAAAGGGTACCGAATATAATTACGTTTTGCGGAGTGCATAAAGACCCATGGTATGTGGACAGCGGATGCTCAAGACACATGACATACCAAAGGAGTCTGCTGAAGAATTATATTACTGAAGATGGACCCAGAATCGAGTTTGGAGATAATGCCAAAGGCTACACGAGAGGATACGGCACACTCAGCATAGGAACTGCCAACGTTCCTAGAGTATCCTATGTTGAAGGACTTCAAAGCATAATCTTCTCTCTCGTTAGTCAATTTTGTGATAACTCGAATAGAGTGATTTTTGACGCCGGTTTACGTGATGTCATTGATAAATCTACGGGGAAAAAAGTGTTATCGGGTTCGCGCAAAAAGAATATCTACGTGGCCGATCGGAACTCTCGGTGAACCACGAAGCTTGTTCTTTGGCGAAGAATGAAAACAGAACGGGATGGCTATGGCATAGAAGGCTCAGTCATCTCAACTTCAAGACGCTCAGCAAACTAGCTAGGAACACTCTAGTAAGAGGACTGCCGAATGAGGTGTTCAGCAAAGACACTCAGTGTGAAGCATGTCTGAAGGGAAAGCAAACGAAGAATCAAAATCCAACAGTTCCATCTCCTTCCACTGATGGAATCCTTCAGCTGCTACATATGGATTTGTTCGGTCCGGTCTCTCCAGGTGACGATCGGAGGCAAGAAGTATGCTTTAGTGGTCATAGATGACTACTCGCGCTACACATGGGTCATATTTATTGCCAACAAGTCTGACGTCAAAACAGAGTTACCAAAGCTTCTGAAAAGGATCAGTGTCGAGAAGAACACCAAGATCAGAAAAATACGTTCAGATAGAGGAACTGAGTTCCTTAATTCCATGGTAGAGGAGTTCTGCGAAGCAGAAGGAATAGAGCATGAGACATCGGCTGCCCGCACACCTCAGCAAAATGGAGTTGTTGAACGAAAGAACAGAACTCTCAAAGAAGCAGCTAGAACTCTACTCGCAGATTCAGGACTCCCATCCAAATTCTGGGCAGAAGCAACGGATACTGCGTGTTACACTCAGAATAGATCTCTACTGACAAAGCAGCATAAGAGGACACCATATGAACTATGGAACGGCAGGAAGCCTTCTCTATCTTATTTCCATATCCTTGGTTGTTCATGCTTTATCCACAATAATGGGAAAGATCAGCTCAAGACTTTTGATAGCAAGTCAGATCAGGGAGTATTCTTAGGATACTCTCGGGTCAGCAAAGCTTTCAGAGTATTCAACTATCGGACTCTTTGCGTGGAGGAAAGCCCTCATGTTGTTTTTAACGAGTTTGCTACTGAAGACAGGAGCAATAACTCAAATTCTGAATCTGAGGACATCAGTAGACAGCTACAGGATCTAAGCTTAAAGAACAAACCCGAAAAGATCCGGCTATGTTGGGATGATGATTCGGACGAAGAAACCGAAGACAAATCTATCGAATCTCAACCGGCAGAGCAAGTAGGCGAGCAGATTGATTCTCCCGAACGGAATCAATCCCGGGTAACTCGAGTCGATGAGGAAACCGTTGAGGTAACCGAGACCACTACCGAGAATAACAACTCGGGGGGGGAACATCCAAGAATGTTCCCGAGCTGAATGCCCCCGAACACGGTGACTCGGTAGATCATACTCTTATCACCGAAATTCTTCAATCTCAGAATAGTACAACTGAAATGCCTAACTCACCTACTATCTGTGTTGAACAAATTTCAGATGAAGAGTTAAAACATCGTAGATCGTGGCTAGATGCTCACACCGCCGATCTTATAATTGGAGATCCTTCGGCACATGTCAAGACAAGATCCAGTTCGTCAAGGAGAAAGCGCATTATTTTCCCCGCTTCTTGTCTACCGAAGAGCCTCGGAATATTGAGGATGCACTTAACGATGCCGACCGGATTATTGCTATGCGGGAGGAGCTGAATCAGTTCACGAGAAACGAAGTATGGGAGCTTGTAGAGACAGACCCCGGCATCAACATGTCATTGGAACCAAATGGGTCTTCAAGAACAAGCGAGATGAAAACAACGTTATAGTAAGGAACAAAGCAAGGCTCGTGGCAAAAGGCTACCTTGTCAAGCCGAGGGAATAGATTTCGATGAAACATTTGCTCCGGTTGCAAGATTGGAGGCCATAAGACTATTCCTTGCCTACGCAACACATCAAAGATTCGAGTCTATCAAATGGATGTGAAGTCTGCGTTCCTGAACGGCGTACTGAAAGAAGAAGTCTATGTGGAACAACCGCCCGGCTTTCAGCAGGGACATCAAGTATATTGACTCAGAAAGGCTCTTTACGGGTTAAAACAAGCACCCAGGGCTTGGTACGATACCCTGTCAGAGTTTCTTCTTCAGAACGGTTTTCAGAAGGGCCACTGTAGATCGCACGTTGTTCAAGCATTCGGACCGGAAGACGACTTATTACTTGTGCAGATCTACGTGGATGACATCATATTCGGATCAAAGAATGTCATCATGTGTCAACAATTTGAAAAGATGATGAAGGATAAATTCGAGATGTCAATGATGGGAGAAATGAACTACTTCCTTGGTTTTCAAGTCAAGCAACTAAAAAGGGAACGTTCATCAACCAAGGCAAATACACTCGAGACCTCATCAAAAGATTCGGCTGCACATTCGGCAAATCTATCAAGATCCCGATAAATACGAATATGAAGATCGATCTTGATAAGGAGGGAGTATCAGTAGACCAAACCGAATATCGTGCTATAATTG
The DNA here is from genome assembly GCA_028984105.1 of Lavandula angustifolia. NCBI lineage: Eukaryota > Viridiplantae > Streptophyta > Magnoliopsida > Lamiales > Lamiaceae > Lavandula > Lavandula angustifolia. Next base: position 4,544,399 of record CM054823.1, on the reverse strand, counting down.
GTTCATTATTATATTTAACAGCTACTCGTCCTGACATAACTTATGCTGTAGGTGTCTGTGCTCGATTTCAGGCGAATCCGAAGCAGAGCCATATGGACTCAGCAAAGAAGATTCTCCGCTATCTCCGAGGAACACCTAACATGGGTTTATGGTATCCAGCTGATGATAATATTGAACTAACTGGCTATTCTGATGCTGACTATGCAGGATGTAGAATTGACCGAAAATCAACTTCAGGAACATGTCAGTTCCTTGGCAACAAGCTGATCTCATGGTTTTCAAAGAAACAGCACTCTGTAGCTACGTCGACTACTGAAGCTGAATACATGGCTGCCGGAAGTTGTTGCGCCCAAATCCTTTGGCTGAGACAGCAGCTGAAAGACTATGACGTCATTCAGAATGAAGAGCCGATCTTCTGCGATAGTACCAGTGCCATTGCAATCACTCAGAATCCTGTACTACACACGAGATGCAAGCACGTGGACATCAGACATCACTTCATTCGTGACCATGTCGAAAAGAAGGATATCAGGATGGAAAAGATCCATACTGACAAACAAAGGGCTGATATACTGACCAAGCCTCTAGCTGAATCCAGATTCAGAGAACTTTCAGTAGAGCTAGGTCTGCTGGACCCTACTGACCCCAGTCAGTAATAAGGTTTTAGGAGAGGAAAATTCCAGTGAGGGGGAATGATTACTCTTAGTACTGAATGTATTCAGTACGTAGAGATTCAGAAACCATCTACACGAGGTATCAGCTGACTACTATGTTCAGCTGACAGGTTTGCGTATCTCTACTCAGTAGTAATTTATATTACAGAACCTTGCATTTATGACAAAGATTCAGCATGATATTAATATCTCTTGGTTTGTCTTTATTATTAACGGATTTCATTTAATGCACGACATTCCATAAATAAGCTTGCTGAACTCTGCGCGCATTTAATGCATGTCTTTTCACAGTTACTACTTAGGTTATTTTACAACTGGCTTTGAATTAGGCGGCATATGTGATCATTACCTTTTATAATATTGAATCTTAACCGTCCATCTCATAAAGTAGGTTTAAACTCAGCCTTAGATCGATAACTGTTCATCTTCTAGATATGCATATATTTCGATCAAATCTTAAGAACCGCCATATTCGCACTTAACATATCTTACCTCCGAAAAATCCGAGAATACCTTTTTGCAAAAACCCTCATTTGCTTACTTTCACTTCGATCAAATTCTCGGTATGCCTACATGAAGTTACTTATGTGTTGATCATTATTGATTGGTATCATATATAAAAATGTTTTATTTAAAAATCGATATGCGATAACGGCTTCGTGTAACAGTACAATGGCGGAAACCAATATCTCGTGATCTCTCCGGCAGATATGCGAGAATATTTTGGAGAAGGATCGCGTGTGGTTTGAACCCACCATGGATTTCTACTCGTGCGATCCGGAGTATATAGATGAGATCTTCTCGGCCTGCGCGAGTCGTGGCCGGAGAAATTTCTCGTCTAGGAGGCCTACTTTCTTCCTCCCGAGACAGGTTGCACAACTGTACTTGAATTCAGATGCTGTGTCTGAAGATATAGTGGTGAAGTTCGTTGCTCATTCCATTAAAGACGCCACTACGGAGCTGAAGCAGATGTCCATCAAGGAAGCCCTGAAGCGGAGCTTTGATCTGCCCTCCGAAGGAATTAGTACAGTTGGTGTTGGTCCCGAGTGTACGGTCAGGTGTAGAGGGGGGGTGAATACACCTGATTTGATTTCTCAACTTCGAACTCGAGCAGTCCTATTCGGGATGGTGTCCGACCAAACGGTTCGGCCGGACCGCATAACCGTTCGAATCGAGTTAAAGGCTAAGAGTACCGACTCGACCGAGATCTCGCTAACTGACTAGGTCAGAATTCAGTATCTACAGTAAGAGTTCAGTGCACGGAATAGTGTAGGCCCAAATCAGTTTGTGAGAAAACGTTTTAACTCTCAGTTCAGTAGATTAAAAGTTCAGTATGCTGAGACAGTTGATTGATTTTAAATATGATGTTCAGTATGAATAGTAAAATCAATGCAACAGCTTAAGAAAGCAAGAAGAGACACGGGATTTTTAAAGTGGTTCGGATATCGCTCAAATCCTACGTCCACTGTCCCGAATGATCGGGAGGCTATTTATTATCCCGAGTTAGTCTCGGTCGCCTTGCACACTCGGGCAAAGCCGCGTCTTGGTTTTTATACTGATCCAAGTCTCAGTTTACAACACTATCAAACTTAAAGTGTTTGACAAACTTCTCCAACAGTGAAGGAGTCCTTATACAATAAGGATTGGGTTCAAATGTGGACTCCTTCGTCTAAGCTATAGATAAGGACGGTTGAGCTTAGGGTTAGAGGGATAGGGAATATGAGAGTAGCTTCTAGATCGACGAACAGCTGAAGGTAAGCTTTGAGTTCGTGTAACATCGATTTGGATACTAGAGGCTTTATATGTCGGTATAGTTTGATTCCCTATGAGCTAGAATGTAGTCTTTCGCCGGAGATTATTCTTCAAGTTCTTGCTAAGACTTTGTTCTTTGGAATTCGCTCTTTTTCGCGCTCTATTGTGTTCTTTTTTTTCTCAAATCTTGAATGATCCCTCTATTTATAGAGCAGAGATTGAAATAGATCCGTTGTAGACGATCTTCTTCTCTCTCTCTCTTTTTGGTAGCAAACGGCTCTTTTGGTGTAGGTAACAGTGTATTTTCTCACCTTTTTAGGTAAAAGGTTGACTGCAGCTTTAGCAGGTGAGAAGACACGTGTATGCTTGTTATTCGTCGAGGTGGATGGAGTGGTTGAGACAAAGACGGACTTCGAGACGGGATCGAAGCCGACTTCTCTCTTCCTCGTACATGACAATGCTGATTGTCTTTCAAAGGATTCTCGACGATCCCGAAGACTATCTGCCGTTGCTGAGTCCGACCTTGTATTCAGTAGATAGACTGGCTGAGATAAGTCTTCGAAGATCAGCTCTGAGTTCAATGAACTACTCCTGCTGAGTTCGGTTCAACCGACTCTCTCGCATATCTTGCTCCCGCAAAGTCCAAGTATCACCGAGTCTTCCGCACCGGTGCCGAGGCGGATAAGCTGCGAGCGCCTTGACCGAAAGCGGTGTCTACCGAGTCCGAAACCTCGGAGACAAAACAGATACAAGGGAATGGTTCATCATTCGAGATAGGGTTTTGGGATCTTCAAATCTTCGGACAAGTACGAGCACAAGGCTACCGAGCTTAGGATCGGTGTCTAAGACCGAATCATTTCCCACCGAGTGAAACAAAGGTCTTGAGGATGGAATCATCACCCAACAATTTCCCCCTATTTGATGATGCCAAAACCTATCATCTATGTCCTATCAACTATGCTAAACACTAACTTACTCAGAAACAGAGCTCCTTACAAATATTACAAGTAGGATCAGTGGAGTTGTCTGGTAAGTGCTAGACTACTGAGGGAGACAGGGCAGAACAATTTCCCCCTTTACAATAATTTCCCCATGCAACAATTTCTCCCTAAGAGAAATAATAACTCTACGAAAGTCTAGTCTATCAGAGATCTAATCGAGCAAAAACTGACAAGTAAATAAACAGTGTGTGTGTCAGCAATCACTTCAGTGATTCTGAGTGTTGAAGCATAAAGCAAACACGGCTATTTAGACAACAAGTAGTTGTCAGAGCCAAAAGAAGATTTGTATATATGTGATAAACAGTTCAGTACATTACAAATCTTGCTAAGCTAAGAAGAGAATTAAGAAGGAGAACCCTTAAACTGCTGAATCCTATTCATGAAACCTTGGGATTGATCTTCAGGCAGTGGGACTCCATACATTCTGAACGTGTTCTTCCTCAGCTTCAGGTATTCGGCGAAGTCTGCTGGATCATCTTGTTCTAGACCTCTGTTCAACGCAGCATTCTTCACTTCTTGTTCAATCATTCCGAGATGTACTGAGTCGTCTTGTCTTCTGGGTGGAGGACTGATCCTTGCTTCAGGAACGCTGACTACTACCCCTTCAGTTACTGCTCGGCCAAATATGTGTTTTCAGATCGTTTGGCTTCCTGAACCTTCTGTATCGATAAGGAATGTCAGCTTTCGAAGGAACTCTCAGCCTGGCCTCTTATTCAGTACGCTTCCTGAGTGCCTCAAGGTCTGCCAAATGTATCCTCTGCCTGGCAGCCTCTATCTGTCTAGCTTCCTCTCCTCTGTAGAGATATCTATCCATCTGAGCGAAGATTTCTTCAATTTCTGCATCTTGCTCTTGAGGCTTCTGAGGAGCTTGTTCAGAGTCAGCAGAGGTACTGGATTTGGTTTTGGATGTACCTTGCTGCTCAGTGCCTTTTTGCTATTGCCTCTCCCTATCTTCATCATCTTCAATTCTGAGTTTTCTGGGAGGCAATCTAGCAGGCGCCTTCTTTTTTCCACTGCGTGATGGTGCCTTAGTCTTTCCTTTAGCGAGGCTTAGACTTTGGTTTGTTGGCGGCTTCAAGATCGGCGATCTCCCTTGCCGGCCTTCTCATCGGCGGCAATCCGAGCCTCCTCCTCGACCGAGATGTATCTCTTGGGTTTCTTTCTTTGGAGGGGTCGGGAGTTTTGGAATTTTCTTACCTTTGCCTTGAACGGGTGGAGGTAGAGGGACTTCTTCATCGTCATCTCGAGTCCTCGAGTCCTCTTTTACGTTCAAGCATACTCTACAACCTCCTTGATGATATCGGTAGGAGTCCGGGTTGCATGAGTAGCTCGGGATCCCGAGCCACTTGGGCCGGTCGCAGTGTGCTCGCGCTGGGACACCACGGGCCTCACCCTTCGAGTCCGAGTCCGAGTCCGGGATGACTTCGGTGTAGCTTCCCCCTTAGACTTTGGACTTTTGGTGGGGGTCGGCTTCTCGGCACTGTTTCTTGCCTTTGGTCGGCTCAATACTCTTCCCTCTTCTACTTTCCCCCTTTTTGGCATCATCAATTGCGTAGGGGTAGGGATAAGTATGGTGTTCGAAGGCCGTTGAAGGAGGTTGACGGCGACCGAATTTGATTGTGGATGTCCGTCGAGCCTCATGCGGCTCGTTCCTCTCAAAAGTCGAACTTCATCAAATTGTTTGTAAGAGAGTTCAGTGCGCAGCCTTTACATCATTCGGCTTCTCGGTGATCTTGTCTTCCAAGGCCGGTTGGATATTCTCAAATCTTTGTTCGGTGGCCTCGGATTGTTCGGTCATAACGTCGGTATGAGCCGGTTTAGAAGCCAAAAATTCATCAAGTAGCTTGGCTTGGCTCTCCCGAAAGATCTTGAGCCGAGCTTCGAATGGACTTGCTTGCCGAGCCAACGCTTCGAAATAAGCGCGAAACATCGGGGGGCGGCCGATGAAGAGACGAAGACTTCACCCACGAAGTTCTTTAGTTGTGGCTTGAGCGATGCCGCTTCCATGTCCTATGGATAGCCTTCGCAAGATCTCGATTTTTGATCCCTTGAGCAGTTAAGGCTTTTGCCACTGATCGAGATCTCTTTGCGGTCTGGCTGGGCGCTGCTTCGAAAGTCGACTGCAGTAAGAGCTGAGCGGGCTCTGAGCACCAGCCTTGGACTTCTCAGGACCAAGGATACCGAGAGGAATATCAGGAATGTCAGCATGTGTATCCTTGTCCTGGAGTGATCCCTTATCAGGTTGTCCAGGGCCTGAATCCTTGGGTGGGTCCTGGTCGTCATGATCTGACCCATCTGAGGGTGCTGAGCCTTCTGCTTGTTTGTCATGTATCATCGCAAGCATAGCGGCCCTCAGATTCTCCATGGTGCTGAGGTCAGCAGGCTCTGAGTAGCCTATTTGCTGCCTCAACTTCATCTCTTCTTCATGGAGTTGCTGATAGGAGTAGTGGAGAACAAGGCGAAGTAGATGCGGCCACTCCTGAAAGCGAAGAAGCATGTGGAGCCTTGCCGATTTGGCAATGATCATCAAGTCTCGAATGATCGGCAAGCTCCAGTATCGTTGAAGGATCTCACGGGAGGCTCGAGATAAGATCATTGAAGCTTCCATCCCGATTGATTCACCTTCGGATGCGTCTCGGACTCCAAGTCTATGTGTGAAGTCTCGCTCTTCGGTTGGAGGGACCGAGCCGAGTGGGGAGGGACGAAAGGGGGCTGTCTAGGCGCTGAATATCTGCGCTCTGAGCTTCAGAAGCATCCCCTTGGTTTCTTTCAGTGGAGACGATCTTCTCCACTGACTGAGTCTTCTCAGAAGACTCGGACTCATCAACCAGCTGCAGGGGCCGAGTAGTCCTCTCGGGAGCCCGTTCGGCGAGCACTCTCGGAACCTCCTCGTAGGCCGGCACCTCAACGGCTTTTTTCAGTTTCTTTGCCGGTGCCTTAGGAGTTTTAGCGGGAGGGGTTCTTTTCTTTGTAGGCGTAGCCTGCTGAGGCTTTGATTGCGGAGAGACTGCTAAGGGTCCTGACCCTATCTGCTGAAGCGCTGCTGTCTTGTTGTGAAATCTGACCTTCTTCACATTGAAGTACTCCTTATCACTGTAGGTGATAGGCTCAGATCCACATAAATCCTCGATCATGATGGACAGTTTGAGTCCATACAGCAGTTTGCCCTTTGCGCTCAGCATGTTCGATGCCTTGTCGAACTTAGCAGTCTGAGCCATGAATTCACGGAGAAAGAACTCCGTCCAGTTAATTTGGGCTCGGTCGTATATGGCCATCATCATCTGTATCTTAGGCCTCGACACCTGGTCAAACGACCATGCTTGGCTTGTCAGTAGTTGCGTCACTATATAAGCAAGTGCCCTGAACTGAGGCAACATGTTGTTCTTCGGAAAAGTAGCTCTGAAAGTAGTGGGCTTTCCACAGAAGACGGTAAGATATTCATCAACTCGGTCGTCTCTGTACCCAACTGTACTGATCCCTTCGGAGGGCAGATCAAAGCTCCGCTTCAAAGCATCCTTGATGGACATCTGCTTCAGCTCCGTAGTGGCGTTTTGGATAGAATGGGCAACAAATCTCGCCACAATGTCTCCAGACACTGCGTCTGAATTCAAGTACAGCTCTGCAACCTGTCTCGGGAGGAAGAACGAAGGCCTCCTAGACAAAAATTTCTCCAGCCCTGACTCGCGCAGAGCTGAGAATATATCGTCCATGTACTCCAGATCGCATGAATAGAAATCCATGGTGGGTTCAAACCACACGCGATCCTTCTCCAGAATGTTCTGGCATATCCGCGGGAGATATCATAGAATATTGGTTTCCGCCATTGTACCTGTTACACGAAGTTGTTATCAGTATCGATTTTTAAATAAAACATTTTTATATATGATACTAATCAATAATGATCAACACATAAGTAACTTCATGTAGGCATACCGAGAATTTGATCGAGGTGAAAGTAAGCAAATGAGGGTTTTTGCACAAAGGTATTCTCGGATTTTTCGGAGGTAAGATATGATCGAAATGTTAAGTGCGAATATGGCGGTTCTTAAGATTTGATCGAAATATGTACATATCTAGAAGATGAACAGTTATCGATCTAAGGCTGAGTTTAAACCTCCTTTATGAGATGGACGGTTAAGATTCAATATTATAAAAGGTAATGATCACAAAAGCCGTCTAAGTCAATGCAAGTTGTAAACATGCCTAAAGAGTAACTATGATAAGACATGCATTTAATGCGCACAGAGTTCAGCAAAGTTGTGCATAGAATGTCGTGTATTAAATGTAATCTGTTATCAATAAATGACAAACTAAGAGATATTTAAATCATGCTGAATCTCCATAATAAATGCTTATCATTGTTGCATTAGATACTATAGAGTAGAGATACGCAAACCTGTCAGCTGAACATAGTAGTCAGCTGATACCTCGTGTAGATGGTTTTCTGAATCTCTACGTACTGAACTTACTCGATCGAGAGTGATCATTCCCCTTCACTGGAATGTTCCTCTCCCGAAACCTTATTACCGACCGGGGTCGGTAGGGTCCAAGCAGACCTAGCTCTACCGAAAGTTCTCTCGAATGCGGATTCGCCTAGAGGCTTGGTCGGCATATCGCCCTTTGTTTGTCAAGTATGGATCTTTTCCATTCTTATATCCTTCTTTTCGACATGGTCACGAATGAAGTGATGTCTGATGTCCACGTGCTTGCATCTCGTGTGAAGAACAGGATTCTGAGTGATTGCAATAGCACTGGTACTGTCGCAGAAGATCGGCACTTCATTTCGAATGACGTCATAGTCTCTTAGTTCTTTGTCTCGACCAAAGGATTTGGGCGCAGCAACTTCCGGGCAGCCATGTATTCAGCTTCAGTAGTTGACGTGGCTACTGAGTGCTGTTTCTTTGAAAACCATGAGATCAGCTTACTGCCTAGGAACTGACACGTTCCTGAAGTTGATTTTCGATCGATTCTACATCCTGCTTAGTCAGCATCAGAATAACCTCGTTAGTTCAATATTATCATCATTTGGATACCATAAACCTATGTTGGGTGTGCTTCGAGGTAGCGAAGAATCTTCTTTGCTTGAGTCCGGATGGCTCGCTCGGATTCGCCCGAAATCGAGCGCATACACCTACAACATAAGTTATGTCAGGACGAGTAGCTGTTAGATATAATAATGAACCAATTATAGCACGGTATTCAGTTTGATCTACTGATACTCCCTCCTTATCAAGATCGATTTTCATATTCGTGTTCATCGGGATCTTGATAGGTTTGCCGGATGTGCCGCCGAATCTTTTGATGAGGTCTCGAGTGTATTTGCTTTGATTGATGAACGTTCCTTTGTCAGATTGCTTGACTTGAAAACCAAGGAAGTAGTTCATTTCTCCCATCATCGACATCTCGAACTTGTCCTTCATCATTCTTTCAAACCGCTGCGACACATAATGACATTCTTCGAACCGAAGATAATGTCATCCACATAGATCTGCACGAGTAATAGGTCGTCTTCCGGTCGAATGCCGAACAACGTGCGATCTCGTGCCCTTCTGAAAACCTTTCTGAAGAAGAAACTCAGACAGGGTATCGTACCAAGCCCTGGGTGCTTGTTTTAACCCGTACTGAGCCTTTTCGAGTCTATATACTTGATGTCCCCGCTGAAAGCCGGGCGGTTGTTCCACATAGACTTCTTCTTTCAAAGACACCGTTCGAGAACGCAGACTTCACATCCATTTGATAAACTCCGAATCTTTGATGTGTTGCGTAGGCTAGGAATAGTCTAATTGCCTCCAATCTTGCAACCGGAGCGAAAGTTTCATCGAAATCTATTCCTTCGACTTGACACGGTAGCCTTTAGCCACGAGCCTTGCTTTGTTCCCGACTATAACGTTGTTTTCATCTCGCTTGTTTTTGAAGACCCATTTGGTTCCAATCACATGTTGATGCCGGGGTCCGTCTACAAGCTCCCATACTTCGTTTCTCGTGAACTGATTCAGCTCTTCCTGCATAGCAATAATCCGGTCAGCATCTTTAAGTGCATCCTCAATATTCTGAGGCTCTTCAGTAGACAAGAAGCAGGAAAATAATGCGCTTTCTCCTTGACAGAATCTGGATCTTGTCTTGACATGTGCTGAAGGATCTCCAATTATAAGATCAGCAGTGTGAGCATCTAGCCACGATCTACGATGTTTTAACTCTTCATCTGAAATTTGTTCAACACAGATAGTAGGTGAGTTAGGCATTTCAGTTGTACTATTCTGAGATTGAAGAATTTCAGTGATAAGAGTATGATCTATCGAGTCACCGGGTTCGGGGGCATTCGGCTCGGGAACATTACTAGATGTTCCCCCCCGAGTTGTTATTCTCGGTAGTGGTCTCGAGTTACCTCTACGATTTCCTCATCGACCTGAGTTACACGGGATTGATTACGTTCGGGAGAATCAATCTGCTCGCCTACTTGCTCTGTGGTTGAGATTCGGTAGATTTGTCTTCGGTTTCTTCGTCTCGAATCATCATCCCAACATAGGCTGGATCTTTTCGATTTGTCCTTTAGGTTTAGATCCCGTAGCCGTCTACCGATGTCCTCGTATTCGGAATTTGAGTTATTGCTCCTGTCTTCGTAGCAAACTCGTTAAACACAACATGAGGGCTTTCCTCCACGCAAAGGGTCCGATAGTTGAATACTCGAAAGCTTTGCCGACCCGAGAGTATCCTAAGAACACTCCCCGATCGACTTGCTATCAAAAGTCTTCACTGATCTTTCCCATTATTGTGGATAAAGCATGAACAACCAATGATATGGAAATAAGATAGAGAAGGCTTCCCTGCCGTTCCATAGTTCATATGGTGTTCTCTTATGCTTGCTTTGTCAGTAAAGATCGGTTCGAGTGTAACATGCGGTATTAGTAGCTTCGCCCGTAATTTGGTTGGGAGTCCCGAGTCCTGCGAGTAGAGTCCTTTAGCCGCCTTTTAGAGTTTCGTTCTTTCGTTCAAGCAACTCTATTCTGGCCGAGGTGTGCGTGCAGCTGAAGTCTCATGCTCTATTCCTTCTGCTTTGCATAACTCCTCTACCATGGAATTAAGGAACTCAGTTCCTCTGTCTGAACGTATTTTTCTGATCTTGGTGTTCTTCTCGACACTGAGCTTTTTCAGAAGCGTTGGTAACTCTGTTTTGACGTCAGACTTGTTGGCAATGAATATGACCCATGTGTAGCGCGAGTAGTCATCTATGACCACTAATGCATATTTTCTGCCTCTGATCGTCACTGGGGAGACTGGACCGAACAAATTTGTAGCAGCTGAAGGATTCCATCTGTGGAAGGCGATGGAACTGGAGGATTTTGATTCCTTGTTTGCTTTCCCTTCAGACATGCTTCACACCGAGTGTCTTTGCTTGAATACTTCATTCGGCGAGTCCCCTTGCTAGAGTGTTTCTTGCTAGCTTGTTGAGCGTCTTAAAGTTGAGATGACCGAGCCTTCTATGCCATAGCCACCCCGTTCGTTTTCATTCTTCGCCAAAGCAAACAAGCTTCGTGTTCGCTGAGTTCCGATCACCACGTATATGTTCTTTTTTGCGCGAACCCGATAACATTGTTTTCCCCGTAGATTTATCAATAACATCACGTAAACCGGCATCAAAAAATCACTCTATTCGAGTTATCACAAAATTGACTAACGAGAGAGAAGATTATCTTGAAGTCCTTCAACATAGGATACTCTTGGAACTTTGGCGTTCCTATGCTTCGAGTGTGTCGTATCCTCTCGTGTAGCCTTTGGCATTATCTCCAAACTCAATTCTGGGTCCATTTTCAGTAACATAATTCTTCAGTAGACTCCTTTGATATGTCATATGTCTTGAGCATCCGCTGTCCACATACCATGGGTCTCTGCGCACCTGCAAAACAGAATTATATTCAGGTACCCTTTATTTTTGATTTTGGGTCCTTAGATGTTAGTTTTCATAACCCAAATCTGTCTAACAACCCTGGTGGTTTCAGACATCTTCTTTCCACTAGAAGTCAACATATCTCGACCACCGGACTGGTCATAGGTGACTTCGAGGCTTCCGAGGTTCGGGAGTCCTAATCTTCGAGCCGTGGATCGCCGACCTTAGCCTTCGTGTGGCTTTCTTTTTCTTTCGACCTTTGGAGCCTCTTTTCGACTATAGGTTCATAATAATATGACCCATACCGATTTGGATGTGTCGGCTTTGGAGGTCCATACCGATCCGCCAATTTTGATTTCTTTGGTTCCCCCTTGACTGAACTAGGGTTTCTTGGCACTGATCTTCTTGTCAGAATGCTGATGTGTGGGATGAGGTGCTTTCATCTTCTGTTTGTTCTTTGCTAGGGGGTTCAGTATATTTGCGTTCATAGTCTCCCCTTGAACAAACCTATCGCAAGCCGTACTTCGAGTGTATCTTGGGCGGATGAGGAAGCTCCCCGGGCCGAATCCAAGTCCTTCCTTGCGGTGCTTTGACTTATTGCTTGCTAGCATAGCCTCTAATTTCTTCTCAGCACCCATGTACCTCTCGGTCATCGGGCTCCTCCGGACATCATCACTCTTCTTCGATTGTGTCGTGCTCGGCCTCGAAGTCCCGACATTTCTTGCTTCACGCAGACTCGATCCCGTATCTTTCGAGTCAAGTCATTGGTCAAAACCGAAATCCGATCTTCTTGATGCCGAGACTTGGCCATCGGAGAGTTTATCTCCTCCCCGAGTCTCAACACAAGTCCTTCGGCCTCGGTAGCGCCCGACTTTCCCGAGAAAGTCTCGATTCTCTACTTTCGGGGTATCCAACTCCTGAAGAGTCTTGCTGAGCTGCAGACTCATTTGAATTTGTTCGTCGAGCAGTTCTTCGTATGTGGTCGCAACGTCCAAATTCTCATCTGCACCTGAAATAGTGTCGTGTGTGCAGTGTGAAGAGGAGTTAAGTGGTTCATGAGAATTTACCTCATCCTCTTCGCCTGCCATCATGCACTTTTCAGCTGATTCATCTGCTTCATGCTCTAAGGCCATGAAGGCTGCTTCATCGTCAGATGAATCCATAAAGGAGTCGACTTCTGAGTCATCTGAGATTTCGCCTGCAATATAAGCTTGTCTTTTCTGGGCGAATTTCTCTCTCCTTGCCTTACGTGCTGCGCGTTCAGCACTACCGAGCTCAGGACAATCATACTGATAATATCCCGGCTTTTTGCAATTATAGCAACTGATGACTTTTTCTTCTTTGCTTTCGCTATTCTTTGATGGTTCTGAGTCATCCTTCTTTCTATATTCAGAAGATTGTGAGTCAGGAGTGTGTTTCGACATATAATTTGACTTACCTTTCGTTTCCCGATAGGCTTTAGTCACTTTTCGGCGTCGCTCCTTCTCCTTCTGATACTTTACAGCGAGCAGCGCATACTTCTGAGTGAGACTTCCTTCTTGTAGATCATTGAGTGAAGGCTCAGTCTTACTCGTCGTTTTGCTCGTTGCTGGAGATGCTGTGCTGACTGATGCTTTGAAGGCATGGTCGATTTTTGTGTCAGCTTCAGCTCTCTGCTTTCTTTGAGATCTGTCGAACTCAAACTCCTCTACCTGTAATTCTGAAAAGACATGGTCAGGAGACACAGCATCTAAGTCAGAATGTCGCAATAGAGTGGCAAAAGGTGTCCAGTGTCCGTCCGGCAGTGCCCTCAGAATCTTCAAATTCATCTCTCGGTTGCTGAATGTCTTTCCCAGCCCATTGATAGAGTTCATCAGATTGGTAAATCTGACGTTCAGATCTTTGATTTTGTCACAAGGCATGAGAGACAAGCTTTCCAGCTTTTGGAGTTCCAGCGCTAGTTTATTCGCTTTAATCTTCTGAGTCCCTCGACTCAGTAGCGCTAGAGCGTCCCGCAGTTCTTTTGCAGTCTTGCATTCCCGAACCCCGCCAAGATAAGAATCACTAAGGGTGGTCGGTATAGCGTTTACGGCAACACGGTCTAAGTTGTGAAGCTTCTTCTCCTCGGGAGTGAAGAGACTTCGTCTTTGGGAATCTTCTTCCCTGGCCACCATTCCTCCTCCTTGAGCTTGGTCTCGAAGTTACGACACTATCGATCATGGGAACGATAGGTCCATCTTCAAGTACTTCGATCATCTTGTCATGGAGGGATGTCGGATGTGCTTCCATTTCGACTCGCCATACTCCATAATTCTCCACCGAGAACATGGGTACCATCCTTATACCGACATATCGGCCATGAAGAATATAGATATGAATGTAGAGTGATATGCGGTGAAAACGTTTTCCTCCGGGATCCGTTCGAATAGACCAGTCTCAAAGTGACAAGAGTCTTAAAGAACTCCCGCTCCGATACCAATTGTTGGTCCCGAGTGTACGGTCGAGTGTAGAGGGGGGGTGAATACACCTGATTCGATTTCTCAACTTCAAACTCGAACAGTCCTATTCGGGATGGTGTCCGACCAAACGGTTCGGCAGACTGCATAACCGTTCGAATCGAGTTAAAGGCTAAGAGTACTGACTCAGCTGAGATCTGCTAACTGACTAGGTCAGAATTCAGTATCTACAGTAAGAGTTCAGTGCACGGAATAGTGTAGGCCCAAATCAGTTTGTGAGAAAATGTTTTAAGTCTCAGTTCAGTAGATTAAAAGTTCAGTATGCTGAGACAGTTGATTGATTTTAAATATGATGTTCAGTATGAATAGTAAAATCAATGCAACAGTTAAGAAAGCAGTAAGAGACACAGGATTTTTAAAGTAGTTCAGATATCGCTCAAATCCTACGTCCACTGTCCCGAATGATCAGGAGGCTATTTATTATCCTGAGTTAGTCCCAGTCAGCTTGCACACTGGGCAAAGCCGTGTCTTGGTTTTTATACTGATCCAAGTCTCAGTTTACAACACTATCAAACTTAAAGTGTTTGACAAACTTCTCCAACAGTGAAGGAGTCCTTATACAATAAGGATTGGGTTCAAATGCGGACTCCTTCGTCTAAGCTATAGATAAGGACGGTTGAGCTTAGGGTTAGAGGGATAGGGAATATGAGAGTAGCTTCTAGATCGACGAACAGCTGAAGGTAAGCTTTGAGTTCGTGTAACATCGATTTGGATACTAGAGGCTTTATATGTCGGTATAGTTTGATTCCCTATGAGCTAGAATGTAGTCTTTCGCCGTAGATTGTTCTTCAAGTTCTTGCTAAGACTTTGATCTTTGGAATTCGCTCTTTTTCGCGCTCTATTGTGTTCTTTTTTTTTCAAATCTTGAATGATCCCTCTATTTATAGAGCAGAGATTGAAATAGATCCGTTGGAGACGATCTTCTTCTCTCTCTCTCTTTTTGGTAGCAAACGGCTCTTTTGGTGTAGGTAACAGTGTATTTTCTCACCTTTTTAGGTAAAAGGTTGACTGCAGCTTTAGCAGGTGAGAAGACATGTGTATGCTTGTCATTCGTCGAGGTGGATGGAGTGGTTGAGACAAAGACGAGACTTCGAGACAGATCGAAGCCGACTTCTCTCTTCCTCGTACATGACAATGCCGATTGTCTTTCAAAGGATTCTCGACAGCCCCGAAGACTATCCGCCGTTGCTTGAGTCCGACCTTGTATTCGGTAGATAGGCTCGCCGAGATAAGTCTTCGAAGATCGGCTCGAGTTCGGTGAACTACTCCTCGCGAGTTCGGGTCCATTGACTCTCTCGCATATCTTGCTCCCGCAAAGTCCAAGTATCACCGAGTCTTCGCACCGGTGCCGAGGCGGATAAGCTACTAAGCGCCTTGACCGGAGCAAGTGTCTACCGAGTCCGAAACCTCGGAGACAAAACAGATACAAGGGAATGGTTCATCATTCGGATAGGGTTTTGGGATCTTCAAATCTTCGGACAAGTACAGAGCACAAGGCTACCGAGCTTAGGATCGTGTCTAAGACCGAATCATTTCCCACCGAGTGAAACAAAGGCCGAGGATGGAATCATCACCCAACGGTTGGGTACGAGAGACGACGAGTTGATGAATATCTTACCGTCTTCCGTGGAAAGCCCACTACTTTCGTAGCTTTTCCGAAGAACAACATGTTGCCTCGGTTCGGGGCACTTGCTTACATTGTCACACGCCTACCGACAAGTCAAGGTGGTCGTTTGACCAAGTGTCAAGGCCAAAGATTCGGATGATGATGGCCATATACGACCGAGCCCAGCATTATTTGGACGGAGTTCTTTCTCCGTGAATTCATGGCTCGAGCCGCTAAGTTCGACAAAGCATCGAATATGCTCGAGCGCCAAGGGCAAGTTGTCTTTGTATGGACTCAAGTCGTCCATCATGATTGAAGATTTATGTGGATCTCGAGCCTATCACCTACGGTGACAAGGAGTACTTCAATATGAAGAAGGTCGGATTTCACAACGAGGACAAAGCGGTGCTTCAAAGAATAGGGTCGGGACCCTCGGCGGTCATTCAGCAATCTAAGCCTCAAAGAGCTACGCCTACAAAGAAAAGAACCCCTCCCGCAAAAACTCCTAAGGCACCGACGAAGAAACCGAAGAAAGCCGGTGAGGTGCCGCCTCCGAGGAGGTTCCGGAAGTGCCTACCGAACGGGCTCCCCGAGAGGACTACTCGGCCCCGTCGCTGGTTGATGAGTTCGAGTCTTCCGAGAAGACTCGGCCGATGGAGAAGATCGTCTCCACCGAAAGGGACCAAGGGGATGCTTCGAAGCTCGGAGCGCAGATATTCGCCGCCTAGACGGCCCCCCTTTCCGTTCCTCCACTCGGCTCGGTCCCGCCTAATCGAAGAACTAAAGTCTCACATTGACTTGGAGTCTCGAGACCGCATCCGAAGGTGAATCGACCGGGATGGAAGCCTCAATGATCTTATCTCGAGCAACCCGCGAGATCCTTCAACGATACCGGAGCTTGCCGATCATTCGGGACTTGATGATCATTGCCAAATCGCAAGGCTCCACATGCTTCTACGCTTTCGGGAGTGGCCGCATCTACTTCGCCTTGTTCTCCACTACTCCCGTCGGCAACTCCATGAGGAGGAGATGAAGTTGAGGCAAGCAAATAAGGCTACTCGAGCCCGCCGACCTCGGCACCATGGAGAATCTCGAGGGCCGCTATGCTTGCGATGATACATAACAAAAAGCGAAGGCTCAAGACCTCGGGATGGGTCGGATCATGACGACCAGGACCCACCCAAGGATTCAGGCCCGGACAACCCGATAAGGGATCACTCCGAGACAAGGATACACATGCCGACATTCCCGATATTCCACTCGGTATCCTTGGACCTAAGAAGTCCACGGCTGGTGCTTCGTCCTCGCAGAGCCCGCTCGGCTCTTGCCGAGTTGACTTTCGAAGCGGCGCCACGGCCCGGACCGCAAAGAGATCTCGATCGGTGGCTAAGGCCTTAAATGCTCAAGGGATCAAGAATCGAGATCTTGCGAAGGCTATCCATCGTACATGGAAGCAAACCGCTCAAGCCACGACTAATGAACTTCGTGGGTGAAGTCTTCTATTTCTCAATCGCCGCCCCCGATGTTTCGCGCTTATTTCGGACGCATTGGCTCAAGACAGGTCCAATTTGAATCTCATCTCGGGATCTTTCGGGAGAGCCAAGCCAAACTACTTGAGGAATTTCGAGGCTTCCAAATTGGCTCATACCGAAGCTATTCTCGAACAATCCCGGGCCACGCATAAGATTTGATAATATTCAACCGGTCCTGGAGGATAAGATCTCCCGAGAAGCCGAATGATTTTAAGGCCGCAACTGAACTCTCCTACAAGAAATACAATGAAGCTCGACTTCCGAGAGGAACGAGCTGCATGAGGCAACCGACGCACCTTAAGGATCAAATTCGTCCGTCAACCTCCTTCAACAAGCCTTTCGAAAAAGGTACTTATCCCTACCCCACCTGTTATTGATGATGCCAAAAAGGGGGAAAGTAAAAGAGGGAAGGAAAAGAGTACCGAGCCAAAGAAAAGGCAAGAAACAGAGTACCGAGAAGCCTACTCCTAAGGGGGGAAGCTACACCGAAGTCATCTCGGACTCGGACGGGTGAGGCCCGGGGTGTCCCAACTGCGAGCACAACCGAGACCGGCCCAAGTGGCTCGGGATCCCGAGGCTACTCATGCAACCCGGACTCCTACCGATATCATCAAGGAGGTTGCGAGTTTGCCGAACGAGAAAGAGGACTCAGATGATGAAGAAGAGGTTCCTCTACCTCCACCTGTTCAGGGAAAAGGTAAGAAAGTAATGGATCTCCCGACCCCTCCAAAGAAAGAAGAAAACCAAGAGATATATTTCGCCGAGGAGGAGGCTCGGATAGCGGCCGATGAGAAGCTCGCTAGGGAGATTGCCGATCTTGAAGCCGCCAACAAACCAAAGTCTAAGCCTCGCTAAAGGAAAGACAAAGGCACCAAAGACGCGGTGGAAAGAAGAAAGCGCCGCTAGGTTGCCTCCCGTAAAACTCATAATCGAGGATGATGAAGATAGGGAGAGGCAACAACAACAGAAAAAGGCACTCAGCAGCAAGGTACGTCCAAAAACAAATCCAGTACCTCTGCTGACTCTGAACAAGCTCCTCAGAAGCCTCAAGAGCAAGATGCAGAAATTGAAGCAATATTCGCTCAGATGGAGAGATATCTCTACCGAGGAGAGGAAGCTAGACAGTTAGAGGTCGCCGGGCGGAGGATACATTTGGCGGCACCTCGAGGCACTCGCGAATTCGTGCGAGCAAGAGGCTGGGGCCGAGAGTTCCTTCGAAAGCTGACATTCCTTACCGATACAGAAGGTTCAGGAAGCCAACTGATCGAAAACACATAGATGGCCGAGATCAGACGAATGGATGCCTATTCAGTTCAATCAGAGATGGGAATCGGCCAAGATTGAGTTTATCAAGAGAAATTATTTCTGGAGATTCTGGCCTGAAATGTCTAAGGCTGATGCCTACGTCGAGTGGATGGGCACATTCTTGAACCTGATCTTTACCCATATTTGCACAGAGCCGTAACTGAAGGGGTAGTAGTCAGCGTTCCTGAAGCAAGAATCATTCCTCCACCCAGAAGACAAGACGACTCAGTTCATCTCGGAGTGATTGAACAAGAAGTGAAGAATGCTGCGATGAACAGAGGTCTAGAACAAGATGATCCAGCAGACTTCGCTGAATACTTGAAGCTGAGGAAGAACACGTTCAGAATGTATGGAGTCCCACTGCCTGAAGATCAATCTCAAGGTTTCATGAATAGGATTCAGCAGTTAAGGGTTCTCCTCCTTAGTTCTCTTCTTAGCTTAGCAAGATTTGTATTGTACTTAACTGACTATCATATATAAACAATCTGCTTTTTGGCTCTGACAACTACTTGTTGTCTAAATAGCCGTGTTTGCTTTATGTTTTAACACTCAGAATCACTGAAGTGATTACTGACACACACACACTTTGTTTATTTACCTGTCAGTTTTTGCTCGGTTAGATTTCTGATAGACTAGACTTTCATAGAGTTATTATTTCTCATAGGGGGAAATTGTTGCATGGGGGAAATTGTTGTAAAGGGGGAAATTGTTCGCTGCT
The DNA here is from genome assembly GCA_028984105.1 of Lavandula angustifolia. Classification (NCBI taxonomy): domain Eukaryota; kingdom Viridiplantae; phylum Streptophyta; class Magnoliopsida; order Lamiales; family Lamiaceae; genus Lavandula; species Lavandula angustifolia. The sequence continues at coordinate 4,525,431 of CM054823.1, read as the reverse complement.
CCGTCTCCCTCGGTAGTCTAGCACTTACCGGCACAACTCCACCGATCCTTCTTGTAATTATGTAAGGAGCTCTGTTCCCGAGTAAGTTAGTGTTTAGCATAGATGATAGGTTTTGGCATCATCAAATAGGGGAAATTGTTGGGTGATGATTCCATCCTCAAAGACCTGTTACTCTTAGTGGGAAATGATTCGGTCTTAGACATCGATCTTAAGCTCGGTAGCCTTGTGCTCGTACTTGTCCGAAGATTTGAAGATCCCAAAACCCTATCTGATTGGTGAACCATTCCGTTGTATATGTTGTTTGTCTCTGAGGTTTCAGACTCAATAGACACTCTGCTCTGGTCAAGGCGCTCAGTAACTTATTTGCCTCAGCACCAGTGTAGAAGACTCAGTGATCTTGGACTCGGCAGGGAGCAAGATATCGAGAGAGTCACCGAACCGAACTCGGCAGAGTAGTTCACCTGGACTCGTAGCCGATCTTCGGTAGACTTATCTCATTGTCTATCTACCGAATACAAGGTCAGACTCAGCATCGGCAGACAATCTTCTGAATTGTCAGATCTTTTTGAAATGCAATCAGCATAGTCATATACGAGGAAGAGAGAAGTCAGCTTCAATTAGCCTCGAAGTCTGTTCTGTCTCAACCACTTTATTCACCTCGACCAATGACAAGCATACATGTGTCATCCTACCTACTAAAGCTGCAAGTCAACACTTTCCGGAAAAGGAGGAAAAGGCACTGTTACCTACGTCAAAAAGAGCCGTTTGCTACCAAAAGAGAGAGAGAGAAGAAGATCGTCTCCAACGGATCTATTTCAATCTCTGCTCTATAAATAGAGGGATTATTCAAGAAGAACGCACCGAATGCACGTATCTAGAGCAAAAATCAAGAAAGCATTCAACGAGCAAAGAACCCAAAGAACTATGTCTTAGCAAGAACTCGAAGAACAATCTTCCGGCGAAAGACTACATTCTAGCTCATAGGGAATCAAGCTGAACCGACATACAAAGCCTCTAGAATCCAATCGACGTTACACGAACTTATAGCTTACCTTCAGCTGTTCGTCGATCTAGAAGCTACTCACTCATATTCCCTATCCCTCTAACCCTAAGCTCAACCGTTCTTATCTATAGCTTAGACGAAGGAGTTCACCTTTGAACCCGATCCTTATTGTATAAGGACTCCTTCACTGTTGGAGAAAGTTTGTCAAACACTTCGAAGTTTGATGTTTGTAAACTGAGACTTGGATCAGTCTAAAAACCAAGACGCGGCTTTGCCCAGTGCGCAAGCTGACTGAGACTAACTCAGGATAAATAATAGCCTCCTGATCTTTCGGGACAGTGGACGTAGGATTTGAGCGATATCCGAACCACTTTAAAAATCCCGTGTCTCTATTGCTTTCTTGGATCGTTGCATTGATTTTACTATTCATACCGAACATCTTATTTAAAATCAATCAACCTGTCTCAAAGATACCGAACTTTATATCTACCGAACCGAGACTTTCATAAAACGTTTTCACCACTCAACTGATTTGGGCCTACACACATTTCCGCACGCTGAACTCTTACTGTAGATACTGAATTTCGACTCAGTCAACTAGCCAATCTCAGTAGAGTCAGACTCTTTGCCGCACACGATTCAGAATAGCTGTTTGGTCTGCTGAACTGTTTCAATCAGACACCATCCTGAATAGGACTGTTCGTGTTCGAAGTTGAGAAATCGAATCAGGTGTATTCACCCCCCCCTCTACACCTGACCGTACACTCGGGACCAACAATGTGTCATGTGAATTGGGTGGCTGCTGTACAATTCTTATGTCAAAGCCCTCTATTGTGGCTGCTGCCTTAAAGTCTGGATCACTATCTAATATGTGTGGCCGCGCATTGTCCTGCTGTATGAATACTGTTTTATCTCCTGTAGGAGGCCATTTAGATCTAATTGCAGGGAGTATCTGTGATAAAAAAAAATACCTAAAAATTAATAAATCAAACCTGCCAAAATATAATTTTGAGAGTATGGATTTAATACCTAGTTACTCATGCACATGTGTTATAGATTACCTCATTTCCTGCCATTGCATTATCTTTGGCAGCAATCTGTAAAGGATTCAGATTCTAGGTAGAATCTGAATTCTGCAATGTGCTGCCATCTTTGGAATTTCATATCCAAAGATGCAAACTTGTTAATTGTTTGTTTGTACAAACAATACAAGGACAATTACAACATTATTGTACAGACACTAGTTAGAATCTGAATTGGGATTCAGGTTCTGACTTCTAAGTTTAAATACCTACAAGTCTAATTCAGAATACAGAAACATTACATCATACTGATCTAATACAGAACAGATGATATACTAAATAGTCTGCTTTGCATACCTGACTTATGATACACTCTTTGATCACCTGTTTTGTTATGGATTCAATAGGTTTAGTCTCCAAAGTTCCTTTATATCGATTTTTGCTTCCTCTCACAGCTGCAACCTTATGTGTGAAGGGAAAAATCCCTATTTTGCCATCAAACTGAACTGCACCATCTTCTGCAAATGTAGGCCTAGCAACTGCACACATGAACATCACTTTCTGTATGATTTTTTTGTTCTGGCAGGACCTATGTGGCTCCATCTTTGTAGGAGTTAGATAGTATCTGTGTGCCGCCTTACTTAGATAGAACCCCTTTTCATCTATGTGCACCGTGTTTTGCATACTCTTGAATTTAATGCATTGCATGACTGTATTATACTCAAGTGACTCAACTGAAAACCGTAACCTTTCTAATTGATTTTCTATTGTCAAGAACGGCTTTATTGCACTAGAGTGAGCTTTGATTAGACCATTTTTTACCCATCTCCACACCGTTGATTTGCTGTAATTGATGCCATTAGCTAGCTTCCTTATAGTGGCTCTCTTCTGCACACTCAACCTCTCTATTGCTTCTAAATCGATATGCACTGTCTTCTTATGTTTTGCATTTTTCTTTTTCGACTGTAAGTACACTACTTGGCCCTGATTTCTTTGTTCTTCTGCTGCAGCCCACAATCGGCCAACGGTCTTCGGATGACACTTGAACTTCTTCGCAGCTGCAAGCTTGATGCCTCTTGCGGGTTTACCATTGCTCTCATTCTGCATAATCCATTGGATTATGCCATTTCTCTCATCTGATGTTAAATCTTTCCTCATTTTGACTGCTCTGTTTTGGTAGTGGATGAATGAACTTTTTTGAATCTGTTTTGGAGTATATATAGAGAATATCTGTGGAGGGAATTTTGAATATTTTTTGGCTCCATTTGCTAAATTTGGAAATTGATTCATGTATTTGTATTGGTAATGCTTGGCCCTGATTTTCGGTAATGATCTAGTTTTCGGTTTTCAATGCTCTTTTTGTTACTGTTTCTTGTTGTTAAATTTCGTTGATGATAAATTTAATTTTCAATTACGGAATTGGACGAAATTAAATACTGTTAGAATGGTAACATAAAAATCTGCATAACATAAAATAATTTTTCATTTGTATGAAACTTTAATAGGCCTCAAATTAAAGAAGAGAGAGAAATTAATACAACCCACTAATTGTGAAGGGACGACCCACACAACTAACACCATTAACAACTCTCCTTAAATCCCGTGCCGGAAAGAAAAGGGACAACATTTGTGGGACGGAGGGAGTAATAATTATCGAAAGTGTCAGTTGTCAGTTTGACAAGAAAGTAACAATTATACCGAACCAATGTGTGGGTCAAACAATAGTGAAATTAAAATTCTGAATTAAAATCACAATAGACTATTACCTGTAACAGTATTTGAAAATTGAGTATCAAACTCCATTCGACTTTTATATTTCCAGACTCAGCTTTAAAATTGATTCAAAATCTCAATTTTGGCATAAGCCCACTGGTGTAGGAGCCTGCCTCGCCACCTCTACGCCGCCTTCGTCGTGTAATTTTCACCTCTCTTTCCCGACGCCGATGCCTCTCATCTACCAAATCAAAATCTGAAAATTCAATCGACAAACAACTTATTTTCACTGTCGTGTCAAATATATGTCTTTAATCGAAACAAATAGCAAACAGACGGTCGAATTTGATGTTGGAATCTTCTTCTCTGCGCGCCGCGATTGAGCTGAGAGTTTTCTCCCATCGTAAATGCGTCCTTTTGTATTTTATTTTTATTTTTTTTAACTTAAAGTCAGCGCCGAATTGCACGAGTCAATATTGGCAAAATGGATCTTCAGTGCAACCCGAATTTATAGACTTCCGGCGTAGGGTAGTGTGTCTCATTAATTAAAATCATAGTGTATTGGACTAGATTATTTAATGTTTTATCATATATTATAACCCTAAACCCAACTGCAAGCTCACAGTTATCTTCGTCCTCCCCATACAGTCATACTTGAATCAAATGCTTGTCTAAGGGCATCTCCAAGGGTCTCCCTTATTATAGGAGGACCCTATCCCTATTTTAGGGCGGAAACAGTATTTCGTCTCCAACGGTTTTTCCCTATTTTTCCCCTAAAAAAATATTCTCTTACTTTACTTTTATAAATCAAATTAAAATAAAATTATATAATTAAATTAAACATAATAATATATTTATTGCAAAACTCTAGGTTACATAATAATATCTAAATATATTTATATTATTAATTTAAATATAATAATATATTTATAGGTTACATAAAATTATCTAATTCTTAGAAGACGAATATTCATTCCACAAATGATTAATTAATGCATTCCGAAATGTGAAATTAATATGAATATTCATTAAACTCATGTATTTTCTTTTTATTAATATTAAATAAGTTAATTAAACTGATTATCTTATTTTATTCTAACAAAATTAAATTAAAATTAAAAACATAAAATTAAAAAAGATAGGGGAGAGACAAATTCTCCCTCAGATAAATTTTACCTTCCTTAAAATAAGGGAAGATTTAAACACGGTTGGAGGAAATAAAATAGAAAAAAATAATTGAATTTTGCCCTATCGAAATGTCCTCCGTAATTACAAAGATCCGCTCCAATGCCCTAGCTGGCTCGGATAAATTTTACCTTCCTTAAAATAGGGGAAGATTTAAACACGGTTGGAGGGAATAAAATGAAAAAAAATAATGGAATTTTGCCCTATCGAAATGTCCTCCGTAATTACAAAGATCCGCTCCAACGCCCTAGCTGGCTCGCTCATCCGCCGCGCTCTCTGCTCGGCGGTGGAGGATCGAACCAAAAAGCTCGAAAGGATCGCCGACGAGCTGTTGGTACTCAACAAGATCGAGCGCCATGATTACGCCATTCTATTCCATCACAAAATGGGCCTCAATAGATTCGGCGCCGCTGCCTCCGCACCTGCGGCGCAATCGCCTTCGTCAGCCGGCGGAGCGTCTTCTGCCCCTGCTGCCGCCAAGGAGAAGACAGCGTTCGATGTGAAATTGGAGAAATTCGATGCATCGGCGAAGCTTAAAGTGATTAAGGAGATTAGGGGTTTCACGGATTTAGGGCTGAAGGAGGCCAAGGATTTGGTGGAGAAAGCTCCTGCAGTCGTGAAGAAGGGTGTTACCAAGGAGGAGGCGGAGAAGATCGTTGCGAAGCTCAAGGAAGTTGGCGCCACTGTGGTATTGGAATGAAACCAGATTTGAATAGTTTGGTAGTTTTCATTTGGTGGAAATTTTACTGTTGTTACTTGTCCGATTTTGAATGAAATCGTTATGATTCGTGCATACAAATGAAGCATTGCTTGAACGATTTCTTACTTAGTTAAATTCGTTCTGATTTATTAGTCATGAAAGATGCATCTTGAACGAGGTTTATCTTTGAGTGAATGCAATCTTCAGAATCATGTCATTGCTAATTACTATGGATCAGCTTTTATATTAATTTAATTATTCTAGTATCTTTTCTTAGCGACTCAATTCTCTGTAGTTGCTTGGTGTTGCATTGGAGAGTTATTTATATGTATGAGATGATTGGGTTGCCAACTATTCTTTGTCTATTTTCCTCCTCTTATGGATTCATGGAAGATGAGCTCAAGAATAAACTGGGAAGACAGCAGACCAACCTAGGAGTGCATGACTGTAATTCCTCTGATTCTCCTTCGAGCTTGTGCGTTCTCGGGAATCAGTGGATTTCTTCTGAAAATAAGTATGCAAAAAGATCACAGTGCCCTTAATGCAGAAGCATAGTGGTAACATTTTTCAGATCGTTTTTGCTATTCTGATGCCTTCATTGGTTATCTTGAAGACTTTGAGTGAACATCTTTCTTCTCGAAAGTTGCAGCTCTGGGCTGCTATAATCATATGGATGGAATTTATGTTCCAGGAATGCTGGAACGTGCTGAAGCATGTAAAGCTATTGAAGTGATTTGAGTCAGGTAATCCCCATCTTTTACCTATTCTGCGTTGTGTTGTAGATCAAAGATGTTATATTATATGACTCAAATCATAGTCCTAGCCCACATTAGATAATTAATGAAGTTTATCATTAATTTTCCCTATAAATAGATAGGTTCCTCATTATTTTAGACACACATCTAAGAATTAGTCTTTGAGTCTAGGAACATATTCCGAAGACTCGAATTTGTATTCTCTTCTTTTATAGTGAATTTTTTTCCCTCCGTCCATGGACGTAGGTCTATTGACCGAACCACGTAAATTCTTGTGTTCTTGTTTTCTTTATTTTATCGTATTTCGTTTACTCGTATTTTATAACAAGTGGTATCAGAGCCAAGGTTTGGCTCGTGTTGTGACAATGTCAATAACAAAGATTGTGGTCGAGAAATTTGAAGGCTTTTGAAGGAGGTGAAGCATGTTTGATGAGGAAGCACCATAACGTGAAGTTTCATGTTATCGAGGTACCGTTTTGCTAAGGAAGATTCAAGTTTTGAAGATTTAAATAATGAATGATCCTTATAGTTGTTTGAGGGATGCAACAAGTTTGTTGGTTTTCTGATTTGGATTAAGCCAATTGATGCTTTTGCGGAGGCAGTGGTGCAAGATCATTCTGTATTCCCGATTGAAGTTTTGGTCGATGTGAATATTTGTTATGTTGGATTGAATATTGGAGTTTTCGCCATGGTGGAGATTGCTATGATGTGGCTCAAATCCTAATCCTTAGAGGAAATTGAGTCATATCCCACATCGGATAATTAATGAAGTTTATCATTAATTTCACTTATAAATAGATAGGTTCTCTAATTGTTTTAAGAGTGCTTTTACGCATCATAACCCACATGTTATGAGATTAGTTAATTGGACTAATTGACCATGTTTTTGTGGGTATGTGTTTTTGAGTCTAGGACCATATTCCGGAGGTCCATTTTGTATTATCCTTTTTATCAGTGGATTGTTTCTCCGCCGTCCGTGGATGTAGGTTGATTGACCGAATCACGTTAAATTCTCTGTGCCTTTTTCTTTTTCTCCTTGTGTTCTTGTTTTGTTAATGTCTTTGTTGGGTTGCAAGAACTCGTTCGTCACATTTTGAGGGTCCAAAGATCCTAACAAGAGACAACCTTCATCTATCAAATCAAATTCAGCAGGATGTCCTGAAAGCGACAACCACTTCTGGACTATGGCTGAAGTTGGAACAATTGTACATAACCAAGAGTCTCACAAGTAAGCTACATCTTAAACAACTTACTCTCATCATATGGTAGAATGTACGTCTCTACAAGAGCTTATTTCAGCATTTAAAGAATTGTTGCTGATTTAGAAGCTTTGGAAGTTAAGTATGATTATGAGGATTTGGCTTTGATGTTATTGTGTTCGCTACTTTCATCCTATAGTACGTTTCGTGATACTATTTTGTATAGTCGTGATACTCTGACGCTTAATGAAGTTTTTGATGTCTTATTCTCGAAAGAGAAGATGAAACAACTTGGTAGTAATTTTGAGAATTCAGGAGAGGGGCTTATTATTCAAGGAAGGCCACAAGAAAGAAGTTCTGGTGGTGAAAGGAAAGAGAGATTGAAATCAAGGAATCATCGCATTAAGTGTAATTATTGCCACAAGCCAGGTCACATCAAATCTGAATGCTGAAAATTAGAGAAAAAAAACCAGAAGAATCCAAATGACAAGACTAGTGGTGATACATCTGGAAAACACAAACAAAAAAAAAGGAACAAGAAATTGGTGAAGCCGGAGTACCTGATGAAGATTCGAGTGATAGTGATCTTCTTGTTGCCGCCAACTTGCTTCGTGAGCATCATGATGAATGGATTCTAGATTCTGGTTGCACATATCATATGAGTCCCAATCGAGACTGGTTTTCAACATATAATTCAGTTACAAAAGGAGTTTTGCTTATGGGAGACGATGCACCTTGCAAGGTTACAAAGATTGGAACCATCAAAGTTAAGATATTCGATGGAGTAGTCCGAACACTTGAAGATCTCAAACACATACCTGACTTAAAGAGGATCTCATCTCACTCAATACCTCTTGAGGCTAAAGGGTACAAGTATGTTGGTGAAAATGGAGATCTAAAAGTTAGCAAAGACTCTCTTGTAGTGATGAACGGACATAGAAAAACTAGAAATTTCCATGTCTTGGAAGGCTCCACATTCACGGGAGATGCTGCAGTTGCTACCACGTCACTGACTGACAGCGAGGTCACTAGATTGTGGCACTTGCGTCTTGGCCACATGAGTGAGAATGAGATGATTGAACTAAGCAAACGAGGAGTTCTTGATGGACAGGGCATTAGCAAACTGATGTTTTGTGAACATTGTGTTCTGGATAAGCATAAAATAGTTAAGTTCTCTAAAGGAACATACACAATACAACATGTATTTTGGATTACATCCACTCTGACGTTTGGGGTCGTCTAAGGTGTCTTCCAATAGATGTGCACGTTATATGCTGACTATTATCGACGATTACTCAAGAAAAGTTTGGGATTTCTTCCTGAAGCAGAAGAGTGAAGTGTTTTCCACTTTCAAGTAGTGGAAAGTTATGATAGAAAAGCAGACCGGGGGGGGTGGTATGTGAAACGTCTTCGTACAAACAATGGTCTAAAGTTCTGTTCCGACGAATTTAATTCTCTATGCAAGGCTGAAGGGATTGTGAGACATCACACCGTTTGTCATACTCCACAGCAGAATGGTGTAGCCGAACGGATGAACATAACTTTGATGGAGAAGGTGCGTTGCATGATTCTCAATTCTGGTCTATCAAAGAGTTTTTAGGCTGAAGCAACAAATTTGGCTTGTCATCTTGTCAACTCTCTCCTTCTATTGCACTTGACAAGAAGACTGCACAAGAGGTATGGTCTAGTACTCCACCAAACTATTCTGATTTGAGGATTTTTGATTGTTCCGCGTATGTGCATGATGTGTGGGGAAAATTAGATCCTCGTTCGAAAAAGTACGTTTTTCTAGGACATAAGCATGGCGTGAAGGGTTACAAACTTTGGTGTATAGAAACAAGGAAGGTTATCATCAGTCGGGATGTTATCTTTGATGAAAGTTTGATGATACACGTTGCAGCACATAAAGACTCTTGCATTGATACTCCGCCAGAATCTAGTTCACAAGTTGAGGTGGAGATTGAATTAAAATCTACGGCAATTTCTCAAGAAGATTCGATTTCACATCAAGAAGAACCACCACCTGATGCTCCACAACACTGTATTGCAAAAGATAGAGGAAGACGTGTGATAAAGCGTCATGAAAGATTCATTAAAAGTAATTTGGTTGCTTTTGCTTTGAATGTGGGTGAGGAAGTTGAGTCTTGTGAGGAACCCTCCACATACAAGGAGGCAATTGCTTCTAAGGATTCTACAAAATAGATTAGTGCTATGCAAGAGGAGTTGGAATCGCTTCACAAGAATGGTACATGGGACCTAATGAAGCTACCTAAAGGTAAGAAAGTCGTTCGCTGCAAATGGGTATTTAAGAGAAATGAAGATACACCAGGAGTTGAAGATGTAAGATACAAGGCGCGATTGGTTGCTAAAGGCTATAGCCAAGTTCCCGGTGTAGACTTCAATGATATACTCTCCGGTGTTGAAGCATACTTCAATACGAGCTTTACTTGGTATTGTTGTTATGCATGATTTGGAGCTTGAACAACTTGATGTGAAGACCGCATTTCTGCATTGAGATCTAGAGGAAGACATCTAAATGCGGTAGCCTGAGGGACACACAGTTGTTTGGAAGGAAAACTATATATGCTTCTTAAAGAAATCTCTCTAATGTTTGAAGCAATCACCGAGGTAGTGGTATAAGACATTTGATCATTTTATGACGACACATGTCTTTAAGAGAAATGCTTCAGATAGTTTTGTCTACTTCAGAGTTGGCGAAGATGGGTCATTTGTTTATTTCCTATTATATGTTGATGACATGTTGATTGCTTCAAACAGTCAAGAGGAGATAAAGAAGGTGAAGATTCAACTCAATGTTTTGTTTGATATGAAGGATCTAGGAGCTACAAAGAAGATACTTGGTATAAAGATTATTAGAGATAGAAAATAGGTACATTATGCCTAAGTCAGAAAGGGTATGTTGAAAAGTTCTCAATCGGTTCAACATGCATAATGCAAAGTCGGTTAGTACTCCGTTAGCAGCTCATTTCAGACTCTCGCCTGCTTTATCGCCACAATCAGATGAGGAGGTTGACTACATGTCACGAGTTCCATATTCTAGTGTTGTTGGTTCACTCATGTATGTTATGGTATGTTCACGTCCGGATTTAGCACATGTTGTGAGTATTGTTAGCAAATACCTCGAAAATCTTGGAAAAGAACACTGGAAAATTTTCCGTTATTTGAGAGGTTCTAGTGATGTTTGTCTGAAGTTTGGAAAGACTAGTGATGGAGTTGTTGGATATGTAGATTCAGATTTTGCCGGTGATCTAGACAAAAGAAGATCTCTTACTGGCTATATCTTCAGCATTGGTGGTTGTGCTATTAGTTGGAAGTCTACTTTGCAAAGCACCGTTGCGTTATCCACCACGGAGGCTGAATATATGACCATCACAGAAGCTTGTAATGAAGCTATTTGGTTAAAATATTTGTTTGGGGAGTTGAAGAAAGAGTTGTAGATTACTACAGTCTTTTGTGATAGTCAAAGTGCTATTTGTCTCATAAGAGATCAGATGTTTCATGAGAGAACTAAGCACATTGATCTGCGTTATCACTTTATACGTAAAGTTGTTGCTCGTGGTGATATAGTTGTGAGCAAAATTAGTACTCATGACAATCCTGTTGATATGATGACAAAGGTGCTTCCCCTTGCTAAGTTCAAGCATTGCTTGGATTTAGTTAGTCTTACTTGATGGGTTATGCCCTTAGGGGGTTTGTGGAGGAGGTAGAGTTTTTCCTATCCTGGTTTGAGTTTCTTCGTTTTTGAGAAATTTTTCGCCAAGGTGGAGATTTGTTATATTATGACTCAAATCCTAATCCTTTAAGGAAATTGAGTCTTATCCCACATCGGATAATTAATAAAGTTTATTATTAATTTTTCCCTATAAATAGATAGGTTCTCTCATTATTTTAGAGACATACATCTAAGAATTAGTCTTTAGGTCTAGGAACATATTCCAGAGACCCGAATTTATATTCTCCTCTTTTATAGTGAATTTTCTTCTCTCCGCCCGTTGACGTAAGTTTATTGACCGAACCACGTAAATTCTTGTGTTCTTATTTTATTTATTTTCTCGTATTTCGTTTACTCGTATTTTATAACAAAAGATGTTTCAAGAATCAGGTGAATTAGATATTTGGGATGAAAATTCAAGGTGGTTTTTGTCTTCTGGCAGATTTCCTCCTGCGCCATATTGTTAGGGTGAGAGGTTGTATGTTGTCTTTCCACATGATTTAATGGCAGGGCGGAGTTGTACGTTTTGCAACGAATTGAACTATAAAAGATGAAGGCTTGACTGCAACAAGCCAAAGAGCTAATCTGTTAGATATTGAAACAATTATTACTGTAGTTATCATTCTATAGAACTTGCAAATGACAAAGAGAAGAGGTTAGAGGTGCATAGCTGATGTGAGATCTTGAAGTTTTTGAGGTGACAAATTGAATTGAATTAGAAAGGCCAGATCTGATAGCATATTGAAAGACTGTATAATGCTCCGGATTGCTACCAATTTGGATCGGAATCCTATTCTGTTGTTTATATATTATATGCTTGTGATGATGTGAAATTGAAGGCGTTGCAGGTTCAACTGAGTAGAGTTTACGACAAAGTTGGTACCAATTTCGCAATCTTGACACCATAAAGATATAGTGGTATTACGTCTTATGATGAGGTGGATTAAGCAACACAAATAGTATAATACTACTTAGTATGACAATGAGGCTGAAAACTTATAAACTTCAGGGCAAACCACCACTGCATAATGCATTAATGCAACTCAATTCTTTAGGAGTTTGCAGTAAAATACTTTCTTTCTAGTTGACATGCATCAGAACAACAAGCCATTGGAATCAACACAATTCTTAGGTTCACAATTCGCAGCTTATCTACAACATATGGACATATGCTTGCAAAAGATCGCAACTGTGCTGGATATGTTCTGCAGACAAGCGACAAAAGGAGGCAATCAGACATAAAAGTTGAAAGCTTGGAAAACTCGAACATTTATTGAACCATAGAAGAATGAAGAGAGTATTAGGTTTCAACTTTACCAGACGCGGATAGCTTGATAATTGAGTGCTTTTTTAGCAGCATCAGCAAAACACTGTGCAGCTTCTGCTTCGGCCTCAGCTTCCTCTGCTTCTCTTGCTGCTGCATCCGCTTCTGCAATGGCAGCTTCAGCCTCAGCAACTGCTCTTGCAGCAGCTGCAGCAGCCTCCTCTGGGCTCATGCTCTTCATTTTTTCTAGCTCGGCATCTATGCTGGCTTTAGAAAGAAGAACAACATCAGTCTTCTTTGCTTGAGAAAAATCGTTCTTAGCTCCATTTTCAAACAGCAACTTCGGTTCTTTCCCACCAGCAAACGAGATTAACTTTGGTGCAATCCTGTATTGATGCTTCACCTGTCAACCGTACACTACAAATTGAGAACTTGATAACAGAGACTTGATTGTGTTTGTTCAAAGTCCCAGTTAAGATTGTGTGTATCTTCCAACTTTAATCCTGCCAACAGTTAGTGCTCCAGCAGAAACCATTTCCCTTAGCTCAACCATTTTCCCAAAATACTAATGAGTAAAGAACAATAAATGTATAATTACAATTAAGAAATATAAGCCTATTTAAGCCCCATCTCGGGTAGCCCTGTCAGTTCACCATCACCCTCCCAGATTTCAGAAGTGATTAGTGATGGGCATTACAAGGACATAAATGAAGATGCAGGAATTGAAACAGTAAAAATATTTTACAACATTATTAGGAACCATGTCTATATTTATTATCTCAAATCGGCAACTTATCACTAAAACCTGTGAAATTTGAGATTCCAAATCACATGTCCTTTGATCAAAAAGGCCAAAAGAATATAGCAGAGAAAGAAAAGGAAACTGTTTTATTATCTAATGGGTTACCTTAACCAATCGTCCGTTCTCTGCCAATATCTTCAAATTTGCAGCCAAAGTCCTCTCAAGATCTGGAGGCACAGAGTAATTGTCCTACACACATACCAATTCTAATGTCAGATATAGAAATTCACAATCATAATGAATATAAAACATTCTCAAAGGTAGACAATAACCATCTTGATAAAGAGAGATAAATTAATGAAATTAAAGCTGAATCTTTGGCCTAATCATCGATGAGAAGATTTAGCTTGTATGAGTCGTTATTGGTTTGATACCAACAATGGAAGTTGTTTTGGAATGTTCAGAATACATCTATATCAGCGATTGAAATTCTGTGAATATAAATTTTTCTATAATGTCTCCTAAACCCTATTTATAATTTAGGGTATATCAAAGTAAACAAATACACAAATCACATACTTTTCTTGTCTTGTATCACATCTCATTCTAGTATCCAATATGAAAACTAATTGTTTGTAGACTTTTGCTGCAACCTAATAATAAGATGGCCGTTCGTATGCGAATTATGGACAGTAATGTGTTGAGCGAAGCCAAAATCTCTAAGATCTCTTGCTGAACATTTTATATGAAATAAAAATTAAAAAATAAAAAATAAATTGTACTTTCTGATTTCAACAAATTGGTTTTTGCAGTCAATTTAATTCGAAACCATATACATCAAAAGACAGAAAAGGAATACCTCTATGTACTGTGTAATTGTAGTCCGACTAGATCCTCGGGGTTCCTTCAACTTTGTTATAGCCTCAAGAATAACATCGTCCAGCCTACATTCACAAACAGAAGTCCTCAAATAAATTGTGAACAAGAATCTGTAACAGATACATATGATCTACAGAAACAATGCTTATGATTCTCATGGTCATGGCCACAAAATGTGATTCCATAGCTCAAGCACATGGAGTAACAAAATAATCCCTTAGCGATACACCAAGTAGCAAGTTATTCCCAAAACACACTCATAAAGACCATGAAGTTGCAAATTCATCCTAGGAAGCATCTCAGCTGGATATCTAAAATCTAATTACTGGGTTCCTGTAGGATTTCAGCAGTGGTGAGATGAGAGAATTCAGTTCCCTTAAAATATGGCAAGGCGAATTCAGTACACCCTTCAACAAGTGATTAAATCCTTTTGATATTCTACATCCACTGATTGACTGGTTGAGTTCTTAAAACCTAAAGGTGCTAAATTTAGAGGGAAAACCGGTTGTATGTGAAGAAGCTGAATATTAATTTAAATTTTTTAAAAGGTACTATTTGAGATCATGTCTTCCAACCTTGATATGTTTTTCTTGGAACTTGCATCCTGGGAAATCTCAATGGAAGCTGCATGGGAATCTGCATCAGAACCTACCATATCCTTATCAAGGACCATGCTACAAGGTGTAGTGTCTTCTTCTTGCTTGATGGTAAGCTGGTTGCTTTTACTTGGAACCCTAGCTCTCTGCCGGGATCCAAGCCCATTTGCCATGCAATTCAAGTTTCTCCATTTGTCCTAAAACAAGAAGAAGAAAAAAAGAGTGATAAATATATTACATTAACAGTATATTTACCCTTGAAAATGCTTATCCTCTCATAGATATTAATACTGCAAATGAAAGGAGATGCAAGGATCTAGAAATCAATACCTTAAGGTCTACATTAGATCGTGACCGCAAGACAATGCTGAACTCTGGATCTTTAAGTATAGTACTCCATTTTCCTATTCCATACTTTTGAATGCCAGCTTTAAGGGCAGCTTCTTCTTCTGATGTCCACTTCTGTTTAGGAGCACCCATCACATAGACTCCAAATCCTTCACTAATAATCAACTAGTGAGTAAGTAATATATTGTTGCACCTGCAAAATGCAGAGGCATCAGACAATTACTGAATATATCTGGTTTTAACCATGTATCTAAAATAGTAGAATGAAGCTATAACAAACAAAAGAAACGGCGTATCTGTGCAACTTCCAAATATGACCAGACTACTTCTTAAGGTTGCATGAACTGTCAACAAGAGCGAATATTTATATATGGCAACTCTTTTATAAGATGAATATCTCAGCAATTCACTCAAGATTCAACCGATAGGAGGAAGGCAATAATCAACCAATAGAAGGAAGGCAATAATCCAGCAAAACATTATGTCATCTCATAAATTGGTAAATAATAACAACCTTTCACCTGTAGTATTTTTCATTTCAAATTGAACAAGCGAAAAACAGAAGACCATCAAACCATTGCAACCAACAACATCAATTAAGGTTATTTTGGATTTTATACACCCTCTAGAACAAGAACAACCACTATTCTGAAAAGGTCTAAAATCAATTTGGACGGCATAAAAAGAGGCGAAGCATCTGAAAACTAATTCCACCAAGTGCTTCCCTAGCATGAATGGCTTCAGAGAAATGCATCAAACCACTTACTAAGAGAGCACGGATATCCTACCCATCGATATATTGAGACTCAGGGCAATATTAGTCGAGAAATACAGAACCTTAATTTTATAAAATAAGGTGACGAAGATTGATTGCTACTCCTTCCCACTGATATGATGGTCTAAATTATCCGTTAAATGCCTTCAGTGGCTGCTCTAACACAAAAATGTCAAAATAGTAAAACGAAAACCTTTCTGAGACTAATAAGCATTTAATCGAGATGATTCCGCTTCTCACTTATTTTCTTCAATCTACATCATTTCATTTAGCACCTGAGAAATTTTCTATATAGTCGCATGCACAGAATCAAAAATTAAAAAAGGAGACGCAATTTCATCTTAGTAAAAGAAAAAAGAAATCAGAATCCACTCTTGAAAGACAAGCAATATGTGATTGAGAGCTCAGAATACAGTAGCCGTGCCCGGAGTAGAGGCGCCAGCGATACCTCGAGAAATATCAGAGAGAAGTCGATTTCATTTAATCGAATATCAGCAAATTGAAGCCCTAATTGGCAGTAGTGAGGAAATACGAAGAATTAGAGAGCAATTTCCCGGTTTCGTAGGTTCGGCGCACAGTTCCTCGCTCTGGCCTTCTGGAAGAATCATTTGCAGCTATACATACATTATGCGCTATAATACTCTCTCTGGGAATATTACCTAGTATTACCAATGGATTACTTTCTCCCCACACATGCTTATGGCTTAATTATACAAAAATCAAAGATTGGCCCACCAAACATTTGTTTTCCAATGGACCTTAAATTTGTATTGTTTGCGGCTGACTATTAGTCCGCTCAAAAAACATAAAGTAATATACTCCCTATGTCCCTTTCTATGGGGTACGGAGATTAAAAAAATGGGATTATATAGTATAGATTGTTTGACTTTCGATTTGTTAATTTTGGTTTATATATAGTTTGTCTTTTTAAGAAATAAGATATTTTCTATAGGACGACACGAAAAGGAAAATAAAATATTTTCTATGGGACGGATGAAGTATTATAATTCGCTATATTACGTATAAAAGTTTAACATGAGAATAAGCTAAAAAATAATCCTCATATCAAATTTTCCTGATAACAATTTTTTAAGTTAAATTTTATGTTTTCTCTAATTAAGTGATTATATCTAAATATATGCAAATGCAACACCTTATTCAATTTAGTGGGTGTTTGCAACTGCTTATCATAAGTATTTTTATTTTTTTTGCTTAAAGTTGAAAATAATTGTTTTTAAGCAAAGGCAGGTAGTTTTTGGTATTAATAATAAAAAGCAGATATATTTGGTAGTTTCAGAAATTATGGTGCTTTAAGCACCCAAAAGCATGTCAATAGATGCTTAAGAAAACTGTTTAATTAAGCAGTTTAATTAGTTAATTTTAGAGAAGCTGCTGCAGTAAGCAAATTTACCAAACACGAAAAAACTGCTTATACTGCGAATAAGCAGATAAGTGCTTAAAATAAGCATTTGCAAACACCCCCTTAAGTGCTTATAACATAAGCACTCATGCTATAAGCAGTTATATTATAAGTACTTAATTAAGTCGTTTTCGCTAACGGGACCTATATATTATCTTACTAATTAAATTACATACAAATTTAATAGTTTAATTTTAGTACTATTAATTAATCAATTGGAACGATAAATGAAATCTCTTTACAATAATATCATGTTATTACTTTGTAAAAATCTTTGGAAGACCACTACTCAATCTTTATGACAATTTTTTTCATTTTGTTTGAAATCTCTGCTAGAATAATTTGTCTTTTACATGGTAGATAATGAGCTTGCGTGTAGATAGTGAATTTGCATGTAGGTAGTAAGTGTCTAATCTCCACTATATTCTCCACACTTTGTCTATATAACAAGGATTGTGTTTGAGTTGCAAAAATCTATGATGTAATGTAGATTGATCATAATGCTCAAAAAAAAAAAAAAAAAAAAAAAAAAAAAAAGAATCTTCACCGGGAACGAAGTCTAATTCTAACAACTCCTTCTAAAAGAATGGTATTAACATGTACTCCCTCCGTCTCATTTAAAGCAACCTGTTTTTCTTTTCGGGACGTCTCACTTAAAATAATATATTTTCTTAAAAGAAAATAACTTAAAGTAATATTACTACATTATTTCTTACTTTTTCATTTCTCTTTCCAACTTTTCATTTATCTCTTTTACTTTATCATTTACTCTCTCACAATTTCACTCATTTAATATCTTTTACTTTATCATTTATTCATCTCTCATATTTTATCATTCACTTTCTTAATTTTCATATCGAAAAGAAACGTGTCACTTTAAACGGAACGAAGAGAGTACTTCAGAAGGAAAAAGAACGACAACGAACATAATTCAAGAGATCGGTAAAGAGACCTAAAAGTCCGTCTAGTTACATTCTAAACATTTAGTTGAAGGTGAGAGATTCCAGAAATATATTGCTAAAATGAGTAAGTCCCAACAGCCCTAATAGTTGTATGGTAAATTAAACAACGTCTTAGCATAAAACGGCAAACACATGTAGAAATCCAAAGAATAAACGGTCTATTTTCTTACCCGTTGTGACTTCCATGATTCCCCAGGGGGTTTAGACGAAGAACCCCACAAGGTAACTTAGGCGGTGGAGATGGGTATATAAAAGTTACATTGTAAGATGACAAAAGTTATTCTCTCAAAATTTGAATGCTTTATGGAGAATCTTTGAAAAAAATAATTTTTTTCGTGAGTTTGATTTTTGCATTGTCCCAAGATCTTGTGTACCAATTGTTACCTTTACTTACATATTATAATATTTGGTTGCTTAAATCTAAAAATGATAATGATATTATAGATATAGAGAGAAATATTATGGATATCTAGAGCATTAAAAAATTATAAAAAATAAGTGAAATATCATAGAATTAAATAAATAAATTAAGAAAATTAAAACTATGCAATATAAAAAACTTGAAAAAAAACATCTTAACGCTCAAAAATATTATCTAAGCCCTCGGGTGCAAAATCAATGCGCTAAGAAAAAATCGAGTGCTTACGTTATGTGTCGATGACGTAGGACTTCTCTTGGTGAATACTACATAAAGTATTAATAATATTAATCCTAATTAAAATTTGAATATCGATGACGTAGGACTTCTCTTGGTGAGCGCTTAGTGCTTATGTGACGTAGGACTTCTCTCGGTGAAAAATCGAGCGCTTAACGCTTACGTTACGTAAGACAAAATCTAAGTGCTAAGGAAAGTCGAGCGTTTACGTTGTGTATCGATGACGTAGTACTTATTTTCATGAATACTACATAAATTGTTAATAATATTAATTCTAATAAACATTTCTATAATACTGCAACTAAGTTGTATGCATTTTATAATAGTAATATATGTGAATTTAGAATTATAAGAATCGTTTATATACATATAGGAGAAGGTTCAAATGTGAACAACATGTTATCGTGTGAACACTGCACTTTAAAAATAAATGTACTATACTTTAAAGACAAAAATGTTGCATTTAAAGTGCAGTATATTTGTCTTTAAGTGCGAGACTTAAAGTGCAGTGTATTTACCTTGAAAGTGCAATACATTTGTCCTTAAAGTACAGTGTTCACACGTTCATACGATAAGAGTTGTTCACACGGGAACCACTCCCTATATATATACACACTCTCCTCAATTTACTCCAATTAATTTTAAAATGATTAAGTTATGAAAGCCAATTTCTGCAAAGCTTAAATACTTGGGTCACACTTTCTTATTTACAGGTGAGGGAGTAGAGTAGCACCGATCAGAGGAAAATATGTTAAAAAAAATGTAGTTTGTGTTGTAAATATATTTTATATATATACTTACCATATATTGTGATGATCATGTAAACCCTAAAAGCCCATAAGCACATCTTGTACTCTATAAATAGAGGTCTCCACCATCATAATAACACACATCTATTTTCCGTCTTCTCTATTATTCTCTCATTTCATATAGTTTATAACACGTTATCAGCACGATTGTTCTTAGTTTATGTCGTCATTTTCTTTCATTCTTGCTTGGATTGTGGCCACTACTTACGTCCATCAAATCTTTGAAGATGTCAAGATTAATTTATAAGATATGTTATCAATCGGTGTTTTTCTTTTTGGTGGATAACATGATGAATATGATGGCTAGTTCACATTTTATGTTATGTAACTGTGATTACTTTATATCTTAGTTGATATTCCCGAAAAATATCACATGCTCTTAACGAGCGATTCAATTTATTTATTGATAATTTAATTGTTGCTCCAGAAGTAGCACAATTCTATATTCCTGAAGAATATTGCAAGCTCTTAAAGAGCCATTCCAAAACATATTTTCAACTTGAATTGTTGCTCCAGAAGTAGCACAATCAATATTCTTGAAGAATATTTCATGTTCCTAAAGAACAATGTATATCTAAAGGTAGTGATTCTTTTGTATTTAGTCGGAAGCAAACAAAAGAAAACTTATCACACTACCACCTTGAATGTATTACACATTCATAAAAACAAGTGAGACACAAAGCATGTTATGAACCGGAAGTTCAAAAGAGCTTTATGCTTTGACATGATAAGTTTGGACATCTGCAAGCAACTATGATGCGCAACATAATTGAAAATTCATATGGGCGTTGCAGAGAGATCATGAAGAATCTCTTGATTTCTATGAATGCTCAATTTCTGTAAGAAATGTAGCACTTGGTAGAACTACAATTTCAAAAATAAAGACATCAATTTCATCAAGAAGATTTACCTTGATAAAGCGAGTAAGTTTATTAAACTCCAAGTTCCTCCTGAAGAGGATTTAATATTATATTGCTTTGGGATTGAGATTCAACACCTAGTTGTTCATGTCCATAATCAAAATGGTTTTATCCGTATAAAAATGATCTCACATTAAGATTGTTATTAGATGAAATAACATTTCCAACATTAGTTGGAACATATGTCTCATTTGGATTCTTGGAGTAATCAATGTGAAATATATATCCAACAAAAAACACAAGAACAAACTAGTCACATTTGGATTCCAGAAGTAATCAATGTGAACAAGAAGTCGAAAGACTCACTTGCAAAAGATTGCAAACCAGCTTCTTGATGCTTTTAATTTTTGTAAATAAAAGAAGTGACAATGTTATACATTTGCTGTAAATATCCCCGCAAGAATAAATATTCATGAAGGACAAGTACAAATGGTAGCAAATGCATTTAAAATTCGCCAACAATATGGTTAACCAGTTGGTTCTTAAAGTAATTTTGTGCCTAAAAAAGGGGTGCAAGATATGAACCAAACAATGACGAATATGATTAATCAATCAAATGAAGTTCCTGAAGAACTACAAGAGTTTGAAAATATTGAGATCTCAAAATATTGGAGAGATCAAATATCGTCGTGGACCCACGGGGGTATTTTCGCCTTTTAATATAACTCTTGAAATGATAAAAGAGGATCGTCAACGACGATCTATAAGAGATTGTTAAGATAGAAATAATTGGTCAAAGATTAAAGAAGTCATAAAAGGTGAATTAAAATTCCCTAGAAAGCCGGAAACATTTGGACCTGTAGTTCCTAAATCCGGAAAGTATATCCCCGAAAGATACAAATGTGTCATTGTTACAAAGAGAAATGAAAAATTACGAGATATAGGACACTACTCGTAACACAATGTTTCTCTCAAAGACCGGAAATTAATTAAGTACTCTCCTATAATAGACGACATCATATTTAAGAGTTTGATTAATCTATTTATGTCACACATGCTTGATATCCGTTTTATGGATGTAGTAAATATCTATTTATATGATTTAATAGATAGTGACATATATATGAAGATCCCTGAAGGATTTAACTTGTTCAAAGCATGTAAGTCAAAAAGATGTTTTCAATTAGACTGCAAAAGTCATTGTAATGGCTGAAATAGTACAGTCGTATATGATATAATCAGAACGACGAGTATTCCTTGACAGAAGGGTGTACATAAATGATGACTTGAGTTTGATTGAAACTTCTGAAGAGCATAATACTTATATGGAGCAAATCATTATGGATTATTTTATTCGTTGATATGTTGATTTTATAATCCAACTCACATCCTTGTCGGCATTAGGGGGAGATATGAAATATAAAGATTGAATGCCGCAAATATTTCGTTGGATTAATTATTTAGATTCACGCACTATGAACCAGAAGTTCATTAAATTATTTAGTGCAAAAGGAGTGACTAAAATCTCATATACTTGTTGTATATGCACCAAGAAAGAACCGAGACAAAATAAATTAATTAATTCACATTGACGTCAGAAGCATGAGAGATTTATTGGTGCTAAGAGATTAGAAGTCCGCGGAATACAAAATTAGAACACATCACTCCAAATTCCTCCTGAAGAGGATATGTGAATCATTATGTACAAAAGTACTTGATGAAATCAACTCATGCCTAAAGACGGAGTTAGAATCAAAAGACTTTGGTTGAACTAATAGTTATCTCGATCTGTAGATCGAACATCTCTCTGATGGAGTTACGCAAGTCGACCTAGCTGAAAGGTCTAATGGTTGATTCAATTACTTGACGTGGATGGAGATTCATTTAGACCTATAGAAGATAACAAAAATGATGACCAGAAGTTCCTTACTTCTGTGTAATTTGAGGATTTGAAATGATATTGACCATCCTATGTTATCTTCGAGACAAACATGCTATTCTCTATGAAAATAGTTAAACTTGTGTTGCACATATTAGTTTAGACATTGAAAATAACCTTGAAGATTGTTATCTTGAGGGGGAGTAACAAATTGCAAATAATCCTGAAGATTAGAAGGACTCCTAAAGGTCAAATGACTCTGAATGTCAAATGGTTGTACTTTTTTTTCCTTTCTAAGCTTTTTTCCCAAAGAGTTTTCTTAGTTAAGGTTTTTAGCGAGACATCCAATGCAACACACGAGTAAATGAGTCATTGAGATTGATTCATAAAAGAGTCAATGTAACACATGAACTCCAAAAGAGTGGCAGCATCAACATCCAATAAATTCGTTCAAGTGACAATCTAGCAGATTCTTTTACAAAGACATTACCAACGTCAACATTCAAGAAATTGGTACACAAGATTGATATGCGCCGACTCAAGGATCAAGAATGACTATATTGAGGTGGAGCAGCTGTACTCTTTTTTGTTTTTATCCCAATGAGTTTTTTCTGGCAATGTTTTAACGAGACATCAGTTTCTTTTAGGGATGGTTAATCAAGGGAGAGTATTATAAATATATTTTATATTGTACTCTATAAATAGAGGTCTCAACCATCATAATAATACACATCTATTTTTCATCTTCTCTATTATTTTCTCATTCTATATAATTTATAACAGTTTGTCTATTTTTATAATTTATTCACACTTGTCCATTTTTGCAAATTAGTTGACATGCGTGGCTATGTATGCAATTCACCCTATTTTAATTGCCCCAAATTATTTCCGCATCCAATTTCCCAGAGAAAAAACCAGGAATCCGTGCAGTGATTCTAGCAATTGCGAAATGGCAAGCTCTCTGAGACGGCTGGTGAGCGATTCCGGCAAGGCTTATCGATCGGCTTTTGCCCCGATTTCTAGAGCCTTCTCGACTGAAAGCGCATTGGTCGAAACGAAACCCGGCGAGATTGGTATCGTTTCAGGAATCCCCCAAGAGCACCTCCGCCGAAATGTATAACTATCATTTTATGGGTTTTTGTCTAAATCTTTGAAAGCAGATGGATTTGATTTCCTTGTTGATTTTCCCCATTTTCCCGGTTGATTCAATATGTTGTTGATCGTTTAGCAAATTGTGAATTTGGTCAATGATATCCTGTTATGGCTGTATCGGGAGCAGTTTGTTATACTTAGTATTCTAGTATTTAGGTAATCCTTCTTTTAACCTGATCTTTTGTAAATTTTTTGGTTGAATCTGAATGTTATACGGTATTGTTTAGATGAAAGATAGGCATTCGTTTTCTCTGAGCTTCTATTGGTTTTGGGTAGGTTCTAATCTTCTCACCTGCTCGAACTGCTACTCAACAAGGTGCTGGGAAGGTCGGTAGATGGAAAATCAATTTCATGTCGACCCAGAAGTATGCATTTCTTCTTTTGCTTGCATGCATTTTGATTTATGCAATTTAGCCTTATGTGTTTAACGAATTAGTTATCCACTTTCCTTTTTGTCATTCTTAACGTTTGCACAAATCTAAAAATGGCTCCTATTTTGCTGTCTAATGTCTGTCACAAAATATTCACTTTGAAAATTTGCTCAATTATCTTTGGAGACGATGCTAGAACTCTGAGCCGACATATATCTTTCTTTATTGAATTAATGGTTGCTATGAGCATCAGAGTTAGCCGGTTTGTTTGGCTCAATGGAGTCTGTTTTCTGATTACAATATTCTCAAGTCTATTTTGCCTTAGTTGATTCAGTACACTTATGGCACACGAAGGCAGGATTTTTCATCTTTAAGTTTCTGTTATGATCGTGGTGTGCTCAACAATTCTTCTATAGTAAGAACCATTGTTGACAATCAATTTTCTTATACTCAAAATGTATGTATGTATGTCTTGGAAATAAGAAAAAAAAGTTAGTTTTAGGTGAGGAAATAATACTTAATTGATGGCTTTGCATGTTAACAATATATAAGCATATTTGTTTTTGACACTTTGTGCAGTGAGGAGGATAAAATGAAAGGAAGGTTTTATATATCTGCTTCTTTTCCGCAGATTCATCCTTGTCAATTCTGTTACCTGACCAACTGTTTACAGTTTGTTTTGTCATCATGGTCATAAATATGCGTTTATAATATGCAGATGGGAGAATCCACTCATGGGTTGGACATCCACTGGAGACCCTTATGCAAATGTCGGTGATTCTGCATTAAGTTTTGATAGTCAAGAAGCTGCCGTAGCATTTGCTGAGAGACATGGTTGGGACTATACGGTAGGGTCTGCTTTTGTGTTCAAAGTTGTGGCCTTATAAACACCGTTTTGTTGATGTCAGCTTGCAGTCGTCCATTTGTCTATCTTTAGCATAAAGAGCAGCCGCAATCTTGAAAAAACTAGTTCAAGTATTCAGAAGTTATGTTATATTTAGTGTCCATGGGGAAAAAAAATGAAAGAAAAAGAAAAAAGAGAAAAGAAGAAGAAGAAGAAGAAGAAGAAGAAGAAGAAGAAGAAGAACATAAGTAGTATCTACTTGCTTTTTGTTCTCTTAAAGAACCTGCTTTCATTTCTTTCTGAATTAAAGAAATTAGCATTCAGTTGCAACCACTAAAAATCATCAAAGTTTACTGCTATGGATATCAGCATTCTTTACATTTAGGATCAGTCTCTTGAGACTGGCTCAATGTGGTATTATTTGAGGAGTGGCTGTTAATGTTGTTGAATCATTTGGCATGTATTGGTCATATCTAACATTTTAATATGCTAGTTGGTTTCATATCTCACTTTGTTTTCTGTATAATTTTTTTGTGGTGCTAAGTCTTTTATTGTTTCTCAGATTCATCCCTAAATTTATAACTGTGCTACTGTTATGTTTGTATTAAAAGATCAAGATCCCTTATCCTTTCATATTACTTTTTATTCACAGGTGAAGAAGCACCAGACCCCGGTATTGAAGGTCAGATATCTTTATCTAACCAACTTAATGCTTTAAGCATAAATCAGTTAGAGACTTGAACTTCTGTCACGATGGTAGTTCTGATCGTAGCAAAAATGACAAAATGTTGAGATCATGGAGCGGAAATTGGCTATTCCTTAATATTTACTTATCAATGTCGCTACTCAAAGGCGGCCATGATCATCACACTCTAGTTGGTTTGTTCTTTTGATCTATATATATATATATATATATATATATATAAATATAGGAGTGCTTACTAAACCAATTGAAACACCTTGTACCTCTTCATCTGCATTGTAACTCGACAAAGAAGAATTTAAGATGGTCTCTCATGTTATGTTCCTACTCGTCTTGCAGGTCAAGGCATATGCAGACAACTTCAAATGGAAGGGCCCTCCTAAGCCTTAGGCGATCTAATATTTCTTTCGAGTTTTATCCCTTGTTGGGGTTGTTATCTTAGAACGCCCAAGGATCACTATTTCTGCTGTCCATTCTGAATATCATGCAGATCAGAGTCAATTCCTTGAGTGAATAAATTTCCAACATTTAGGTGCTTCTTGCTTGTTTTATTTGTGCAGATTGGTCAACCCACTCTGCACTTATTTCCTTTTGTTGCATGAATCTGGATTCTGGAATGATATCCGATAATAGGAAAAAAAAATGATCTTTTGCTCCACTTTTTGTTCTTCTTTTGATGTGGGAATTGGAAATTGAGAATCGAACTCTGATCATGTACCCTTGTAAAGAGGAGGAATACTTCGAAACTACAATATTATTCAACTCGTAAATTACTTGGATCGCATCAAATTTATTGACCGGATGTTGTAATATTCTATGATACTGCAAGCAGTTGCCATTAGCATAAGAGATGGAATGCTATTTATGCAAATGCGCCGTTGAGACGGATGCCGCTCCTATCAGGAACTAGTTTCTTCATGTAATACTTGGATCTGCGCGATACGTCGATTCTTCTCCTCCTCTCCTCCGGTATGTGCTCGATCGAGCATTCATAGAACTCACGCCTTACAAACCTGTCAAATACAAATCTTGACTGAGGAGGGTGTAATGATATAAATTAGAAGTTGAAGAAAACAGAACTCCTTTGGATTTCTTGCCCTTTGTCAGAATTGAGATTATAAAACTACGTTCAGAATTGCATACCAATCTGCTGTGCGTGTTGTTAGTAGAAAAAGCGTTTGCAGTCCAAGGGAATATGCCTTCTTCTCAATATAATCTGATCAAGTTCAAGAAAAGAAAAGAGATTATTATTCATGCATAGGTGTAATTGTAAATCTAATTCTCAAGTAAATCATATGCACTTTCATATCCAAGAAGGATGAATAGAAGAGACTCATAAATATTGTTGATCATACCTAGTAATTTATCTCCCAGTCCTTGGCCACGACATTCCGAAGAAACGGCAATAGCAGCTACCTCTCCACGCTTCTCTTGGACGAAAGGGAAAAGAGCTCCGCAGGCAATTATATGACCTTCTCTTTCCACGACAATGAATGATTCTAGTGCTTTAAGTAGCTGCACTGCAGGAATGATGATCAGACTTACAAAACATAATACACGAAACACCTGCCGTGTCAAACCACATGTATAACCTCTTCTTCTGTCCTCTTTATCAATGTGCCTGATTCCTCTAAAGGTAGCAGAAGTTGCTTAATTCCATGAAGATCTGCTACGGTAGCCATCCGCATGCCTTCATAAAGATCACTGAGGGATTGGAAGAGTGAATCATTTATAGAAACAGAGTGAATCATTATCCAAATAAGAAAGCCTCAACTAAGCATACACAGATAATAGGAAAAAGAGATCAAAATTTTGTATGGAGAAATGAAACTTCATAATGAAACAGGCATGCTAAATTGTGAAGAGACAGAAGATGTCAAACTCCTAAAGAATAGAGTAAACCAGAAACGGAACAAGAATATTTGTAACAGCCAAGGTTTTACCTGCTAAGTTAATTTGCAGCATTCGAGCAGAATAAAAACTCACCAGTCACCAGAAACTGGCAACATAAATATATTCTAGACATTTCCTACTAATTGGACCTCAGCTGATCGGCATTCAAGGTAAAAACCAAAAAAAATGCTTGAAAATAATTTGAGAATGTATCTGTTAAAGAGGGACATACCTAGCAACCATAGTACCTACTCCGTCTCTTTGAAACAATTCCTTCAATAAAACTCCACCAATCGTCCCATCCAATAAATGAACCCTCTCAACACCACCCTGATGACAAACAGCAACACATATATAATAAGCAAGCTTTCAAACTTATTAATATCTTGAAAAGGGAAAATGAAGGATCAGTGAGGCATGGTGATTTCATGAGCTTTTTTCAATAAAGGGAACGGCGTTGTGATCTTAGAATCTCCAAAACAGGGCAAAGAATTATAAAAAAGTTAGTTATAAAACTGAGAACTGTAATAGCCAAAAAACTGTTGTTTCACCAAAAACTCTCCAGTCTGAGAGTGAGAAACTAACAATTCATGAATAGTGCATCGGAACAGGATGTTCACCAACTTCTCAGTAAAAAGTAGTTACCTAACTAGTAAATAGTACGACTAGTAATAAACAAGGAAACGTAGAATTGCAGAATGCTGGATTGTTTACTGAGTAGGAGATACTCAATTGTAGAAACTTACTCTGCAAACAAAAGCTGCTGCAGCTAATTCTGAAAGGTAACCATTTAGCCCACTCAGTCTTTCTTGGCTTCCAACTGCAAAACCTTGTTCACCTAACCAAAGTCCATTCCCATTGTCAAATCCAACACCATTTCGAAACTTGGCCTGGCCAAATGCCTTCAGAGAAGGTACTGTATCACTTCTATCATTGAATAGGGAACAGGCAAGAACTTCTTGATCAACAGCTTTCACATAATTTGCAGCAGTCTCGCTTTGTTTAGCTAGTCTACGAATTAACGAATCTGCATCTTGAAGAGTTAAAAAACGAATAAGCCGTCCAGATTCATCTAGAATTGGTCCATCGATGATGCAAATGAGTTTCTCTGCCCCAAGAGCCAAAGCACACGCTGTAGCAACCTCATATGTGCTGCATTATATAGAAGGACTGTCCTTAGGACATCAAAATCAAGGTGGTTTTCAAATAATTAATGAATCCAAATTTGTGGATAATCAACATGTATGCTAAATCATGTTTCAGAAATGGTGTGTAACCAAAAACAAAGCAGAAGCATAAATTTTCTAAGAACATACTGATAAGTTGCACCAGATTATGATCTTATCCATCTAGAACTATCAGTACCAGAATTCATGAATTTGTCAATTAAGCTACAAACTTGTCCTGTGCAAGTGGCAACACGAAAAACCTATAAGAAGATTATATCATACTTGCAATTAAGCACTTCTCCAGAACTTGAATAACCAAGATTGCTTAAAAGCACTATGGACTCTTGATCAAGCCTCTCACGGATGCGAGAAACGTCAATCTTCTTAACTTCTCCAGTTGCTCCATAATCAACTCCCTCAACTACTCCTTTTCTCTGCCAAAAGACAAATATTCCATCCCATCATACAAAAAAAAAAAGAAAGTAAAGTAAATTTTATATGCTGACTATGAGAACCACATCAAATGACAATATATTTCACAAGTTAGTTGGTGGTGATAGAGTATTCTTACCTTAGCAGCCAGAAAATTGCCACTGGCAACACTGACCCCATCATGCCAACGTTCATTATCTCCATGACGATATATACCGCTTAAGGAAGGTCCGGGGGATAGTTTTGCCTCAATCATTATACGAATCCTCCCTGCTACATCTAATGCAGCATTAAGTGAGTCAGAGTCAGTGATCCTGAAGATACCAACATACTTGGGTTCACATCCTGAAAAAAAAATAAAAATTAATAGACATGCAACTGAATGATGAAACTAGCTTTATCATTCTGAAACCTAACAATATAATATCTGATAGATGAAAGCTCAATCAAGAACCGAACTACAGCAATAATACTAGAGGAGTTTGAGTTTTGAAACAGAAAAAAAAAAACACAAAATGTAGTAAATTTTCGACCTCTTTCAGCCATAAGCCTGTCAATTTGAATATGGGTCCCTGGAACAAGAACAAACTTGATACCGAGCCCATGAAGCAAAGATATATCCTACACAAGAATTCCACTAATTAGACACAGCCTAGCTCAATAACTAATCGTGCCAAAATATTCAATCATGGACGAAATCCCAGCTTATGTTGTGATCAGAAACCACAAATCCAAATTTCAATTTTAATTTTTCTATCAGTTGAGAAACAAAAGAAAGAGACGGTTCAGCCAACAAATTAGTTAATCAGAAAAAAAAAGAAAGAAGAGACGTGCCATTAGAATAGGATCCAAATGAGGACTGCCGACAATCTCAGCAGATATCAGTAAAACGAAAGTACTTCCTCTGTGAGCCTGAAAGTAAGGCCAGGCTTCACGAAAGAATCGTACGAACAGCTCATCTTTAACAGCATTCCCGTCGTCAAACTCCGAAGCCTCTGTTTCCCCCAAGACATTGATTTTCTTACCGTACCCATTTTTTACCTCAAAAACGGAGGATTTCACCGGTTTGATCCCTCCGAAATTAATTTCCGGCCTCACGGATGAGCAGGGAAATAAAATTGATTTACGACGAAATTGGTAGGTGCGAATTGAAGTACATTTACTTAGAGATATAGTGACCATTGGATTAAGAATCACCGATACAAAACCCTAATGTATAGCACCGTCAACAGCGGCGGAGGGGCTGCGCAACGTCCCCACTCCTCAGGTGAAGCGTGGGGTCTGATGCGCGGGTTCTGCTAACGGACACTCTTCCGTTGACGGTCGTTCTCTCGCTCTCTCTCTTTTTAAGTTTGGGCGACAAATGGAGTTCGAGCTGGACCCGGGACCACCCTTCAGAATCTCCAAATATACATATTAATATTATTAAATACTCTCTCGGTCTTCTTACTAAGTCAGTATTTTTTAAGTCATGTTGATTAAGAAATAGTATCATATATATTATTTAATTTTTAGATAATAAATTTATGCATGCAAATTCTTTGTCCCTTTTAAAAATAAAACATTATTAACAAGACAATACTTTCGAGAATAGAATACACTACTAATAGAACGAATGCAATATTTAAAACATGTTAATTTTAGAAAAGGGTTATTCTCATCTAAATACACCAACTTTTTTCAAATTTTCTTTTTGCACACGAATTTTCAATTTAGCTTATAAAGACACCAACTCTTGATTTGTTTCAAATTGCATACTAATCAAAAATTCGACGACATCAAAGCTGGCGTGACTTTTTCGGTGTGACGTGGTTGATGACATATCGGGTGAGTCATAATCGATCTTATTTGATTATTATTGTTTCCCTTTTTCCACATGAACTATAAATTTAATTTATTTTTACACACAATCGAAATTTAGATTTTTTAATTATTATTTATTTATAATAAGATTTTTATATTGAATAACCAAATTAAGTTGAACAAACAGATTCAAAAAGTTTTTTTATATATTAAATAGGCAATATCGAAATCAAGCTTAACCCTAATTCTTTATTGAGTATTCATTAAAATTTTTATAGTGAGTTTCTTTTATTGTATTTGATTCTCTATTTTTTCATTATCCAATCACCACATGAATTTAAATTTAATTCTCAATTTTTTATTCGAAGCCTTTTTTGACCAAATAGTTACAAAAATAATAAGTGAGATTCGATTCTCTCATGATTCTAAACCAAACAAATTAGAAAATAAGGTTTGATTCCATTTCTTGAATTACTGCAATTTCTCCATTTGTTTCATTTCATTTCATCAAATCGACACGTTAGATTCGATGACCTTGTCATCTTCCCTTGCCATGACATCTTAATCATCATTAAAAAAGCCTATTTTGATTGGTTTCTTCTACTTATTTCGCTCATTCATTATAAAAATCTTATTATAAATAAATATATATTAAAAAAACAAATTCAAAATTTTGATTGTATGTAAAAATAAATTAAATTTAAGGTTCACATGCAAAAAGGAAAAATGTAAAGAATTTGTGTATTTATTGAAAAATCAAATAAGATCGACTATGACTCACCCGACATGTCAGCAGCCACGTCACGTCGGAAACTGAAATGTCAGTTTTGATTTCACCGGATTTTTGATCGGTGTGCAATTTGAAACAAATCAAGAGTTGGTGTATTTGTGGGCTAAATTAAAAGTTCGTGTGAAAAAAAACTGAAAAAAATTTGTGTATTTAGAGGAGAATAACCCTTTAGAAAATTTGTTAATTTTATAGTTAGTTAATCACCATTTTGAAAACATTATGCTCTTTTTCGTTTATTTTAATTTATATTTAAAAAAATACTAAGTGTTTATGTGCCTATGTAAGAGTTTATCAAAATAACTTCAAAATTCTTCATAAATTTATTTTGACTTAATTTTGCAAACTAGTAACAAGTTTTGGCTTAAAAACATAAGGGCATATTTAAGGAGTTTACAAAAATGGAGCCTTAGTTTTATCAGGTATGGATCCGGTAGAAATCCACATTTATATTTGAAGGAAGAACTATGCATATTCTCATACTTGTATGCAAAGAAATTTATAACTGTACCCTTTTATTATTCTACATACAAGATATAAGAATTATGCAAAATAATATTTAAAGCATATTCAGTGATTCAATCCAAACCAAATTATAAAAGAAATGTGGACATTAATTCCTAATTCATATATAAAATCAAATCACTATATGATCTACTTCATAGTTTTACCAGTCACATTTATTAATTCACTACGTATCACTTATCTCTAAATTTAATGGACTCGACTATAGTACAAGTTTAAAAGAATAATTTATATCAAAATAACTGTAAAATCTGTCCATTTATCTAAATTGACTAGTTTTATATTGGAGAAGGACTAGTGCGCATCATGTTGCATGTGTGCAATATGATCCAATTTTCAATTTTGACCCGATTTGACTGGATTTGACCCGATTTTTCACTTTATTAAAATAAAAAATAAAATAAAATTTCTCCCGTATCCTCTCCTCCCCACTACCCCATTTCTCTCTCTCCTCTCTTTCTCTTTCTCTCTGTATCTCACCCTCTCTCTTTCTCTCTCTCTCTCCACTCCCCTCTCTCTCTCTTTCTCACTCCCCCCTCTCTCTCTCCACATTCCTCCCGATCTCTCCGCCTCCGATCTCTCCAAAGAGGGAGATTTATGCATACTTATTGCAAATATAATCGTAGATGTATTGTGTCGGGCGGGGATGTTGAATGCGGTGAGGTTGCAGGCCTCGAATTCGGTGGTGGTGCGTTTGAATTGCGGCGGAAGTGGCGGCGTGGTTTGTTCTCCTAGCCGATTGAGTCTCCGGCTACCGCGCCACCGCCGTTTCGCTTCGTTCACTCTTCTTTCGGTCGACAATACGTCATCGAAGTCCTCCTTTTCCTCTCAGCTCACCTCCACCGTTGGATCCCCCAATCGATGGGCTCTCTCTCACCGCCACATTCAATTCCTCAGTTTCACCGCCTGAGTTACTGGAGTTTAATTTGGACAATTTCTACCTCTTTGTATTCACTGCATTTCAATTGTATTTTGCTTGCTGCATTATTAGTTGCATTATTTGGTGTCAGTTGAGAATTCTTTTGATGAATTGAAACAGGATTTGCTTTTGGTTTGATTATTAAACAATTTTGGTGCTCCATATAGTTTCTGAATGTTAATTTGTGTGCATTTTCGTCTAGAAATGTATCTTTGCTCCTTCGCTTCTGAGTTTGTTAAGATTTTATCGTGACTCATTCTTTTATCGTGATTGACACGTTCTTTTATCGTGAGTGACACGCACAGCAGAGACAATTGACACTCTGGTCTCTACTGTGAATTATGTCTTAAACAAACAATCTGCTCATCATTGACATATTCTTTTATCATGATTGACACACACAGTAGAGACAATTAACATTCTGCTCTCTACTGTGAATTATGGCTTAAAAAAACACTCCGGTCATCATTGACACGTTCTTTTGTCATGATTGACACGAATAGGACATACAATTGACACTGTGCTCTCTACTGTAAATTACGGTTTAAACAGACACTCTGTTCATCATTGACACATTCTTTTATCATGATTGACAAGCACAGTAGAGACAATTGACACTCTGCTCTCTACTGTGAATTATAGCTTAAACGAACACTGCTTATCATTGACACGTTCTTTTGTCATCATAATGTTCAGGCTTATTAAGGGCTTGCTCTACAAACAGCCGGTGATGTTGTTTACGGTTGAACTAAAATGCCATGATTTAACATATTTGTTGGGGAACAAAGTTTGTGTTTTTTCTTTATTTCATTTAGGAATAAATATACAAACGGAAGAATTTACAACCAAAAACAAACATTCCCTTCAAATATTCGAATTATATGACAAAATCCTTGAGATTACAATTGAATAAATTTTAAAAATAATACTTTAATATTTTCGAATGCAATTACAACCCCGTGTATAACACGTTTAATATGGGCAGAATCACAACCCGCGCAAAGTGCGGACATAAGATGTGCTAGTGTTAGTAAAAACATGGTATTTTGGTAATGATCTGACGTGTCACTTTTTTTTGTCTGGTATTGCAGAATTTTGCGCCAAAAAGACGAAGATTCCGCGGCTCGATTGTGTAAAAAAACTCAATATTAAAATAAAAATATGAAAAAACACCGTTTGGAGATAAATTATACTCCCTCCGTCTCGCTTGACTTATTTTGTTTTCCTTTTCGGGCTGTCTTACCCGATTTATTTTGTTTTAAAAAAAAAAAAATAATTACTACACAAAACTCTCATTTTTTCTTTGTGAGATCTACCTCTTTATACACAATCTCACATTCATCTACACACAATCATTCATCCATCTTAATCTCAATATAGAAAAGAAACAAAACAAGTCGTGCGAGGGAGTAGATAGTAAAGTAAAATGAGAAACGGTACCTCGAGAATAGAAGTGAGGTGGGGGCTATCAATAATTTCGGTGGACAGCACCACCACCAACGTACTACCGCGATGCGCCACGAAGTACGGCTGAGCCACCCTCATCGCCTCCACCAAGGTACCACCACTCGATGCACATGCACCGCCGCCACCTCCTCCGCAAATACAGCACCTCAGCAAATTGTGCTTCCATCTCGTACACATGCCACGTGGAGACCCAATTCTGCCCGTGCCAATCTTAATCGTGATTTCTCTGCAGGGCGGCGACGCTTTCTCTAGCGGCGGCAGCTGCGAAAACGCCATTCTTGGCTTCGCCATGCGCAGAAGAAATTAAAGATTTTCAGGTTTCAGCTGCAGAGAGGAAGAGAGTTGTAGACTTGTAGATCATGAATCATGTATGAGTAATGTGTTATCAAGAACCGAATTATAAGACACGTGTTATATGCTCCCTTCCAGATTAAGAAATTTATTCTTTATGCGTACAGTAAAATAGACTTCCACTAGAATTAATATATTAAAATATTATTGTAAATTAAAAAAGAAAATAAACTAATAGGATGATATGATTTGAAAATAAAAATTGGTCTAATAAAGTGAAATAGAGAGAATATTTGTTCACCAAAAATTAAGGCAATTTGATAAAAATGGTTTTCAAACATTTTAGAATTGTGAAATTGATTCTAAACATAGAAATACTTCACTTCGTTTTTTTTTTCTATACTTTGGACACTACAAATAGGGTTGCCCTCGAATTGATCGTTTCGTCTTTCAATTAATTCGTTAATAAAACATTAGTCAATACATTTTTTAAATAAAATTAAATTAAAAGGGTTGTAATTGTATATCGGTATTAAAAAAATATCTCGAGGACGCGTTATGGGATTCAAATTCGTGACCTACTCTAATATTAAGTGTTGGATCTTTAACGCTAATTATTACGCCATAAGCCATTAATGACGCAACTTTTATTCCTCATTGCATAACAGTCCGCGCCACAAATCGAAAGTTGATCCGCTACGCAAGAATGAAGTGTCGAGCATCGTCCATTATCCCGACATTGCCAGAGGCGGATACAAAGGGGGGCGGGTGGGTGCGACCGCCCCCCCCGAAATTTCGTGTAATACTACGAATTATTTTCAATTTTTAGTAATTTATACATTTGTCCCATTTAAATTTTTGGATTCATCCCCTCGAAATTTTAGAATTTGTCAACTTACACCAAAGTAAAAATCAAGAATTAGTATGATTGTGACCACTAATTTAAGAAAATATTAAAAAAATTGTATGTTACGTGTCACTAATTTTAATTTTAGTGAAGGTCTAAAATTTAAAATTTTGGATATCTATTTTGATAGAGTTATATATATATAATATAACATATATCTTTTATGCAGCTATATATTATGTTTGTGCTTTCTTTATTTTTTTTATACTTGATTGTCCTTTAAGTAAAATTAGCAATATTTAAAGCATAAAAAACTCTATCTTTTAAATACTTGATTAATTTATAAGTTAGAAATTGTTATTCTTCGTAATATCCTCCAACTAAATCTAGGCGTCGTCAAAATACGATTTTATACTATATTTTTCGAATAAATTACAAACAACATATAACGGCTATTCGTAAAAGAAAATATAAGATTGCTAAATCAGTCTTAATTAGTAAGTATATTTAGACCAAAAACACTCCCAAATTTTTTTTTCGGAAATTTCGCAATAAATCTTGGATCCGCCCATGGACATTGCACATCTAAAAAGATAATGTTGTGTATGGCTCAATATCCCAATAATTATCTATATTAAAATGTTTATTAACGACTTAAACCAATTTGTTAATTTAAAATAAGAATGAAGTGCGACAAGACCACACTATCCGACATTAGATTTAAAAAAGCCAAAATGTAATTATGAATTTTTTTTTGGATTTTGAAAAGACATTACATATCATTTCTTCTTTTCTCAAGTTTTGTTGGTATTAGAACTTTTTTATCCTAAAAAACGTGACAAATTTTTTAAACCCAACAAATACAATAACAAAGAATAACACAAAAATAAAAAGAAATAGACATAGAGAATTTGACGTGGTTCGGTCAATCGACTTACATCCACGGACGGTGGAAAAAATAATCTACTAATAAAGAGAATAATACAAAATGAGCCTCTGAAATATGATCCTAGACCCAAAATCACATACCCACAAAAACATGGTCAATTAGTCCAACTAACTAATCTCATAACATGTGGGCTATGATGCGTAAAAGCACACATAAAACAATTAGAGAACCAATTTATTTATAGGTGAAATTAATGATAAACTTCATTAATTATCCTATGTGGGATAAAACTCAATTTACTTTTAAGGATTATGATTTGAGTCACACCATAACAATCTCCAGGTCCCTCGAACAAGGATCATTTATCATTTAAATCTTCAGAACTAGAATCTTCCTTAGCAAAACGGTACCCCGATAACATGAAACTTCACGTCATGATGCTTCCTCCTCAAACATGCTCCACCTTCAAAAGCCTTCAAATTTCTCGACCACAATCTTTGTTATTGTCATTGTCACAACATGAATCAAACCTTGGCTCTAATACCACTTGTTAGGATCTTTGGACCCTAAAAAACTTGGCGAACAGATTCTTGAAATCCAATGGATACAATAACAAAGAATAACACAAATAGAAAAAGAAATAGACAAAGAATTTAACGTGGTTCGGTCAATCGACCTACATCCACAGGTGGCGGAGAAACACTCCACTAATAAAGAGGATAATACAAAATGAGCCTCCATAATATGATCCTAGACAAAAAATCACATATCCACAAAAACATGGTCAAGTAGTTCAACTAACTAATTTCATAACTTGTGGGCTATGATGCGTAGAAGCACACATAAAACAATTAAAGAACCTATATATTTACATGTGAAATTAATGATAAACTTTATTTTATCCCCATGGGATGACATAGCGGTGAAGGTGAGTGGTCCGGGACTGAAAGATCATGGGTTCAAAACCCATGGACACGCTATGTGAACATGTCACCCTGTCACCTTAAGAGTGGTTTAACTCTCCTGTGTGGTTTGCAGACTATTGCACAGGAACGAGGTTTACTTTGTATGCACCAAAGGTAGCGACTGCGGGTTCTCGTCATAAAAAAAAATAAAAAATGATAAACTTTATTAATTATCCGATGTGGATATAACTGAATTTACTTTTAAAGATTAAAATTTAAGCCACTTCATAACAAAAAATAAAAAAATAATAAATTTTATTAATTATCCAATGTTGATATAATTGAATTTACTTTTAAAATAATATAATTGAATTTTGGACTTTAACGTCACGGGCAGATGATATAGAAAAAAAAAATCAATTCAAATAGTTTGCGTTAAAGCACTATTCGAAATTATTGATAGAATGTGTACCTACCACTTAGTGCCAAAAGAGTTTGCAATAGATTATGAAATCTGAAAAATACACTCATAATCGATGATATCAACATGTAATTTTCACTCTAAAAATATTTAGTCACAAATTACGTAAAAATGCGTTTAACTGAAGAATTAGATTCAGAGAATTTCAATTAACATTAGATTTTAAATTTGGATTCTAAAATCTAAATTATGTATAAATCATTTAAACAAATTAAACACAAATAATTTGTATTATTGATATCAATTTAACCTCAAAATTACTCCTTCACTCCGATTCCTCATTGAACAAAAAGGCCGTATGAGCAATACGTATCGTTTTTATAAAATTTCGTAAAACACGTATCGTTTTTATATTATCCCACTTTGGAAAAGCATTATACTAACCCGGCTTTATTCTTTTTTATTTTTAGTAATTACCAACAAATAAAGCTAATCAATCTTGTCACCAGATAATGGCTATTGGGCAAACTGTATAAAAAACGAATAGACTTTGTTGTCACATAATTATACTCCACTATATGTCACCTCCACAAATTATTTGACATGTGGAATACATTTTAATTAAATAATCAAATTAAAATTAATTATGGTAGGCCACATATGCCACATGTCAACACCTTATAAAGTGTGACATACAAAAGAGTATATTGTGTGACACACAAGTCTTTGTGGTAGAAAAAAGTGAAATCACCTTAAATGACACCACAAATAAAATTGATATTATGTACTATTAGATTTAATAGTTTGAGTTTAATGTATATATATGATATGATACTATTATTACTGTATTATGAAATTGTAATTTTTTTTATGCGTAGCGCAAGTGCTATACTGCTATCCTAATTTAATACTCTATTGGTTCCATAATTTTTACTCCAAAACTTTTCGGTACAATTTTTAAGGAGAATTGTTTGTTATGTGTAAAAATGTGAGATTATCAAATAAACTATTTGTAATAATTTACTATATTTGAAAATAAAAAATAATTGTAAAACAATTTAAAAAGAAAAATAAAACAACAATTATCGGACGGTGGGAATAGATCCCAAAATAAAATTCACCAGACTTGACTGCGAGGGAGGCTAGGAAAATACAAAACTATCAATTTTGATGTGATTTGTCTGAGGGATTTGTCTCTCTTACAATCTCAAAACAAAATGGAATTTATCATGCGCATATTCTCTAGCAATTGTGAACTTCATTTCAAGAACTAGGGGAGGTACGGACGCATGGTATACTCAATCTTTTTATTCTATAGTATCAAAACTTGTAATATGAAAAAATGTTTTACCATATAGAAACATACTGATTATCGATGTTGCGACGTTTCGGCATGAAGATTTACATATATTGATAAAATATTATTTTTTTTAGTATTTCCTACTTTCACAATATACCGCACTTTGTGTTATATCGAATTTTCAGCATATAATGATACTCCCTCCGTCCCATTGGAAGCGTCTTGTTTCCAATGGGTACGAATGTTAAGAAAATAATAATGTGTGGTGTATATTATTTAATTTTTGGATAGTTAAATCTTGTCCACATATTCTTGCCTTTTTTAGAAATAAGACGCTTCCAATGTGACGTCCAAAATGGAAAATAAGACGCTTCCAATGGGACGGAGGGAGTATTATGGTACACATAAATCTTCGGCATACTACAATATCTAAAATTTGACTATTATCATACTATAAAATACAATATGATGTTTTCCGATATGATAAATGTGGTGTATCAAGTTCTTAGCATTAATTCCCATCCCTAACTATGTGTACCAATCTTCCACACTCTTTTAACACGAGATTGTAATAGGAGATTTTGAGTGATCAGACTATCTTCAATTCGAGTCCCAACATCTATAGGTCGAATTTTTGTAGAAGACGGTTTCCATTAAATATAAATAAATGATCAATTCCATTTATTTAATGTAGTACTCC
The DNA here is from genome assembly GCA_028984105.1 of Lavandula angustifolia. Taxonomy (NCBI): domain Eukaryota; kingdom Viridiplantae; phylum Streptophyta; class Magnoliopsida; order Lamiales; family Lamiaceae; genus Lavandula; species Lavandula angustifolia. Next base: position 4,485,514 of record CM054823.1, on the reverse strand, counting down.
CTCCGTCCCGCTATTTGTGGCTCACTTTTCCGAAAGGGGTGTCCCATTATTTGTGCCCACTTTCCTAATTTGGTAAAAAATTATTTCTACTCTATCATCTTCTCTCTCCTACTTTATTACATTCTCTCTCTTACTTTATCATCTTTCTCTCATACTCTCTCATTATCTTACTCTCATCTTCTCTCTCATGCTTTATCATCTACTATCTCTCATACTTTATTATTTACTCTCTTAATTCCCGTGCCGAAATCAATTGAGCCACAAATAACGGGACGGAGGGAGTATATATTTAAATATAATTACTAACGATATAAAGTTAGAATGTACTTAATGTTAGAGAAATCGTGTTGGAAATCTATAATCGTGTCCAGGTACAATGAAGACGTTTGTAGCATTGGCGGTTGTGTGTAGGAGAAAATATCTTCTACGATTGTATTTGTGCCACAGGAACCAATTAACCAACAAAGAATCAATTTGGGCATCTTCGCATATTTAGACTCGACTCCGAATAAAAACTGCAGATTTCTGCTGCATCATTATTTCGCCCCCACTAGCTTCCTTCCTAACTTTTTCCGCTCCTAATTTCTCGTGAGATCCGCGGAGAAGACAAACAACGCTTCTTGATTCGATCAATCGAACCCATACATACTGTAAATTTGTGTGCTGTATATATATTAGGCCGTACATTTGTTTGAATAGTTAAATTTATTCTGAGTTCGCTCGTGGAGGCTGCGTGCTCCTTTCATTTCAGGTAGTTTTGTAATCCTAATTGTTGTCGTCAACGGCTTACGCATGAGCAAACAGAATTGTTAGTTTTTTTTTGTTATTTGTTCAATTGGATTTATAGTTATCAATGAAATTGCATCAGTTTCGTGATTTTTGTGCTTATTTTGTGTTTGATGTGCGGGGCGGGCAGAGGATGGGCAGGAATGAAGGGGATTATGGTGAGGTGAAATCTTGCGGTGGATCGAATGAGAATTTGATGTCGTCTTCTTCACCAAGAGAAGGGAAAGGAAGGAGATTGTGGAAGAAGGTGAAGTATCAGCTGGTGGAGTACCACGCGCTGCCCGGATATTTGAAGGATAATGAGTACATCCTTGGTCATTACAGGGCTAATTGGCCTTTGAAGCAGGCACTTCTCAGCATTTTTACCATCCACAATGAGACTCTCAACGTGTGGACGTAAGAAATTTATTTCGATATGCTTTTGTTTGAGCATAGCTTTGCTACAGTAAAGTGCAATTTTTTTAATTACGGTCGTGAATAGTGTTTTGCTCTTTTCTGGATGAGGTTTTTGTTCTTTATTCCCTATAAGCAGAAATTTCATAGGAATACATATCACTGGAAAATATGTGTTAAAATAATGTTCAGACGGTAAAGGAGTTTTTCAAACAATTGATGCTAGCGATAGATTTCAAGATCTCTGTCTCTTGCATTTACATTGTTCCAAATTCAGAAAGTACTAGTTGATTAGGAGGACTGTATGTGATATCTTTGAGCTTTGTGATTGTAGCTTATTCAGTATCATATGATATTGGTACTTTGATTATTGAGTTTTTTTTAGTTACATGAAAAATTGCTGTGTCTAGGGTTGGAGTTTAGGGAAACATAGCCAAGTTCTACCGTGGAGCTCTGTGGAAGGGGATACGAGTTTAGTTTTTGGTCCAGTTCTCCTTGATCATGTTCTGGATTATTTATTTGTTAACGTGCATGCTTGAGATTCTGTCAACTTTCTATGCAATAATTTTGTTTAGCTTCGCGGAGTCAATGATTTATTTATTGCGTAGCCTCCTGTCCTGAAAGATGTGGTTATAAAGGAAATATAGTAAAGCAATGACCACTTGGTTCAATGCATATCAGCTTTCTCAGCTTTAAGTTCTCCCCTAGCTGCATTTTTAGAGGACTTAGCATCATTAGATCGAGTTTGTCAAGTGGAAGAGCTCGGGTAGATTTCTTATTTGTTCTTTTTCTTGGATGATGGTCCAGGGTAAGATTTTTGTTGATGCTAGTTATCTTCAAGCAAGGAATCAAGCTCCTCACAACACAGACATATATCTGGTACCATGACGAGAGATGAGAATTGAACTTAATCAATTACTACATAAGAATCTATCCCGTTTTAGTTTCATCTGAACTTAAGTCCATCATACTCTTAAAAATGGCTTTAGTCGGTAACGGTGTTAGTTTATGGTATTTTGGTGTTGATGCCCTTTTTACTTGCTTTGCTTGGCATGGTTAGATATTTGTGGAACTTCCCACCATTGATTTATTTTTTTCCTCTGTGCAGGCATTTGATTGGCTTCTTCCTTTTCCTCTCTCTAACCATTTACACTGCTATGATGGTACCCAATGTTGTAGACCTGCCTAGACTACAAAATTTCAGAAAGGCTGATTTCCAGAAATTGCAAGCAGAACTTATTACTTGTCTCCCATCCTTGCCACATATGCCCGATCTCCAGAGACTTCGAGAGGAGTTGAGAACTTCATTCCCTTCGATGGAGTCGCTGCCATCCTTATCTAATTGGCACATTATGGAACTCCTCTCTAATTGTTTACCAGAGAGTCTGTCTCACAACAACCACAGTGATACTTGTGTTCTGGTAACTCTACTTTATGAAGTTGTGTTCTCTGAATTGCTGACTTTTTGTCTTAGAGTTGTCCAGCCTACTAGAGGATTTGGTTTAGTTTCATTTTTGGTGGTTAACACAACTTCATTGTTCAATTATTTTCAGCGTAGTATGAAGGAGGATGTTGCAAATATAATAGCTCCACTTTTGGTTAGGCCAATCACACGTTGGCCGTTCTTTGCTTTCTTAGGAGGGGCCATGTTTTGCTTGCTAGCCAGCAGCACATGTCACTTGCTCTCTTGTCACTCAGAACGCGTAGCTTACTTCATGCTTCGCTTAGACTATGCTGGGATTGCCGCCCTCATCTCCACATCCTTCTATCCACCGGTCTACTACTCCTTCATGTGCTATCCTTTCTTCTGCAACCTCTATATGGGGTTCATCACTCTACTTGGAATAGGCACAGTCTTGGCATCCCTTATCCCGGTGTTCCAAACTCCAGAATACCGTACCTTTCGAGCATCCCTCTTCTTCGCAATGGGTTTCTCAGGTGCAGCCCCTATCTTGCACAAGCAGATCCTGTTCTGGAACCAGCCGGAGGCGCTCCACACGACGGGGTACGAAGTTTTGATGGGGGCATTTTATAGCATGGGAGCAGTGGTGTATGCAATGAGAGTGCCAGAGAGATGGATGCCTGGGAAATTCGATATCGCTGGCCATAGTCATCAGCTTTTCCATGTTCTTGTTGTGGCCGGAGCTTATACGCATTATCGCGCCGGGCTTGTATATCTGAGGTGGAGAGACCTACAAGGATGCTGAGAGTGAAAGCTGGAATTGTTAGTCATGTATCTTTATGATCTTGTTGTGGAGAAAATAATTGAAGTTGATGTCTGTTAAATGTTTCATAAGGAAGCAGAAATTGTACAAGCCTGGCCACCTAAATGTATTCGTTTTAATGTACTTTTATTGGAATTGTATGTTCAAAAGTTGTATATATGTCATGCTTGAGCATAAATCGGGAAGTAGATATGAATCAGTTATTATATAAGTTTTTCTTCTTGTTATGGCCCAAGTAAATTGGGGACAAAATAATCACTAAAAGTTATAGTGGAGTGGATAAAAAACAGAAAAACAAATTGCTCTCGTTGAGAGTCGAACTCAAGACCTCCCGCTTACTAAACGGGTGCTCTAACCAACTGAGCTACGAGAGCTAGTTGAAATAGTTTTCAAGGTCTTACATAATCAAAACGTAGCATTTCCATCATGTGAAATCTGAAGCGTTTTGTATAATTGTATTGTAGCGTTATTTGATTGCTGTACAAATTTTGTATTATGACATGACGAGATTTACTCAATACATACATTCTTATATTATTGTGTTATTTGCTGGCTATACAAACTGTTGGATTTTAGATTATTAATTTAGTTAATTGATTGCATGAAACACGTCGGTTGGAAAATGAAGATGCATGGTTTCAATTTGAAATGGAAAAGGCACGTTGGTTGAATTCCTTCAATTCATGAAGAGCCACGTTGCATGTGGTTGTTGCATGAAATGATACAAGTTGGTTACTTGATGGTAACGTGAAAAGTTGCAACTTTTCACAAAAGTCATCTCATGCCTATAAATAGTCATACCAACCGAGAATAAATGAATTAATTCTTCCATTCGTATGTTATGTCACTTCATTACATACATCTATATGTTCATATTTCCTTAGTCCCGAGATATCAAGTAGTTCGCCGGAATTACGAGAAGTAGTGCAACTACTCGTAATGAAAAACCGTTGTATCTTGGAGACGAGTGCTATAGACCGCTTGCACCGAGTAGCGGAGCATTATCGTCTTGCGGAGAGAGAGTCTAACTCTCGCCTCAGTTTGCATTTCGTTATTTTCGCTAGTCAATTTTTCATATGTTGTTTGTTATGTTGTTATAGTATTTTATATATACTAACATTTGATTTTATTGTCGTTATTTCTTCACACCTAATTTTTTAATAACAAACGCAAGACGATAATTCGTGTTGAAGAAATGATGACAAGTAGTAGTAACGTGCTGCCGAACTTTACAACAGCAACGAACAACCAAATTCACGCGGAAAGGATCCATGTTCATGCGGAAAGGATCCGACCGTCGCTCTTTGACGAAAATTCACGTTTAGGTTCTGCCCCAGGAGGGCTTCAAGTTCGTAGAAGTAAGCTTTCTGATCGGGCATCGTTACGATAATTAAAATGGCCTCCAAACTTGAGTCAGCGAGTTTGTGGCAGTTCTGCCAGCTGTACTTCGCGGGCTTGTATCTTCTTCGTCTGAACTCCATTTTATGCGTCGAGCATAGTTTTGGAAAGCCAACGAACTCAGCTTTCTATCGGTATAAGAATCGGTGAGTTTCGAGAAGGGACGAAGCTCCCAGGCTATTCTAAAGTTGGGGGTTCGGCACATCCCGGGGAGGATGGCGTTTCGGTAGTGCCTTTTCGTAGATCCGTAACTTCTTGATACGATCTCCCAATGGAGAACGGAAAAGTTCTGGAGATCCTTTGAATGACAAGGTTCGATACGGTATAGGATTTGGGGTTTCCAGATTTGAGGTCTGTTCACAAAATATCTCTCAAAATGGGTGGAGCTAAGCCTCATTTCAATACTTAGAATTTTCTGGGTGTGGCATTTAATCAAACAGCTTCTGGGCGACATTCGAGCAGACGTATCTCAGCGGTCGGGACTCTGTTTTACGATCGAATATATGCTCTGGAATCCTTGTTTATCAAGGTTTGTGTGGATGTCAGTTTTCTAGAATTATGAGTTCGATTGGGTCATGAAAATCGGGTCGAAACTCATTTGCTCGCGCTTCTCGCCAGTTTGGTGTTTTGAGTAGGCTTTTTCCGAGGGGTATAACATTCTGGTCCGAACTCTAAATAACGAGAGGCAAGTTGCGTTGGAAAGCCTGTAGTCGTGGCTTTACAACGGTGGGTTTCAAGGGGTTTTCGGACAAACAAATAGTGTGTTGGAAATGCTCGGAACATGCTGCTCCGCAGCTTGAAAATCGATGGCAAGTGCAGCGAGCCTTCTTCGACGGCGAATAATTCCTTGGTCCGATCTCCGTTTCACGAACCGATAGGTGTGTTGAAAAGCTAAAAGTACAAGGTTTGCAATGATATAGACTTTGGGCATTGTTTTTCATTACTCCGGTCGGAAATTGCGACGCAAGTTCGCAAGATGAACAGTTTTTCTTTCGCAAGAAAAATCTGGGTTTAGTGATGATTTTGGGCAGTTTAACGGGGTGTAACTCCTAAATCGAGAGTTCGTTTATCGAACTGCGAGATGCGTTGGAAAGCCTATACAAGTGGCTTTCCAGAGGTATGAGTTTCGATAGGTGTTAGTTGGTTTTGAGTGATCGGGAGTTGTTTGAACATAGCCGGTTCACTGCCTGTGGCACCGAGGCAGTTCGGAGTGCCATCTTCGGTAGCGGATAACTTCGGGGTTCGAGGTCCGATTTACGAACAGTTTGCGGCGTTGCAAAGTTTGTATTATAAGGGATTATCTGAGGAAAGACCCGATATCCAAAGTTGAAAATGGTACTCTGAGTAACGGCTCGAGACCCTAGATGAAATTGGATCCGACTAGGATACGTTCCGGGATCGCAATAAAAGTGGATCCAACGAGGATGTGTTCCGGGATACGATTAGTGAATTTCATTCGCGATATTGAAAACTGAAAAGGGAAATAAAAAGTACTCCCTCCGTCCCGCTACAAGTGACACATCTTCCATCTTCCATTTCGGCGTCCCGTCTCAAGTGACACACTTCCAAAAATGGAAATAATTAAAAAAAATCATAAATTTTCTCCTACTTTATCAATTCTCTCTCATACTTTTTCATTTCTCTTTCCTACTTTAATCATTTATCTCTCTTATTTTATTATTTCTCTTTCCTACTTTATCAATTACTCTCTTACAATCTCACTCATCTTATCTCTCTTACTTTATCATAAATTTCTCTCTCATACTTTATCTTCCACCTTCTTAATTCCCGTGCCGGAAATAATTTTGTCACATGAGCTGGGACAGAGGGAGTATCATATTTTAATGGGTCAAATCTGTCACACATCATTAATGTAGTGTTTGTAATAGTTTTTAAAAGCAACTTTTAGTTACGTATGCTTAAAGTTATTTTTAATTAAAATTGTAAATATTTGTAATATTAGAAAAAAACAGTTAAATTTTAGAAAACAGTACTCCAAATACTCTCATATGCTTTTTAATTTTTTTTTGTTTCTATTTATAAGAAACATCCCCAACCTATGAACTCTATTTGTTCCGGTTTATTTTAAAATTTAGAAAAATAAAAACCTACATTTCAAAAATAAAAAAATACTTATGCGATAAAAGAAATTTTAAAAATAATTTATTTAAATTGTTCCAAACATTACCTAAAATATTTATTATATTTAAAATGCATTTATTGTTAGTCATAAAATCTAGATGTATGTAGCACAAATTTCTTGAGTTTGATTACGAGAGAGATTGAAAATCTGTCGGCCAATTATCCGAATGCGGAGGAGCGACTCTTTCCACTGATTTTACTTTCCAATAGTTTGAATTTTATCAACAAATATATGGCCGCTCATCGCGCATTAAAATAATAAAATTATGCAAAAAACATTATTCTACATTGGAAATTCACTAATTTTGGAATTTAATATTCTTGTACGATATTAATGCCTAAACAGAAAATAAGAAAGTGAAAATCTCACCCAATCAAACATTGACACAATCGTCTAATATTCTCAGTGAAGCTGATGCTGATCGAATACATCTATCTCCTCGTTAATCGAACGGCAGAGTGTTAACAAGGGACGCATTCCCTAGATCCGGGTGCACGAAACCATAATTCTTGAGCACCTGATTATCCGCAAAATTAAGGGCTCTCTCCATCCCCAACGTACACGAGTCCCCTTCGTACGCCGGGTTGTGATCCCCGCTACACGGCTGACACCCCGTGAAATGCGTCACGAACGGCCGCCGCCACCCACCCTCCTCCGCAATTCTCCCCCTCTCCGCCGCGTACCCCTCGCTCACCGCCTCCGCGTGCCGCCGCCTCATCCCTCCCACCCTCCTCTCCATCTTCTCATACTTATCCACAAATTCATCAAACTTACCGACGATCCCGATCCAGTAGCCATGCAGCGAGTACTCATTCTCCACGTAAATCTTCTTGCGCCATCTCTTCTGCCCCTTGAGGATTAAGTAAACCAGCGCCGATTGATCGTCGGCGCCGTCGAACATTTTGTCCTTGAGCGTCGATTTTAAAATCTCGCCCCAATTCTGGTAATTAGGGCTTTTGGGCCCCATACTGGCCCACACATCCATGAAATCCATCGACCACTGGCAATTCCGTATCAGGAAAACGCCGGCGTTTACAGACACCCAGCTCTTCTTCTCGTAGATCATCTCCGGCCACCCATGGACGATGAGATTGTGATCCTTGTACCTCTCGAACGGAATCGTGAAATCCATGTCCGTGAAGATCGCATCAGAGTCGACCCAAAACAGCCACTCCACATGCGGGTGAGCCAACATCGCCGCCCTGATCACCGGAATCTTTGCCCAAAACGACCGCATTTTAGGGTGGAAGAAGGCGTTGTTGTAATAAATCCCATAGCCGTGAATTCTGCAGTAATCGACCTTGTTTTTGAAAAATCTCAGCAGAAAATTATCCCCCAAAGGATTTGCGCATGCCTTCGATTGAGAACCGGTCACCACGAGAACGCGATTCTCCGACGGCGCGAAATCTGGGTGGAGTTTGAGCCACTTGTTTCTCTTTCTATCCCAATTAACCATGGGCTTGTCAATCGAGTATGAAGTCGCCGGCTCGTCGTAGAACGTCGGGTCCTTAGATTCCCGGCCGGTGGCTTTTTGTCCGCAAACGACGTCGGATTTAGTTTCCGATAGGTATGATAACTGAAACCATGGATAGAGGGGTAGAAAGAATACTAGAAGTGATGCCGCCGCCGCCGCTGCAATCCATAGCCATGAACACGGCGGCGGTTTGTTTTGGAGAATAATAGGTTTAGCCATTTCTCGTGGTGTTGGATTTGAGTGAAGAGAATTGAGATGGTGTTACTATATATGCCCATGGAGAAATTATTTTTATTCTCCTTAATTAAATAAATATCTCAGCATTGCAATTATATTTCTACGTTTTGTCAGAATTGAGAAGAGGGAAGGGATTGATAAGGAATGCAATCTGGAGTTTCGACAATATGTGAGAATTTTCAGACCCTGACTTAATAAGAAATATATTAAATTGAATCTTTGGAGATGGATTTGGGGATTTTTTCATCGTTTGTGGAAAAAGTTTTTCGCAGAAAAAGTTTCGTTCGATATTGAGACTTTAATATGACTGCAGAGCTAGAAACTTCCCTGGTCCAACTAATTATATGTTTATGAATTTAATTTATAGTAGCGATTTTTTGAATTATTTTTAATTTTAATTAAAAAATAAAAAAGATAAATAATAAAGAAAAGAAAATAAACATCGCAGGGAATTAAACCTAAGTCTACAAATCCATATGAGGAAGGATTACCACTTACTATAATATAATACATGTAATATTTGTACACTGAAATCTTTTAACCAAGGGGGGCCCACTGCCACCCCTTCTCCGTCCCTGGCAGTATCCATTTGTTTTTGGTCCTTTAATGTGATTGTATCTTTTTTTGTCATGTAATGTGAACAATGGTTTGTTCGTTGCATGCCCATGGCCATAAGTGATAGATGTCGTATTATAGAACAAAAAAAAAAAACTCCTCATTTCATCATATTAGAGAGTTTTCATTTGTTTCTTCCTTAAGAGGAATTGAAATAGAATCTGTAGATTGATACTTTTTCTTCAACTATTTTGGAGAAGAACCAATAAAAATCTTCAAGTAATCACTATCCAAGATCTATTTAGACCAGGGTACTTGGATAAGATTGGCACTTCATCAATTACAAGGAAATATTGTCAAACACCATTGAAGCCAAACTGTAAGCAAACGATGTACATTCAACAAGTCCAGCTTCCAACGGCGGAAAACAGAAAGTCGGTAGATCGATTTGATTAATTAAAAGTAATGATAGGCCAAATGCACCCAGGAATGCCACCAGAAAGCCTTAATTTCAATCAAGTAAAGGAGAAAATAAATCAGCAAATATTCACGCGATAGTCATCTTTGTCAGAACGTGACATGTTTAAAAGTAAAAGACAAGTATGGGATGAGAAGATAACATCAATAATTGGTGTACTGTCATTCAGAGAGCAATTGATTTTGTGAATGAAAACAAGTTAATTCAGTAATGTTACCATGATCTGTTAATTACACCTGATGAACTTCTGTTTACAGTGTAATAACACGAACTAAAAAGATTAAATCTACACAGGTTGCAAATATAATCAAGATTTGATCGTTCTGAAATTGTCGGAAAGCCACCCCAGCTGCGACCGGAGCAAGCTCCCTAATGAAGATCTCGGCCTCTCTTCTCCGCCGCTGCTAGTTCTAGAAGGCAAAGCCGCCGGAGAAGCGTTTCCGACAACAACGCAGCCTCCAATCTCTCGTCTCACCATCTCGACCGTCACCGGATTCACATCTTCCCCTGCTGTGTCTTTCACGTAGAATGTCCCCACAGCGTTCTCGCCCCGAATCCCAATCTCCGCCCCCTTTATCGACAGCCCGTTCTCCCGAAGAATTCGGGTCACGTCGGAGAGGAGTCCCGTTCTGTTCTTGGAACAAACATTCAATCTCAATCCCTGCACAATCTCAGTCTCAATCTTAATCACTTGCTATGAACAAATTTAGTAAAGGGACAGTCTTGAATACTACTCCCTCCGTTAGTAGTGTCTTAATACTTTTCCACACGTATATCAAAAAAGTTGTGAGGCCCACTAGATTAAATCAAAATACGATACTTTGAATGGGACGACTTGAAAAAAAATACTTTTAATGGGATGGAGATAGCATAGTAATACGTACATGTGAAACTCTTCTCTCTGTAGCTGCAACCAAACACTTAGTAACCTTTCGCTTCTCGCTTTCCGTCTCCAATGTTGGGCCAGTCTTGTGCGTTATGTAGTACTCCTGCACGAAATCTTTATTGACAGATCGGAAGGACTGGAAATCGAGATTGAGTTACGATGATGATGAGAACATATACCTGAAAAGCAGTAGAGCCTTGGGAACTAATGGCTGCGTGCTGAACGACATACTGCAACTCAGTCAAAGCACAGACCGTATCAAACAACAACTTCGGCCTGTCCCTACTCCTCACCGTAACAATCGAGTAGCCGGTTTCTTTACACTTCTGTATCATAACATGCGTGCCGATATCTCCCTTACTCCGCTCCTTCCCACACCCACCGTACACATTTACGCCGTCCCATTCACTATTACCGCTGCAGCACAAGCAGCATTGGTCGTAGTCTCCATCCGCCGCCATCAGCTGGTGGAGCCGCCTCTCCGTGTGGGTCCGTCTGGGGCCCGGCGCAGCCAGCCTCACGCTTCGCCTCTCATCTTCCTGGTGATGGGCTTCGACCACATTTTCGAGATGAGCTCGGACGTTGGCTGCTCGAGCAGGGTCCATAACCACCCCTTCTTTCTCACTATCCTCAACATACATGATGCAGGCAGCTCGGCCTTTGTGTGTCCATGCCACGGCAGCGGACACGTGGCATCCCAGCTCTGCAAGGGCCGCTGACATCTCGGACATTAGTCCCGGTCTGTCGGTCCCAGTCATCTCGAGCGCCACGTGTTCGGTTGGCACGTGCCTATGACGGATGCTTGGCCCACCCTTCTTCGAATGCCTACTTGTGCAAATGGCCTATGAAATGGTTTTTGTTTTATTCGAATGAAATATTGGAAAGGAACAGAAAACAACAGAGGAGTGGATTATAGAAAGACAAAAGAAACCAACCTCCTCGATGTAATGAATAAGACTCTGGTCAGTGAGTTTGTTCCCTTGCTGGTCTGTCACGTGGAAGACTGGAATCCATGAAAGCACAAACCCCACATCAATATAAAAAGCATGAGTTATAAGGTGGCAGACTGGTTTACCAGTCATATGACTCATTTTCTTGATAATATATTCAATCATGCAAGATTTAGTACTCCTTCCGTCCCATTATTTATGTCCCAGGGACTCGACACGGAGATTAAGGCGGGTTGTGGAAAGGTATAAAGTAGGGGTAAAAAGGTATAAAGTGGTGGTTAAAGGGTATAAAGCGGTAGAGTCCACCTATTTAGATAATTGTGAACCACTCATTTATGTTGATTTTTGGAATGAGATATAAATAGTGAGACAAACAAATGTAGCAAATGAGATATAAATAATGGGACAGAGGGAGTATAATATTATTCCTAATAATATGACCATGGAAGCAAACAAGAAGAACAGGTAAATCTACTCACCATCCATCAGCCAACCCCCATCGGAGCAGATGTAAGATTTGGAGATGACGAGGTCAAGATCGGTAAGAACTTGGACCATCTCCAGCAGCACCCCATGCTTATTAGCACTATCTACCTGTATAATTAATTAACAAATTATTACATTAAATTAATCATATATATATGTGAAATCTTCTTGCTTCCAATCACAGATTTAAAAACACACTGCTGCATCAGGCATAGGAACTGCAAATGTTGTTCCTTTGTACTAATATAACCGCATCATAAGTAAAATGATATTTCGAAATCAACTAGTGTCCATATAAATCTATATATTTCAAGGGATTACCAGTGAGCTACCTACCTAATATCCAGTTGTATATATTATTAATTTAAACCGGACCCTAACATGGATTGAATATTGGATCAAGTCTAGATCAATCACTTATGCTTAAGTGGGAATACGAATTAATCACATTACATGTTGATAGTTAATAATATCCAGTTGTATCCCTTAAATCGTAACTGAAATACCCATCCATAAACTAATCCAATTCATGCAAGAGCATTATCAGCATCTTAGAATTTATGTAAGTTGAATAATTTCTTAAGATGTTAATTAAGAACTTCAAGAATTTATATCAGAATCATAAGATATGTGCTTACCATCACAAGACTGCAATCAGGATGGGTGTCATTGTCAACACAAACCCTGAAAACCCCAAAATTAACAGGAGAACAAAACTGATTAAGGATTATATGGTCCCAATAATATTCATCTGAAAAGGATTTTAATAATAATATGACAACTGGAAACCTTGGAGGATGGAGTCTTTCGATGAGTCCTTCAAATTCTGGATCAATGTAGGGCGTGTAAGTAATATCCATCATTGACACACACTCCTCTTCGAAACTGCACATAATAATTCGCAAGACCACAGACTAAGAGTAGTATGTATGTTATGTATCTATATTTATAATATATGGAGCGGCGTCTTCCTTGATTGTCACGTCTATTGTACAAGAAAGCAATCCAACTCTATCCTCCAAAACTTGCGTTCATGAATTACAACAGTTTCTTGAAAACAAAGAAAACCCACTTGAATTTTCCCAATCTGACTTGGATTACAAAGCCGGATTTTACCACAATTGGGATCACGTGCATATGGAGAAAAAAAATCAATCAAGAAACACAGTGGAGAAGAATATTAATGGGATAATTTTAATATGATGAATCAGACATTGTTGAAATCTTAACCCGGAGATTCCGTACGAAGAATCAATGCACGAAAACAAGAAGAATCAGAGCGCGCAAGTCATTCACTCAAGAAGAATAAATCAACCACGAATTAATTACCAAGGAAGAAAACTAAGCTGCGCTTTCAAGGTCGAAACTTCTGCAACTATTTAGGCTACGGGTTTTCAGGCCAGTTAGTTTCTCTTTCTCTGCGTGTATGTGACTATGTGAGAGAGAGAGAGAGAAAGAGGAAGTGCGTGGAATTTGTCTTGGATTTGGAATTGAATGAGGGAAGAAATAGATTAGAAGAGGCGGAGTTTGTGTTTTTACGCATTTGTATCGAGTCAATGGAGGTGCGTGGTGATACAAAGGACTAATAGCTGGAACGCGTCACGTAGAAAACGGTGGGATGACGTGGCGCGTCGATCTGCTAATCACGATTGCGGCGGCTAGGACTTCCGCCAGCTGACACGTTTCTATTTTAAAAATTACAGGCAATACCATTGTCCATTCACGGCAGTAGAGTCCTAGTAGGGTTAAGGACTATTGAATATTGACTAATGACAATTAAGGTGTTCCCTAAAACTGCCTAACTAAGTTATCGGTATCGTCCACTTGCTATTTCTGCAACACAATTTGTAACCATGGATTTTTCAAAATTATCCTACTTCATTTTTATAACCCGTCACTGGACAACTGGTGACGGATTGGAAAAAAATTTCCTATCAACATATTCGATGGGCATGTGAGATCTTTTCAAACTTTTTATTTTTAATTATAAGGCATCTCCTAGTGTCTTTCTTATTATAAGAGGACTCTATTTTTATTATAGGGTGGAAATTAAACAGTATTTCGTTTCTAACGGTTTTCTCATATTTTTCATCTAAAAATAAAATTTAATAATATTTCCCTATTTTACTTTTATAAATCAAATTAAAATACTTATATAATTAAATTAAACATAATAATATATTTATTACAAAACTCTAGGTTACATAATAATATCTAATTATATTTATATAATTAAATTAAATGTAATAATATATAATTCTCATAAGACGAATATTCTTCCACAAATGATTAATTAGTGCATTTTAAAATGATAAATTAATATTAATATTCATTCAACTCATGTATCTTCTTTTATTAATTTTAATTAATTTCATTTAATATTAAACTCATTGTTGGATATGAGTCAGTAGATGATACTTACCCGTTCGTGGTTAAAAGAAAATTGGGGAAAATCATAGTAGTACTATGGAATTGAAGATCCCAAAACCGAGCTGATATCAGTAGTTTAGTGTGTCGTTAGGATTAGCTGATGTATAGGTTAGACTTGTTGTAATCGTTTTTATATTCTTGTCTAAGTCCATGCGGGGTAATTGTTGAACCGATCTTCCGTCGAAGATACTTTTCGTAACCCCACGTCATCAGTGTAATCGCTTGCGTTCTTCAGTCATCAGCTGAGTAGACCTCAGTAGAAGCCAATCCAGCAGCTGATAAGTCATCAGCAGAAGAACTCATGCAAGCCCAGTACCTTCGCAGTCGCCAGCTGACTTACTCAGAAGTTACATTCCTTGTCAGCCGACTCAGTCGAAGAAGACAGAGACTTTGCGCCATCGTATCCGACGTAAAAGCGACCCGGCTACTTAAGTCTTTTCGAAAGTTCGGCGAGAAGATCATACGAGGTTGTTTGAACGGTCAACTCGACATTCTCACCAACCACAAACCTCGACCAATGAGAAGCCGACAACGCCTTACCGCTCCAAACAAGTAAAGCTGCTCTCATGTACAGTAATTAGCTGCCCTGCTGCAACAAGTTCGAATTTATGGCCGTTTTCTTTGGAAGCTTGTGACACGTGGCATCGTCGTCTCCAACGGACATATGACATAGCTCACAGCTATAAATAGAGAAGATTTCGAAGCTCCAGAAGCGCGAAGCACGAAATTAAAAAGGGGAAATTGCTCAAGCTCTCAAACACTCTAGAAACTCAATCAGAACATCCAGCGAAGAATCTGCATTTACTAGAACATCCAGCGAAGAATCTGCATTTACTCAGGTGTATTCACCCCCCCTCTACACCTGATATTTGTCTCCGGACCAACAATTGGTATCAGAGCGCACGGTGTTCAACTGACCACCTGTTCTGAAATACTGGTCTTCTCGAACTGATCCTTGAAAACGTTTTCTCTGCACAAGCATCTCTTCATTCATCCTTATACTCGTACACATAATGTCTGACATGTCAGGTATCAGGATGGTGCCGATGTTCTCAATAGAGAACTTCACGGTATGACGTGTAAGAATGGAGGCACACCTTACGTCGCTGCACGACAGCATGACTGACGTACTGGAGACCGGACCCATCATTCCAATGATAGACAGCGTTCAGTTCACTGAAGTGGAAGGTGAAGGTGCTCGTATCGGTTCGAAGGTTCCCAAGGATAAATCTGCCTTCACGCCTTAAGAGAAAAAGCTGCATAACCTCGACCGAGTCGCACGAAATGCTATACTGACAACGCTCAGTGACTCACACCTCGGGAGGGTGCAGGACTGCAAAACGGCGAAAGAACTTTGGGATGCCACGGGCATGTCCGAGCCAAGGAACTCCTCAGATTAAAGAAAACAAGCTCGAATTAGAGCTTCAAAAGTTCGAAGCCTTTGCGATGGAGCCCAGTGAAACCATTGACAAACTGAGCGTCAGATTTACGAATCAAGTCAATGTAATAAACTGGCTGGGAAAGGTGTTCTCAAACAAAGAGATGAACACAAAGATCATAAGAGCGCTACCCCGACAAAAGTGGCTTCCTTTTGCTACTTATTTACGTCGCTCTGATCTTAATGCTCTAACTCCTGATGTTATATTTTCAGAATTAAAGACGGAGGAATTTGAGCATAGTCTACCTCAGAAGTGTTTCAGTGCTCCAGCTGACACTCAAATCGATCATGCCTTCAAGGCAACAGTCAACAAAACTGGAGGCAAAAAGATTTCTTCCAGGCAAGGCGTGAGGCTGCTGCCGATACAAAGACATCTCGAAATGTGCAGTGCGACCGGCTCCGCACCGATGACTCTCAAATACCAAAGAGAAAAGGAGAGAGTCAGAAAGCTGAAGAAATATCACAGAGATTCTCCCCTGGTAAGAAAGAATATTCAAAAAGGGAAGAATCTAACACTTCTACTGAATGTAGGAACACGGAGCCTGTTGCTAGTCCACCAAAAGCTTCAGCTGGAAAAAGCAGCAGAACATCCACGTGTTACAACTGCAAGAAGGAGGGACACTATCAGTACGACTGTCCCGAACTCTCAGCTGCTCAAAGAGCAGAACGGCAAGCCAGAAGAGATAAATTCGCCCAGAAGAGGCAGGCCTACATAGCCGGAGAGATATCCGACAACTCAATTGAAGAGGATACATTCATGTACTCTTCTGAGGATGAAGCTGCATTCGTAGCTGTTGAAGTCGGAGAGAAGGTTCCTGAGGAATCGGTGAACGAGTGTCGATGGCCGGAGAAGAGGCTGAGGTAAATTCTAAACTTAATATAACCTCCTCTTCACACAACACACACGACACTTGCTCGGTCTCGGATGACCCTATGGACATAGTACAAGCATATGACGACCTGCTAGAGGAACAAATTCAGCTGAGCAGAGAGTTCAACAGAACCATCCAGGAACTAGAACAGGTAAAGGCTGAGAATCAGAGACTTTCTTCTGATTGTCAGGTCTCTACTGAGTCAGTGGATCTAGTTGCGAGACTCAAGGAAGAGATCGAATCTCTTATGACTAAGTCTCAGCTTCAAGAGACTCAGATCTCAGTCCTGACCAAGGACAATTTGGAGAAAGAGACTGAAATAGCCCAACACAGTCAGAAACTCTCAGACGTACAGAAGGACTATGATTCTCTCAGGAGAAGTGATGAGGTCTGGAGAGAACTGATGACTGGGAGCAAAGGAGAAACTAGAAAGCATGCTCAGAGCACAACGGCCAACTGCTGTGAAAGAAGGCCTTGGCTACACCCATGAAGCTTCTACCTCCAAAATCTCAAAAGCACTGGCTGATAGGTTCGTCAGAGGAAAGGTGCAAGCTGCTGACACCACACCTCAGGCGAAGAACAAACAGAAAGTAATCGCACCTCAGCCGAGCAGCAACAAACAACTGACCAAAGGTTCCAGCCCCAGGACACCGAGATCGAACTCAGGGGGAACCAAGAAGGTCAGATGGGCAGAACAGTACAAGGAGCCACTGTTTGAGCATCCGGCTCAGTACGATTCGTACTACTATGAGCCCAGGGTCAGGAGAAGCGCTAAGACTCAGAAGAAGAAAGCGCCTGAACCCAAAATCATCGCCAGAAAAGTCGGTACCTCCAAGTCCTGTGGAGAAGAAAGCTGACAAGGTTCAGAAGAAGAAGTCTCAGACTTCTAAGGTCCCGAGACAGATTTGGGTTCCGAAATCACCCACTAACCAGTAAGGACCCAACTGAACCAAAGGGTACCTAAAGATGCTTCGTTTTGCGGAGTGCATAAGGACCCATGGATAGTGGACGGCGGTCGCTCAAGACACATGACATATCGGAAGAACTCGCTAACCAACTATGTACAAGAAGATGGTCCCGGCACTGAGTTTGGAGACAATTCTAAAGGCTACACAAGGGGATACGGAACGCCGAACATTGGGGCTGCTTCGGGCCCAAGAGTAACATATGTTGAAGGACTTCAACATAATCTCCTTTCTGTCAGTCAATTCTGTGATAATCTTAACAGAGTTATCTTTGACGCTGGTTTCTGTGATGTTGTTGATAAATCTACAGGGAAAACAGTGTTATCAGGATCGCGGAGGAAAAACATCTATGTTGCAGACTGGAAAACCGCAGAACCTGAGGCTTGCTTACTAGCACAGACAAAATCTGGTGACAAGTCAGGATGGCTATGGCACAAGAGACTCAGCCACCTGAACTTTAAGACCATGAACAAGCTAGCCAAGAACTCCAAAGTCAGAGGACTGCCCAACGAATCATTCGTTAAAGACATAAATTGTGAAGCATGTCTGAAGGGAAAGCAAACAAAGAGTAGCAATCCACCTATTCCGTCACCTTCCACTGATGGAATCCTTCAGCTGCTGCACATGGACCTATTCGGGCCAGTCTCTCCAGTGACTATAAGAGGCAAGAAGTATGCCCTAGTCGTTATTAACGATTACTCGAGATATACTTGGGTCATCTTCATCGCCAATAAATATGATGTTCAAACTGAGTTGCCCAATCTGCTGAAGAAGCTCAGTGTGGAAAAGGACATCAAGATTCAAAGAATTCGCTCGGACAGAGGAACAAAGTTTCTAAACTCAGTAGTTAAGACATACTGCGATAAAGAGGGAATTAAACACGAGACATCAGCTGCTCGCACCCCTCAGCAGAACGGACTTGCTGAACGAAAGAACAGAACACTCAAAGAACCAGCAAGAACGCTCCTCGCAGATTCTGGACTACCCTCGAAGTTCTGGGCTGATGCTACTGACACCGCCTGCTACACTCAGAATCGCTCACTACTCACTCAGCAACACATGAAGACACCATATGAACTATGGAAAGGGAGAATTCCTTCTATTTCTCATTTTCATATTTTTGGTTGTCCTTGCTTTATCCACAATAATGGGAAAGATCAGCTGAAGGTCTTTGATAGCAAATCTGATCAAGGAGTTTTCTTAGGATACTCTCGAGTCAGTAAAGCCTTCAAAGTCTTTAACTATCGGACTCTTTGTGTGGAGGAAAGCCCTCATGTTGTTTTTGATGAATTTGTTACTGAGAACAGGGAAGATACACAGTTAAATACTGATGATGTCAGCAGCAAGCTACAGGATCTCGGACTTACTGATAAAGCTGAAAAGATCCAGCATTGTTGGGATGATGAGTCAGACAATGAACAAACTCAGACTCAACCAACAGTCGACGTAGCTGACGTAGTTGATTCTCCCGAACAGAATCAACAACAGGTAACATCGGTCGATGAGGAAGCCCCAGTGGTAACTGAGACCTCTACTGAGAATATAAACTCAGGGGGAACGATTAATGTTCCTGAGCTAAATGCCCCTGAACCTGGAAACTCAGTGGATCCTAACCTTCTTACTGAAATATTGCAATCTCAGAACAGTACTACTGAAATGCCTAACACTCCTACTGATTCTGTAGAAGTTGTATCAAAAGAAGAAGCCAGACTCAGACGATCATGGCTAGATGCTCATTCTTCAGATCTTATCATTTGAGATCCATCAGCAACGATAAGAACAAGATCTAGATTTAATCAAGGTGAAAGCTCACTATATTCTTGTTTCTTGTCTACAGAAGAACCTCAGTCGATAGAGGACGCACTTAATGATGCTGACTGGATCATCGCCATGCAAGAAGAGTTGAACCAGTTCGTTCGAAACGAAGTTTGGGAGCTTGTAGACAGACCTAGACATCAGCATGTCATTGGTACCAAGTGGGTCTTCAAAAACAAGCGAGATAAAAACAACGTCATTGTCAGAAATAAAGCACGACTAGTTGCAAAGGGATATAGTCAGGCGGAAGGAATTGATTTTGATGAAACATTCGCTCCAGTCGCTAGATTGGAAGCCATTCGTCTATTCCTAGCTTATGCAACACATCAAGGCTTCAAAATCTATCAGATGGATGTAAAGTCAGCTTTTCTGAACAGCGTACTGAAGGAAGAAATCTACGTGGAACAACCGCCCGGCTTTCAGCAGGGACATTAGGTGTACAGACTTAGGAAAGCTCTGTATGGGTTAAAACAAGCACCCAGGGCTTGGTATGATACCCTATCAGACTTTCTACTTCATAAAGGTTTTCAGAAGGGGACAGTAGATCGCACCCTATTCAACATAAAGTCAGGAGATGACATCCTACTGGTGCAAATCTACGTGGACGACATCATTTTCGGCTGCAGAAACGAGATCATATGTCAGCAGTTCGAGAAGATGATGAAAGAGAAATTCGAGATGTCCATGATGGGAGAGGTGAATTATTTCCTTGGATTTCAAGTGAAGCAATCACCTGAAGGAATCTTCATCAATCAAGCTAAATACACTCGAGACCTTCTCAAAAGATTCGGCTGCGACTCCAGCAAGCCAGTCAAAATCCCCATGAATACGAATTTTAAAATCGATCTAGACAAAGAGGGAGCTTCTGTTAACTCTACTGATTATAGAGCTATTATTGGTTCTTTATTATATTTAATAGCGAGCCGACCTGACATAACTTATGCTGTAGGTGTATGCGCAAGATTTCAAGCGGATCCCAAGCGAAGTCATCTCGACTCAGCTAAAAAGATTCTGCGCTATCTGAGAGGAACACCTGATGCTGGGTTATGGTATCCTGCTGATGATAATCTAATACTGGCAGGTTATTTTGATGCTGATTATGCAGTATGCAGGATAGATCGTAAGTCAACTTCCAGAACGTGTCAGTTCCTAGGCAGCAAGCTGATATCTTGGTTCTCAAAGAAACAGCACTCAGTAGCAACGTCCACTACTGAAGCTGAGTACATGGCTCTTTGGAAGTTCTTTGTGCCCGCATCCTTTGGCTTCGACAACAACTGAGAGATTATGGTATCATTCAGAATGAAGTGTCCATCTACTGTGACTCCACCAGTGCTATTGCCATAACTCAGAACCCAGTTCTACATACGAGATGCAAGCACATGGATATCCGACACCACTTCATCAGAGACCATGTCGAGAAGAAGGATATGAGAATGGAAAAGATCCATACTGACAAACAAAGGGCAGACATACTGACCAAACCACTAGCTGAGAACAGATTCAGAGAATTATCAGTTGAGCTAGGTCTACTGGATCCTACTGAAATGCATCAGTAGAAGACAACTACTGATAGCAGTCCGTGGAGAATTGGAAATATTTGGTATTAGTAGATGGAACCAGTACGACAAGTCAGTAGACTCCGTACAGTGATTCAGTGGGAAGAATCACACTGTACACAGCAAGGGGGAACGTGCTTGTCAGTACATCAATCATCCTCCTGCGATATAACGGTAACCAGCTGATCGAAAGTTCAGCTGAAGAGGTTTGCGTAGTATCATATACTTAATTTCTTTTCAGAAGCATGTCTGCATCAATCGCACGCAGTCAGTAGTTAATGTGCATTTATTTCCCGCCATTAATAAATTTAAGGAAAGATCAGTAGGAAACCTTTTCATTCGCATAAACTGAGTAATTAATGCTGTCTATCGCGCATTTAATGCATGTCTTCTCACTTACCTTTATTACGTAAGTCTATGTTTGAGGCGGCTTTTGTAATCATTCCTTTTATAACATTTAATCTCAGCCGTCTATAGATTTGAAAGATTAAAATAGGATCGTTGGATCTAAACTTATAATCAGTCAGATATATAAATGTTTCATCTTCTATCTTCCTCCTCACTTTTCGCCATTTTCAACTTAAGAGCTATTTTCAAGCGTTCAGTTTCTTTCTAAAAAAAAAATCATCTTAACTGTCTCGCTTTTGCATCTCTCAAAGCTCTTTAGTACTCGGTAATGTATTGAAACCTGCTGAATACTTACTAACTTACTCTATTTTCAAGTGCTAACAAGTTATTTTGCAGATTTCAATGGCGACATCTCAAGTTCATGAGAATATAGAGGAGATAATGGCATCCAGGATTCAGTTTGAACCAACTATGGCCTTCCGACAAGTTGATATCTCTTTCTTGGAACCCGTGTTTGATGCTCTGGAGCGTTCTGGTCTTCAGGAGCTGGTGACGAAGCACCTGAGATCTTATCTACCTAGGCAAGTGGTAGAAGTTTATTACAACTGGAGGTCACTCGTGTCTGGAGGCGAGGAATCTTCCTTCGTCTATATGAAGGAAGTAGATCAGAACTGTTGGGATAATACTCAGAGAATCTTCAACGTCAGAGACGCGCTGATGCTGACGTTTGATCTTCCAGACTCTGGTATGTCTCCTATCGGATACAAGGAGAAGGAGATAAACACATATGTTCATAAGTTCTGCGGACGCTCTGACATATCATTCAAGTCAGCTCTGCAGAAGAACCTTCTGCTCCCCCAATACAGAGGACTAGCCTACATAGTCTCTCATATCCTAACGAGCTCAGCTGGATCATATGATCAATTATCCAAGCCAAGGATTCAGATGATGATGGTGATAGATGATGGAGTTGAAGTGAACTGGGCCGACTATTATGTCTCGGAGATGAAGGCCCAAGCCCAGAAGTTCACTACCCTACCCACTGGAGAGAGGAAGTTAGCTAGTGTAGGGAAGTTACTCTATGGGACTAAGATGTCGGTCCTCATAGAAAACTCGTTCGCAGGCACTCGTCGTTTGTCGATTCTAAGTTCTTCGATGTAAAAGCCGATTAAGTTCAAGACTAAAGCGGCATCGAGAAGTCTATCGGTAAGGGGCCACCCGAGCCGAAGAGAGCAGCGACATCCGCTCTGCCCCCGCATACCGAAGTGCCTAAGAAGAGGCGGCTGACTAAGACCAGACCAGCTGAGGTCTCAGCTGCTCAGCCCCTCTCTGTTATTGAACCCACTCCTCCTCCTACTCAAGAAGAGCAGATTTTAGATTCTGATACTGGCATTGAGGGTGCGACCCTCAAAGATAAAGTCCAGGTAATTAGCTCTGAGGAGACACAGTCGGACGTCAGGGAATCGACTGAGGAGACTACGACTGAGTGGACAACTATTCTCACCACTTGTCTCCGTGCCGCAGCTGACGTACACGATCATATTCCTGAGATCGCTGGGCACTCAGACTTAGTCGACATAGCCATCAGGGCTAGGGTTCAAATGCTTCTTAGATTTTTGAGTTGGGATATTCTAGAAGACATAATCAAAACCCACTCAGTCATCTACCTGCTCGATGAGGAGCAGAAGCTACAAGAAGTAATAGGGTACGGAGAACCAACTGACTTAGCTACTCTTGAAGATCTCAGAGCCACAATGCTTTACCTTCTAAGCTTGCGAGAGTCAGTCCCTGGTAACACTCCTCCACCCCCATCTCCTCCTGCTGATGATAAGAAAGATGGTGATGATAACAATCAGAGGAAGGATCAGACACCCAAGGATACAGAGTTGGGAGGCTCTGCTGAGGGTTCAACTCCCCGTGAGAAGAGCAAATCACCACTTCCTGATACATCAGGTGATACTCAAGGTGCTCCGAAGTACAGTAGGGAGCAACTCCTCACGTTTTCTGAGCAGAGGCTCGGAACCAGCTCGTACCAGATAGAACCTATCGGTTCCGTGTCCTCAAAGTCTGTAAATAAAGTCATTCGACGCCAAGGAGAGAAAAACAGACTTTTGGCTAAGGACGTCCATCTGAAGTGGACAAAGTATACTAAGGCTCAGACACAGAGCTTAGACAGAATAGCTGCTGGCATCTCAAAGACTCCAGTACCTACTCCTCAACCCAACCTTCAGGAGATTATTGAGGCAGCCTTAGCAGCTCAGAAAATCGATCTAGAAGCTCAGAGTCAGCAGTTGCTCCAGAATCAGCAGAAGATATTTTCAGAGCAGCTGACTCAAGCTCTTGCAACTGTTAAGCTCGAAATCGATGAAAGGAATAAGATTGCCACCTCTAGCCTTCAGAAAGTTATTATCCAACAGGCAGAGGCTCTGAAGCTTATTCAGAAAGAAATGACAGAATCGCAAGATCAGGCTCTGCTGAAACTCCGTCTGGAGTCACCGCATGCGACTTAAAACATCAAGAGCTGATCAGGAAAAAGACTGGGAATTATATTGCGATCTCATCAAGGACTTCGAATCCACAGCAACTCAGATTAAGGATTCAGTCCACACTGTGGAAAGAGACATTCAAGCCATCCGCACCCAACTCTCTAAGGCAGATGATGCCAAAAAGGGGGAAGGTATTATGAAGGATGAACCTGATACGGATATGGCTGATGTCCAAATAGTAGAGGGTGGTCAGGAGGAAGGACCCTCTAATGCTCAGACTCAGGGGGAAGGTATTCAGGCAGAACAACCCTCAACTGCTAATGCTCAAGATACTTCAGGGGTTCTGCTACTTGAATTTCCTCTAGAACCTACCCCCATCTCATCTTCTGCTGCCCACATAGAAGATGTTGCTCACTTCATTGAGCAAGAGTCTGAAGAAGAATAGGCTCCTCCGCAGAGGCCGGGGAAGGAGACTGCTACTGCTACTACTCCTCCTTCCTCCCCGGTCCGAAAATTCAAATCTAGAGTGGAACAAGAGGCATTCGACCTCCGCGTAGCCCAACAACTACAAGACAAGCTGGACCATGAGCGACAACTGGAAGAAGCTCAAATTGCTAAAAAGCCTAAGGGCAAAGTTGTTAAGGGCAGAGGAAAGAAGAAGCAAGAGTCTGTGGACGAAGAAAAGAAAAAGGCTCAGGAGGAGTTCGCAAAAACTCTTTCTACTACAGGTTAAGCTACTGCTCAGAGTCACTATCAGACTCATCTTACACCTGAGCAAGAAGCTGAAGATAGAGCCACGTGGGAAGCCACGCTGCGAGGCCTTAACATGAGGAAAGGAGATTGTAGGGCAGCGGCTCTTCGAGAGAAGAAGAGAATGGCTGATATGGCTAAGATGATGAGCCTATCTCAAAAGCCAGTAGCTGATCCCAGAAGACAAATCCCACGAGGATCAAGGAAAAGAGCGCCTTATGTCAAAAAGGACCCTGTGCTTCATGTTGATAAATGGGTTCCTGCTCTGGTTAATGATCAATGGGAAGAGCTCAAAGAGGAATTTATCAAAGGCTACTACGTATGGAAATTCTATCCAAGTGAGCAAACTATCGAACAAGCCTTTGGCGAGTTTTTGTTCAATTATAACTCTGAGCTGAGGGAACAACTTTTGGAGATTATGAAGAGAGAGAACATTCCTTTCAGAGCTCCGACTTTCAGGCGCATCCCACCTCCTAGAACTGCGCGCGGAGTTCTGTGTACAAAGGAAATAGAGGATGAGGTCAGAGCTGCAGCTTATCGCTTCGACCTGAGTGTCGACTTAGCTGAAGACGACGAGGATGTCCAGACACTGAGGAAGAGAATCTACCTATACTATGGTCTGCAACCTCCTGTCGACAGATCTGCTAATTTCAAGAAGCGCACTCAAGGCTTCATGCGTCAGTAGTGTTTTCTCTTCTCTACTCTTTTGTAATAGTGATAGGAACCTGTAATTTCTTGATCATATATGCTATCGTTCCTATTGCTTGATAGACAATTACTCATTGTCTTATAGCATTTTGCTTTGTGTTTTCACAACTGATCACTAAGTGATCTGACACACACTCACAATCAGTTTCTCTGATTTTTCCTATCTCTCACCTGCTGATGTTTTGAAGTCATCATATCAGTTTGTTTTCCTCAGATAGATTAAGGGGGAAATTGTTGTCAGTAGGTTAGCATTTCTTATAAGATGTTTAGAGTTTAGAAGTAGAGGTTTTGGCATCATCAATTAGGGGGAAATTGTTGGATATGAGTCAGTAGATGATACTCAGCCGTTCGTGGTTAAAAGAAAATTGGGGGAAATCATAGTAGTACTATGGAATTGAAGATCCCAAAACCGAGCTGATATCAGTAGTTCAGTGTGTCGTTAGGATTAGCTGATGTATAGGTTAGACTTGTTGTAATTGTTTTTATATTCTTGTCTAAGTCCTGTACGGGGTAATTGTTGAACTGATCTTCTGTCGAAGATACTTTTCAGAACCCCACGTCATCAGTGTAATCGCTTGCGTTCTTCCATCATCGAGTATACCTCGGTAGAAGCCAATCCAAGCAGCTGATAAGTCATCGGCGAGAAGAACTCATGCAAGCCCAAGTACCTTCGCGTCACCGGTGACTTACTCGGAAGTTACATTCCTTGTCGGCCGACTCGGTCGAAGAAGACGAGAGACTTTGCGGTCCTTCGTATCAGACCAAAGCGACCCGGCTACTTAAGTCTTTTCGAAAGTTCGGCGAGAAGATCATACGAGGTTGTTTGAACGGTCAACTCGACATTCTCACCAACCACAAACCTCGACCAATGAGAAGCCGACAACGCCTTACCGCTCCAAACAAGAAAGCCGCTCTCATGTACAGTAATTAACCGCCTGCGTTGCAACAAGTTCGAATTTATGGCCGTTTTCTTTGGAAGCTTGTGACACGTGGCATCGTCGTCTCCAACGGACATATGCCATAGCTCACAGCTATAAATAGAGAAGATTTCGAAGCTCCACAAGCGCGAAGCACGAAATTAAAAAGGGGAAATTGCTCAAGCTCTCAAACACTCTAGCAACTCAATCAGAACATCCAGCGAAGAATCTGCATTTACTAGAATATTTTTGTGGTTCTTCTCTCTAGAGTTTTTAGATCCCTTTCTTCTCTACCTAAGCTCATTGTCAGATTTATAGCTTAGATTCGAAGGAGTTCATTTTTAGTGAACTGTTCTTATTGTAAGAACTCCTTCATTAGTTGGAGAACTGTTTTCGCTCCCTTTCGAACTTAGGTTTGAATTGTAAAGTCGCTAAGGGCTATAACTTAGAAGGATGCGTCACGTGCACAGTTTCCTTTGCCGAGACTTGCTCGGACTAATCAACAAGTTATCCTGCTCTGTTCAGGACCGTGGACGTAGGATCTTGCGTATCCGAACCACGTTAAACTGCTTGTGTTCTTTACTGTTTTATTGCATACAAACCTTTGAAAATCAAAAGTTTGCATAAAACGTATTTCTAAAATCGCACAGCCAAAAGAATTTAATCTGCGAAAACACATTTTCAAAAAGAGACAAACTCCGGGCCCCACACTTATCCGCACACTTAAGTCTCCGACTGAGTTTCGAAGTACTGACAAAAGTCAGTAGGAGAGCTCAGTAGCTGACTCACTCTGTCTCGTGATCGAAGGTTTATTTGGAACTATTCATCAGTTGCAACCAACAGCTTCAGCTGACCTTCACCGAGAAAAAGAAACGGTACTAAGGTGTATTCACCCCCCCCCCCTCTACACCTGATATTTGTCTCCGGACCAACACTCATTATCTTATTTATTCTAAATAAAATCAGATTAATATTAAATTTAGTATATTAATTTATTATAAATGAAATTAATTTTACAATTTAGGCTAAACAAAATCAAGTTGTAATTAAAGTTAAAAAATGATAGGGGAAGGATAGGGAAGAGACAAATTTTCATTCAAAAGTAGGGAAAATTTTGTCACCTCTAAAATAGGAGAAGGTTTAGGGCACTGTTGGAGAATATAATTTTTTTTGAGGCAGTCCCCTAAAACCCTATTTTAGGGAACCCAATTAAATTATTTAAGCTTTATAACGAGACATTGTTTCATTTTGAAGCATAAATCCTTTCAACGGAGCATATGTACCATTTTCGTATACTCTTGTATGTAGCACACAACAAATGTATTGATATATGATATCTTTTATTAAAACAGTGAACCACATTTACCATATGTTAATACTCTTGCGATGATGTGGTATATACAATGATATACAAAAATGGTACACCCAAACGTTTACGTTCTCACTAAAGTTCCCTCATTCCCCTTAGTATATAAATTATCCTTCTATATGTTTTAATTTTCTTAGATTCCAAACAAAAAAATAAATTATCGAATTATTAATTATATGCATTACACGTAATAATGCAATGCATCCCAAAAAATAAAAAAAATAAAAAAATCCAATGCATTAGTATATAATGTTTGATGCATCAAACATGCATTAATATCAAATTGAGATGCATTACAATATAACGTTTAATGCATTTCTTTATATCTTTGAATGCATCCATAATATCAGAGTGAGATGCATTAAAATATAACGTTTAATATTAGAATGAGTAAATCCATAAATATAATATGCATTTCTTTATATCTTTGAATGCATCGATCTATATTTATAATGCATATAAACTATAAAATAAAAATATAATAATAACAAAAAATTAGTAATTGTTGTATTTCTTAAATCTGATTTTCTTTATGCATTATATTATATTATGATATGCAATGATTTTTTTATTTATGATGCACGTTAATCTTCACTAAAAATAAGAAATTAAGTTACTAAAATATTATATGTTGTTTGATAGTTCATACGTATATAGATTGAATTACTAGACGTGATTTATTCAATCTTATCATGTTTAGTTGATTTTATTTATGATAATTTATTATATAGCTAATTATCGACTGATTACCAAATTTACCATATCAAAAAATGTATTCCATAAATAAGAGATATGTTTTTTATAGAATACAATGTAAAGTACAAAAATAACCTTTACTAATTTTACATTAAAAATAATGAATTAAATGAGTGTTTAATAACAACCGTAGATTGTAATATGTGTACAATTTAGATTAGTTCCTAGTTCCCATTTGAGGGTAGAGTTCTCAAAAGATCCCTTCCATATATATATATATATATATATATATATATATACATATGCATACACATTAAATAAGTGATAATAACATTAGGGTTTCGAAATTAATATGATTGAGTAGTTGAGATCGGCGATTTTAGAAAACTTTTCAAAAATGGAATGTTTCACAAATTAATGTTTCAATTTTACACATATTTTTTTGTACAGATTTGCCCTTATGCAATTAAAAATTAATTTAATATTTTAGATTTTGGTGTAAATTTAACTGTAGATTGAAATAAGATCTACGATCTATAATGGTTCCTAATTCTCATATATATATATATATATATATATATATATATATATATATATATAGGGGGTGGTTCAAATGGGAACACCCCTTAGAGTGAGAAATAAGAACAATTATAGGCCTTTAGATTATGTTAATTGATGGATGAGATTTGTTTAATTTTTTTTTTCGGCCAAAATGCACCATATACTTGTTAAATTTTGCACAAAGGGTATAATTGTCAATTGCTTATTATAAAAACCTAAAACTGTGTATAAAGAAAAAAAAATTCCTGTTTGTGCGTCTTGGCCCCTCCACTCGCTTCACAGTGGAGAATACTCCTTTTTCAACAAGCCGGCAATGCTCTTGAGACCACCATAGGCTTCTTAGACTTGACTACAGAGATCGATCGTAGAAGATTGAGAATTTCACATTTCTTATCATAGTGCGCTACAGCTCGCTCAATGGGGGGCTCGCGTCTTCTTGGCTATTTGGTAAATATTAAACCACGGGACGCTTCCGATCCTCAATTGGAACCCGGGTCAAATCTACAACAAAAAAGATTACACCTTTCGTCTTCGTTCTGCAGTTTGTTTTTTCTTCTCTTTGATTTTTCTTCGGTTTTATGTTTCTCCTTTCTTTATGGTATTGTCCAGATCTGATTTTTCCTATTTGACCGATTCTTCTCAAAATTGTGAATTTTGACCGATTTTGATTCCAAGAGTTGATTCTTCTCAAAATTTTGAATCAAATCCTCCTCAAACTGTTCAAGTTCGAAATTTTGACCGATTTGATTCAAGTTCGAAGTTGGTGTTTGTGTCCAAGAGCAGTTTGGGGACTGTGCAAGTTCGGATGACCGATTTTGATTCTCCTCAAAATTCCTCGATTTTGATTCTTCTTGAGCCAAAAACTTTTGGCCTGAAGGTAATTGAGTCCCAAATTTCCTTAAATGAGTCAATTGAATCCTCAAAGAAGGAGGCACGTTCGAAGTTGGTGTTTCGTTCGAAACTACTTCAGATTTGGATGTGATTTGTTGATTATTTTAATTTATAAATATATGCACAATTTTGCAAAAAAAAATGCACAATTATGAGGGAAAATATGCACAATTAATGAGAAAAAAAATGTACAATTACTGGGGAAAATATGCACACATTTAATGGGAAAAAATGCACAATTATTAAGAAAAATATGCACAATTAATAGGGAAAATATGCACAATTAATGATAAATAACGAAAAGATGAAATTATTAAGGAAAATCTGGGACGAGACTTAGATCTAGGACGATAATTAGTGAAACTACGTACAATTAACGATTGTTATCGTAAAATCTGGGGCGAAACTTGATGATATTAAAACATGGAAGAGAATTAATGAAAATAACGTTTACAGCAAAGGAAAGAAGATAAAAAAAATAATAGATTGTGCAAAATTACAAACATAACCTCAGTGCAAACTTTTTGCCTTAAAGGTGCATTTCGGGATTTTAAGTGATGGCATGATCTGGAGCGTTGAATTACTTGATCAAACGGTTATAAACTGTTCCTATTTCTCACTCTAAGGGGTGTTCTCATATGATCTCCCATATATATATGTATATATATATATATATATATATATATATTGTAATTATATAAGATAATTGCATTTGGATTTAATTTGTAAGAATAAAAATAAAAATAATATGGAATATTTTTTTCCCTTAAAATAGGATTGAATGATTTCGAGCGAAATACTATTTAAACCCTAAAATAAAGATAGTACTCCCGTAATATAAGAAAAACTTTTTAGATGCTCATATGTTATAATCACATGTTACTCTACCCTCTTAAACAAATATTGACTAAACATTTCTTAATGAGACTATATTTATCAACAACCACCACACCAAAACATCCAACCATCTCAATATTTTATTAATTTATCTATCCTCTATATATTTTATTTTCTTCCCAACCATACCATCTCCATACTTTTATAGTTTATGTGTGACCACCCAACTAAAATATGATCTATTCATATTATTTTTTATTAAGCAGTGTATTCAACGTAAAGGTCTTCATCTTCTGGGCCATTTCTTCTTTACGTGCCTCACGATCCAAGCACACTTCTGAAGCTCCTTGTCTCGCGTGATCCTCAATTCATGAATTTCAACAATGAAATCATTAGGTATTATAAAAGACGAAGATGCCACTCATTTTCCTAACCTTGGCCTTATCTCTCCCTATAAGGCGACAAAATATTGAAGCATCACTCACAGGAGTTTCTGGAGTGAAGTACGTTGGAGGATCGTCTTCTTCATCGGTTATTGTTCTTTTCAAGCTAGCATGACTTTCTCCAACACTTTCTTCATCGTGTGGTTCTCTCTGGTGTGGAAAACCAGTTGAATCTAATTTTAACTCTCATTTCAGATAAGTACTCATAACTTTTTGATATACCTCATGGTGAGTAAACTTGATTTTCCCATACAACAGTTGCGCTTCTTACTCAATATCATCATTCGACATTCTACTCCTTCTACGACTATATGCTGCCCTATATACACCAATTCACTTCACCACATTTGCATTAATGCGTCTATAACGCTGTCTCAACGACTCGTTTGACCTTTTTTCACCCAATCCTGAGTTTTGCTTTCGAGCTCGTTCATAAAGCGCCCAAACCTTTTTCCATAATGCGACAACATTTTGATTCTTGCCTACAATTGGATCTCCACTTACATGACACCATGCAAACCTTAATGCCATGTCTTCTTGAGGTTTCCAACCTTGTGCATTATTTTTTGTGTTAAGAGATTTTTCAAGATTAGTTTCAAAAGAGGTTGAAGGGTGTTTTGAATAGAATTATCAGGAAACTATGATTCCAACCCAACATCTTGCGATTTGAAATCGCTCGAGTTGGAAAAATCATCGAAACTAGGGGAATAATCGTTGGAGTAGGGAAAGTTTGAGAACTATACAAGTTGTTGTAGAATCCATAGTGAAAGAGTGAAGAATGGTTAAAAATATGGAGAGAAAATAAAATAATTATAAGATGTGGAGAAATATATCAATATTGGTGTCTATTTATAGATGATGAAAAATCATGAATTTTTGATATATTTTTGATATTTTTTTAATATTTATTATAAAAGATATAATCACATTTCATTAAAATAAAATTAATATCTTGTGATCAGATAGTAACAAATGTCACCATCCCAATGCCTATAGTAGAATACAATCTAGGCGGACGGACGGGTGAAGAATACACCGATATTCATAGTCTGTGGGCTTGGCGACCTATTACAATTTGCACCGATATCAATAATATTCTGATCTAGTAAGGGCTTGGGGAAAAAAGCAAAATGACTTACATCAAACATGCTTGTTCTATAATGCTCTAATCATATAGAGTCATTGGCATTTCATAAATTGAGTTTATAATTTTAATTTGTTTTTAATATTGCACATATTAATTCATATTCTTTTATTTGAAACCTTATTTTTAAGTGTCTTCTATTAATATTAGAAATAACTAATTAAAAGACAACAAATAAAAAGCAAGTTGAGTTTCAAATTCCAAAATCTGACAGTCAATTCGAAGAGTTTGGAAGTTGGGGCATTTGCAGCAGAGGCCAAACAGTTACAATTGAAAAGCAAATGTAGCCAACCACTAAAACAAAACACAAATCTAGCCATTTTGTCCTTATACGGCGCTGGGCCGATGGGGGGGCCGATGGGGGAGTCAATCGGCCCTTAATCGGCCCTGATGAATACAACCGAAATATCCCAATCGGCCGATGGATGGCCGAATTGTTGTTGTCCATCGGCCCTACCCGGCATCGGCCGAAAAGAAATGGCCGACGGCCGAACAAGCAATCGGCCGAAGAAGGGCCGAAAAGGGCCCGATGGAGGGTATCCGTCGGCCCTACATCGGCCCTAAGCCCCTCCTTCGAGACATTATTGGACAAGACAGTGCAAGACTTTTGCTGCAAATTTCCAGTAGGCGCCGATGGAGGGCCGACGGGGGCCGATGAGGATCGATCCATGACTTTTTTACGCAAATCGGCTTTATCTGCGCAGATTTGACTAGTCGGATATCACTTGCACATGCAGGAAACAGAGGGCCGATGGCGGGGCCGATGGGGGCCGATGGGGGCCGATCGGCCCGATTGATATTTCACGTGAAATTTTGTCAGAACAGTTCCTTATAAGAAGTAGGATAGCCGAATTGGTTGATTCACACAAAATTTTCGTCATTCCACTTCCAATCTTCTCAAAGCTTCAAATTGAATTTGATAGAAATGACAGATTTTCGATCAATTATTGTGAAATTGAACGGCCAATTCGATGCAGAGTCGAATTATGTCGGGGGGCATGAGTTCATTGTTTACATTCCTTCAAACAATATTTCTCTCAAATATCTTCGACAAAACATTGATCGGTGGCTCGCTGCTTATTCCCTTCCTTTCAACTACTTCATTTATTATACTGCTGCTTCCCGACGAACTGGCCGGATGATGAAGGCCATTATGGGCCATGATATGCGATCTTATGCGATCTGTGCTCTATAGACGTAGAGCCGGTTATTTTTGTTGTGTATCCTGAAGTGCAAAATCCTCAATTTGGTGTTCCGAATCCGAATCAATTTCCCGAAGAAAATTATAATTTCGGGGGTCCTAATTGCTTTACGGGGCAAGGAAGTAGAAGTAATGATGGCGGACGGGGTCCCCAAAGGAATGTTCGTGTGGAGACGGATTCAGATGGTGAGGCGAGACTTGGACTCATCATCCGATGATGATGAGGATGAATATATTCCTTACGCCTTGACTAATTGTTCGTTACAAGATTTTGCTGCATGGATTCGGAGGGAGGGTGGCGTAAGTCAACTTATGTCTTTGCTAGTTCCAGTCAATCGTTCTCGAACAAATGACGAGACTGTACACGACAACACAGAAGCAGCATGCAACTGGCTACTTCCTGTTGTTCCCCTTGATGTATCCGATTCAGTAGCGTCGCGAGTAACCGATTCTTGTTGTAGACGGAAGTCCGCAAGTGGGATTGATGTTTAGCTGGAAAGACGAAGTTTATCTTCTTTGTAGCTCTATTCCATTTGGAAAACGGTGCGGATTTCGAGTGCAACGTTCTAGTGCTTCCCGTTTGGAATATTTGTGCGGAAGAAGTGTTGATTGTCCATTCCCGGCTACGGGCATACCGTAGAGGTCGGACGTGTTGGGAGGTTGTTAGATGGGTTGCGGACCACAACTGGCTGCTAACCGATTTATTCGGACTTGGCGAACGAAATGTGAGGTCGAAGGCTGTCGCTGCTTATATAGCCCGTAAAATGCGTCATCAAAGCAAGTTAATGAAACCGGGTGATATTCAGGCCGATCTGTTGGATAAATTTGGAATACAAGCAACCTACGGTGTTGCCCTCCGAGCGCGCAACGCAGCTATATCGATGATTTACGGCGGACATGCAGATTCGTTCAGCAAACTGCTAAAATATCTGCATTTGTTGGAACAAACAAATCCGGGAACATATACGGATCTTGATGTCGGTGAGGATGGTCGTTTCCGACATTTATTTATTGCGCTTGGTGTATCGCGAGCCCCATGGTTAGGCAACCTCCGGAAGGTAATTGTGGTGGACGGTACCCATTTAAAAGGGAGAAACAGGGGAATATTATTCGTCGCAGCTACTTGTGATGCGAACGAGCAAATTTTCCCTCACGCTTTTGGTGTTGGTCCTATTGAAAATGATGTTTCCTAGACGTGGTTTATGATGCGACTGAGAGCCGCATTTCCAACGGATGACAGTTTAGTGATTGTTTCAGATCAACATAAAAGCATAGCGAATGCCGTAAGAGTGGTTTTCCCAGATGCACAACACGGACTTTGTTACTACCATTTATCGAATAAGCTTGCTAGGCATGGTGAGTGGGTTATCCGGTCATTTTATCGAGCAGCTTATGCTTATCGGGCAACAGAATTCCATGACGCCATGAACGCCATCCGTCAGGGAAAACCTGCTATTTACGAAAAGCTCATGGAAATCGGATCGGAGAAGTGGTCCCGACTTTTCAGTAAAGGTCGTCGATACGGTTTTCGACATCGAATGCTTTGCCGAGTCAATAAATTCTCGACTGTTGGAGGCTAGACGACTACCCATTGTAGCTATGCTCGAGCCAATCCGTCATATGATAGGGTCGTGGTTCGATACACGACGGGTAAAAGCAAGTTCCAGAAATAATCCGTTGACGGAGGGTTCTGAGTTGAGGATGCGGAATGAAGTAGAACTGGCTCGAAGGTTTACGAATCTACGCAGTCACTAACCACAAATACAAGGTCGATGCAGGTGAGCGCCAGTGGAGGGTCAATCTTCTAGACGAAATGTGTGAATGCGGCGTCTGGCAAATTGACTTGTTACCGTGTAGTCACGTTGTCGCCGTTTTGTATCATCGCCGGGAAAATCTGTACAATCATATTAATGATTATTATACGACGGCGACGTGGAAGGCAATATATGCCGGAGTGGTTAATCCCGTGCCTCCTCGAAATGAGTGGGGTGCCCCACCGGAAATAGAGGACATTGTTGTTCTTCCACCAATTATTATGCGGCAAGCCGGACGCCCGAGAAACAGCCGTCGTCCTTCAGGTGCAGAAGCTACTACATCTGGTACGCGCCGTAGCAAAAAATGTGGTAACTGTGGAGAAGAAGGTCACACAAGGCGGAGATGCCCTTTATCTGGAACGACAACAAACGATTAAATTTTATTGTCAATGATCGGTTTAATTTTTTAGGGTTCATTGATGATCTATTAAAGTTTTTTTTTTCAGGAAAAAAAAAGGTCGAAACCCTAAAAGGCCGATGGTGGTAAACCCATCGGCCCTCCATCGGCCTAGGCCGAAACCCTTCGGGGCCAATACCGTGGATGGTATTGGGGCCGATGAATAATCGGCTGTGTATAAGCCTCGGCCGAGAGGTATAGAATCTCGGCCGAGGCCATGCATGGCTCGGGGCCGATGGTATTGGGGTCGATAAATAATCGGCTGTGTATCGGCCCCAGGGCCGATACATGATTTTGTAGGCCTCGGCCGAGAGGTATAGAATCTCGGCCGAGGCCATGCATGGCTCTGGGCCGATGGTATTGGGGCCGATAAATAATCGGCTGTGTATCGGCCCCAGGGCCGATACATGATTTTGTCGGCCTCGGCCGAGAGGTATAGAATCTCGGCCGAGGCCATGCATGGCTCGGGGCCGATGGTACGAAATGTTACGAAATGGGGCCGAAACATTACGAAATGGGGCCGAAATGTTACGAAAATTTCCAAATAAAAATTACAAAATGTTACAAAATTAAAATAAAATTACGAAATGTTCCACTGAATACACTACTCATTGGGAGAGCTAGATCCAAAATCTCCGTAATGGCACTGCTCGAAACATTTCCAAGCCATCCACTCCCGATAGACTCTGACGTTTGATTTCAAATTACCCCATTTCGGAGTAGGATATCTAGTTATGAGCCGTTCAATTGCCATACACGTATATGGACCACAACTATGCGAATCCTCTTGCTTGAATTGCTCCTTTTGCGGCATCAATACCAACTCAGGAGTCCGAATGCCCGGATGCGTCAGATGGTACTTGTTCATCGTCCAGTAATTAGTAGCCTACCAAAGATCGATTAAAAATAATTAGTAGCCCAAAAAAATATTAAAAATATTAAAATACGTACATCTAGCAATCGACCGATCAGTTTGCGGAGTGGCCGCAAAAGTTCTTTTCGGTACTCATATATATCCTTGTTTCCACGGCAGTTAAGTGAGTCATACAACTCCAACTTCCATGACTCGATACACAATCTGACAGCCATCCAATGACTGGCGGCCAACACCGGGAATATAACCTATTAAATAATACAAATTAGTAAATATTAATAATAATTCCAGCGTAGAAAAAACAAAATTGAAACAATTGTAAAACTTATGAATTTGGCATCGAACCACGGAGTCCTATCATCACCAAATGCCGTATCCGCTCCAAAAACGGCATCCATTAAACCCTGATTTGGGATCCAGTCACAATAATTCACCTCATAACGTTCATGGAAGTCGTTATCGGGCTCAACTATATTGGACGTCCAAGCTGAATGTAAAGACGTCTGTAAAAAAAATATACACATTAGCAGGACAATTAAAAATAAACATATTTTATATTTAAAATATAAAATAAATATATACTTACAAAAACTGACGTAGTCGCTATGACGGTATAGCGTGAATCGGGTGTACACAACACGTCACGTTCTTTGAAATGAAGCCTCTGCCGGAGATAGCATATGTACAAATCGATCATTGCGTGACCCATGTCGTACTTAGGATCCAATAAGTTCTTGAAAAAGCCGTGGGAGAGGTTATCTTTGGGAAAGCAGTGACATTGGCTGAAATTTTCATTCCCATGAACTTCTCAAAATCTCTCCTCAGTGCGTCCGCCGGATCAAACATGCGTGGAGCTCCACTAGGATTTGGGAGACGCTCCAGTATGGGCTGCAAATAACATTGTATTAAAAAAAATCCTAAATTATATAACTCAAAAAAAATGTTTGTACCTCATCGCTTTGTACAATTTCCCCGCTCCGACGGTTGGCTATGATACACACTGTTGTACATGCTTGCGTATCAAATAAGTCATCCACGACCGACCGATGTTCTTTGCATTTTGGACAAAAACTCATGGTCAAATGAAATAAAAAATATAAAACGACCGAGATAATTTGAATAGTTAAGATACCTGTACAAGCGGTGGGGACCGTGGAGCCGTATAAGGGAGTGGCTCCCAACGTCTTGGGACCCAAACAACGTCTTGGGACCCAAACGCATCGTATTCCCTTGCCCTTGCCCCCGAAGATACTTTTTATCAAATTCCCCACTTTTTTGAAGAACTTTTCCTCATTCTCCTTCCAGCGCAGATCCACTTTTTCTAACAACCCAGTCTCGCGCTGCTGAAACCAATCTTCATCTCTCCGAGGCCTAGATGACT
The DNA here is from genome assembly GCA_028984105.1 of Lavandula angustifolia. Taxonomy (NCBI): domain Eukaryota; kingdom Viridiplantae; phylum Streptophyta; class Magnoliopsida; order Lamiales; family Lamiaceae; genus Lavandula; species Lavandula angustifolia. Next base: position 4,447,610 of record CM054823.1, on the reverse strand, counting down.
GACCCTCCGCCGGTGCACGTTTCTTCTTCGATTTTTTCTTCTGTGCTACCGGTGGAGGATCCCGTACACTGCCCTCTTCATCAATAGGATTCTGTCCAATCACCCGTCTCCGATGTACGGTGGTCGGTCTAGGAAACTCCACACCGATAGGATTCTCTCCAATCACCCGTCTCCAGTATTCCGATAGCTGCTCCTCAGGAGTGGGCGTAAGACTCTCAAATGGCGGTGTGTTCATCTGTTCAAAAATTTTAAAAAATAGGTTATAATCCGTTTCGTAAAAGTTCATAAATATTTAAAATGTTACTTACCGGCAAGGCAAAGAAACTAATCCATTCCGTATCTGGTGGCGTGACAAATACCCATTTCACACATCGGGGCATACCACCGTCATTAATAAGGCGTACACACAGACTGGCCAAATCTGGTATCGCCTCATATGCCCAGATCTACAATACGATTAAAGATCAGTACAACTATAAAATATAAAATAAAAAAAGAATTATAAAATCCAAAATTTGTACCTGAAGAGCCCAAACTAGACCATAAATATTATACTTCGATTTTACTGCTTCGACTTCCTTCGGTACAAAGCTCATGTAATGCAAGAGAGCATTGTACGTGTATGCTCCCCATAGAAAATCGTTCCACGCATCTATATCGTCAGCAAGAACCCACATCCAGGTCTCGACCTTCTTCGTGTCGGCAGGTGCGAAGAAAAAATACATCAGGGCCAAGACATTGGCCACCTTCAAATAATCGTCTTCAGAGAGGTTGCCGAGCTTGTCATTTTTCCATAAATTTAATAGCTCGCCTCCCGTTCTTGGATTCCCTTTTGTGACTCTCATGTACACTCCGGACTCTTCGGGGGCACGAGCCGCCGTCCTATCGAAGGTAGATGCGCCGAAAAATAACCCGGTTACGAGTGCATACTGCATCTGCGAAAATCGAATCTCCCGTCCGGATATGTGAAAACGGGCCTCCCCGGGCGGTGCCTGCACCTCATAGCACATCAACTGACGCAAAGCTATGATCGAACTCTTGCCCTTCCTCCAACAGAGCAAATGTCCAAACTGTCCGTCTATAAACCGACGAACTAGGTCGAGTCCCCCCCGTCTAGAAAGACCGTTTTTTATTAGTTCGGGTAGACCATCTCTCCAATATGTCGTGACTTTTGGGTTCTTTTGTCTAACGGTAGTCGGATATAAGCGGGCCGCAAGATTTACCGAAAACGAATTAATTACCGAAAAGAATAAATAAAGGCCGATGACGGGGCCGATTTTACTTTTATTCGGCCGGAATGTATTAGGGCCGAATGTATTCCTTCTGGCCGAAGCAGGGCCGAAGTAATTATTAGGGCCGAAGTCGGGGGCCGAAGATATTAGGGCCGATGCCGGTAGGGGTCGAATTTAATTCGACAAGCCGGGGCCGAAGCCTAAGCCTCGAAGGGCGGCCGGGGCCGAAGCCTCGTAGGCCGACTCGTTCGGCCATTCGGGGCCGAATTTTATTCGGCCGGCCCGGGGCCGAAGCCGATGCCACGAAACCCGGTCGGGGCCGAATTCTCTTCGGCCGTACAGGGCCGATTTCTAGCCGGCAACACGGGCGGGGCCGAAGGCATATTTAACTACGTCCGCCATAGTCAGGGCCGATTGAGTTATTCTTCATCGGCCCCGAAATCGGCCCTCCCATCGGCCCCAGTTTCAAAATTTTGCAGAAATTAAACACTACAATTCTCTCCAAATTCTCCACAATTTCATCAATACATGGACATTACAATGTAAACCCAACCATATTTCAACCTAAATTTCGTCTATGAATGAAAAACAAACAAAATCATGGCATAAATTACAAACCTCAATTTCGCCGGAAGACATTGAGATCGGCGGATGTGTCGTTCGACGGCGGCGAGCACGGCGTTGGCGGCAATTTCGGCGGCGGGAGCGAGCGGCGGCGAGAGGGAGGCAGATCTGAGAAAATACTCGAAGTAAAATGGTAAAAACTGTAGTCAAATAGTTATATTCAATCGGCCCTCCATTATTGAAACTCGGGGCCGATGGTTGGGCCGATGGGGGGCCGATGAGTATCGGCCCTCAGTTAATAAAAACGGTTACAATTTTTCGGCTCTCAGTAAATTTCGACCGTTACATAACGGCTATTTAAGCGTCAGGGCCAATAGCTCGGCCGAATAAGTCAGAGCCGATAGCTCGGCCAAATATATTTTTTTAAATTAATTATTAAAAATAAATGTTTATAAATTAAGTTTATTATTTTCCGAGGGCCGATGTCACGGCTCAATAGGGGCCGATCAAAATCGGCCTTTCTATTATAGCCATTTTTCTTGTTTTCGGCCGACTGGGGCCGATAGGTCGGTCGATCACGATCGGCCCTTTCTATAGATAAAATCGGCCCCAATCGGCCCTCACAATTGTTAATCGGCCCTCATCGGCCCTCCATCGGCCAGCGCCCACAAGAAGACAAAATAGTTTAGATTTTTGTTTTTTTTTTTAGGATGGCTAAATCTTTTTTTTTTTTTTTTTAGTTTGGTTAACAAAACACATTTCCACAGTTTAATTTGGAAGTAGGATGGCCCGCCATCATACGCACCGACCTTCATCCCTATCCCCTCCTCCTATCACAACTACCCGATAACTGAACTAATCATTTCAAATCATCCATATCCATTTCACCTTCTCCTCTCTCTCTAAACACGCATTCTTCCTTCTCACATAATCTCTACTCATTTGGAATTCATGGAATTGGAGTTGTTGGAGAAAGTTTTGGAGTATGCAAAGAAGAGAAAGTACCTAATCCTTTTCGGATTCACGTGCTACGGCGGCTACAAGATCTACAACTCCCCTTCTCTCGTTCAGAAGCGGCAGAGATTATCCAGATTCTTAGCTGCTTTAATTTCTCTAGCAGAAATGGTCACCGATTCAGCTGACGCAGTCGGAATTCTCTCAAAGGATCTGAAACACTTTCTGGCCTCGGATTCCGATCAAGTTCCTCAAAGCTTCAAGCAACTTTCCAAAATCACTACATCCGATGAGTTCTCCAGCACATTAGCTACGATCACGCGGTCTTCCGCCGTCGGAATATTGAACGGCTTTCAACATGACTCTAATTCTGATTCTAATTCAGACAAGGTTGTGAACAAACTCTTGTCCAATTCCGGCGCAGGATTCGCATCTGCAGTCGTCGGAAGTTTTGCTAGAAACACGGTGACGGCATTGTTTTCCGTGTGGCGAGAATCGAGTTCCGACGATTCCGTTCCGAAGTGGATTGAGTTTGCTTGTGAGGATAAGTGCAGAGACTTAATCGGAGATTTTATCCAACAGTTTGTGAGCACAGCCGTGACTGTTTATCTCGACAAGACGATGAACGTCAACACCTACAACGACTTCTTCGCCGGTCTGACTAATCCCAAGCATGAACACAAAGTCAGAGAAATGTTAGCTTCCATATGTAATGGAGCTGTAGAAACCTCTCTCCTTACATACTTCACAGCTGCCTCGAGTTACTCGTTCGAGGATGACGAGAAGGGGAGCATGAGAGCGAAGAAGAAGAAGAGAGCGAGTCAAGAGAGTGGGTGGATGACTCCGGCTGTGCCGGGGAACAAGAAGCTATTTCTGGATATGACCGGGGTGGTGACGTTCGAGACGGTGAGATCTTTTCTGGAGTTTCTGTTGGAGAAGCTGTCGGAGGGGGTGAAGACGAGTGTTGACGTTGTCCAGCAGGAAGTGGTTGAGAAGGGAGTGGAAGCGATTAGGTATGCGAGTGGGAGATCCTCTGCACTCACCGCTGTGTGTCTTACCTTGTGCTTCAACATCTTGAATAGCCCTTGGATTTTGGTGCCCAACTAGTTTTTCGAACTCCATTTTCACTTTGATTCTTTGTCAACACATTTCTTACCTCAAGATTGGAATCAAATGTACAGTACTTGGGAAATGTTGATCTCTGTATTTCTTGATTCTGGTAGAGCTGTTTCATGAAACTCGATGATCCAAAATGAAGAGCATGCCTTAATTTCAAGAGAGAGAGAGAGGATGCGAACAAAAACAATCATGTACTAAGAGTACAATGCTACCGACAAGTCTAATTAGTAAATAAAGGAAATGACTTGATTCTATAATTATTGGACAAACAGCAACTAAGCCTTTATTCAACTGCAGTGGTCACATATTTGGATTATACCATGCCCTCAAGTGAAGTCATGCAAGTAATAATTTGAATAATTAGGAAAGTAATGTAGGCAGCATAGAGGAATGCTTCCTGCGGTTAAGAATGACAATCATTAACAATTTTGCTGTTTGATGAAGCACGGGCCACACCTGAGATTAAGGCCTCTTCTCATCTCCGCAGAAGTTTAAAAACATTTAACTAGTTTTGACATCGTTCTCTTTTGCTGCTGCTTCTTGCTCGAGTTTCTTTTTCCAGTACTCATCAAGAGGGGGCCCAAACATGGCTTTCCCTGAAACAACTCCTATCCTGTAAATCATTTCATCAGAAACCAATCCCTGTGTAACATATACAAAGATTACAAGTCTTCAGATAATGCAATGCACAAACAAGGGTTGCGTTTCTATGATTCCCATACAGAGGTAATTGCATGGCACTAAACACAATTCACAACGAACTCATTCTACCTTTCCTTAAATACAGAGGTAATTGCATGGCACTAAACATATACTACTTGCTAACCTCATTAGATAGTGTTGTATGCGAAGAAAGGATGAAACATTGTAGCATTTGTGTGCTTTCACATTCACACATAAACAGGAGGAGTGAGTTCTTAGGTTTGGTTAGTAAAGACTACATAGTGTGTCAGAGAAGTGGAGCAATAATCCATTTACAACATGATTTTCATGAACGACTATCATATTCATCCAGTATTACCTTCACAATGGTCTCTTTGTTAGGTATTTGAAAGTTGAAACACAACAAAGAACATCAATGCCACTTAGTTATGATCTCTTATGAAGTATTGTCTGATCAATAAGATACAAGTTACAAATGGGGTTTCAATAAGCGAACTCATGACTCTATCACAAGTCTCGCATACATAAGATATTAGATATTATTAAATCGACCCTAACATGAATTCTAGAATAATCACTTACGCACTGGTGGAAATACCAACTAAGCCATTCTAGTACCTCAAAACACCAACAATAAGAACCCTCTGTTCTAAGCTTCAGGGTACAAAATTCAATGAAAAGAAACCCTAGATTGCCATTTCCACTTTGGGGGTAAATCACTCGGATTTGTTGGGAACGGAATCACTAGCAGGAAAAATCCTCAGAAAAATCAGCTAAGTTCATTTGCATCATTGGGAGAAACAGAAGCCCGAGATAATTTCACCATACCCAAACAGGGGAAAAAATCAAAATCAAATCTAGATCAAGTTCAAACCGAAAGAAGTGAATAGTGAATAACAATAGATTAATATCAAGAACTAAAAAACAAGGAAAGGAGTAGAAAAAAGCTTACACGACAGCCCCAACAACCAGAGGCAGTGAGAGAAACTTCCTTCGGGAGAACATTTAATTCAAGTATGAAGAAACCCAGAACCCTATAGTTAGTTAAATTTCCATGTTTATGTACTCTTCCATTCTCAGTTTTTCTATTATAAAATTTATAATCTTCTCCTCCTCTTCCTCCAGTCGTTAGGCGTTATTATCCAGTGGGCTTTAATTCTGACCCAATAGGCCGAGATTGAGAAAATTACATTACTATTCTCTAGTTTAATGTCTTTTGCTAACATAAAACAATAACGTCTTGGGCCAGCTCCTCTTGACTAGGCCCACCACTACATCGCAAAATAAAAATATCTCGTATCTCCTCCTATATATTATTATTTTTAATTTATAAAGAACAGAGGAAGACTAGTAATTCCGATGCTCTCTTAAATGTAGTAGCCTAGTAGAGGTTTTCTAGGAATTTTTTCTGGTATGAGGAATAAAACCCACCAAGAGAGGCGGATCTCTAGACCCCAAGTTCTTTGTTGGTGATGATGTTAAACTTATAAAAGCATCACATGAGACAACATGACTAATATGACAGTCATCGATTTACTCAATAATTATTCTTTTCATTCCAGTTTAATTATTCAATTTTTTTAGATATGAAGATTAAGAAAATTATTGATTGTGTGTAAAAAAGTAAAAAGTAATAATGTCACTAACTTTTATAGTGTTATTTTACGTTTAGAAAAATGGACAATTAGAGTAGGACAATCTGAACAATTAAAGTAAGATGGATGGAACATGTTTTATGTGGATATTATTTATTGTAGTAATATATCAATATACCTATCTACATTATATCAAATACAAAATTACCCAATTTTATAAAAACTATCCACTATATACCCAAATTTACTAAAATGCCCTACTTTTTCACTTCTCTCACCTAAAAGTGTCAGGCCATGATCGGACCATGATCGGACCGTGATCGGACCATGTCGATGTGTCCGACCGATCGGACATGACCGATCATGGCATGATATTGATCGGCCCACTTTAGATTGTGATTGGGCCAGACCGATCATACCCCACTATCCAAGTAGTGATCGGGCCTCTGGTCGGACGTGTCCGATCGGTTGGACCGGTCCGACCGGTCGGACCCTGATCGGGCCCTCTGTTCACCGTGATCGGACCATCCCATAGTAGGGGTATTTTCGTCTTCTTGAGTATATAATGTAGTTAAATATAAGAATTGGATATAAATGTGTTTGTCTTTTCCCAGATGGGCATTTCGCCGCCGGACTCTTATTTATTTATGTGTTGGCAGTAAACAAATAATGAAGTCGTATTGAGGAAGAATGCAACATTCGTTCGGACTAGTAGATAGCTCAATTTGTGAAGAATCGATTGAAGGAGTTGTGAAAATTAACGCTTGACTCAACTTTAGAGGTCGCAAAATAGGTCTGACCCAATTGGTCGGTCAGGGGTACTCGGAATAGAATGGGTGGGGCTTGAGAATTAAAAGCCCCCCAAAATTGAGCTTACTACCCGAGCCTAAGGGTGTTTGGTATGGTATACCATACTATTTTTCACATATCACATATCGTACCGATAAGGGTGGGTATAGGAAAAAACATACCGTTATTGTACCAATCATTTCGGTATAACGTAGTTCGGTACACCAAAAGTTCGGTATAGCAGATCTCTATACCGTTGTCATACCGCTCTTTCGGTATACCGAAGTGCACCGAAAAATCAAGGTCTACCGAATATTTAATGGTATACCGTAAATTTAATCTATGTTATTTATAAAAGCTAAGAAAGTTATTAATATTATTTACCAATAAAAGTAATTAATCTATCTATTTTGTAAGAATTTGTTAATATTATGGGTTAATGTTTATAAAGTTGAAAAATATTTTTTTTTATCAATTTCATGATTTAATAAATAAATAATGTGACTTTATGTCAAATAAAGTTATGTCATTTAAGTGAATTTATGATATAACATTAAGATTGTTTGATATGAGTGACATATTTGTAACAATCCGTGTTCAAAACTTGTAACCAATATTTATATGCGGTATGAACTTCGGTATGCGGTATATCTCGGTATGGAAAATCTCATACCGTTATCGTACCGAAAAAACTTCGATACGGTATGATACCGTACCGAAAATTCGGTATCTTCGATATTTTTTCGGTACGGTATGTGCGGTATACCGATTTTTCGGTATACCGTAACACCCTTACCCGAGCCTACTAGGTTTTAGCTAGAAAATCCAGAATTTTGGGGGTTAATAAGCCCCACATGATATATATATATATATATATATATATATATATATATATATATAATAGTTTTATTAAGTTATTTATTATTTTAGTTTGAATTATTCACTATTTATTTGAGTACGATTTTAGATTTTAACATTTATCTGAATATAAATTCATAATACTATATTTCATAAACTTTATAATAACACTAACATATTTAAGTTAAATTATATATTTATTTTATTTTTAATTAATAAAAAATATAATTTTATAAATAATACTCCCCTGTCCCATAATTCTCGTTTACTTTCTTTTCGGCGCGGTAGTTAAGGAGAGTTGTTAGTTGTTTTTAAAGTTATTTAAAGTTGTGGTTCCAATAAAAAAAATTGTGTGATAATTTTTTTAAAAATAAAATGAACAAGAATTTTTAGACAACTTAAAATAGAATAGTGGACAAAAATTATGAAACAGATGGAACTAGAAAATTAATTGGTTAAGCTCATCCGCCTGCTCGAATGCCCGAAGCTGAGCTTCATATTATATACTAATGGCACGATAAAATGTCAGGTGGGCTTGGGTTGGGCCCGAAAATTTGAATTGGCCCACCGCCCATTTGCCACCTCTACTCAACTTACTTGAGCTGAATGAGTAACTGAATATGTCTTCAGATGAAGTATTTATTCAGTTGAGAGAAGTAAGGAGCAAGGGGTGGAGAATAACATCCAACTACTTCAAATCTCCACTTACAACGCAATTACTTTAGATGACGAATTCATGTGAAGTCGGACGTAGTTTTCAAGGTTGAGATACTGTAAAATGAAGGGGTTCATCAGTTGAAGAACTGAACCCATTTGAACATAGTTGCTTAGCCAGAGTATATAACATATAACATCACATTTATTAAAAGGGTAATCTAGTTCGCGAGTAGAAGGTAATCCCGATGTATTGAGGCAAAGTGTTGTTCGAGTGTCTGTCTTGTTTAACAATATGTTATAAGTGTTTACACATGTTGGTGAGTTACGAAGTAGAATAAGAACGTGCTTTTTTTTTCTTAATTCTTTTCCATTTATAATCTTATTGTGATTAGTAGATTACACCTCACAAGTAAATATTATTTATTATAATTGTGGATAAATCGTTTATCTTGTTTTAATCCTTTTATTTCACCTGAAAAAAAACTTTGGGGCAGGTTTTGATCTTTATATTTATCTGTCTGGAGTGACTATCACATTCATATACTCTTGTGTGTACTACACTACAAGGGTGTTGACATGTGACATTTTTTTATTAAAAAAAGTAAATCACATTTACCATATATCATACCTTTGTGATGTGGTATACACAAGAGTATACTAAAGTGTATATAAACCTTTGTGTTTATCTGTCACACCCATGAACATCCATGCACCCTAGGGCACCATACTTTCAATCTTTTGACTTTTTGTTAGCATATTTCAACTTTAGTCTACGGTCGATATCCGAATTGTGCATTGACAGAAGTGAGTGAATCATTTTCATTAGATGGGTTAGACGGGCTTTCGATCATGCTAAAAATTAAAAATGGATGGGTTGTTGATGTGGCCGAAAATGCAGGAATGAACATAAGTGTTGAATGCCGAACCCAACAGCCATTACTGCACACCAAAAATTAATAAAAGTGGAATGTCAAAAGTGTACAATTCAAAGTTGGAAAATACAAAAATGTACATGGTTTTCCATAAATACAAAAATATATACAAAAAAATCTATTTCACACTAAGTGTGTGTGCAGGTGTGGGGCATTTATTTGAGCTAAAGAGAGCTTGAACCCACGACCTCAATATTATTCCCAAAGTAACATAACACTGTGCCATTTTCAATTCTCAAACAAATTGTAACCTTTTTATTTCTAGAACATAAGTGTAGACTAAACAAAATAAAATGAAAATATAAGTCGCCAATAGGAATCGAACCAGAGACATAACATGTTTTTCCGAAGTATGAAACCATTGTACCAGTACCCATTCTCGAGAATATTAACGTTATTATCATCTAAAAAAATCATATACATGTTAAACAATAACCATTGTCTCTCTCTCTCGGTGCTGAAGAGATCGCTCTCTCTTTCTCACTCTCTCTCTCGGTGAAGACCTCTCTCTCTCTCTCTCTCTCTCTCTCTCTCTCTCTCTCTCTCTCTCTCTCTCTCTCTCTCTCTCTCTCTCTCTCACTCTCCGCATATGTTTGTCCCTTTCTGTTTCTATTCAATCACTTTTTGCAGGAATCAGAATATAATCTCTAAGAATCTGAAATCAGATTCTGCATATTTGTGTGCTTTAGGGTTTACTTTCACTTTCACGTGATGTTGTATGGTGGAAGAGAATGAGGAGAATTTGTTTGGTAGTAGGAGATTTGCTTCGTTTAGTGTCATGGTAGGAGATTTGTAGATACATAGATATTTGTGATCCATTCCAATATCAAGAATTCGAAATATTTAGATCTTTTTTAGTTCAAATTGTCATATTAAAAAAAATCTGAATCCATTCCAATATTTGAAAAATATCAAGAATTCGAAATATTCCAAAAATATTTGAATCCATTTGAATATTATATTTGAAAATTTTGAAGATCTTGATCAATGTTTTCGAAAATAAATTGGAAATAATACGAAATAGTAGGGTTGATAACAGAAATGAGATTAAGGTTGATAACAGAAATGAGAATATTAGGGTTCCTAATTATTATTACGTAAAATCTTGATAAATATTATCATATATATTATATAAAATTGTGGATTAGTAATTATTATTACGTAAAACCTTGATATATATATTCGAAAATTATTCAAGATTATCCTATATATTATCCAATTTCGAAACTAAATAGGATTCAATATTATCCTATATATTATATACAAGGTTAACTACAATATTATCCTATATAGTCTATACAATATTATCATGTATATAATACATTATATTTCGAAACCTAACCAATTATTCAGTTCCGTAAATAGTGTATCATTTTCAACCCATCTTAAAAGTAGTCAAAGCCTACTGAAACGAATATATGGGAAATTGTTTTTGACTGAAGGCAGACGAAAGTAAATTAAGAGTTATTCACATCTCTTCTCGCCTTCTTCACACCTTCTCTCTTCTTCTTGACACTCCATTTCTGATCTTGTTCGTCCCACTTCACGTAGGTTCCCCTTAAACTGAGAATACTTCACATCGAAGATTAGCTTCATCTCCCTCTTTCACTAAAAGGCTTCAATGGAATTCGATCCTAACAATGGACATGTTAGTTTTATTTTAGGTTTATATATTTTGGTTTATGATCTTTGGAGAGCATGCTTATAGAGAATATTTTGATAGAAATACCGTAATTGAGTCAGTAGATTGATACTCAGCTGTTCTAGGGTTAAAAGAAATTGGGGGAAATCATAGTAGTACTATGGAATTGAAGATCCCAAAACCGAGCTGATATCAGTAGATTAGTGTGTCGATAGGATTAGCTGATGTATAGGTTAGACTTGATGTAATGCTTATTATTTTGTCTAAGTCCTGTACGGGGTAGTTGTTGAACTGATCTTCTGCTGAAGATACTTTTCGAACCCCAGCGTCATCGGTGTAATCGCTTGCATTCTTCGTCGGCCGCTGATATCAAACTCGGCTTGAAGATCCCGCATCAACCGACCGGACCTCGCAGAAGCATTCTCTACAAGCCGATGGTCATCGGTAGAAGAACCAAGTGCAAGCAGTATACCTTCGCAGATCGACCAACCGACTATCGAAGCTCACTTCATCGGCCGACGACTCGACCGAAGAAGACCGATCTCGAGAATCGTATCCGACGTAAAAGCGACCCAGCACTTAAAGTCCCTTCAAATGTTCAGCAGAAGACATACGAGGTAGTTTGAACGGTCAACTCTGACACCCACCAACTACAAACCTCGACCAATGAGAAGCCGACAACGCTTACCTACTCTACACAGTAAAGCTGCTCTCATGAACAGTGCATTAACTGTCCTGCTGCAACAAAGTTTGAATAGTGGCCGTTTTCTTTGGACGCTTGTGACACGTGGCATCTACGTCTCCAACGGACATATGTCACAACTCACAACTATAAATAGAGAAGGATTTGAAGATTTCGAAAAGAGGAATATACGCGAAATCAAGGGAAATCATTCAAGATCACAACGCTCTAGAACCTTCAAGCTTATCCAGAGACGAACTAGTTTTCACAGAACACTTCTTGTAGTTCATCTCTCTAGAGCACTTTGATCCCTTTCTTCTCTAGACTAAGCTCATTGCTAGATTCATAGCTTAGATCCGAAGGAGTTCACATTTAGTGAATTGTTCTTGTTGTAAGAACTCCTTCTCAGTTGGAGAATATTCCCTCCCTTCTAAACTTAGGTTTAGATTGTAAAGTCGCTAAGGACTATAACTTAGAGGGAACTCGTCCAAGGTGCACAGTATCCCCGCCGAGGCTTGCTCGAGAATAATCAACAAGTTCTCCCGCCTTGTTCGGGACCGTGGACGTAGGATCTTGCGTATCCGAACCACATTAAATCGCTTGTGTTCATTTACTGTTTTATTGCATAGCATACAACCGACTTGAAAATCATAAGTTTGCATAAAACGTATTTTATAAAGTGCGACTAAAAGATTTAACTTGCAAAAACGCGTTTTCAAAAGAGACGACTCCGGGCCTAACACTTATCCGCACTACAGTCTCCGACTGAGTTTCGTAATACTGACATCAGTCAGTAGAAGAGCTCAGAAGCTGACTCACTTTGACCCCAGTGATCGAAGGCTTACTTGGCACTCGTTCATCGATTGCAAACATCAGCTTCAGCTGACCTTCACTGAGAAAAAGAAACAGAGCTCAGGTGTATTCACCCCCCCCCCCTCTACACCTGACTTTTCGTCTCCAGACCAACAATTGGTATCAGAGCGCACGTTGTTCAACTGATCGCCGGTTCTGAAATACTGGTCCTCTCGAATTGATCCTGAAAACCGTTTTCACTGCATAAGCATCTTTTCAGCATCCTTATACTCTTACTCTTACAATGTCTGATATGTCAGGTATTAGGATGGTACCGATGTTCTCAATAGAGAACTACATGGTATGGCGCGTAATTATGGAGGCACACCTAACATCACTCCACGACAGCATGTCAGATGTCCTAGAGTCAGGACCGATCATTCCTATGATCGACAGCATAGTATTTGCTGCTGGAGGAGGCGTGGGAGCACAAACTGGTGCTAAGGTTCCCAAAGACAAATCTGCCTTCACGCCTGAAGAAAAGAAGTTGCACAACCTTGACCGAGTTGCACGTAATGCCATACTGACTACGCTCAGTGACTCACACCTCGGAAGGGTACAAGATTGCAAAACGGCGAAAGAGCTATGGGACGCCTTGGCTGTACTAAGCCATGGAACCCCTCAGATCAAAGAAAACAAGCTCGAGCTAGAGCTTCAGAAGTTCGACGCCTTTGCAATGGAGCCTACTGAAACCATTGACGAGCTGAGTGTCAGATTCACCAATCAAGTCAATGTCATCAATGGGCTTTGGAGGTCGTTCACCAATAAGGAGATGAACACCAAGATCTTGAGAGCGTTGCCCCGACAGAAGTGGCTTCCATTTGCTACTTATTTACGTCGCTCTGATCTAAATGCTCTAACTCCTGATGTTATATTTTCAGAATTAAAATCGGAGGAATTCGAGCATAGCCTACCCCAAAAGTGCTTAAGCGCTCCAGCTGACACACAGTTCGACCACGCCTTCAAGGCAGCAGTCAGCAATACCGGAGCCAAGCCTATTTCCTCAAGCAAAGTTGTGGCCACATCAGTAGCAAAGTCTTCGAGACTTCGAGGCCCCGACCCGCCTAGCACCGATGGCTCTCAAATATCGAGGGAAAAGGAGAGAGTCGAAAGCCGAGGAAATACAACCGAGATTCTTCCTCGGGTAAGAAAGACTATCATAAGAAAGAAGAATCTAATCCTTCTACCGAATGCGGGAAATCGGAGTCTGCGCCGGTCCGTCTAAAGACTCACTGGTAAGAGCAAAGCAGAACATCTACCGCTACAACCGCAAGGAGGGACACTATCGCACGATTGTCCCGAACTCTCGACCGCTCAAAAAGCGTAACGGCGAGCCGGGGAGAAAGAAATTCGCCGAGAGACGGCAGGCCTATATAGCCGGAGAGATATCCGACAACTCAATTGAGGAGGATACATTCATGTATTCTTCGAAGACGAAGCCGCGTTCGTCGCAGTTGAGGTCGCAGAGACGCTTCCGATGAGTCGGCCGAATATGCGCTCGATGGCCGGAGAAGAGGCCGAGGTGCATAAGGACCCGTGGATAGTGGACGGCGGCCGCTCGAGACACATGACTTACCGTAAGAGCTCGCCGACCAACTACGTACAAGAAGATGGTCCCGAATTGAATTCGGTGACAATTCCAAAGGCTACACAAGGGGATACGGAACGCCGAACATTGGGACCGCCACGGTTCAAGAGTAACATATGTTGAAGGACTTCAACATAATCTCCTTTCGATCGATCAATTTCGTGAAAATCTTAACGAGTAATCTTTGACGCCGGTTTCGTGATATTGTTGACAAATCTACGGGGAAAACGGTGTTATCGGGTTCGCGGAGGAAGAACATCTATGTTGCAAACCGGAATACCGAGAACCCGAGGCTTGCTTGCTCGCACGTACTAAATCAGGTAACAAGTCGAGCTGGCTATGGCACAAGAGACTCGACCACCCGAACTTCAAGACCATGAACAAGCTTGTCAAGAACTCTAAAGTCGAGGACCGCCCAACGAATCGTTTATCAAAGACGAAATTGTGAAGCGTGCACGAAGGGAAAGCAAACAAAGAGTAGCAATCCACCTATTCCGTCACCTTCCACCGATGGAATCCTTCACCGCTTCACATGGACTTATTCGGGCGTCTCTCCAGATGATTATAAGAGGCAAGAAGTATGCCCTCGTCGTCATAGGACGACTACTCGAGATATACTTGGGTCATCTTCATCGCCAACAAATCGATGTTCGGACCGAGTTACCTAATCTATCGAAGAAACTCGGTGTGGAAAAGAACATCAAGATTAAGAAGATACGCTCGAGACAGAGGAACAGAGTTTCTAAACTCGGTAGTTAAGACATACTTGCGATAAAGAGGGAATTCAAAGCACGAGACATCAGTTGCGCGCACCCCTCGGCAGAACGGACTTGCCGAACGTAAGAACGAGAACACTCAAAGAAGCAAAGCAAGAACGCTCCTCGCAGATTCTGGACTACCCTCAAAGTTTTGGGCTGATGCTACTGACACCCCCTGTTACACTCAGAATCGATCACTACTGACACAGCAACACATGAAGACGCCTTACGAACTGTGGAAAAGGGAGAATTCTTTCTATTTCTCATTTTCATGTTTTCGGCTGTCCTTGCTTTATCCACAACAATGGGAAAGATCGGTTGAAGGTCTTTGATAGCAAATCGATCAAGGAGTATTCTTAGGATACTCCCGAAGTCGATAAAGCCTTCGAGTTTTTAACTATCGAACTCTTTGCGTGGAGGAAAGCCCTCATGTTGTTTTTGATGAATTTGTTACTGAGAATAGGAAAGATACAAAGTCAAGCACTGAGGATGTCAGCAGCAAGCTACATGATCTCGAACTAAATGACAAAGCTGAAAAGATCCAGCATTGTTGGGATGATGAGTCGGAAGATGAAGAAATTCGGACTCGACCAACAAGCAATGTAGCTAACCTAGTTGATTCTATCGAACGGAATCAACAACAGGTAACTTCGGTCGATGAGGAAGCCCCCGTGGTAACCGAGACCTCTACCGAGAATATAAACTCGGGGGGGAACGATTAATGTTCCCGAGCTAAATGCCCCGAACCCCGGAAACTCGGTAGATCCTAACCTTCTTACCGAATTACTACGGTCACAAAACAAGACTATCGAAATGCCTAATACACCTACCGACCGTGCGAAGTAGTATCGTAAGAAGAAGCCCGACTCGGGCGTTCGTGGCTCGATGCTCATGCTTCGAGATCTTATCATTGGAGATCCATCAGCAACTATAAGGACAAGATCAAGATTAAGTCAAGGAGAAAGCTCACTTTACTCTTGTTTTACGTCTACGTAAGAACCTCAATCGATAGAGGACGCACTTAAAGATGCCGATCGGGTCATTGCTATGCAAGAAGAGCTGAACCGGTTCGTCGAAATGAAGTTTGGGAGCTTGTCGACGCACCTGGACATCGGCACGTGATTGGAACTAAGTGGGTCTTCAAGAACAAGCGAGATGAAAACAACGTCATTGTCGAAATAAAGCTCGACTAGTTGCTAAGGGATACAATAGCGAGAGGGAATTGACTTTGATGAAACATTTGCTCCGGTCGCCCGATTGGAAGCCATTCGTCTTTTCCTAGCTTATGCAACACATCGAGATTTAAGGTATATCGGATGGATGTGAAGTCGGCTTTTCCGAACGGCGCATCGAAGGAAGAAGTCTACGTGGAACAACCGCTCGGCTTTCAGCGGGGACATCGGGTGTACGGTACTTAGGAAAGCTCAGTATGGGTTAAAACAAGCACCCGGGACTTGGTATGATACCCTATCGGACTTTCGCTTCGTAAAAGGTTTTCAAAAGGGGACGAGTAGATCGCACCCTATTCAGCATAAAGTCGGAAGATGACATTCTACCGGTGCAAATCTACGTGGACGACATCATTTTCTACGCGTAAACGAAGTCATATGTCGCCAGTTCGAGAAGATGATGAAGGAGAAATTCGAGATGTCCATGATGGGAGAGATGAATTATTTCCTTGGATTTCAAGTAAAACAATCGGTGAAGGAATCTTCATCAATCAAGCCAAATACACTCGAGATCTTCTCAAAAGATTCGGTGTGATTCCAAAGCAAACCGGTCAAGATCCCCATGAACACGAACTTTAAAATCGATCTAGACAAAGAGGGAGCTTACGTTAACTCTACCGATTATAGAGCTATTATTGGTTCTTTACTTTATTTAACAGACTAGCCGAATTCGACATAACTTATGTTGTAGGTGTATGCGCAAGATTTCGGGCGAATCCCAAGCGAAGTCATCTAGACTTAGCGAAGAAGATTCTGCGATATCTAAGAGGAACACCGAAGCTGGGTTATGGTATCCTGGCGATGATAATCTAATACCGACAAAGTTATTCGATGCCGATTATGCGGGATGCGGGATAGATCGAAAATCAACTTCCGGAACATGTCGGTTCCTAGGCAGCGGCCGATATCGTGGTTTTCAAAGAAACAGCACTCGGTAGCTACGTCCACTACCGAAGCCGAGTACATGGCCGCAGGAAGTTGCTATGCCCGCATCCTTTGGCTTCGACAACAATTGAGAGATTATGGTATAACTCGGGATGAAGTGCCCATCTACCGTGACTCCACCAAAGGCAATAGCTATAACTCGGAACCCAGTTCTACATACCGGATGCAAGCACGTGGACATCCGACACCACTTCATCGGAGACCATGTCGAAAAGAAGGACATCGGGATGGAGAAAATCCATACCGACAAGCAAAGGGCGTATATACCGACCAAACCACTAGCCGAGAACAAAGTTCGGAGAACTATCGGTTGAGCTAGGTCTCGCTAGATCCTACTTAGACAAGTCAGTAGAAGCCGACTACTGATAATGATATACTTAGCAACAATTTGTATCAGTATGGAATCAGCACGACAGGTCAGAACACTTAGTACAGTGACTCAGTTGGGAGATGCACACTGTACACAGCAAGGGGGAACATGGTCCTCAGCACAACCATCCTCCTGATAAATGATGGTAACCGGTGATAAGTTCGATCGAAGAGGTTTGCGTAGTATCGTTACTTAATTTGTTCAGAAGCATGCCGCATTTAATGCATCAGTCGCTTACACTCAGTTGCCTAGGAGCATTTATTCCTTACCATTTATTATGTTTAAGGTTTGAGGAAAGGTCAGCAGGACTCCTCGCCTGCGTAATTAATGCTCTCTGTCGCGCATTTAATGCATGTCTTCTCCATTAGCTTTATTACGTATATCTATATTTTTGGCGGCTATTGTAATCATTCTTTTATAACATTTAATCTTAGCCGCCCCTTGATTTTGAAAGATTAAATTTGAACCGTGCGATTCAAACTGAAGATCAAACGTAATATACAAAATCTTTCATCTTCTATCAACTCCTCATTTTTCGCCATTCCTCATTTTCTCAAGAGCTTATCTCGCAACTTTGTTTTCCTATCCAAATCTCCTAAACAACTTTGCTTCGCATCTCTTAAAGCTCTTATACACGGTAATGTATCAGATGTCTGCTAGCAACTACTAACTTACTCTATTTTCAAGTGCTAATATGTTGTTTTGCAGATTTCAATGGCGAACGTTCAAACTCCAGACAACATTGAGGAGATTGTAGCCTCCAGGATTCTGTTTGAACCTACTTTGGCCTTCCGCCAAGTGGAGATCTCTTTCCTTGAACCCGTGTTTGACGCTTTGGAGCGTTCAGGGTTGGAGATGCTGGTTTCGAAGCACCCCCGTGCTTATCTCCCTCGACAGGTCGCTGAAGTTTATTTCAACTGGAAATCTCTAGCGTCGGGAGGAGAGGAATCATCCTTTTCTTATCAGAAGGAAGTCGATCAAGATGAGTGGGAGTCATTGTTCTTACCTTCGATATTCAAGATGCTCTAGCTCTCTCATTCGATCTTCCCAACTCCGGCATTTCTCCGATTGGATACAAGGAGAAGGAGATCAACGCATATGTGCGTAAATTCCGTGGACGCAAGGATGTGGCGTTCAAAACAGCTTTACCGAGGAATATGTTGCTACCTCGGCATGCAGGTCTAGCTTACGTGGTATCGCACATTCGACAAGTTCACTGGATCATATGATCAACTCCGTCCAAACCTAGGATTCGCTGATGATGGCAATAGACGATGGGGTTGAAGTGAACCGGGCCGAGTATTATACTACTCGGATGAAGGCACGGGCTCGGAAGTTCACCACATTACCCACCGGCGAGAGGAGGATAGCCGGTGTGGGTAAACTTCTATTCGGAACAAAGATGTCCGTTTCGATAGAATGCATAGTTCGGAGGAACTCACTGTTGAGAACTCGGCCTTTGAGGACTCCAAGTACTTTGACAAGAAGTCTATCAAATTCCGGACGAAAGCCGGAGCCGAGAAATCCATAGGCAAGGGGCCGCCCGAGCCTAAGAGAGCTGCGTCCGCTCCGCCCCCATCTATCCAAGTACCAAAGAAGAGGAGGTTGGCTAAGACTCGACCTGCCGAGGTCACGTAGCTCGGCCACTTACCATTATTGAGCCGGCTCCTCCTTCTACTCAAGAGGAGCAACTACTCGATTCGATATCTGGAATCGAGGGAGCGACGATCAAGGACAAGGTCCAAGTGATCAGCTACGAGGAAACAGAGTCCGACAAGAGGGAACCGTCACCCGAACCCTCTTGCTGAGTGGACAACAACCGACACCACTCGATTGCGTGCTTGCACCGAGATTCAAGCAAGAGATACCGAAATTGCCGAGCACGCAGATCCGGTTGAAATAGCAAGTAAGGACAAGAGCTCGGATGCTCTTAAGGTTTTCCTTACCTTGGGACATTCTTATTGACTTTGCCAAATCCCAGCAGTCACCGGATGAGCTACGACGGAGGAGCAAGAGCTCCAAGCCAAGATTGGATTCGGAGAGCCGACCGATGTGGCGTCTTTCGAAGATTTGAGAGCCGCAATGCTCTATTTACCGAGCTTGAGAGCTCCGATCGAAACAGACTCCGCCCCCATCTCCACCTTCCGATAAAGGCGACAATGATGATCAAGATGAGGAGATGGATGGCAAACCCAAGGAAGCGGATCGGGGAGAATCTGCAGAGGGACAAACTCCCTAAGAGAAGAGCCCAACACCACCCATAGTCACATCGGGTGAGGCTACAACCGCTCCGGAAGTACAGTAGGGAGCAGTTGATCTCGTTCTCCCGAGCGAGAGGCTCGGAACCGGCTCTTATCGGATACAACCCATCGGTTCCGTGTCCTCACGTTACGTCAACAAGGGCTATCAAACGCCAAGGTGAGAAAAATCGACTCCTAGCCAAAGATGTTCATTTCAAATGGGAGAAGTACACCGGGGGCTCGTAACGAAGCTCTAAGTAAGTTGGCCGCCGACATCTCAACTCCTAAAGAGGCTTCTCGACCGGATTTCAAGGAGATAGTTGAGCGAGGCCCTAAGTGCTCAAAAGGCCGATTTATCGCCACGAGTCGGCGGCTGCTTGCCGCTCGCGATAAAACTTTCTCGGAGCAAGTGACTCGAGCCATGAAAACAGCTTCAAGGCTTCATAGATGAGAGAAACAAGATAGCAACCACCTCTCTTCAAACGGCCTATCAAGCAACAAGTGAAGCCTTAAAAGCCATTCAAAAAGAAATGACATAATCAAATGATCAAGCTCTGCTGAAACTCCGTCAGGAGTCGACCGCTCGATTGAAGAAATCTAGAGCCGATCGGGAGAAAGACTGGGAAAACTACGTAACTTGGTCGGTGATTTTGATGACACAGCTTACCCGGATCAAAGATTACTGTGCACAACTGGAGCGGGGACGTAAAAGCTATCCGCACCTCCCCGGCAAATATTGCCGATGCCAAAAAGGGGGAAGATATTGTGAAAGATGAACCCGATACGGATACGGTACGACGTCCGGATCCTTGAGGGACGAGGCTCGGGAGGCGGAGACCCTCCTCGGCAGCAGAGCCCTCACCGCAGAGATTCGGGGGGGAACGAGGCTCCGGAGGCGGGACCACCTACTCGAAAGGTACATCTACCGAGGTCCTTCTCCTTGATTTCCCACTACAAGCCACCCCCATCTCCTCTTCGATTGCGCACATAGACGAAATCGCTCAATTCCTTGAAGAGCCACCGAAGAAGAAGAGTCTCAACAATGCCGCCGCAGAGGTCGGGGAAGGAAATCGCTATCGAATCCACTACTCCTTCCTCCCCGGTCAAGAAGTTTAAATCAAAAGCGGAGCAAGAGGCATTCGACCTCGAGAATAGCCCAAGAGCCGCAAGACAAGGCTGGACCGGGAGTGTCGGCTAGAGGAGGCAGGCAGGCAAAAAAAAGCCTAAGGGCAAAGCCGTCGGGGGCAAAGGAAAGAGAAAGGTCATTAATACGGTCGAAGAGCAAAAGAAGAAAGCCCAAGAAGAATTTGCTAAGGCTCTTCCGACCGAAATCAAAGCTACTTGCTCGTAGTATTCCCATATCTACTCTTACACCCGAGCAGATAGCGAGAAGATCAAGCGACACCGGGAGGCGACGCCGCAAGGACCGAGTCTCGGACGAGGAGACACTAGAGCGGCCGCTCTCCGTGAGAAGAAAAGGATGGCTGACCTGGCAAGAATGAAAAGCCTATCTGGATAAGCCGCGGCCGATCCGAGAAAACAGATACCCAGAGGAGCGAGGAACAGGAGGACTACTATCAGAACTCCTCGTATGAAGTTGATTCCTGCACCTCATGAGGACAAATGGGTACCCTTGATTTGAATGATCAATGGGAGACTCTCAAAGAAATGTTTGTTAAAAATCTGTATGTATGGGGCTTCTATCCGAAAGACATTCCGGCTGATCAACTGTTCGAAGAGTGTTTCGATGAAGTTTTTCCAGAACTTGGAGAACGGTTGCTGCCTATCATGAAAGAACTGAACATTCCTGTGAAAGCACCTGCATTCAGAAGATATCCTCCTCCCATGACTGCTAAAGGCATTATCATCACAAAGTTTATCGAAGAAGAAATCGAATCTGCAGCCTATCAGCTTGAGTTACATCAGCATAGACCAGAAGATCAAGAGGAAATCCAAGTTCTGCGCAAAAGGATTTATAAATTTTACTGCCTGGACCCTCCAGCTGATCGCTCGGCGGATTTCAAGAAGAAGACTCAGAGTTTCAGACGGCAGCAGTGATTTCTCCTCTTTATTTTTTGATAATCCTTTGTAATAGCATAGGAACCTGTACTTTGACGATCTATCTATAAGAGTTCCTATCGCTTGCTAGACAATCGCTCATTGTCTTTAAGCTTTTTAGTGTCTTGTTTTCACTACTGATCACCAAGTGATCTGACACACACTCACATCAGTTTCTCTGATCTTGCCTTTCTCTCACCTGCTGAAGTTCATTTACTATTATCAGTTTTTCCTCAGATGCTTTAAGGGGAAAATTGTTGCCAGTAGGACAGTATCTTTAATAGATATTAGAGTATGGAGGTTTTGGCATCATCAATTAGGGGGAAATTGTTGGATATGAGTCAGTAGATTGATACTCAACTGTTCTAGGGTTAAAAGAAATTGGGGGAAATCATAGTAGTACTATGGAATTGAAGATCCCAAAACCGAGCTGATATCAGTAGATTAGTGTGTCGATAGGATTAGGCGATGTATAGGTTAGACTTGATGTAATGCTTATTATTTTGTCTAAGTCCCGTACGGGGTAGTTGTTGAACCGATCTTCTCCGAAGATACTTTTCATAACCCCACGTCATCGGTGTAATCGCTTGCATTCTTCGTCGGCCCTGATATCAAACTCGGTTGAAGATCCCGCATCAACCGACCGGACCTCGCAGAAGCATTCTCTACAAGCCGATGGTCATCGAGTAGAAGAACCAAGGTAGCAGCAAGATACCTTCGCGATCGACCAACCGACTATCGAAGCTCACTTCATCGGCCGACGACTCGACCGAAGAAGACAGTCTCGAGAATCGTATCCGACGTAAAAGCGACCCAAAGACTTAAAGTCCCTTCAAATGTTCGGCGAGAAGACATACGAGGTAGTTTGAACGGTCAACTCGACACCCACCAACTACAAACCTCGACCAATGAGAAGCCGACAACGCTTACCTACTCTACACAGTAAAGTCGCTCTCATGAACAGCCGCATTAACCGTCCCGCCGCAACAAAGTTTGAATAGTGGCCGTTTTCTTTGGACGCTTGTGACACGTGGCATCGTCGTCTCCAACGGACATATGTCACAACTCACAACTATAAATAGAGAAGGATTTGAAGATTTCGAAAAGAGGAATATACGCGAAATCAAGGGAAATCATTCAAGATCACAACGCTCTAGAACCTTCAAGCTTATCCAGAGACGAACTAGTTTTCACAGAACACTTCTTGTAGTTCATCTCTCTAGAGCACTTTGATCCCTTTCTTCTCTAGACTAAGCTCATTGCTAGATTCATAGCTTAGATCCGAAGGAGTTCACATTTAGTGAATTGTTCTTGTTGTAAGAACTCCTTCTCAGTTGGAGAATATTCCCTCCCTTCTAAACTTAGGTTTAGATTGTAAAGTCGCTAAGGACTATAACTTAGAGGGAACTGTCCAATGCACAGTATCCCTGCTGAGGCTTGCTCAGAATAATCAACAAGTTCTCCTGCCTTGTTCAGGACCGTGGACGTAGGATCTTGCGTATCCGAACCACGTTAAATCGCTTGTGTTCATTTACTGTTTTATTGCATAGCATACAACTGACTTGAAAATCATAAGTTTGCATAAAACGTATTTTATAAAGTGCACAACTAAAAGATTTAACTTGCAAGAACGTGTTTTCAAAAGAGACGACTCCGGGCCTAACACTTATCCGCACTACAGTCTCCGATTGAGTTTCGTAATACTGACATCAGTCAGTAGAAGAGCTCAGAAGCTGACTCACTTTGACCCCAGTGATCGAAGGCTTACTTGGCGCATCGTTCATCGCTTGCAAACATCAGCTTCAGCTGACCTTCACTGAGAAAAAGAAACAGAGCTCAGGTGTATTCACCCCCCCCCCCTCTACACCTGACTTTTCGTCTCCGGACCAACACATGCATTTAGTTGGCATGCACTGTATGCGTTTAGTTGGCATGAGATTAGTTTAATATATAACTATAGGTAAGATATATAACTATGAGATTAGCTTATTATATATAACTATGAAATTAACTTAATATATATACCGTTTGAGATTAGCTTAAAATATTAGGGGGATAGAAGATATATAAGTATGTGGTTAGTTTAATGTATATGTGAAGTCGCGTGAATAACATAAAAAAGTTAACGCACGGTATAACTATGATTATATTATAGTTATTCCGTTTAGATATAAAACAGAGTAATTTGATTTATTTTAGTAGTGCAAAGATAATTGTAAAAACACGAATTCATAGTATGTATGAAAAAGTTCTTTACTGGAGAATAGTATGATTTCATTGTGTTTTTCGTGTTCATATCGGCTCTATTGGTGTTTATTTCAAAACACTAGGTTATTTATATTGAATTTGTAATACTAGTTTGTGGTTCATGAAAAATCACAACATGTAACTTTGAATCTGTCCGATCAAAAATTTTCTAGTGTACTGAGACAAAATGTTTACTTTTTTTTTTTATGTGTCACACCCATGAACATCCATGCACCCTAGGGAACCATACTTTCAATCTTTTGACTTTTTGTTAGCATAATTTACCTTTAGTCTACGGTCGATATCCGAATTGTGCATTGACATAAGTGAGTGAATCCTTTTCATTATATATATGGGTTAGACGGGCTTTCGATCATGCTAAAAATTAAAAATGGATGGGTTTTTGATGTGGCCGAAAATACAGGAAGGAACAAATGCCGAACCCAACAGCCATTACTGCACACCAAAAATTAATAAAACCCCAACTGCCAACTGCCCCGTCAAAATCAAACTCTTACCCCTAATTACTGCTTTTCATTTCTCAATCAAGCATTAGTATCTGCACATCATATTATTTGACTGATATAGTATTGGTGTAACTAAGCCAAAGAAAAACTTCTTACACGATTCAGAATATTCAATATTCAAAATCACCTAATATAGGATGTCGGCGTCAAATATTACATCTCCGTATTTTTTAGATATTATAAAATGAATGTACATTTACGCTGTAGAACGAAATGAACATGAAAGAAAATCAGAATCTACAACATCATGAATAGCTGGCCATGATAAAATCATTGTATGGTATTAATGTTGACATGCCTTGCTATTCAGGGCAATTAGCTATTATGAATAGCGTGCGCTGGCAATCTGACGGCAAAAAAAAAAAAAAATTACTTAACAAGAAACCAACATAAATCCATATATAAGTACACTATATAACACAACTTTACATACAACTGACTACTCTTCTTAAAATTCGTGTCCGAAAAGAAAGTTGACAATTTCAATAGGACGGAGGGAGTAGTATTCTTCTTACAAAAGATCAAGTAGGAAATACTAGGATATGCTGTTCTACTACAGGCTACAGCTTCTATGTAATGAACACAGAAGACATAATTGATGACGATGAAGAAAAAAAAAAGGAAATATATTTATAATATTTTTCATGGGTTATGTTGCTGAGTATAAATATAATCAATATGAGCGTTTAGGGTTCTTCTCATCAAGCACTCATCGTCTCTAATTCCGTTGCAGTTATCCGCCACTATCATGACCTATTAAATAAACAAATAATTAACTGATGAACGAGATATATATCAAAGAACGTGATTTTTGCTTGTGATAAACCTCATTTGTGGCTTCTAGATTATCGTGGATGGTCGGGACGGGACGAGCAGACGAGCAGAGCGAGGAAATGAAGATGAGCACAACGAAAAACGTCGTGGCCTTAGACATTCTTATATAAGGCTCTGTTTGGTGGGTTTGGACTGAGATGAAGTAGAATTGTAGTTTGTAGAAATGGTGTGCAGTTTATATATAGTTTATAAGATAGTGAATGTTGTAAAATGTAGCTAAGCGTGGAAGTGTGGACTCAGGAGAAAGATTTATATTTTTAAATAAATAAAGTGGAAGAATTTAATGGAAAGTGGTGGTATTAATGGTGACCACAGGTCCAATGCCTCACAACCATAGCTGTGGGTGAATATTTTGCAATTATTGCTAGATATGCATGTCTAATTTTATATAAGTTTAAAGTTTTTAATTATTTCTTTCGATCTAGAACAACAAAAAAGTGGGGGCTGGGTCGTGAAATTAATACACAACGTTGACTTGTGAGAAACAATTTCGTTATCACCTTTATCAAACCAGAAATCCGGTCTCTCTCTCATAAATTGTATCGATATAAAATATATATGTAATGTTGATTATACAAGCTGCTATTGCAAAAAAAAAATGGTAAGTTGAAAAATAAAAATAAATAGAATGCAGAAAGGGAAACTTCGTCGAGTCGAGGAGTCTCTCTCCACAAGACGAAATACGCTCCGGTAGTGCTCTCGGTTTTGACGTATCGTCCCCAAAGATGAAACGATGTTCGTTTCGTAGATTGCAGCACCGCAAGATCGTCGAGCTCCGGCGAACTGGACAAAGGCGAGGACAAGAGCTTCTGGACAGCCTAGAAACTTTAGAATGCTAATGCAGAGAATGCTTGAGATGTTGTTGCAGGTGTGTTGAAATGTAAGTGAAGACTGCCTATTTATATGCATCTTCCGCCCAAGTGAAAGGTTGTAGGAGCTGCCAATTAAGGCAAACGGACGTGGGGAAGGAAAGTGGAGAGGTGGAGACTTCCCAACAGTCTCATTCCACAGACTTCCAAAAGGAGACAATCTGGTGCATGAGGAGCACTGCACCACGAGCTGGGTCAGCCCTACAAGTATGAATTGGGTCAGTCCACAAGTAGCCCACCACGCCAAATGCCAAAGCCTAACTGCCAAGGCCCAACGAACAAGCCAACGTACTACCCAAAGGATCAATTGTCAAGATCAAAGTCCAAGGACAAGGACAAAGACAAGGACACGAACACAAACACGGACATGAATCGGGGTCGGGCCGGGCACGGGCGCGGTGCGGCGCGGCGAGGCGGTCGGCGAAAAGGGTCGCGCGCATGAGCATGTGTTGCCCAAGCCCTCCACATGTCAATTTGTTATTTCCTTCAATGTGATAGAGACTTAAATACCACAACAAACTTTACACATTAATCAATGTGAGACATTGATTAATGTAATAAATATCCAAAACTGAATAAGGTAAGTTTCTCCCCAAACTTCGAGCCACTATTTATCACTCACCGAAAATCGGAATCGAGAAATTAAACACACTACAATTATCTACTCGAAACGTAGATCGACGCTATATATCTTAATTCATAAATCGGATATATATCGAGGCTCGAAATGACGATCAAACGGGTTGAATTTTGCTCATGTCAAAATAGCATTAAATGCTAAATTAATTTACATAATAAATATATATATATATAACTATTTTCCAACAATCCCCCACATGAGTGGAAATAGTCAAATGCATGCATGCAGACACACAACTCTGTCCTCAAAAGACAATAAAGCATCAGGGTAGGTGACTTGTAACCTTGAACCTTCTTTAGTCAGTGCTATCGAGCATACCGGCGAACTAGTGGATACATGGCCTTGAACTATTCTTCCATGATGTATACTTAGACAATAGCACTAACGTTATAAAGTCTCAACCTCGTCCGTTCTCACGTTTGTGTCCTTTACAGGCCATGGACAACCTCTTGGATTCTTAAGTGTTACATAGAAACGGACCACACTTCTCACTTGCATAGGTGATTCTTACTCGAGTATCCTGTCATACTCCACCTTCATATGGTATCCAAGAATCATTAAAAGTCAATGACTTAACATCACCACTTGACAGGTAACCAACACTCTCGAGCTCTTTAGGGAATAGACTATTTGAGTGTGGTATCAACAGATTCACATAGCTTAGTTTTCCCATTGAACCAAGTTCATGAGGATCTCCAATCTACAAGGTTAGGTATCCACTATAATCGTCTTTAAATTGTGGATTTAACTCACATTCCCTCTACGAGCTTATACATTTGATCTCGATTCGAACTCTTAGTAAGCGGATGCGCTAGGTTATCTATAGTCTTGACATAGTCTACAAAGATAACCCCACTCGTGATCAAATGTCTTACGGTATTATATCGACGATGAATATGTCTCGACTTACCATTATACAACCCACTCTTGGCCCTACCAATAGTCGCTTAGCTATCACAGTGAATCATCACCGGTGGCACGAGTTTCCTCCAACATGGAATATCTTCAAGAAGATTACGGAGCCATTCGGCCTCCTCACCGGCCTTATCCAAAGCAATAAATTCGGATTCCACGGTGGATCGGACTATAGTGATCTCCAAGTGAATCTCCACGGAGCCATTCGGCCTCCTCACCGGCCTTATCCAAAGCAATAATACGTATGTTTCGTGGATCTCCACGACACAGCTAATCCCCCTATAGTGAACACATAACCACTAGTAGACAACGAGTCTTTAGTGTCGGATATCCAATTCGCATCACAGTACCCTTCAAGTACTGGGGGATGTCTAGAGTAGTGCAACCTAAAGTTAAGAGTGTATTTCAAATACCTCAGAACTCTTACAAGAGATTTCCAATGCTCTCTACTCGGATTACTAGTATAGCGACTCAATTTGTTCACCGGACAAGCTAGATCGGGCCTCGTACAATTCATGATGTACATAAGACAACCAATGACTCTAGCATAATCCTCTTGAGCAATAGGATCACCCATATTCTTGCTCAAGTGAACATTAACTTCTACAGGAGTCTTTGCGGGCGCACTATCAAAGACATTAAACCTCTTAAGTACTTTCTCAATATAATGAGATTGAGACAAAACAATCCCTTTTGGAGTTCTTTGAATCTTCACTCCAAGAATAACATCAACAACTCTCATATCTTTCATATCTAAAGTTCTCTTAAGCATACGTTTGGTGTCATTTATGACTTGAATGTTTAACATGGCATCTACATAAAGACAAACAATTACAAACCCATTCTCCGTATTCTTTATGTAAACACACTTGTCACATTCATTTATCTTAAAACCATTCGACAAAATAGCCTCGTCGAATTTCAAGTGCCACTGTAATGGTGCTTGTTTCAACCCATATATGGATTTCACCAACTTGCATACCTTTCGCTCTTGGCCAGGTACTACAAGTCCTTTAGGTTGTCCAATAAATTTCCTCTTCTAAATCCCCATTTAGAAAGGCGGTTTTCACGTCCATTTGGTGAATCTCAAGATTGTACAAAGCAGCAATAGCGAGAAGTACACGGATAGACGTAATCCTCGTTACAGGTGAATGAGTGTCGAAGAAATCATATACTTTAATTTGCTTAAAACCTTTAACCACTAAACGAGCTTTATATATATCAATTGACTCATCTGCCTTGTAATTTCTTTTTTGGATCCAATTGCATCCTAATGGCTTACAACTTTCAGGTCGGCAAGCTAAGACCCTAGTGTGATTTTGCATGATTTAGTCAATCTCACTTTGGACACCTTCTTGCCAAAGTGGGTCATCGGGTCTAGAAAGAGCTTCTTCTATAGACCGCGTTTCTTCATCCAAAAGAAAAACTACATAATTAGGACCAAAGTCCTTAGCAACCATTGCTCTAGTGCTACGTCTTGGTTCTATAGTTTCAAGATCGGCAGCTTGTCTTTTACGCTTAGCAAACTCTACCCCCACATTCTTAGAACTACTAGAAACTTTTGTTGTTTCACCACTAGAGCTCGATTCAACTTTATCATCCTTTTTACTGGATAGATGTGTTCAAAGAATATGGTATTCCTTGACTCAATAGTAGTTTCAACATTCATATCGGACACGACCAACTTATGAATGACAAACCGATATGCACTACTATTCAGTGCATATCCTATAAAGATACAATCGACGGTCTTAGGTTCAATTGCAACTTGCTTAGACAAAGACACTTCAACCTTAGCCAAACACCCCCACACTTTGAGGTATTTATTGGAAGATTTCCTTCCTTTCCACAACTCGTAAGGAGTAACATCCCTACCTTTTAGAGGTATTTTGTTCAATAAGTAGTTAGCCGTCAAAACGGCTTCCCCCCACATGTTCTGAGGCAATCCAGAATTTATTAACAATATGTTCATCATCTCCTTTAAAGTTCGGTTCTTCCTTTCAGCAACACCATTTGATTGAGGCGAATAGGGGGCGGTGGTTTGATGAATAAACCACTTGTCTTACACAACTCTTCAAATGGGGCTATGTTGGGTTATGAGTCAGTAGACGGTATTCAGCTGTCTAGCGGTTAAAAGAATATTGGGGGAAATCATAGTAGTACCATGGAATTGAAGATCTCAAAACCCAGCTGATATCAGTAGTGCAGTGTGTCGATAGGATTAGATGATGTATAGGTTAGACTTATTTTGTTTTGATTATCTTTTTGTCTAAGTCCTGTACGGGGTAAACTGTTGGACTGATCTTCTGACGAAGTTACTCTCTAGAACCCCACGTCATCAATGTAAGAGCTTGCGTTCTTCAGCCAGCAGCTGATCTCCACCTCAGTAGGAGACAACCCATCAGCTGATAGTTATCAGCAGAAGAACATAATGCAAAGCTCAGTTCCTTCACAGTCATCAGCTGACCTACCAAAGCCTTATCAGCTTGTCAGCCGACTTAGCCGAAGAAGACAGAGATTGTCTTGAGTCTACTGTATCCGACAGAAAGCGACCCAGTTGCTCCAGTCTTTTCGAAGTTCAGCAGAAGATCAAACGAGGATGTGGAATAGTCAACTCTATCTCTGACACATTCCCACCTACCACAAACCTCGACCAATGAGAAGCCGACAACGCTTTACCTACTCTAAACAACTAAAGTCTGCTCTCATGTACAGTATTAACTGCCCTGCTGCAACAATTCGAAATTATGGCCGTTTTCTTTGGAAGCTTGTGACACGTGGCATCATCTTCTCCAACGGACATATGCCTGCTCACAACTATAAATAGAGAAGAAATCCGAGCTCCACGCACGGGATTCACAAGGGAAAAAGCTCAAGCATTCAAACACTCTAGCAAATTTGAAAGATCATCCAACGAAGAACGAGCCTTCATAGAATATTCTTGGTTCTTCACTCTAGAGTTCTTTAGATCCCTACTTCTCTAGCTAAGCTCATTGCCATATTCATAGCTTAGAAATTCGAAAGAGTTCACATTCTGTGAAATTGTTCTTATTGTAAGAACTCCTTCTAGTTGGAGATTATCCCCACCCTTCAAACTTCGGTTTGATTTGTAAAGTCGCTAAGGACTATAACTTAGAAGGATCTGTCCAGTGTACAGTTTCCTTGCTGAGACTTGCTCAGAATAATCAACAAGTTATCCTGCCTTGTTCAGGACCGTGGACGTAGGATCTTGCGTATCCGAACCACGTTAAACTGCTTGTGTTATTTACTGTTTTATTGCATTGCATACAAACTGATTTAAAATTATATATTTGCATAAAACGTATTTTTAAAAGCGCACAACCAAAAGACTCTTAACTTGCGAAAACACGTTTTCAAACTGAGACGAATTTCCGGGCCCCACACTTATCCGCACAACATCTCCGACTGAGTTTCAACGACTGACTAAAGTCAGTAGGAGAGCTCAGTAGCTGACACACTCTGACCCGTGATCGAAGGTTACTAGTTGGCACTGTTCATCAGTCGCAACCAACAGCTTAGCTGTCCTTCACATTCTGAGAAAAAGAAACTGTGATCAGGTGTATTCACCCCCCACCCCCCCCTCTACACCTGACTATCGTCTCCGGACCAACAGGCTACATACTCCCCAGTCCCCACCTCTATCACTTCGTACCATCCTGATTTTACAATCAAATTTGTTTGCGGCTTCAACTTTAAAGTTAATAAAAGCTTCAATCGCCTCATCTTTACTCCTTAACAAATAAAGAGTACAATACCGAGTAGAATCATAAAAAAAAGTAATTAAATACTTTTTTCCCACCTCTTGTTTGTACAAACTTGAAGTCACACACGTCAGTGTGAATAAGTTCTCGAGACTTGGTATTTCTTTCTACATAATGAAAGGGAGACTTAGTCAACTTTGCTTCAACGCAAACTTCACACTTATTTTTGTTAAACTCATTTACTTTAAGTAAATCAAGATTAACTAATCTTTTTATTGCATTTAGATTAACATGTCATAATCTACAATGCCATAAATCAGAACACTTAGTCAAGTAGGAGGAAGTAGCTTCATTTTCATTATTCTTGCCCTCATGGGGATCTTGGCGAATAGCCATTACAGATAGCTTGAAAAGGCCCTCAGAGAGGTAACATTTTCCTAGAAACACACCAAAATTAGACAGAATAAACTTGTCAGACTCAAACACTAGTCTAAAGCCTCGCTTAACTAGTATAGAGCCGGACACTAATTTTTTGCGGATATCGGGAACATGCAGCACCTTTCCAAAAGTGAGGTTCTTCCCGGAGCTCAACCTTAGCACCAAAGTACCATAGCCAACTACCTCGGACGAGTCTTGATTTCCCATATTGAGCTTCCTCCCTTGGTGAAGCGGCTTCGGTCACCACAAACATGTGTCGTGGCAGCGGTATCAATATACCATTTCCCTTCATTCTCCATGACATTTGCCTCTTCAGTGACGACGCCCGCAAGGTCGGCTTCTGTGAGATCTACCTCCAACATGTTGGATTGTCGAGCCCTCTTCTTCTTCGGCTTACAGCAGTCCTTCGACATGTGGCCGGACTTGCCACAGTTGTAGCAATCCCCTTCAAACTTGCGGGCTTGCACTTTGCCCTTCCCTTTGGGGTTGATGTTTGGACGCCCTCTTTTCATGTTGTTAGAGTTTCCACATTTCTCTACGAGGTTAACTCTAGGTTCCACGGGTGCTTTGCCCTTCCCATCTCGATTCCTCATGTCGGTCTCGATACGGAGCTTGACAACAAGATCCTCAAGCGTCATTTCCTTTCGCTTGTGCTTCAAATAGCTCTTGAAGTTCTTTCAGCTCGGTGGAAGCTTCTCTATTACGGTTGCCATAGTGAAAACATCTGACAAAAACATTCATTCAGCGTGGACGTCATGGACAATGAGTTGAAACTCTTGTAGTTGCTCCATGACCAGCCGAGAGTCCACCATTTTATAGTCCAAAAACTTGGTCACTACAAACTTCTTGGTACCTGCATTATCAGTACAATATTTCTTTTCAAGTGCCTCCCAAATTTCCTTGGAGGTGTTTACATTCGAGTACACGTTATACAAGCTATCCTCTAGTCCACTTAAAAAGAAAATTTTACAATAATAATCAGAGGTAAGCCAATTCTCATAAGCAATGCAGACTTCAACATTCGACTCAGATTCACTTGGAGGTGCAAGTACGTTCTCCCTCAAAATGGTAATGAACCCTAATGTTGACAAGTAGAACAACATCATTTGTTGCCACCTTTTGAAGTCAGTACCTCCAAACTTTGGTGACTTCTCGGCTGGTGGAAATACTCTAGACGAGTGTAGTGGTGCCGTCATCGTCGGGGTCGAGCCCCCTACCATAGCAAGATGGCTCACATTCCCAAAATTGACATTATTTTGCAAGGCAGAAGACATAGCAGTGAAGTTATATGTCGAGTTAGTGTCATTGGCATGGTTAAGTGCGATGCAGGCGTCAGTAGCGGCTGACATAGCAGCCAGAGTTGGATTTGGAAAAGTTGGAGTTGGAGTCGGGACAGACATCGGTGGGGTGGCATTGCTGGAGGAGGCAATGACGTTGGAAACATCGGCGAAGGTGGTGGAGACAGCGGCCGAGGTGGCGGCAGTAGCAACCGCGGCATTGTTGTTAGTGGCGGCAGAAGCAGCGACGGCGGCAGCGTCGGAGATGGCAGCAGATGAGAAAGACATGTTGCAGTTTTGTTCGTTTTTCGGTTAACTCCAAGCAATTTAGGTAAAGTACTTATTTTGTTTTGCGATTGTTGATTATACAAGTTGCTATTTGAATGAAATCCGGTAAGTCGAAAAATAAAAACAAACAGAATGCAGAATGGGAAACTTCGTTGAGTCGAGGAGTCCTCTGTCCGTAAGACGAAATACGCCCCGGTAGTGCTCTCGATTTTGGCGTATCGTCCCCAAAGATGAAACAACATTCGTCTTGAAGATTGCAGCACCGCAAGATCGTCGAGCTCCGGCGAACTGGACAAAGGCGAGGACAAGAGCTTCTGGACAGCCTAGAAACTTTAGAATGTTAATGTAGAGAATGCTTGAGATGTTGGTGCAGGTGTGTTGAAATGCAAGTGAAGATTGTCTATTTATTGGCATCTTCCGCCCAGGTGAAAGGTTGTTGGAGGTGCCAATTAAGGCAGGCGGACGTGGGGAAGGAAAGTGGAGAGGTGGAGACTTCCGAGCAGTCCTATTCCAGAGACTTCCAAAAGGAGACAATATGGTGTAGGAGAAGCACTGCACCACGAGCTGTCTTAGCCCTACAAGTACGAACTGAGCCAGTACACAAGTAGTCCACCACGCCCAATGCCAAAACCCACAAACCACCCAAAGGACCAATTGACATAATCCAAGTCCAAGTCCAAGGACAAGAACCGGAATCGGAGCCGGAGCCAGGCACGGAGCGGCACGGCGAGGCGGTCGGCGAAAAGGCTCGCGCGCATGAGCATGTGTGACCCAAGTCCACCACATGTCACTTTGTTATCTCCTTCAAGGTGGTAGAGAATTAAATACTTCAACGAACTTTACACATTAATCAATGTGGGACATTGATTAATGTAATAAATACCCAAAACCCGAATAAGGTAAGTTTCTCCACTTTAGGTAACGTATTAGTTTTGTTCCCCAAAACTTCGAGCCACTATTTCTCATTCACCGAAAATCGGAATCGAGAAATTAAGTACACTACAATTATTTACTCGAAACTTAGATCGACGCTATATATCTTAATTCACAAATCAGATATATATCAAGGCTCGAAACGGCAATCAAACGGGCTGAATTTTGCCCATGTCAAAATAGCATTAAATGCTAAATTAATTTCCATAATATATATATATATATATGTATATATATATATATATATATATATAGATATATAACGATTTTCCAACATGTAACACAACATGATATGAAAACGATATGAAAGAGGTGTTTTTGATTAAAATTAAAAGTTAGTGTATCCTGAAACGTGTGGGATATAATAATGAGAGTGCCGTGTTAGAGCATCTAATACATGTCCCACACATGTTAAAGATTTGTGGAGCGATCGTATTTTCTAGTACTCCATGTTATTCATTCCAATTGATCTTCTTCGGCCCAATATTGATGGATGGAAGGCTGTTTTCTAACGTCTCTATACAGTATTTCCTTCCAGCTCCCTCTTTGTTGGATTCTGTAGAAGAACTCTTACTTTTCTAAACATCGATTGTTTGCTTTCGTTTTCATGTTGAGCTTACTCCAACTCAGACATATTAAAAAAATAAAATAATTGGACTTATTCCTAAATTAGTGTTTGGGTAAAGTATCACTTCACAAATTCTTGGATCCGATTGACGGCTAACCTAATCAAGTATCACTCAATTATCAAGCAAAATGATCCTGTCCTTGATCATAGTTAGTTCTTTGCTTTTGTACCAAGCTAGTGTGTATATTATAGTTCAATTCTCATTTTCTTTTGACGCGGGAAACTCATACGTACTATATAATGCATGTGATGAGTACGTAGGAAAGGCAATAGTGCACTAGATTAATAATGCAAAATAGATACTTAGAAGTACAAAAAATGTAAGTTATTCAAAAAGAGAAGAAGACCACAACGTCAAATAATAGTCGTTGAGAAAATGTTGTGTTACATTATTTCTCCATCTATTTTTTCAACTAAATGACTTTTGAAAAAGAACACAATTTAAATCACCTAAAGTATGACCAAGTTAATTGAACGGGCATAATTGAGTGCAAAATGACCAAGCTTATGCAAGTTCAAGAGTCACAATCAACTAAATAAATGGTTTGAATTAAAGTCTCAATGGTAAGAATTACTAAATCGTAGTATAAGTTTATTACGAGAATAATACTACAGCAAGCGAAATCAATACCTATAAAGCTAAAGGAAAAAAAATTGATCACATGCAAAATATAAGAATTTCTACCACTAAATCACAAACACTTATTAAAAATAATACAACATACTTCAAGATTTTATCTTTGCCGATGGGGCAATGGCCCCCACTACCCTCCCTCTCTCTATGCCACTGCTTATACTGCGCTTTGTGGATATTCTCATGTAGTCATGTTAGATTGTTGGAAGGCTAAAGTCTATTATATTCAGAGACAGATACAAAGGTGCAACCGTCCTCAAATCATACTGAAACTTAATTTTTTTTATTGTAATTTTTTAATTCTCGCTCTTTAAAATTCAACACTTCGCTTCCCTTGAATCACAACACTCCCTCTCATAATTTTAGATCCGCCCCCATTTATACTAGTCTCATAATCGGACCCTGTTTCTTTACTCAATCTCGTTTTGAATCGTGATGAAGAATCAAGCGTGAGCATCATTACGCTTATTCCATAAGGTAAAATGATTAATATAGACAAACAATATTTATCATTTAATTAGTAGTATTTATTATCACTATGCCATGCCAACAATATTTAGAATTGAAGAATACAAATACATACAAGCTTACAAACAAGAAAAAACGAAACCCCAACGTTTTTCCCTAGGAAAATAAAAATATATATTTGTTTCTAGTAATTTTATCGTACATTATATGGCAGAAAATGCAAGGAGTCCAAATTGCAGCATGAAGCTTTGCTATTGCAGACATCGTTGGAATGATTCGGATTCCGCCGTTAAACCACCAGCAACCACCACTAGCGTGGTGGTCCTCAGAAAGTCCGATGGGGTGGCGGCGCGGCTATTGAGCGGCTTCGTGGCCGCCTTCTTTACCTCACTGGAACGGTGCAATTGCATAAATATTGCCACCAAAGATGATTACGATGATTCCGGTAGCTTGCCGTTGATCTCTGGTGACGCCATCTCTCTGGACGATGACCTCAGTTATACGGCCGACCGTGGGGAGGAAGAGGATCATCGTACCGTTGAGGATAAAAAGGATGTTGTCATTCACAAGTGAAAGCCCCATTCTTAATAGGTAATAATTAAATTATATTGTTAACGCCAAGAAATTGTAGTAATTAAGAAAAAAATTGATTACTATATATGTATATTATAAGATGCTCTTACAGTTGTAAAAGAGTTTTGTCTAGTTAGATTTAAAATAAGAACAGTTGAAACTAAAAAAGTTATGAATTTCTAAATTTCGTGAAAAATAAAAATAAAAATTCATTGAGAAATTAATATCACGAATTATCTATTATCTTTCAATAAGAATATATTAAAATAAAAATAAATCGAAACACATGATTTTTAGGCTTAGATTGACAAGGGGGAGGGATATTAATCTATTGTAAGAGAGAGAGAAAAGTGATTGACTGAGTCGCCAAACTTTCGCAGACTGAAGTGGATTTACGTTTTTCTTTTCCATGTGAGAAATGTGTCCGACATACGCTTGCTTGTGCCGCCCATGTTGCTAATTTGTTAATCGACATGATAATTAATTTTATTAAAATCTGATCCCATAATATGTAATTCAAAATTGGCTGCCAACTATTTATTAAAGTCCTAATTTCACGATTGATGATAAATTAATATTGTTCCTTCTTTTGTTTTATTCATTTTTTTAAATGAGGGATTTCTTTCCACTTTCCGTAAGACATACCAAAGCAATAAATCTTGGCACTAAAATATGTTAAAAAGTAGAAAGTATTGTAGGGTTTTGAAAAATATATCCTAAATCCAGTTAAGTTGATCTTATGGTGTAGAACTAATATTTTTTGTGGTTTCTTTTATACTAGGGGTTAGTGGAACAGTAATCCTTCCCCTCTAAAATGCAATATACGAGTGTGCATTTATTTTTATAAATTATAATTGTGTACACTATAGCTATAGTTTAGATTTCTAAACTCTAAAAATAACAGTTAATTTATACTCATATTTTAGGTTGGATAACAACTACTGTTCACGTTGCATCAAGATTTTCGTAAGTTTTGCAATTAAAAAGATTAGCTAGAAAATTATATAAATTCCACAACTTAACTTGTAAATCGGATTAATGTAGAATTTTTTTTTTAGTAGGCACGACAAGTCATGATCATCAATCAATTGATCGATTTTAATACTCTATTTAAAGGAATCTAATCACAGTTACGTGTTAATCATTCATAATTTTAGGAATTTATTATTGACTCACGACGGAAAACATGGTCTAGATCCAATCCCCCTAACCTGGGAGGATCATTTTTTTTTAATTATTATTATCAATTTCCTTTTCCGTAATAAGAAAAAAAGAAGACAAAAGCTAAAGACTGAAGAAAAAAATATGTGGCGAAATAGAATGCATGTGTTTTGATATGTTTGGGTTGTCGGCCTCGTGCTAACCATTTCCAATTCGACCATCATAAAGTTTAGGGTTAGTTTCTTAATTAAGGCTTCACGTTCTTATTAATTAGTTTGTTCCACTTAATTAAGCCCAGTTACTAATTAGTCTTAATTAGAGAATTTGTAATTATTTAGCTTCAATTTTAAGTTAATAATATTAAGTGTGTTTGAGCAAACATAGTCTGATTGGTATCCACTGTAAGCACCAAACCCAGATTACCTCGGATTGACACGTGTCTACGAGAATCCCACCTGTTTCTTCGTGACGAAGCTTAATGTAGGATCCACATGCTGATGTAAGCCGCCATTTGGTCTTTTCAGCCAACCGCGGCCCCCACCAACTAGTGCCGCCTGACTCAAAAGTTTCTAGCGAAATGACAAAAATGCCCACAGCTGGACCCACCGAACTGCCCATCGTTTCCCTTTAAAAACCGCTCTCCTGTCATTCAATTCTTCCCTTTTCCCCATTTCTCCTCTCCTACTCCCACTAAACTTTTCCGGCGATGTTGTCCGCTTTTCCGGCTACTCTCTCCGCCGACTCCTTCCTCGGGAACCCTTTTCCGTCCTTCGAACCGGGTTTCCCGCCATGGGAAATCCATGACCCTCCATTCCTCTTTCCTACACAAGATGAACCGCCAATTTTAAGCCCACCATCCTCCCAAGAACCGGTGAGTTCCAACTCCGGTTCGGACATACAAAACCAAACCCCGACTTCCGGTTCAGGTGATTCGAATTGCAACAAACCCAAAACTTTAAGTTCTGGTTCCGGTTCTGACGATGAGAACCGGGATAAGTTTAAAGTCAAACGGTCCGGTTGTAATGCGAAGTGCGTCGTAGACGAACGTAAGCATAGGCGTATGCTGTCGAACCGGGAGTCGGCGCGGCGGTCCCGCATGCGTAAACAGAAACACTTGGAGAACTTGAGGAACCAAGCGAACCGGCTTAAGCTTGGGAACCGGGAACAAACGAACCGGCTGCGGTTGATAGTTAATCAAACTCAACTGTTCCGCCACGAAAACGAATGCCTCCGGACCGAGGCGGCGGTACTCCGGCAAAGACTGTGGGACATGCGCCAAGTTCTGGTTGTCCGGCAGCTCCAGCAGATTTTGAATCCAATGCAAATGCAAAATAACCACCGCACTATATAATTTATAAGTTAATTAAATGGTTAATTAATTAGAAAAATCAACCTGATGAAGCGTTATTCTCTCTCCCCTCTCACACACACTCTCTCTCTCTCTCTCGCTTTAGTGCATATGAAAATTATAGCTAGTGGAAGGTAGGAAAGTAGGAATAATTTCGGACCAGTTGAGTGCATTATTTTGTAATTAGAGAGTCATTAGGTCTGGTTTATCTTTTAATTTAATATTTTATAAATATCCAAAGTACTTAAATTGCGTAGCATTTGTTTTCACATTTCACACAATGAAAGCCAAATTAATACTATGAGACGAGTAAAGCAAGTACGGAGCGACACTTGATACAATTAATGGAGAGAATAATGGTATAAATTATAA
Organism: Lavandula angustifolia; assembly: GCA_028984105.1. Taxonomy (NCBI): domain Eukaryota; kingdom Viridiplantae; phylum Streptophyta; class Magnoliopsida; order Lamiales; family Lamiaceae; genus Lavandula; species Lavandula angustifolia. Next base: position 4,408,009 of record CM054823.1, on the reverse strand, counting down.
TCAAATAGCTAGTGGAATAAAGCAAAAGCGTAGTTACTGAGATCGTCGTTTTTCAACGGCATTACGTTATCAGAACCAAGCTACTACACAGAAACTACTATGATCCCATCAATCTTAGAAAATCAATGTGTACTGAGGATTAAATAATTGATGTTATCAACTTTTAATATTAAAAACATTATATTGCATAATCATATAGCCATCTAGGGCCTGTGTGTATATTATGCTGGTAGGTCTAATGTCGCAATCGTTAGCATGATTAACTATCAGAAAATATGCATAGATGCCACTTTATTTATTATGCTAACAAAGACTTTTGCTTACAACATCGATTGATGGAGAATACATAGACTACAAACAAGATTTTGGTGAATTTATAAAGTTCATTAGGATAGAGTTGCTTAGCCAGGGTATATAACATATAACATCACATTTATTAAAAACGTAATTTAGTTCGCGAGTAGAAGGTAATCCCGATGTATTGAGGCAAAGTGGTTGTTCGAGTGTTTGTCTTGTTTAACAATATGTTATAAATGTTTAGGCGTGTTAGTGAATTACGAAGTAGAATAAGAACGTGTTTTTTTTTCTTAATTCTTTTCCATTTATGATCTTATTGTGATTAGTAGATTACACCTCACTATTATTTATTATAATTGTGGAAAAATCGTTTATCTTGTTTTAATCCTTTTATTTCAGCTGCGAAAAAAAACTTTGTAGGCAGGTTTTGATCTTTGTATTTATCTGTCGGGAGCGGCTTGTATGTATCACATTCGTATACCTTGTGTGTACCACACCATAAGGGTGTTGACATGTGGTATTTTTTCATAAAAAAAAGTAGATCACTTTTACCACACGTCATACCTTTGTAATGTGGTACACATAATAGTATACCAAAGTAATATACACAAACCTATGTGTTTAGGAGGAGGTTCAAATGGAACAATATGTTATCGTGTGAACGTGTGAACACTGCACTTTAAAGACAAATGTACTGCACTTTAAAGGCAAAAATACTGCATTTAAAGTGCAGTACTTAAAGTGCAATATATTTGTCTTTAAGTGCAGTGCGTAAAGTGCAGTATTAAAGTGCAGTATATTCACTTTGAAAGTGCAATACGTTTATCTTTAAAGCACAGTATTTACACGTTCACACGATAATAGTTGTTCATACGGGAACCACTATGAGATATAGTTCAAGTATGATAAAGTTTTACGTGAGAACCTGTAATCTTATGCATTCTTTCTCATGTCTTATTTATATCTCTTATGTATATATGAGAATCAGTAAATAAGACGAACTTATAGATAAAATTATGTAAGAGAATTTTGTTGAACACCTTCAATCCAAGTTAATCGGTAAATAAGACGAACTTTTTAAATTGATTCTTAATTCTAAGGTATATTTCTTACCATCTTATTAGATTTATTTATTTACATCTCACATTAATGTTAATACATAGGTCTCACGGAAACTACTATTTTGACATGAATGGCTTTCTATCGGCCAATTAGTTAGTAAAATAATATTTATATGTTAGTTTTGATTTATGTAAAATTGGATAGGAATTTCGTTTATTAGATAAACGATTGATTCTTAATTCGGTGATTTTTTTTTTTTTTTTTTTTGCAATCATTGTAGTTGGATGAAGGAACTTGGTAGCTTGACAAGCATATCTTGTACTTAATTATATATTAAATTTTCCTATCAAAAGAAAACGTAAACCACTATGTTGTTGCGATAATCTAAATCCACAACAGAAAAGAAGCTGGTTTAAAAAATTCATAATATTGGACAAAGAATCAATCAGAGGCTGCGAATGTGATACTTTTCGTGAACAAACAAGTCCTCAGATATCGAAGTATCAAAATCCACTTCTTTTCTAAATTACATTTCCTTCAATAAGAATGATTTATTTTCGATCGGTACATTTAAGGCTGAAACTTTAATCTTTTAATAATCAAATTGGGTTGATGCTTTATGATTTTAATTAAAGAAATAACTATTGGCCCATGAAGACGTCCTCAAAATTGACCCCTTAGCTTAGCTTAACACAATAAAAAATGCTCACATCACTTCCATTGTTTAATGTCATTTATTAACTAAAGTAATTAAGGCTAAACCATGATAAGTAATGGATTTGTGGTAACTAATAAAAGGTATTTATGTGGAGGTCCGACGGATATTCCCTATTATGTGGTTGTTTGATTGCTTTTCTTTTTAGGGTCAAATCAAATGCATTAAATCTATATACTATTATCTTTATTCACTTTGCCTATGAACTATTAATTTTTTGTGTTTTGTCCTAAATCATGAATATATGGATTTCGTCACATAAACTATTTAATTTATTGCAGAAAATAAATTTTTAACAAAATTTTCAGTTTTATGTGCAAAGTTAAAGGTAACATCGCACTAACGTAAAACTTTATGCGAATTATCACACGGACTATTACTTGTGTGATAATTAAAGATGACATTATCCTAACTTTGCACGTGTAGTTGAAACTTTTTTTTTTAGAAATTACTTTTTAGAACAAATTAATAGTTCAAGGAGCAATCACATAATCAAATAATTTAGAGAAAAAAATTTCACATTTTCATAATTTAGGAGACAAAACAGAAAAAAATAATATTAAAAAAAGTTTAATGTTTTTAACACTTCCTTTTAAGTAAATTCAGAAATCGCTACATGATATTGACACTAGAAGATGTCACCCTATAGCAGTATTATTATTGTAATAACAAAATATTTCTTCCTTTCTTTGCATTTAAGTTAACAAAAGAGAGGATCTGGACTGTTAAGGGGAATCCCAAGTAGACATAATCTTCAAAGAGAAACTGAAGGATGTGTAAGTTTTGCATAGTTCTTGTTAACCTCAACGTGTCACACTCTGATCTAACAATTGAAAACTCTCAAATTGCATTTCTTCAACTAAAATAGTACTCCCTCCGTTTCTTTATTAATGTCTAGTTGAGAATCGGCACGGAAATTAAGGTAGTGGGTGTATTAATGAGTTTAAATTGTATTAATAAATTGGCACGGTTTTCGATGAATGATTGGTGTGAATTTATCTAAATGTTATTAAGGCATAGTTTAAGCATTTGATTTATTTTTTTATTATTTTTTTTATGTTGTAATAAAAGAAATAATCTAAAGTTTTCAAAAAGTTAAAAATTAAAATTTTCTACGTTCGGAGCGGAGCGGAATCGTGCAAAAGAGAAACTTTTGGAGAGAGAAAGTGTATAAGAAAATGAGATGGATAATAAATAATGAGGGGCCACCTCATATTGGGTTGATAGTGAGAATTTGCCATTTTAGGAAAGTAGACATTAATAATGAAACAGCCTAAAATGGTAAGGTAGACATCAATAAAGAAACGGAGGGAGTATAATTTACCAAAGATGAGCTAAAATTGAAGCATAATATATAATCAAGACAAGTAAGAGACTACATAAATCTTACATTAAAACAAATTAGCAAGCTGCAGTAGATTCAGTCTGGTAACAAGAAAGAAAAAAAGTTAAAAATAAGAGACAATTTGATAAGCCACACAGATAGTTATTGTCATCACCAACGCAATTTGCCTTGGTCCTCCTCCTTGTTTCAACTCCACCGTTGCTCTTCCACGCCGGAATTACGCCTACAGAGACGGAATAGTTGTGGAACGAACGAGGGCCGAACCAAGCAGGTCGTTGCAGAGACTAACGTCAGACTTCTTGTTGTCCGCGCTCGTCGGACTGCCCCCAGAACTACTGTTAGAAAGGGTCGATTTCTGCAGAACACCAGTTGGAGATGATCCGAGATGAGGGCTACTTCTGCAGGCTTTCGGATATGTGGAACTCGAACCCACCTCTGCACCATTAGTTGTGCTAGTCAAGACTTCTCCCAATGGTCCTCCCATTGAGTTCCCCCAAATAATAGGAGCCCATGGTGACTGCTTATCAACTGGTTGTCTGATATCACGGCTCATGCCTAGGCTCATATGGATGGGGTCGACGTCGTGGGAGAGCCTCAGAGTGGAGAGAGGAGATTTCTCGAGTGCTTGGGAACTGGACGGAGATGAGAAATCTGAGGCAATGGGGATGGACATTGAAAGCTGAGTCCAGTCTGATTTCAGTTCTTCCGGCCATGAACTTGAGGCACGATCCGACTGATCTTTAGGCCAATCATCAATAAAATGGTGAACTGGGTTTGCCGCTTTTGTGTTGAGTCTCATTAAAGAATCTGAGTTACTGCCGTTCATGTATGATACTTTTTCAGAAGGATTGAGCAGACAATCAGAGGAGACAATACCGAACTCCGATTCATCAAATGGAATGTGTTGCTTCTGAATGGCGAACAGAGGAGCATCTTTAGACTTCAGACCAGTTGGTGGTGGTATCAAAGAGAGGCCTTGAGATCTGCCAGTGAATAGTATTTTTTTGTGAGTAACGAAACATGTTGATTTCTAGCCACAAAGTCAACTTGTTTATACCTAATAGATAGATACTAAAGCCAGCATTTATCACTAAAGAAAAATGTATGCCTTATAACTATCTACCTGCTAACAAGATGGTCAGTAGAAGCAGTGGCAGCATTAGGCTGCAAGGAAGTGAATGGATGTTGAATCGTATTACGGGTGTTGGACGTGTTGCTGCTGGACATCACTGATGCTGATGAGGAAGAAGCAACCGACGCCACCTTTGAAGCAGTGGATCCAGAGACAGCATGGCCAGCATGGCCTTCCACAGGCTTTCTTGAACGATGGCGGCCCCTATTGATGTGTCTTTCACAGTATTTCTGATCAGGAACAGCATCTCTCGAGCACCGCCATTTCTTTCCATCTGTTCTTCTACACCTCCCTGGCTCAGGATCATTGCTGCCAGAGAAGCCTAGATGGAAAGGACCCCACCCCACTGCACGACCGTAGACAGCAGCTAGTGAGTCTAAACTCTCAAAAACCAAGTAAAAGAATCTGATCATCTCTACAAGCTATTCATTATACTTCTCGTACTGCAACTACGGTTTATCCAGTGAGAAATCCAAACAAAGGAACAACTACAGTAATAGTTAAAGTGCCATACTCTTAACTGGATGAGAAACTTGCATACATATGCATAAGAAAACTTGCTTAACTACAAAGACTCAAACAGGTAAGAGCAGTGAGATTATAAATTTATAATTAGGTCGATGAAATTGAAGAAGCATACAGAAATTGGAGGCATAAGGTGATCCGTATGAGTAGATGGATCTCTTAAGAGGCACAAGTAAGTTGGAAGGGACAGGGACATTTGCAACAATGTGTTTATAGATCAAAGCCTGGTGTTCCAGCTCCATCCATTGCGATGGAGTAAATGGCCCTTTCAATCTTGAAAATGCCCCACCAACGCCTCCACTTAACCTGCCGCCTAGAAGCAAGAAACAAGACACAAATTGGATTCTTTTTCTCTCTTCAAACAGGGTCTAGCATACAAACCTTAAAACGTAAGACACAAAGTATTATGTGCACATAACATTTCAATACAATATTACAACGCATATAAACTTGTTATTCTGTTAGTACCAACAATGGATGTCAACACCAACTCATAATCTAGGAGTACAATTTGACGATAATCCTAATACCATTCTTTTTTTCACCAGGACAAGACTCAAAACATCTTACCTAAAGATGCTACAGTAAAAGATAACACCATAAACGGAATCTCCGACAAATAATCCTTATCCTCAACGTTATACGAACAAATGTGTCTCCCAAATCGCAGAGCAAACAGTTAAGAAGAACAAACACTCAGCATAAACTCAATAAACAAACCAGCATTGAAAATCACATCTTTTTCGGCCCAACTACAAAATACTATTCAAAAAACAATATCAAGAAAAACAAGCAAGCATTTGTTCTGTCTATCACGACGTACCTCCACCTCCGGCGTTGCTCTCATCCTGGCACATCGAAAAGGCTATACTCCTGCCGCCGCCGCAGTGGGGCGCCGAAGAAGAAAAGGAAAGCATCTTCTGGCCATCGTCCGGCGGCCAGAGATTGGATCTCCCTAAGGCGGCTAAACTGGAGGATAAATCAGCTTCACCGGGCTTCAGCATTTTGTTTGATTTCCAGCAATCTTCAGCAAGCTCAGATCTTTTGTGCTTGAGATTCACAGATCCGTGTCCCTTTTCATCTCTGGGCTCAGCTAGATTAAGCGAATCTTGCTTGTGACTCACCACCCCAAAATCCATTTTCTTGAAATATGAACAAGCTTACTGGCTTATCCCCACACAACAGCATGAGTTCATCTCAAGCAACTTCTAAGAAAAAGTGAAATTCTCCTCTAAGAGAGAGAGAGAGAGAGAGAGAGAGAGGACGCTGCTTATGGAAGAGTTCACAGATTTTCTTTTCAATTTTATTTATATTTTATGAGAGAGAGTTTTTTATTTAAAAAGAGTAGACTATATATGTATCTATCTCTAGAATACTCTTTGTTGTATGAAATTATTTTTAGAGTCCATTTCTCGTGTAGATAACTCGTTATTTGCAGGTAAAAATAATACATACATTGATGCGATATGTCTTGGATAGATCATGGCCATGTCCGGGCATTTGTGTGTAGAAGCACTAGAATACTATCGAATTCTTAGATATATATCTATTTTAATTAAAAATTGCAAGAAGTCGAACATTGTTATAAACTAAATGGAACGAAAGAATAAAAGAGAGAGCGGGAATGAGATGTGTATTATTATGAGGGTGGAGACCTCTATTTATAGAGTACAAGATGGGCTCATGGGTTTTTAGGGTTTACATGGTCATCACAACATATGGTAAGTATATATATAAAATATATTTACAACACTCCCCCTTGATTGACCATTCCTAAAAGAAACTGTTGCCTCGTTAAAACCTTGCCAGAAAAACCCATTGGGATAAAAATTGGTCGAAGGAAAAAGAGTACAGCTGCTCCACCTCAATATAGTCATTCTTGATCCTTGAGTCGGTGCATATCGATCTTGTGTACCAACTTCTTGAATGTTGACGTTGGTAATGCATTTGTAAAAGAATCCGCTAGGATGTCACTTGAGCGAATTTGTTGGATGTTGATGCCGCCACTCCTTTGGAGATCATGTATTCCATTGTCTCTTTTATGAATCAATCTCAATGACTCATTTACTTGTGTGTTGCATTGGATGCCTCGTTAAAAACCTTAACTAAGAAAACTCTTTGGGAAAAAACTTAGAAAGAAAAAAAGAGTACAATCATTTGACCTTCAGGGTCTTTGACCTTTAGGAGTCAGTCTAATCTTCAGGATTATTTACAATTTGTTACTCCCCCTCAAGATAACAATCTTCAAGGTTATCTTCAAGGTCTACACTAATATGTGCAACACAAGTTTAATTATCAGCATAGATAATAACATGAAATATGTCAATATATCATTACTCTCATAAATAGACCAATATCATATTTATCTCGAAAATAACAAAGGATAGTCAACACTATTTCAAATTATCCAATTGCACATAATTAAGGAACTTCTAGTCCTCGTCCTTGTTATCTTCTATAGGTCCAAATGAGTTTCTATCCACTTTAACTGATTGAATCAAGCATGTGGATCCGATACAATAAAATCTCTTTAAAGACCTTTCAAGGTAGGTTGACAAGCGTAACTCCATCAGGGAGATACTCGATCTACAGGTCGAGACAATTATTACTTCAACCCAAGTATTTTGATTCGAACTTCGTCTTTAAGCATGAGTTGATTTCATCAAGTACTTTTGTACATAATGATTCACATATCCTCTTCAGGAGGAATTTGGAGTGATGTGTTCTAATTTTGTATTCCGCGGACTTCTTATCTCTTAGCACCAATAAATCTCTCACGCTTCTGGCGCTAATTAGAATCAATTGATTTATATTTTCTATGATGAACTTCAGTTCTTTCATGGTGCATATACAACAGGTATATGAGATTTTAGTCACTCATTTTGCACTAAATAACTTGATGAACTTCTGGTTCATAATGTGTAATCTAAATAATTAATCCAACGAGATATTTGCGGCATTCAATCTTTATATTTCATATCTCCCCCTAATGCCGACAAGGATGTGAGTTGGATATTAAAATCAACATATCAATGAATAAAATAATTCATAATGATTTGCTCTATATATGTAAGTATTAGGACGGAGTATACATATAAGTATTATGCTCTTCAGGAGTTTTAATCAAACTCAAGTCATTATTTATGTACCCTTCTGTCAAGGAATACTCGTCCTTCTTATTATATCATATATGGTTGTACTATTTCAGCCCTTACAATGACTTTTGCAGTCTAATTGACAACATCTTTTTGACTTACATACTTTGACCAAGTTAAATCCTTCAGGGATATGTCACTATTTAGTGAATCATATTGATAATTATTTACTACATCCATAAGGCACATAGCAAGCCTTTTGTGATATAAGTTGAGTAATCAAATATAATGGCATCTATTATAGGAGAGTACATAATTAATTCCCAGTCTATGAGAGAAAATTATGTTACGAGTATTGTCCTATATCTCGTAAATTTTTCATTTCTCTATGTAACAAAGACACATTTATATCCTTCGGGGATATACTTTCCGGATTTTGAAACTACAGGTCCAAATATTTTCGGCTTTCTATGGAATATTAATTCACCTTATATGACTTCATTCCTCTTTGGCCAATTATTTCAATCTTGACAATCTCTTATTAGATCGTCATTGAGGATCCTCTTTTTTCATTTCAAGAGTCATATTAAAAGGCGCAAATACCGTTGTGCGTCCACGACGATATTTGATCTCTCTAATATTTTGAGATCTCATTATTTTCAGACGCTTGTAGTTCTTCAGGAACTTTATTTGATTGATTAATCATTATCGTCAGTGTTTGGTTCATATGTTGTGTCCCTTTTCTTAGACACAAAATTTCTTTTAGAACCAATTGGTCGACCATATTTGTGACGAACTTTTAATGCATTTGCTGTCATTTATACTTGTCCTTCAGGGACATGAAATCTTGTTGGGGGTATTTGCAGCAAATGTATGACATTGTCACTTCTTTTATATACATACTAAAGCATCAAGAAGTTGACTCACAATTTTTTGCAAGTGAATCTTTTGACTTCTTGTTCACATTGATTACTTCTGTAATCCAAATGTGACTAGTTTGTTCTTGTGCTTTTTGTTGGATGTAGATTTCACATTGATTACTTCAGGAATCCAAATGTGACATATGTTCCACCTAATGTTGGGAACGTTATTTTATCATAATAACAATCTTCTTGTGAGACTCGTTTTTATACGTACAAAACTATTGATTATGCACATGAGCAACTAAGTGTTGAATCTCAATTCCAAAGTAATATAATATAAGTCATCTTCAGGAGGAACTTAGAGTTTAATAAACTTGCTAGCTTTATCAAGACAATTCTTCTTGAGGGAATTGAGTTCTTTATTGTTTGAACTATTAGTTCTAGCAATTGCTTTATTTCTTCTAGAAGTCAAGCATTCATGAAAATCAATGTAAAGATTCTTCAGGATCTCTATTTGCACTCAGATAAATTTTTAATTATGTTGCGCATGATAGTTGCTCGTAAATGTGCAAACCTCTCATGTCAAAGCATAAAGCCCTTTGAACTTCCGGTTCATGACATGGTTTTTCTCACTTGTTTTTATAAATGTGTAATACATTTAAAATGGCAGTGTGATAACATTTCTTTTGTTAGCTTCTGGCTAAATGCAAAAGAATCACTACCTTCTTATATAATTTCAATATGGTATCCATTGTAACGGATATCCTTAAAACTTAGTAAGTTCCTTCTAGACTTACTAAAGTAAAGGGCAAACTCAATAGTTGATTTCGTATCGTTTGATAAAATGACACATGCTCTTCTGGAGCATTCAATAATTCCGATGCACTAGATTTGAAAATCTTGCAATTTAGGATGCATATACTCGTATCGAGTTTTAGGGAGGACAATCAATTATGTCTTTAAGCAATCCTACTGGGATGCTTCATTTCTATTGTCTCTCTCATGCCCTCTTATTGGCAGATGAACATCGATATCAATAGTGCATTAATGTCAACAAGACATAAATAATGTTTTTCATTCAAGAATAAATATATCATCGAAAATGTGAGTTGCTCTTTAAGAGCATTTAATATTCTTCTGGAATATAAAATGATGCTACTTCAGGAGCAAAAGTTGAGGCATTTCCACAAATATGTGATAGTAATGTTAATATCACCATATGATCATTCTTCAGGAATGTAATTGTGCTACTTCCAGAGCAACAATTTAGTTTCATGATAAGCGAAATCAATGAATTGCAAATTTTGAGATCTACCGGATCTCACATCTATTCTTGAAAAGAAAATAAACCATAATAGGATATTGGAAATGCAAATTGTCATTCAAAGAGGAGCTCTTGCTACCACTCCATATAATTAGGTAATATTTTAAATTACAACAAACCTTTAGAGATACATTGTTCTTTAGGAACATGTAATATTAATCAAGAATATTAATTATGCTACTTCAGGAGCAACAATTAAAGTACGGTTATTGCGATATATGATTTCAAAATGACAAGTTTTAGTTGTTCCAAGAACATGTAGAGTTAATTGTGCTACTTCAAGAGCAACAATTAAAGTTATGAACATATAACTTTTGTCAAAATCAAAAGCTTGAATTGTTCTTCAAGAACATGTAGCATTCTTCAGGAGTACAAATTGTGCTACTTCGGGAGCAACAACAATAACAATCAAGATTCAAGATTCGCTCATCAATAAGACATATTATATGAATTGTTCATCAAAAGTACATAATATTCTTCAGGAATATTAATTGTGTGCTGCTTCAGGAGCACCAAATTAAGATTGTATGTATATATAGATGTAAATATTATATAGTATGCAACAAAAAAAAACAGAGGTATATAAAAATAATAGATAATATTAATAACTCTTTAAGAGTATGTAATATTCTTCAGGAATATTAACTTATGCTACTTATGGAGCAACAATTGAGTTATTTCAATAAATTTGAATTGCTCTTTAAGAGCATATGATATTCTTAGGAATATGGATTGTGCTACTTCAGGAGCAACAATCTAGATTCAACATTAAACAAATAAATAACAAACAAACAAATAAATAAAAGGGTAAAATAAATGCTCTTCAAGAGCATGTAATATTCTTCGGGAATATTGATTGTGCTACTTCTGGAGCAACAATTTAAGTTAAAAATATGTTTTGGAATTGCTCTTCAAGAGCATATAATATTCTTCAAGAATATTAAATTGTGTTACTTCTGCAGCAACAATTAAATCATTTTAATAAGTGTCAATTGCTCTTTAAGAGCATGAAATATTATTCAGGAATATAAATTGTGCTACTTCATGAGCAACAATTAATTTATATATATATGAGGACATCTCACAAAATATGAATATAGATTTGATAAAGTGAACAAATACATACACATGTACTGATATACATCATTAATTTGAAGTATCTATGATCAACAAAAATATGGACAAAAGAATAAGAATATTGAGAGCCATCGGCGACAATCATTAACCGAATTTAATAAAATTTCATTAAATAGTATTTCAATTAAATCTAAATCAGTGTAACAATTATAGTCATTCCAAAATCAACACCATAAATATAATTTTTAACCAAGCATCACATAAATCAATTCAGCACATGCAATTAGAAGGAAAATATCACGACTGTTGAAGTATGAACATGAAGTCACAGTAGATGATGAGGTTTACAACATCATGGGCGCATTCTACACTGCAACGTTTTCTGACCAAACCGATCTCTAGTCCTCATTTTTAATAGGATAAATATATTAATATATTCCAAATTACATAGAATAATTTACATTACTTATAAATAATTAAATATATTGAATTTTGTGTAAATAAGATCCACGGGCAATAATTTGATACATACCAATAGAATTTTTGAAACCTCATTCCACGAGCAATTCTTTCTCCTTACCTTAGAACGATCGTGCTGATAACGTGTTATAAACTAAATGGAACGAAAGAATAAAAGAGAAAGCGGGAATGAGATGTGTATTATTATGAGGGTGGAGACCTCTATTTATAGAGTACAAGATGGGCTCATGGGCTTTTAGGGTTTACATGGTCATCACAACATATGGTAAGTATATATATAAAATATATTTACAACAAACATCAATTTATAACACAAAGTACAAAGTATTTTAATTATAAATATTTTAGTTACACCAATAGGAAAGTAATTTTACTCGAATAATTGATTTTTACTCGTTGGTATCGGTTTAAAAGAAAGTAATTGATTTTTTTTTCGTTTTTAAACCTTTAATGTCAACTTTGCCCATTTTTAGTCCTTTAATGTTGACTATGTCCATTTTCAGTCCTTTAATTTAGCTTATGTTCAATTTCAGTCCTTTATTGTGTTTGTCCGATTTTGGTCCTGTAAGTTTAAACAATGTCCAATTTTAGTCCTTTATCTTTCGTACCTGTCCAATTTTGGTCATCCGGGAGAGTGTAATACACGCGCCGGCTCCTATTCAACAATTTCAAAAATAGGACCAGAAAGGGACAAGTATAAGAGATAAAGGATCAAAATCGGACAACGCCACAATAAAGGACCAAAATCGGACAAGAGCCACAATAAAGGACCGATTTTGACATTTTCTCTCTCGTTCTTGGACGTGTCATTAGTTCATATACATCTAATTAAAGTAGGATGTTTTTACTAAAATATCCTTAATAGTGTACAAGATTTCTTCCTTCGTCTTCGTCCGACTATTTATGTCTCACGGATTTCTGACTCATTTTCCAATTTAAAAAAATAATTATCATCATATTTTCTATTTTATCATTTTCTCTGTACTATTTTCTCCTACTTTATCATTTTCTTCCTCTTATTTTATTATCTATTTTCACTCATCTTCTTTCTCATATTTTATTATCTAGTCTCTTAATTTTCATGCTAAAAAGAAGTGGGCATAAAATAATAGAATGGAGATAGTATATGATAGCAAAATATTTTGTCTTGTAATTTAAGCAGGGTCTTGTAATGTGATGGGTTTATTTCTAGACTTAAAACGAACAGAAACCACTTTATTATAACCTTACGGGATTAAGACGGGCAGAAATAAAATTAAATAATAAAAAATGAAATTTTCTCTAAAATATTGAACATCAATTAATGCAGATAATATAATTCGTATATTGAAAAACTTGGCCTTTTTATAGTATATTTCATGGATAAGAACTTCCAAAGAAGTAAATGTCATTAAATTCATCACGTGACATTCAAGAATGTAGAATTTGACACACATGCTGAAAAGTTGATCAAGGCAAAAAAAATTTATGGAAAAACACGAGGGGATTTGGGTTTAAACATCGAACCGTGTCGTGTTAGTAATGTCCCATAATTCAGTCCAAGTACAATACATGTGCATTTAAAATGTTTGTGACTTTTCTTACTCAACTATTTGCGACATCAATTGAGATTGTACCATGTTGATTATCCTAATACCACAATCAATTTTTTTCTAATCAAAATTACGAGTTCGAATCCCATTAACACATTATGTAACATATATATACATTAGAACTGTTAAGAATATCGTGAGTGATAGAATAATGGATGGAGCCATGTTAGTTTCAAATATTGAATATGAACTTTATAATTTTTATAATATTCAATCTACTTAGAAATATTCTCCGCTAAACAATAAAATTCCACAAATTGGCAATCAGATGTCATTCTTTTACTAGCATGTATGTTCAAATTTTCTTTTGAGAATTCTTATTTTAGTATAAACTAGGATAGCACACGTGCTACACACGGAAAAGTTCTAATTGATTTAGATATTGCAAATTTTACTCCTTTAGCAATTGATTTAGATATTGCAAATTTTAAAATTTTCAACAGAAGATAGTATAATATGATTTGTTCAGATTTACTAATTTGCAATGCAATACATGGACATTGATGTTATGACACCTCAATCTACTGAAAGAAATTTTCATTTACACGCAATATTACTCAACACATATTAGAGTATTAACATCCCGCAAACTCATATTAATGATACCAAAACTATGCCATGTCGATCCGAAATGTTCAATTCTCGATTTTAAACTTCATTTTGAGTTGGAGTCTTCAATAATGGAAACAACACAAACAATAACAAAAAAAAAAAGAACGAAGATCAAATGCCCCATTGAAAATTAATTGTGAAAATAATGATGAATAAACAATTCAAGGAAAAAGTGGGTTACCTTCTTAAGTTAATCCATGGTGGGAGTTTCGGCGATATGGATATAGTTGTATTGACATTGGTCTCACTCCATCTATCAAAAACCATCATGGCATTGGTCTTTTCCTTTGGAAGTTTTTGGTGATAGTCCAACTTCCATGACACCCATCTAAAATATGTCAATATTCCAATAAAACTCCAATCTTGACAAATCGACACACACTATATCAAATCTAAAACATAAAAACTTGCGATTCAGATTAAAACAACTATATACATATATACATACATGCAACAATAATTACGATTAAAGAGAAAAACAATCCATATACTGTTCATGAAAATAAACAGAATGAAGAAAAAAATAGGGAACATAAAATGAGAGTAGACAGATAGTAAAAACTGAAATCATCGCCCGAAAAACCAATAAAAAATAAAATTTAAACGAAAAATGAAGCAGAAGCCGTAAATTTGCAGACCTGCTGGAAAAGACTCGGGTGTTTGAAGTTTACGGGATCTAGAGAGTAATCTCCTGAAACTGAAATCGACGAAGGTCGGTGGGGAGGTCGCGAGGGACGGGATGGCATCTTCTATGCATCAGAACTTGAGAGCTATTGAAGGTAGGAGCTTCATTCAGGCTGCAGGGGCGAAACGAAAGGAGAAGAGAAGGAGGCTGAGAAAGAAAGACGGACGCAAATGAGAAGACATTGGGACGATAGAGCTGCAATCATTACCGAGAGTGCCCTCAATTTTGATGTGCTAAATTCCATATTTAGCCTTCAATTCAGAGAAATTGTTAAATTATGCAATTGAAATTACATGAATTGTAAAGAAATGGTGAGTAATGCAATTCAAATAATTGCAATTGATTGGAAATTAATTGCAATTGAAACATTGATGTTTAATGTAAGTTAAAATTATATATATATATATATATATATATATATATATATATATATATATATGAGGAATAATAAATGGTTGTGGAATTTGGAAGAAAAAAACGGACGAAATCAATTGTAATTATTTGTTCCTTATTCTTTAATGTGACTTACTGGGAAATGTACAAATTTTGAATAAAATTGTGAGAAATGTAATAAATCATAACATGATTTGTGGCATTGAGAAAGTCTTGATTCTAAAAAAATTATTATTTTGCAAAAATATTTTTTCTAAAGTTGAAATTCAGTATATGAAAAATGCATATAATCATGATTTTGTGGCATTGATAAAGTTTATATTCTATATTGATTTATGTTAGTTTCAAAAACTTAATTTTCTAGATGAGTTATAGTATATATGATTTGAAATTAGATTAGGATATTTATTGATTATATGATTTATTTTTGTTGGAGTATATTATGAGAAATAATATTATGATCTCATAAATAAATAAATGACGATTGAT
Organism: Lavandula angustifolia; assembly: GCA_028984105.1. Taxonomy (NCBI): domain Eukaryota; kingdom Viridiplantae; phylum Streptophyta; class Magnoliopsida; order Lamiales; family Lamiaceae; genus Lavandula; species Lavandula angustifolia. Next base: position 4,392,323 of record CM054823.1, on the reverse strand, counting down.
TTTAGACGGGCTATCATTTTATGCATTATGCATTACAATACTTGATTCAGTATATTTGTGCTGTCAAATAAAAATACATAGGTTTTAAGAATATTTTTGATTTTCGATATGTTAAGTAAAAGTAAGAGTTTTTAATAAATAAAATAAAAAATATATATTCCTACTATAAAGTCTAAGAAATTGAGCTTAAAAAAATTCATAACCAATTTAAATACTTTAAACTAAAAATAAGAAATAGATAAAATAGATTTGATTAAATTAAATTAAAATTGTTTAGTTGACATATAGGATTATAAGAAATGTATTTGATTTGATTTGAAATCGGATGAAAGATTATATGAAATTGGATTGAATTAAAATTGGGAATTGAGAATTGTAATTGGATTGAAATTAAAAAAGGCAAAAGGTAAATGAAGGCTTAAAATCAATTGGAATAAGATTAATTGCAATTGAATTGCAATCTATTCGAATTGAAACCATTGAATTTTTATATATATAAAAAGATGCCCAAATGTTCCATAGGTAGACTAAGAACACTAACAAATTTCATTCCTCACTCTCCCCTTTTCTTTTTGTCTTTGATGTGTCGATTTTATACTACTCGAATTACCCAGTTCTAACGCTCTACTTGTCCAAGTTGAGGGTATTTACTGTCCAGAAGCGCAGATTTGTAGCATATTCTAGTCGATGATGATGTAGAGGAGATGAGCTGATTTAGAGCTGATGTGGTGGTGATTTGGCGAGATTTTAGAGCCAAAACGGGATTTGGAACGAGAAGGAAAGAATTCTTGAGGATATGATAAGACTTGAAGATATTTTAGGGCAAAAGATATATTTGGAAGATTGAAATAAGGGAATATTTGTCCTAGATATCCTTTCTTGAAGATCAAGCCAATGAAGATCTATATAAGGGGCTGGAGGCGCACGAATTCTACATCCATTCTCAACCACTTTTTCTATGATTTTCGAGCAACCTTCGTTCCAAAGTCCCGTAGTTTAGGTTTAGATTTCGGCTTAAGAACACAAACACTTTTTAATCGCTTTCTTAGTTTAGTTTTCAGATTCTTGTTTTACATACTTTGAAGATTTCAGATTTCAGACTTTCGTTTTATTCATCGTTCAAGTTTTTGGTATTTTTTGCTTTTAAGTTTCGTACTTTATTTACGTTGCATGACTTTAGATTTCCGTATTTTATTTTCTGTTTTGATCATGTTCGTTATTATGTTCTGTTTGTCTAAGTTAAGTATGTGTAAGCTAATATGTTCAAGGCTCGGCAAGAGTAGCAAGTATGAGATGCAAAACTTTGTGAGATCTAATTGGATGTAGTAATTAAAGACTAGGGTTCCGACTTAATTCGGGTTAGAAAGATTTAATTGGATTAACTTAAACCTGATCAATTTAAGTTATGAAATTTTATGCTAGATTGTTCAACAACTTAGGTGGCGAAGCAATCATACCGGTAGTCCAATTAAGTAGGGTAATTGTCTATGTCAGATTGTTCAACAATGATAGAGATTAAAATTGGGTTCCTTCATCGTAATGTTATTTAAACATTAAATCTAGAGTTGTTCAACAAACTAGGTTGTGGTTAGGTTAGGGAGTAATTGGATGATTGTTTAACAAGTCATTACCGACTAAGTAAGTAGGAATTGGAGTATGTACGTGTCTAATATTGTATCCTATAACTGGTTGATTCTAGTAATTAATTAATTATATGCATCATTAATCGAAGTAGTTATCTCATATAAATTACTTGAGCTGAGTTCGCTTCCTTTATTTATTTGTTTTCTCTATTTATTTTTGTACTATTTTAATTTTCTTTGCCTAGCTAGTAAACCCAAAGTTTATGCGTGGTGACATCACCAAAACTTGATTAAAAAGATAGATAAAGTTGATTTCCACTGTTCTTTGAGTTCGACCATGTTCTATACTAACTACAAAATTCTGAGTGTGTGCAGAAATTTTATTTTGTGTGAAAACAGTGATCACCAATCTTCCAGAAAGCTTCAATGAAACAAAGATTATTTGAAAGCTTCAATGAAATACTTGTTTACGGCTTTTGAAAATTCATTAGATTGTTATCTTCTTTTAAGTGAATCTTTTTTGAGTAATTATCAACCACATAGACATATTACAGTTAAAACTTCAATAAAGTAATATTCGATAAAGTAATAATCTCGCTAAAATAATAATTTCTTCTGATCCCCATATGAGTCAATGCACTAAAATAATGTTCGATAAAATAATAATCTCGTTAAATAAATATTTTTTCTTAGTCCCAATGTTATTACTTTATCGAGGTTTAACTGTAATTGATTAATATTTGATAGTTCAAATCACATAAGATGTAATATATCGAAGTTCTAGCTTAAAAATCAGCGATGATATATTTTTTTCCGTACGCTTTACGTAACTCTTATTAAGAATCCCGACTACTTCCCTGAGTAGAATGTAGTACTAAAACATACTCCTTCTGTTCCGGATGAAACGTTCTATTTCTTTTCGGCGAGGTTATTTATGCGGTGGACTTTTGTGTGTTATTAGAAAGAGAGAGAGATGTGAATGGTGACCACAAAAAAGTAATTTTTGTAAGACAATTTTTTTTTTAAGAAATAGGACATTTGGGACAACCAAAAAATAGAATTAAGAACGTTTAATGTGGGACATAGAGAGTATAAAAGAAACCCCAAATTATAATTTTGAATTTTTGAAGAAAGAAACATATTAAAACTTCGGTTTTACTCAATTCCACTTTATGGCTACCGTGTTGCTTCCGTACAAAATTTCTTGATCCTCTTGGCGTAAGAAATGCATTCCACGTGGGGGCAGAACTGTAATTTGTGTATCAGGTTTATACTCGTACATCTTTTGGGTTTCAACTCTACGCATCCACGTGACCTAATAATATAATAATTCGAAAAGTGGCGACATTTTTTATTCTTTTGGAAATATTCGGTATTTTTTCCTGTGACGTAATTTGATTTATTTATTATTTTACCGTTACGAATCTTTGATCACTAAAATGTAATTAGATTTCTTTTCCATTTTATGATTTTAATAGAAAATTTAGAAAAAACAAAAGTTGAAAAATAGATAATGTAATTGAAGTTGAGAAAATAGAAAAGACCTGAAGTCGAAGTGGCAAACTAGAAAGAAAATGGGCCCGGCCCGATTTTTCAACAAACTAGCTGATGAAATTATAGATCCAAGTGCATCTCGGGTCCAACCCGATTCATGAAATTACCCGTTAGTTGGGGTCAGCTGTTTAGCGGATCTGGACTAGCCCGCTTTAGGCATTGGCCCAACAGGCTCAGTGTGGCCCGATCTATTGAAAGCTTTAATACTAAGGAAAAACTCATTTGCTCGGCAAACTATTAGTAGTACTAGTCTACTAGATTAATAGGTAAGTTTGGCTAGTGTGATTCATCTATGACTTCAATTAAAGATGTTTATACAGCAATGCAATTAACTCTGTAAGAAATTTATGTAAGACTATCAAATTTTTCTCGTCACATAAAAAATAGTGAAAGAAAAAGGTTCCCAAGACTCCAACAATATTGCTCAAATATGGCGAAACAGTGGAATGCATTAAATAAGTTCGATGGCTGTCATTTTCAATACGCTGACTCGTATTCCATTGTTTGAACGATAAAAGATTATGTAGATAAAACCTCAACTCATTGTCCAGTATGTATTTAGCAGACATGAAAGTCTCTTTGAACAACCATTTTGGAATTTTCTTTCAGAGTACAATCCCACCAGAATAATCCCTCTGTTGGGAGATGATTCAGCAGTAGGTCAGTTGCTTAGTAATTAGTGATTTGGCTGATCTCAAAACCTTATGTTGATTGGTGAATCATTCCTTTGTAAAAGTTACACCTTTGTCTCTGAGTGTTTCAGACTCAGTAGACTAGACTTCAGCGTGGTTCCGGCTCAGTAGTTATGTCTGCTGTCCTTCAGTAGACTGTCCGCCGCAGCACCATGGAGTGAAGATTCAGTAGTGCTGGACTGGAGCAGCATCCTGAAAGGTGTTCAGAAGTCAGTAGAACTTGTTGGGATAAGGATTCAGTAGATGAATCTATAGATCTGATAGTCTTGATAGATTTGATAGATCCCAAAACCCTAGCTGAATATTGTACATTTGTATCTGTATAGCCTAGTCGAGTTCAGTTGTTAGAACTCAGTAGGACAAAGTTCAGTAGCTGCAGGATTCAGTAGAAGACCTTCTCAGCTGAAGAACTCAAGATCGAAGAAGTCAGTTTGCTTATGAGAATTGACTTACCTCTTATTACTATTGCAAAAATTTCTTATTAAGTGGACTAGAGGATAGTTTTTATAGCGTGTACTCGAATGTAAAGACCTCCAAGGAAATTTGGGAGGCACTTGAAAAGAAATATTGTACTGATAATGCAGGTATCAAGAAGTTTGTAGTCGCCAAGTTTTTGGGCTACAAAATGGTGGACTCTCGGTCGGTCATGGAGCAACTGCAAGAGTTTCAACTCATTGTCCATGACGTCCACGCCGAAGGAATGCTTTTGTCAGATACTTTCACTATGGCAACCGTAATCGAGAAGCTTCCCCCGAGCTGGAAGGACTTCAAGAGCTACTTGAAACACAACCGAAAGGAAATGACGCTTGAGGATCTTGTTGTCAAGCTCCATATCGAGACCGACATGAGGAATCGAGATGGGAAGGGCAAAGCACCCGTGGAACCGAGAATTAACCTCGTAGAGAAAGGTGGAAACTCCAACAAAATGAAAAGAGGGCATCCGACTAGCAATCCCAAAGGAAAGGGCAAGGTGCAAACCCGAAAGTTTGAAGGGAATTTCTACAACTGTGGCAAGTCCGACCACATGTCCAAGGACTGCCGTAAGCCGAAGAAGAAGAGAGCTCGACAAGTCAACATGTTGGAGGTAGACCTCACAGAAGCCGACCTTGCGGCCGTCGTCACTGAAGAGGTAAATATCGTGGAGAATGAAGGGAAATGGTATATTGATACCTCTGCCACGGCACATGTGTGTGGTGACCGAAGCCGCTTCACTCAGTACAAGAGTTGCTAAGGGAGGAAGCTAAATATAGGAAATCAAGCCTCCTCCGAGGTAGTTGGCTATGGTACTGTGGTGCTAAGGCTGAGCTCCGGGAAGAACCTTACTCTTGGAGAGGTGCTGCATGTTCTCGATATCCGAAAAAATTTAGTGTTCGGCTCTATACTAGTTAAGCGAGGATTTAGACTAGTGTTTGAGTCTGACAAGTTTATTCTGTCAAAATTTGGAATGTTTCTAGGAAAAGGTTACCTCTCTGAGGGCCCTTTTCAAGCTATTTATAATGGTTATTCGCCAAGAGCCCCGAGAGGACAAGAATAATGAAAATGAAGCTACTTCCTCCTACTTGACTGAGTGTTCTGATTTATGACATGTTAATCTAAATGCGATAAAAAGATTAGTTAATCTTGATTTACTTAAAGTAAATGAGTTTAACAAAATCAAGTGTGAAGTGTGCGTTGAAGCAAAGTTGACTAAGTCACCATTTCATTCTGTAGAAAGAAATACCAAGCCTCTAGAGCTAATTCACACTGATGTATGTGACTTAAAGTTTGCACAAACTAGAGGTAGAAAAAAAGTATTTTTTTACTTTTATTGATGACTGCACTAAGTATTGTACTCTTTATCTTTTAAGGAGTAAAGATGAGACGATTGAAGTTTTTACTAACTTCAAAGCAGAAGCCGAAAACCAACTTGATTGTAAAATCAAGATGGTACAAAGTGATAGAGGTGGAGAGCATGTAGCTCATTTTGAAGTGTTGTGTAAGTCAAGTGGAATAATTCATCAAACCACTGCCCCCTATCTGCCTCAATCAAATGGTATTGCTGAAAGGAAGAACCGAACTTTAAAGGAGATGATGAACGCATTGTTAATAAGTTCTGAATTGCCCCAGAACATGTGGGAGGAAGCCGTTTTGATGGCTAACTACTTATTGAACAAAATACCTCTAAAAGGTAGGGATGTTACTCCTTAGGAGTTGTGGAAAGGAAGGAAACCTTCCTATAAATACCTCAAGTGTGGGGGTGTTTGGCTAAGGTAGAAGTGCATTTGCCAAAGTAAGTTGCAATTGGACCTAAGACCATCGATTGTATCTTTATAGGATATGCACTAAGTGGTAGTGCATATCGGTTTGTCATTCATAAGTCGGTCGTGCCCGATATGAATGTTGGAACTACTATTGAGTCAAGGAATGCTATATTCTTTGAACATATCTATCCATGTAAAAAGGATGATAAAGTTGAGTCGAGCTCTAGTGGTGAAACAAGAGAAGTTGCTAGTAGTTCTGGAAATATAGGGGTAGAACCTGCTACGCGTAAGCGGCATGCTGCCGATCTTGAAGCTTTAGAACCAAGACGTAGCACTAGAGCAAGAGTTGCTAAGGACTTCGGTCTTGATTATGTAGTTTTTCTTTTAGATGAAGAACCACGGTCTATAAAAGAAGCTCTTTCTAGACCCGATGGCCTACTTTGGCAAGAAGCTGTCCAAAGTGAGATTGACTCGATCATGCAAAATCACACTTGGGTCTTAGCTAACCTACCTGAAGGTTGTAAGCCCTTAGGATGCAAGTGGATCCTAAAAAGAAAGTATAAAGCAGATGAGTCAATTGATAAATATAAAGCTTGCTTAGTGGTTAAAGGTTTTAAGCAAATTGAAGGATACGATTTCTTGATACTTATTCGCCTGTAACGAGAATTACTTCAATCCGTGTGCTTCTCGTGATTGCTGCTCTGTACAATCTTGAGATTCACCAAATGGATGTAAAAATCGCCTTTCTAAATGGAGATTTAGAAGAGAAAATTTATATGGAACAACCTGAAGGATTTGTAGTACCTGACCAAGAGCGAAAGGTATGTAAGTTGGTGAGATCCTTAGGGTTGAAACAAGCACCATTACAATGACACTTGAAATTCGACGAGGCTATGTTGTTGAATGATTTTAAGATAAATGAATGTGACAAGTGTGTTTACATAAAGAACACGAAGAATTGGTTTGTAATTGTTTGTCTTTATGCTGATGACATGCTAATTATGAGACTAAACATTCAAGTCATAAATGACATCAAGCGTATGCTTAAGAGAACTTTCGATATGAAAGATATGGGAGTTGCTGACGTTACTCTTGGAGTGAAGATTCAAAGAACTCCCAAATGGATTGTTTTTTCTCAATCTCATTATATTGAGAAAGTACTTAAGAGGTTTAATGTCGTTGATAGTGCGCCGGCAAAGACTCCTTTAGAAGTTAATGCTCACTTGAGCAAGAATATGGGTGATCATGTTGCTTAAGAGGATTATGCTAGAGTCATTGGTTATCTTATGTACATCACGAATTGTACGAGGCCCGATCTAGCTTGTTCGGTGAACAAACTGAGTCGTTATACTAGTAATCCGGGTAGAGAGCATTGAAAATCTCTTGTAAGAGTTCTGAGTTATTTGAAATACACTCTTAACTTTGGGTTGCACTACTCTAGACATCCCACAGTACTTGAAGGGTATTGTGATGCGAATTGGATATCCGACACTAAAGACTCGTTGTCTACTAGTGGTTATGTGTTCACTATAGGGGGGGAGTTTTGTCATGGAGATCCATGAAACAGACGTGTATAGCCCGATCCACCATGGAATCCGAATTTATTGCTTTGGATAAGGCCGGAGAGGAGGCCGAATGGATCCGTAATTTTCTTGAAGATATTCCATGTTTGACGAAACCCGTGCCACCTGTGATGATTCACTGTGATAGCCAAGCGGCTATTGGTAGGGCCAAGAGTGGGTTGTATAATGGTAAATCGAGACATATTCGTCGTCGACATAATATCGTAAGACATTTGATAATGAGTGGCGTTATCTCTGTAGACTATGTCAAGTCTATAGATAATCTAGTGGATCCGCTTACTAAGAGTTTGAATCGAGATCAAATCTATAAGCTCGTAGAGGGAATGGAAGTTAAATCCACAATTTAAAGACGATTATAGTGGATACCCAACCTTGTAGATTGGAGATCCTACGAACTTGGTTCAATGAGAAAACTAAGATATATGAGTTTGTTGATACGACACTCAAATAGTCTATTCCCTAAAGAGCTCGAGAGTTTTGGTTACCTGTCAAGTGGTGAGGTTAAGTCATTGACTTTTAATGATTCTTGGATACCAAGGTGGAGTATGATAGGATACTCGTGTAAGAATCACCTATATAAGTGAGAAGTGAGAGCCGCTTCTATGTAACACTTATGAATCCAAAGAGGTTATCCATGACCTGTAAAGGACACAAACGTGAGAGCGGACGAGGTTGAGACTTTATAGCATTGGTGCTATTGTCTAAGTATACACTGTGGAGGAATAGTTTAAGGCCACGTGTCCACTAGTCCGCCGGTATTTCTCACTCACCGATAATCAGAATCGAGAAATTAAGCACACCACAATTATCTACTCAAAACGTAGATCGACGCTATATATTTTAATTCACAAATCGGATATATATCGAGGCTCAAAACGGCGATCAAACGGACTGAATATTGCTCAAGTCAAAGTAGCATTAAATGCTCACTTAATTTCCATAATAAATATATATATTGTTATTATGGAAATTAAGTAAGCATTTAATGTTACTTTGACTTGGCAATATTCAGCCCATTTGATCGTTGTGTTAAGCCTCGATATATATCTGATTTGCGAATTAAGATATATAGCATCGATTTACATTTTGAGTAGATAATTGTGGCGTGCTTAATTTCTCAATTCTGATTTTCGGTGAGTGAGAAATAGTGGCCCGAAGTTTGGGAGGACAAAACAAAGACGTTGTCTAAAGTGGAGAAACTTACCTTATTCGGGTTTTGAAGATTTATTACATTAATCAATGTTCCACATTGATTAATGTGTAATATTTTTTGTGGTATTAAGTCTCTACCACCTTGAAAGAGATAACAAAGTGACATGTGGTGGGCTTGGGCCACGCATGCTCATGCGCGCGAGCCGCACCGCGTTGCGCCCGTGCCCGGCCCTGGCTCCGGTTCCGGTTCTATATCCTTGGACTTGGATCTTGGCAATTGGTCCATTGGATGGTCTGTGGGCTTGTCCGTTGGGCCTTGGCAGTTGGGTCTTGACATTGGGCTTGGTGGGCTACTTGTGGACTGACCCAACTCGTAGTGTATTGCTCCTGCCGCACCCAAGTCTGTCTGCATGGAAGTCTCTGGAATGAGACTGTAGAAATCTCCATCATCTCTCCACTTTCCTTCCACTACCCCACTACCTGACGAAATTAATACTACAACACCTTTCACCTTAGTGGAACAGCCTATAAATAGACAAGTTTGCATGGCATTTCCACACAACAAGATTTTTCTTACTCTGCAGTGCATCTCTAATGTCCTAAGTTGTCCAGCAGTTATGTCCTCGCCGGAAGTCCAGTTCTTCGGAGCTCGTTGTTCCGCGGTGCTGCAATACTTCGAGACATCGTCATTTTATCTTTGGGGATGATACGCCAAAATCCGATAGCACTAAGAGATCTTTCCTCAACTCGATGAGGTTATGGTTTATGCATTCTGTTTTATTTTTCGTTTTTCCGACTTACAATTTTCATCGACTGTAATAACAGCTTTTGTATTGAACATTATTGTTATTTTGCAGGCATCATCAGCACGGCCGGTGGCAAGCCCAACAAGGATCTCTACCTCGGAACATTGAGTGAGTTAATTTACTACTACATGTTAGCTTGACACGGCTAAAACATTTCATGCTGTTGTAATATCTAGTTAATGGCTAGGTACTCAAGAAGGCTGCGGAGGCATACGACTTCGCTGCGATCAAATTCAGAGGAGTAAACGCAGTCATGAATTTCGACGTGGAGAGGATCATGGAGAGTAACGGCCTTCTTCGCCGAGAAATGGCTAAACTTAAACATGCAAATTCCTTAACAAACCAACAAGTGATATAATATTTTTTTAGAAAATTTAGGATATGGCATACGATTGTAAGCGATAATTGGAGCATTGTATCATATTGAAGTGTCTGATACGTATTCGACATAGATACATTTAGATTTAGAAGTGTCCATAATTTCTGACCCTTACAACTGACAAGGTGTCAAAACGAATTGGGCCTGTTGGTTCAGTCCGCCAACCTAACGGGCACGGATAAAACGGCCCAACTTGGATTTAATTATTTGAAGACTGTAAAAACTAGGTATATCCATTGAAAAAGAAACGAAGTAAATGTATAGGCCTTTTGGGCCCCTTTACACTTTTAAAGTATTTACGAAATAAATTTGAAATCAAATCACTATCTTTCTCATGTTCAAACTGGAGCGACCATCAGACCAATGTGGGTCGATTTGTTAACTATTTCCACTAGAAATCCAGATTAGGATTTGGGAACCAAAATCTAAATCTCCAGCTGTCGATACAAATATTATTTGATTTATCTTATTTTAGTTTATTTATGTGCCCTTTATATCGACATGTGGTTAAATCAAGGCCTGGCAAATTCAAATCTTTAAATTGGATACTGATTCCATTTCTGCCCTTAAAAAATATTTTATGGCTTTTATTTTTTAACAGAACTACTCATTTTGTGAATTATCACTTGATTGAAATGTCGTAAGATCTAACCATATCGATATTTTAGTATAGTTGAGACTTTAAATTCCGATTATGGATAATTCTTAATAATAAAAAATGGGACATCTCCAATTCTTAAGCAGAGCATAATATAGCCAGATATTTGGGTGCAGCTAAACATTATTTTATTACCTACCACAGATGTGATTCATGGTGGTTAGAATCCGGTTCAGAATCATTGAGGAAGCTCGATTTTGTGTCGGATTTTGCTTCATAGATCAACATCCAAGCAACTATAGTTAAAGCATTATGTCTACCTCCACTTGAAGCACTTAAGTTAGTCAATTGTGTGGCCGATAATCGAGCTAATTATAACCCCGTTCATTAAGTTAAAACGAACACAAAATATCACGATTTAAAAGTTATAGAGATGTCACGTATTTCCCACTACACAATTGAGCCCAATGGGCTAAAACAAAAGGAGAGGAGAATTCACTTTAGCGTACTGCTCATAAATTTTCAGAACCCATCTTGAGAACAACCATTTCATAATTTTCTTGAACAGAATCATGTGTTGTTTCTGAATAAATAGGTTAAAACATTCGTGTGTAAGATTTGTTTTAAAGCAATGTTGGAAGTAAGAAAGACCAAGGGACATATGTCTCACTCAAATCCATTTCATTGAAACAGGAATGCTTTGTCTAGCATATTCCCACAAATATCAAAAGCTATGTGTTGAGGTGACAATCTTGGGTGTGATTCTATGGTCCAACAACATGGTATAATGTTGTCTGTTGGACCAGCTATTACGCTGTGGAGCTTCTTCCCTTTCCATTGCCCCGTATTTGGTTAAAGATCACACGTTCGAATCCTACCAATATCTCTATAAATCGAATTCATGTTGTCGCCATCTTTCCCTCTCGTTGGCACAACCCTCTCTCTCACGCACTAATCCCCACCATGTTTTAGTGGTTTAGTACTGCCCACCCCTAACATATGTGACCTATATATATACATATACATAAAAGTATTCAAGCATGGACTATCAAATATCAACAAAACCCAGAAAATAAAAACAGAAAGAACAAGGAAACTACTAATTATATTTGATTATTCATCTCCACTTGTACTGTACCTAGTCCCCAAAATTAAATACTGGAGTATTATCTTAATTACCATCATCCTCTAATTCCCTGCACCTCCTCTGCCACTACCAGTCAGGCAATTAAACCAACAGTGGGTGTGCATCCACCTCCCTCCCCCTATATGTGCTAGAGTTAGTTATGGCCTTCATTTGGGGCCAGCTGCTGGCGGCCCTCCTCATCTCCGCCGCCGCCGCCGCCGCCGATCCCAACGACGAGCGGTGTCTCTCCCAACTAAGCCAATCCCTGCAGGATCCGTTCAAAAATCTACAGAACTGGACGAAGCAGACCTTCGCCAACCCCTGCGACGGCTTCACCTCATTCCTCCAAGGCGCCACCTGCAACAATGGCCGTATCTACAAGCTTTCTCTCTCTAACCTCTCTCTCAAGGGATCCATTTCCCCTTTCCTTTCCAATTGCACCAATCTACAAGCCCTAGACCTCTCCTCCAATCAGCTCTCCGGCTCGATTCCCGCCGACCTGCAGTATTTAGTCAATTTGGCAGTTCTCAACCTCTCCGCGAACCACCTCTCCGGCGACATCCCCCAGCAATTAGCCCTGTGCGCGTACCTCAACGTCATCGATCTCCACGAGAACCAGCTCTCCGGTCCGATTCCGCAGCAGCTCGGCCTCCTTGTCAGGCTCTCAGTCTTCGATGTCTCTAACAATAAACTTTCCGGCCAGATACCGCCATCGTTGGGGAACCGGAGTGGGAATCTGGCCCGTTTCAATGCCAGCTCATACGCGGGGAATAAAGGCCTGTTCGGTTATCCTTTGCCGCCGATGAAGAGCAACGGGCTTTCGGTGTTGGCCATTGTCGGGATCGGGCTCGGCAGCGGGCTTCTGAGCTTGGTCCTCAGCTTCAGCGCCGTTTGCATTTGGTTGAGAGTTACGGATAAGAAATCGGAAAACGATGAAGGCAAGATCAACCACCTTATGCCTGATTACTGAGATCCCCATTCATATTCTCCCAGATCATTAATTTAATTTTGCAGTTTTTTTTTTATTTAATTTGTTTATTTTCCTTTTTAAAAATCATTTCTAGTTGTAGCAATTGTTGCTTTTTTTGTTTTTCTTTTTTTGTTTCTTCCCTTGTCAGTTTACTCCTGGTAATTATCTTGGCAATTAATCACTTGGTACACATTTGTAAAGAAATGAATGAAGTCTGTATATTTCTCTCTCTCTCTTCTCTCTCTCTCTCATCACATTGTAGATATTCACATTGAAACGACTTTCGGGAATTGGTTACCAGAATTAAGGTAAGAAGGCACCCACACCCGCCTAACCATACACTGTCACGTGGACATATCTCCTTTTTATTTAGGATGTGAAAATCCATTTTTCTTGTGGAGACATTCAGTCAAGTCTTGTAACATATCATGTTTCCTTCACGATCTTTTTGCAGCTTATCCCTTCACTTTCTTCCAACAAAAATACAAAATAATAAACATTAATATTGGGGGCCACTATATAAATATCAAATGTGGGAGGGCTGAATCATTTATTTGATAAACTTCATTTTTTGTTGAGTAGATTGAAAAGGTTGGGGGAAGTTGGTAGAGTTTATACGAAAGTAATCTAAGTAGGATTCTTCACGAAACCACCGGATAGGTATGTTTAACAATTTGATTTGAAAACAAACTCAATTTACTAGTACTAGTTTATTTTATAAACAATCAAAAATTTGATTGATTTTTAGTTCAAATAGTTTTCACTTCTTTTTGTGATCTTTTTATTGGCGGATGGATGCAAGGGAGTCCCGAAAAATTGTCTGATTTTTAGTATTATTTTTTATAGTAACTTATTTCGCTGCTCCTCCTGAAATTCGATATTTGGTGTCAAAGTATCAAATATTAAAGTTAATTTAGAGAAGTATTTATGAAATTCGAAATTGCTCTAACACAGGTGGTGGGAGAAAGGCGTGTTTGGTGATGATGGAAAGGGGTTGGTGCCGGGGTCAGGCAACGCATGCTTGCTGTAACGTTTTAAAAACATCACTCACTCTTTCAATTAATTACTATCATTACGCTCCACGTGCTTTCTTCAATTATTACACATAAATATACGGTACCTCCTTGCTATGCACCTTCACATTTCAAAATTAAGTCGTTTGGGGTAAAAATGAATATCATATCGTTGCATTTTGGGCCAACATTTCAGAACCCATTAGCCTTATCTAGAAATAAGACTTTGCTTAATTTTAATGGAATTATTTATATATTTTCCCTTCTTTTACTATGTTTATTTTGAATATATAAATTAAGAAAGTAGTATTTTGTCATGTACTATAATTTTTGACTAGCTAATTTATTTTCATACATTCTTTATATCTTTTGGAAACATAATATTTATAATGAAACACTTCAATTCGGATACATGACGTTACTAATGGAAGCCGAGGAGACAATTGTAAAAAGGATTTACAAGAAGAGAGAGATAAAAAAGAAGTCAACCCAACCCGGTTCACCCTTGACTGTCTCCCAATTCTAAACAGAATCCCCTATTCCATAATCCCTTCCCAATAGTCGTCACATTCCTGCAACTCCCATCAGCCATGGCAAAGACGCAAATAGATCTTTCCAAAAGATTCGGAAACAGAACCAGAACCGTGGAACTGATGATTCCGGGTTTTTAAAAATTATTTAAATTAATCAACGGCTTAGATTTATCAATTTTTCAAATGAACCGGAATCTGCTGTTCCAATAATTAATTTTTTAATTTTTTAAATTAATTTTGAAAAATATAAATTTATCGGAATCAATAGTTCAAACTGAAACCGACAGCTACAATTTGCCGAAATTGTGGGATACGTGGTCCATGGTTTGGTTACGGTTCCACCAATCCAGAACTGGGTGTCTAGACACAAATCCCCTCAAAATATTCTCTGTTGAGATATGAATAGGATAATAGGTAGTGTTCGAGAATGGAAATGGAAATAAATCAAAAAAGAATTAAGGAAAATATTTGAATAATTTCCTTTCCGCCATTTTATTTGGTGTTTGGTTGAAGAAGGGGATTCAATAAATTCCATATCTAGAAATCAATTGGACAACTGCAAAACCATCACAAATCGAATCTTTACTGGATTTTAAACATTAAGCAGACAATCAAACTCCCTAGGCGATGGTGTAGAGCGATAACCTTTTCGTCCGTTGCACAGCATAGGCAGAGAGAACACGCGAGAGAAGGGATGGACAGCGCGGGTGGGGGTTTGCCGGCAGTAGGAGAGTGGCGCACGAGAGAGACGAGAGCAACGTTTGTATTTTTTCTTAGTGAAAAGGGACAACAAAGAAAGAGGGGAGGGGAGAGGAGAGGAAATGAATTCTAATCCCAAGTCTTGGGGGGAAGGGTTTCAAAAAGTGGGTCCCCTTTAATTGGGTTCTCCAAAAGTGCGAATCAAACGCCAACTAATGATTCTTTTCCTGATCGCCTCCAAGCAAATGCCCCCTAATTAATTAGTGGCCAAGTCATAAAACTGAAACTGAATCATTATCGTTACAATAAGAAAGTGATGAGGTGAAGAAAAATGATGGTACAAACTACAACACAAGACGCATCGCATCATTCCATCCGTTCATTCCCAAACTCCTAACACAACAAGATAAAAATAGATAGAGGAGAGAAGGCAAGAAGGTTACTTGAGCTCAACTATCCAACCCATTTGATCCTCAGTCAGCCCCATTTGCAGGCTTGTGAGGGCCGAATACAGTTGTTGCGATACGTGCCCAAATCCATCACTTCCGTAACTCACCCTATAACAACCAAGTAATACGTTATCTCCATAATTCTCACTAAACTAACCATCAAGCAATAGGACTATCTAGAAAAGAGATAAAGAAAAATTTTAGGGGCCGGGATGCACGATCTACTTCTTAGGAATGAGAAGAAACTAGTATCATATCGATAAGCACCCAGAATATGGTTATGTTAATGGGACTCTTATGAGAAGTCAAGAAGTTCAGATTCAATCAGAACCAACAAATTAGTTTCGGTTAATTATTAATCATATGATGTATTACAGCAAAGTGAATACCTGTTACCGAGATAGGTTATGCTGCCTACAGGTGAAATCACAACAGCAGTTCCAGTACAGAAGACCTCATCAGCATCAAGCAAATCTTCTATTGTCACCAGACGTTCCTCAACCTAAATATCACAAAAACAATAGACACGACAAGCAAGAGGACTATCAGAAGTTGTTTGAACTGTCCAATATGACTAGGAGAAATAGAGAGTACAAGACTAGAAGTTGTTTGAATTGTCCAATATTACATACACACAATCACATATACATATGTGTATACATGTGTGTGTGTGTGTGTGTGTACTAAATTCAACTTAGGAGGAATATGTTATGAGGACTAGATGTCCTTCTAATGGGGTCTTTATTGGGATATGAAAGAGAGTGAATTATAGAGTGACATTTGCCAATGCATCAAGGAGTTGCAGAGATGGACCCCCTATTTGTTTTTTCATTGATTTTGAAAGGAGGAGTTTGGAAAGATGATGTAGTATATTATCTTGTAGTTCAAAGGCCTATTTCATCACTCTAATCAAGAAATCAAGTAAGGAGGAATATGATGTTTTTCACTTCTGCGAGGCTGATAGAACTAGGGTTCAATCTCTCGTCCCGTGGTAGATTGAAAAAAAGAATGAGAAGGGAATCATAGAGTTGTAAAGTAATCAAGAAGAGAGACAAATGAAGAAGACAAGAAGTAGTTAGCAATGTGAAGTCCAACACATGCAGAGGCACCCCGAACTCATTACACTAAACAAACTGAAAGTTAAACCATAAAACTATGACAAATATGCCTGCATTTATTTAACAAATGAAGTGACTGTAATTGGATTAATTAAGAAACTGGCAAGAGTACCTGGAATCCTTGACTGACAGCAACATCAAGTATGCTCTTCCGGGTGATGCCAGGAAGGATGGTGCCTTTTATTGCAGGAGTGGATATCACATTGCCCTGAGTGTGTAGTAATTCAATTTTAGAACAAATTTTAACTTTTGGCGGATAAAGAACTAACAACGGACCAATATTATAAACATAATGCGAATAAGAAAATCATAACAGAAAAGGAAAGGAAGGAAGTTCTAAATGAGAATATGGGATAGATTTATCAACACAAATGATACAGATTAATGACAGTCCGCATTCAGCAAATATGTGGTCTGAATAGAAAAGTAACCAAAACATACAAGTTAAATGGCTATTAACTACACTACAACTAGAGAAGTCGATTCAAAATAAGTCAAACTTAATTTGTTCGTCCAACAACCCTCTGGCAGATCTGAAAGTATTTGCCAGAGGCGGATAAAATTTAAATTTAAAACTTTGAGGGTGCGAGGATAGTAAATTTTTCAAAAAACATAAAGAAATTTAAAATAAAAATAAAAAGATCCTGGGGGTTGTGGAGTCCCACACACGCACCCCCGTATCTGCTATTGGGTACTACCATGTTTCAAATTTCAATACAATTTCCAACAAAGAGATTTATTGTTTTTGCAGTGAACACATGTCATCATGTAAAATACAGAGATATAACCACCAGAAGTTAAAGAGAATCACTATAAAGAACAGTAATTATGAAAAGCAGCATATCCTTGACCGAGTATGGAAATTGATGAAACGCTCTGAACATGTTGTTGATTAGAAGATCTCGTACCTTTACAATGAACACATTGCAGGAGGAAACTTCCTCCAAATATTTTTTGTGAATGCTATCTAAATATAGTACATCAGAATACCCTTTAGCTTTTGCAGCACTCTGTGCCTGTAGAACCTACAAGTGACATTTCAGAATGTGCAAAGAGTCACAAGCATAAACAATAAACAGTAGAAATCAAAATCAAAATACAGATTACATAAGACAATAACATCATAGTCAAAGATAATATGACCACTGAGCAGGAACAGACCAAATTACAATTAGTAAATCACTGATTAATTGAAAAAAGGAGATAAGACTGTCATCTAATATAAAGGAAGCCTTTATCGTAAGGAACATAATAAATCGAAAAAAGAATAAATAAAACCTACACTACGACATAGTCAACATTAAAATAAAATTCACTTACTGCAGCATAGTTTCCAATAGTCTTCACTCCTCCAGTACCACCAGGTGTTGCACGATGCATTTCTGTCTCCACCACTAAATTTATTGGTGCCATTCCTTCCTGCATTATATAAGAGCGGATCAGCTGTCAGATATACTATCATTCCAGACACAAATGTTTTCTACAATGGATTCCTATGAGAAACCTATGAGAATTTGCAGCATATAAGATGATATTGGGAATCCACAAACAAACGAACAATAATTTAAATAGAAAAACTTATGTACCGGAATCATAATATTCAGGGAGAAGTGAAGTCAGAATCACATTCTTTGATGCGGAAAACGTAATGTATAAACATATATTATACTTCGTGCGTGAGCATGTAAAGGGGAAGTCGGACTACCTTGAAATAGTTGCCCACTGGTGAAACATAAATCAAAAAGGTATACTCAGGAGCCGGCGCAAGACCTAGAACAGCTCCGCTCCCCATAAGCAACGGCCTTATATATAAAGAGCCTTTTCCTGGAGGAGGAATCTAAAATCGACAACAAACAGAAATACAATCTCTTAATATTAACAATACAAATGAATTATTGATAGCTGACAACAAAACCTCACACTAAAATGTCAATCCAAAACATTACCCATCTTTCATTTGCTAAAACAGTGGCTTGTACAGCCTCAACAAACTGCTCTACACTTGGAGCAGGCATGCACATGCGCACTGCACCTTCTCTAAGCCGTTTTGCATTTTCTTCAGGGCGGAATAGTAAAATGTTGCCATCATGTTTCCTATAAGCTTTCAGGCCTTCAAACAATCCCTGCAGATTTTGTAACATACACATGAATATGAAAACATTATATCAAGAACCAAGCACATCACTACAAATCAATTTGAAGTCGAGATCATAGAAAAACTAACCTGACCGTAGTTCAAAATACCAGAAGACGGGCTCAACTCAATGTTTCCAAATCGCTGCAACTCACCTTTAGAAAATGTTTCACCCTGGGAGCACTTCATCATATACATATAATCAGTGGGCATAAACCCGAAACCTAGATTGTCCCAATCAATGTCGGCTAATTCAGTTGCCACATCGCTGCCAAAATAAATATAATTTTTTTACAGAAAAAAATAATTTTCAGAATCAGAACTGATGCAAAAACAAAATCGAAGGAAACCAGACGTCATTAGCAAACCTGGCGGGAGACGCCACTCGAAGCGAATTGACATTGCTATTGACGTTCCTGAAAGGAGCGCAACGCGATTGCTTCTGCAGCTGCACACAATCAAAATAAAATAAGACAAACAAGCATTCATACAAACAACGGGAAGGAAAAAGGCAAGATGAAATCTATAAAAGATAAAGGGCAGCGGTATGCTAAAAGGAGGGCGAAACCCATACAGTGAATGCGGCTGCTGGTTGGAGAGTACGAGGATGAGAAAAGAGAGGCTTGAGAGGGGGAAGAAGTTTGACAGCGTTACGGGATGGACCGAGAAGAGGGTGGTGAATGGTGGGGTTGGGGTTGGGGTGTAGGCCGGCAAACGGAGCGCCGCTCTCCATATCTCTCTGCTTCTCTTTGACCGGTGGGTGCGGAAATTTCTAGACCAGGTCTTATAGACTTAGTACATTATATTTTGAATTTTATAAATATTTTTAATTTTGAAAACAAGTGAGGTGGTCTTGTTTTCGACAGGTCTACAACTCAGTCTAGGGTAGAATTTTTCGGTGGGTGCCGCCACACAATGAAGACCAAACTCTACACTATTTTTCCACTACTCTCTAAAAGTCTAAGCTAAAAACATTTTATGCCACTCTCTCTTTGCTGATGCGGGCCGGGCCGGGCCGGGTCTACCAAATTTAATTACTTATATTTGTGATAAATGAATCCTCGTTTGATTATCAGATCTTGTACTACTACTCCCTCATAGGGAATCCTAAATTCAAACTGACTTATTGTTTTATTCACAAAGAAACCAATCACATTAAAAATGAAAAGTGGTCAAGGTAGAATTTTAGTAGGTGTGCATATAACTGCAACTCCAATGTTGGTGTTTAAAATTATTATATCGAACGATATAGATGAATATTGTAGAAAAAAAAATGAAGAGAAGAGTGTTCCATTTAAATGGAAGGGTTCTATAGGGTTGTAATTGTCGTATATAATGGAAAATAGTGGAATATATTGGCTTGATACTTGATAGTAGCCTAGATAGAGTGGGTGTTTGGAGTAGTTGAAGCTTATTGATAATTATTGAAATCTGCTGAAAGCGGTTGAAAGTTATTGATTTGAGAATTTATAGGTGTTTAGAAATAAACTGGGTGAATAAGTCTTCGATTACTTTCGCCATGATTTTCTTGCAAAATCGTTTTTATTCACAACAAAAATATCAAATATCCCAAATGCATTTGAGATCAAAATCCCAATGCATCATTTGAAAAAAAAAACATAAAGCAACACCACTCACCTCCATTTTAGCTTTGTTCGGCCGGTCTCTTGCAGGAAAGAATAACTCTTTAAGTTCTGAACACAAACAACTTTCTATGTTTGTGTGTGTATATAATCATATAACTACCAATATTGTAGACTTTGGCTGTGGAAAGTATGAATGCTTATTAAACATTTACTGAGAATATTTTCGGGTTGTTACACCCTTATACTTGAATAAATTACTCTCACATAATCTTGACTAACATATTAAAGCTATACCAACAATCTCCACTCAAATCTGAAAGCAGACCTTCAAATATTTTATAAATGGATTCGCTGATTCTGCCTTCACGAATAAAAAAGAACCAAATGTAATACTATATTTCTGACTTTTTCACCTTGTGGAAAGCTGAAGATACAAAAGGGAGGAAGAAGAAGAATAACAAATTTCTTTCAATCATAGCACAAAAATCAAGCCATCTTCAACACACCTAAGAATTAATCTCCACAGTGCACAAATGGTACAGAATCTTGCATCAAATAGT
The DNA here is from genome assembly GCA_028984105.1 of Lavandula angustifolia. NCBI lineage: Eukaryota > Viridiplantae > Streptophyta > Magnoliopsida > Lamiales > Lamiaceae > Lavandula > Lavandula angustifolia. The sequence goes on along the minus strand of CM054823.1, from coordinate 4,371,548 downwards.
AGCTATACATCAACACCACCAGTAAACACTCACACCAACTCACACATTTTTACCAACAACTTCTAGATATGTTAGCTGGATATGTAACACTTCGGATCATCACGGTTTACTCACCTTCCGTTACCTATAAAGCCATATAGCACACACACATTGTCACTAACCAACAGTACGATTGCCTGGAAAGAGGAAACGAAATAAAATACATACTTAAGTAGAAGGATAATAAATCCAAGTAAATGACAAGAGAGGGAGAGAGGGAGGAAAGGAATATACTTTCTATGTACTGCTATTCCAGGCGAACTATGACAGATAAGATCACTTCATCAGATAACTGTAATAGCTATCTGATTGTCTTTTACTCCACATCACCACTGTTCTCAACTTTTTCATCATCATGCCGGAATGCAGCTTCCTGCATCAGTGAATTAGGAATAAACAGTTTATAAGTTATAGAAGTAAAAACTGATGATGATAGAAGACGAAAACACAACCCTCCTGGGGAGTCTGAAAATAATGCACATATAACGGAAACACGGTAAGGCCAATGAATAGAATAAGATTTTTGAATCATTTACAATTAAACCATCATCTTATTAAATGTTCATGCATTGCACATTAAAAACACCTAAAGATGTGCACAATCCAACACTAGTTTACTGATGAAAATGCAGCGCCGAACACCCTAAAAATGATATTAGACATGCAATTACTAGAGTAATGGATTAAGCAAAAAAAAAGTTGTTTATTCTTTACCAGGTCCAAGAAAGACCGAATAAGATGTAGGTATAAAGTAATGTAACCAACGTTAACTTCAAGGCAGCAATAGTACTGCACAAAATAGCAATTAGACATATTAACACAATTTAAACAACAAAAACCAAGATTCAGCAAAAATATGAACAACACTAGTGAATGAATGATAGGCATTATGTAGCAAAGTATTAGAGCGACGAAACTGTAACATACAGCTGGCTAGCAACAAGTATTTTAGGATTTTCATTTGTGTTGGACAAAACATTATGCCATTTTAGAATGAGAAACTACCTCACTGTTCCCTGTGATCCTTTCAACATCAAATTTTGTTAGTTCTTCAACTGTGACGGTTTTATCTATGTAGACTGTGGTCTCTGCGCCAACTGGAGTTTGATCAAATGGTTTAATGGCATGATTGTTCTTGGATATGTTTGAGTACTTCGGTGAGCTGCAGAAATGAAATGAGTTTGAAATGGATACAATGTGCAGTATAATCACCATGTCATAATAATCATTAAGAACTTATAAGTACCATGGAGTCGTATCTTCTGATCCATGATCTGTCATATCTTTTTCTTTTTTCCTTTTTTTATTACTATGTGTCGGCACAAGAATTGTATCAGCATGTCGTTTGAGCCACGAGAAAGGAGCAGAGAGGGGAGAGAAAGACTTATCAGACTCTTTTCTATCATATGCATTATGTCCAATTCCTTTGTTCACAATCCCATTTTGATCCAAAGCCATTTCTTTAGGATGAGCGACAAATCTTTTAGTAGCTGGTCTCCTAGTCTGTGACTGCAACTTGGATTGCATCTCATGTACAGCAATAGAGTCTAATCTTTCTTTTAAATCCTCCAACCTCTTAAGGGTTTCAATCTGAGCAACAATCTCCTCTCTATCAGCTCTTAGTAACTCCCTTTGTTTCTCCAATTTCTCCCTCTGCACCTTAAGCTCCTCTATTGAAGCATTCAGCTCAGCCCATTCTTGGTCTCTTTTTTTACGATCTAAATTTATCTCTCTTCTTTCATCATAAAGTCTTTTCATTTCAGAGTTCACATGTTCCAGTTCATTTCCTATTCTTTCTTTGAGCGAATTAAAATGCTGAAGTTGTTTAAGTTTTTCTTCCTCAAACTCCTTCTCTCTTTCAGTGAGATAATTCTCAGTTTCTTCATGTCTCTTCTTGATACAATTATTCAACTCCATTTTCTGCATCTCAATATCCAGCAAGAAATCTGCACGTTCTTTCTGCATCTTAGTAAACCACTCACTACGTTCATTTTCAAGTTCTTTCATGAATGAGTCACGATCATGGGATAGGGACTCATGATCACTTTTATACTGGTTTCTCATCGCGTCCCTTTCTTCTTTCAAGCTTTCACGCTCATCATTAAGATATTTAGAGATACTTGACCTCTCCTCAGCAATACACTCTGCTTCTTTTACCAGCTGTTCTCTTTTTTCATCAATTAACTCCCACTCAGCTTCAAAATTTGTCTTCTCTACTTTCAAGCGTTCTGCCTCAGCCTCAAGTTCCTGTTTCTGTGCACTAATATTATCAATCTCTTCTTTTAACCTCGATTCAAGTGCAAGTAATTCATTTCTTTCAGTCCTTATCGCATCCATGTTCTCCTCTGCACCACTGATGTACTTTTTCTTCTCCTCCAGCAAGTTAGAAGATTTTTTAAGATCAAGCTTCATCTGGAGGATCTCCTCCTTCTCTTGTTCCACAGAACATTTCTCTGCCTCCAACTGTTCTTCCTTAGTCAAAATATTCTTCTCTTTCTCTTGAACTAAGCTTAATCTCTCTTCCAATTCCTTCTCTTTTTCTTTAAGATGTCCTGATTCAACATTCATCTCCCGTTCTTTTTCTGAGATAAAGTCTTCTCGTTGGCTTATGTCTAGTTCTCTCAACTCCCATGCCCGCCTCTTGGTATTAATCTCATCTTCCAACGATTTACGCTTAATTTCTGCTTCTGCCTCAAAAGCAGAACTTTTTGTCGCCAAAGCTGCTCTGTGTTCAGAAGTCACTTGTTGAACATTATCCTGAAAGTGGGATCAAGTGGTCACTAAGATCAAAAGGGATGGTTCCAATATGAAACTGTAATATAAGCTTCATTGCTTGGTCCTAGATATATATAGAGATGATAAAATCTACTTGGAAGCATAATCAGGAGACAAATGACAATGGTAACCACGTAACTGCTCAAGAGTACATCTAAAAGTGTTTGAATTAGTCATAAATCGAATATGTAGCACAAACATGCATAGGTAAACATAAATTCTAACTACTATAAAGCAATATAAAGGTCCATCATGAGTTGTATTTGATATATCAAAGAATAAATACTGAAACAGATATCATAGAAGTAAATCCCTAAACAGTCAAGAGTGCCGTACTAAGGATAGTATAATATCACAGACATTGACTAAGTTTCTTTGGTCGCAAAACTTACTCATTTTTTTACAGTTAAATTTTCTATACATTAGGAAAACAAATTCCATCCCAATATTCACCCAACACTGCAGTTGAAGTTTATCTTGTACCAAACAAGAATCGCAGAAAAATCTTAATGTGCACTATGGCAATGTGCTGTCCTTCGGTTCTAACAATTATCATCAACAACCATATTAACTCCATCAGTCCATGAGAGTATACTTACAGATCCTTTGCTCTTCATTTTAGCTTGCAACAGAAGTGCCTCTTCCTCCTTCTTAAGAAGATCACATTCTCTTTTGATAACCGCCTAATGGTGAAAAGAAGACGTGCATGAGTTATGTGTTATAGATAGATCACAAATGCAGCCTAATATTGAAATGGAAACTATTAACATCAAAAGAAAAGTATTAATTTATAACTTAGACCTCCTCTCTTGCTGATAAAGAACTCGCTTTTAGCTCCAAAGAAATTTTTTCTTCACTTAAGGTCGCACGCTCTTGGACAATTCGTAACTTTGAATCATCCAGCTCCTTCTCAAATCTCTTTAACTCTTGTGTTTGACCTAAAAGATACTCATCTCTCTGGTTCAGCAACGCTTGTGAATCCAGTAACCTTTCTTGTGTTTGCTGCATAACTTTTTGCCTCTCAGATAGAGATTGCCTCTCAAGCTGAATTTCTTTCTCTTTAGCTTCAAAACTAGCATGATAACAATGTAAAAAAGTATCAACAATGACATTAGCTATATGTAATGCTTAAAGGAATATACATAAAACAAAAGAATAAGGAGAAAAGAAACCATCAATGACAATTCTTGAAACTAAAAATACCTTAATACCAACTTAAATTAAGCTAACAAACTTCCAGATTGTCATTGCACAAATCCCTAATTTAATAACTAATTAACTATAGTGGGAAAAACTGTTTAGATGCATCGAACCATCTGAACACAACCAAGAAAACTAAAAAGGTCCAGCACAGATAGGCAGCATTCTTGGATGCAAGAGAAGTAAGTTACCAACTAGAACTTACTCAGACTTTGATGACATGATGCGTCTCCTTAAGTCATCTTCACGTTCTTGAACTTCATGCAACTTTCTTTCAGCATTTCGGTGATATCGAGTTGCCTCTGCTTCAAGAGACTCTGCTGAACGCATTCTCTCCTCAGCCTCTGTTAACTTTATTAGAGCATCTTCCACCATTTTTCTTGCTTCTGCAAATTTACAATCAGCTCCCACCTTCACCTCTGCATTCTCGGCACGCATCTCATGCAATGTCTTCTCAATCTAAAGAAACTCTCAAATTAGAAATGCAACATAATGGCCAACATAAAGGATCACAAAAAAGTACACACAGAGAGAGAATTACATTCTTAACACATTCTTTCTCAATGCCGAGAGCTTTCTTGAGACTGTCTTCCCTTTTTCGGGCTTCAGACATATTGGAGACATGAGAAGCCCGCTCACGCTTGAAATTCAGCTCAGCAGAATCAGCCATAGATTTAGCTTCCTCATACTTTGACAACCATTCCTTTCTTTCAAAAATGAGTAGCCCCATGTGATGCTGGTGTTCATAAATCTGATAAAGGTGAACAAGACCACATCAAACAGTAAAACTGATGGGGAACAGCACAGAAGATGAAATACAGAAACACATTTGAAGCTTTATGGATTAAGAGAACATCAACCGCATTCATTTTTATGAAATGGGATTACTTATTAGTCACCAGTGTTTATAGTAAACATAACCGTCATTAAAAACAGCCAATACAGTAAGAACTTAATGAAATAACCGCGCTTATTAACATCAAATGAAAGAAGTATACATGTAAGCAATAAACGCCAACAGAAACGCCCATCCTCTCAATTCCTTCCGGATTAGAAACAAAATGACAATCAATGACAAAAACATTACCAATCATAACTACAAAATCAAAATCTAAATCAAAATCTAAACCCCAATCACATTCCTCAGCCAATAGTACAAAACGAGAATAAATATAGTAAATTCACGAACTCGATATTCAAGAAAAACATCATAATAAATAAATATTATACATACACAAACGCAAGCATATTATTTTGAGTTGAGCAAAAAAGAAAACGCAGGGAAACGATACCTCGGCTTCTAATTTGGCAATATAAGCGATGAGTGTGGCCTTATCTCTCCGCTTAATCGACTCTTCATCAAAACCTGCTTCTTTGAGCCGCTTCCATATAGTTTCGTCGCTTAATGGAGTCTTCATAACCCTAGCAGAACCTGGATTTGGGGATACAGAATTTGTTACGGCGCTCCGCGGCGTCACCGCGGATTTCTCCGACCAAGAAGCCGAAGTCGCCATCTATGGATCAAATTCGAAGCCTAATTCTTCAGTGGCTTCTCTATCTAAAACTCTGCTCCAAATCGATTGATTTTTGGGTTGACGATTTCCTTAATTTCAGTTGCTCCTCTTTTTTATCGTTCAATTCATAAGGTTTGGGAACTCCACCTTTCACACTTGCCCTCACTCTACTTTTTCTTGACGCCGTTACCGGTCAAGAATTGTAAAGTAGTACAACCAAAGTGCAATTACGTGATCCTTTTAAGTGGTTGATATTTTGAACTTTTAAAATTCATACCATATCGTAGCAACCTTTTTTCTTGCTTCTCGATCCTCCTATATCTAGAAAAAATTAAAAGATTTATCACACACAATTTACTTGGTGTTATATAATTTTATAAATGGCACATATCATTCATGACAAAAAAAAAAATCTATATCAGTCTATTTATTTATGTCACACTCCTTATATAGTATAATTATAATGGTTTTAAAAATGTCACATGTCATTCATTTATTAGAGAAATATTATACATAAGAATGTACAATTTGAAAAATCAAAATTCTTCACATTCATAGTGTAAATGTACAATATTCGAAAGAGGCATTTGCAGCAGTAGCCGCACAGTAGTACCGAAAATACAAATATAGCCGTCCACTAAAACAAAACACAAATATAGTGATTTTGTCTTTATACGGCGCAGGGCCGATGGGGGGCCGATGGAACCCTCCCCATCGGCCGAAGGGAGGCCGACTGGTAGTGTCCATCGGCCCTCACCGACATCGGCCAAGAGGAGAAAGGCCGAAGGCCGAACATCCCATAAGCCGAGCCATTTTTGTGATGGCCGAAGGAGGGCCGAATATGGTTATCCGTCGGCCCTTCATCGGCCCTCAATCGGCCTTATATCCCTTTCTTCGAGACGTGATTCGACACAGTATTCGACACGACACATGCATGGCTTTTCCTGCAATCGTACAGAAGGGCCGAAGGGTGGCCGATGGTGGGTCGATGGAGGGCCGATCGAAGGCATGTGGGAGATGCAGTTTCAATTCAGCTTTATCTGTTGAAATGACTAGTCGGATATGACAGTCACATGCACGTTAATGAGGGCCGATGGGGGGCCGATGGTGAAATGACTACACGAATCCGATTATCACGTGAAAATTGACTGGAAAATTTCTTATAAGACGTAGAATGGCTGATTTGGTTGAATCAACGAAAAATTTCCTCATTTCACTTCCACTCTTCTCAATTCTTCACATCAACTTGATAGAAATGGCCGATTATCGATCAATTATTGTGAAATTGAACGGTCAATTCGATGCAGAGTCGAATTATGTTGGTGGCAATGAGTTCATGGTTTACATTCCTTCAAACAATATTTCGCTCGAATATCTTCGACAAAGTATTGATCGGTGGCTCAGTGTTGATTCCCTTCCGTTCAACTACTTCATTTACTATACTGCTGCTTCCCGACGAACCGGCAGGATGATGGTCATTTTGGGTCATGATACTGATCTTATGCGACTGTGTTCTATCGGCGTAGAGCCGGTTGTGTTTGTTATGTATCCTGAAGTGCAAAATCTTGAATTTGGTGTCCCGAACCAGAATCAATTTCCCGAAGATAATTGAAATTTCGGGGGTCCTAGTTGGTTTACGGGGCAAAGTAGTAGAAGTAATGATGGCGGACGGGCTCCCGAAAGGAATGTTCTTGTGGAGTCGGATTTGGACTCATGAGGCGGATTTGGACTCATCATCTGATGATGAAGAGGATGAAGATATACCTTCTGCCTTGATTAATTGTTCGTTACAAGATTTTGCTGCATGGATTCGGAGGGAGGGTGGCGTAAGTCAACTTATGTCTTTGCTAGTTCCAGTCAATCGTTCTCGAACAAATGAGGAGACTGTATACGACAAGATAGAAGCAGCAAGCAACTGGCTACTTCCTATTGTTCCACTTGATGTTGCCGATTCATTAGCGGCGCGGAACTTGAATACTGTTGTAGACGGAAGTTTGCGGGCAGGATTGATGTTCAGCTCGAAAGACGAACTTTATGCTGCTATCGCTCTATTCCATTTGGAAAAAGGTGCGGATTTCAGGGTGCAACGTTCGAGTAGTTCCCGCTTGGAATATTTGTGCAGAAGAAGTGTTGATTGTCCATTCGAGCTACGGGCATACTGTAGAGGTCAGACGTGATGGGAGGTTAGTAAATGGGTTGCGGACCACAATTGTACAACTGATTTATCCGGGCTAGGCGAACGAAATGTGAGGTCGAAGGCTGTAGCTGCTTATATAGCCCGTAAAGTGCACCGTCAAAGCAAGTTAATGAAACCGGCTGATATTCAGGCTGATTTGTTGGATAAATTTGGAATACAAGCAACGTACGGGGTGGCCCTCCGAGCGCGCAACGCAGCTATTTCGATGATTTACGGTGAGCATGCTGATTCGTTCAGCAAACTGCCTAAATATCTGCATTTGTTGGAACTAACTAATCTGGGAACGTATACGGATCTTGATGTTGGTGAGGATGGTCGTTTCCGACATTTATTTATGGCACTTGGTGTATCACGTGCCCCTTGGTTAACCTGCCTCTGGAAGGTTATTGTGGTGGACGGTACCCATTTGAAAGGGAGAAACAAAGGAATATTATTCGTCGCAGCTACTTTTGATGCGAACGAGCAAATAGTCCCACTCGCTTTTGGTGTAGGTCCCATTGAAAATGATGTTTCATGGTCGTGGTTTATGATGCGACTGAGAGCCGCATTTCCAACGGATGATAGTTTAGTCATTGTTTCAGACCAACATAAAAGCATAGCGAATGCGGTAAGTGTGGTTTTCCCAGACGCACAACACGGACTTTGTTACTACCATCTTTCGAATAAGCTTGCGAGACACAGTGAGTGGGTAATCTGGTCGTTCTATCGAGCAGCTTATGCTTATCGGTCGACAGAGTTCCATGACGCAATGAATGCCATCCGTCGGGGGAAACCGGGAATTTACGAAAAGTTGATGGAAATTGGATCGGAGAAGTGGTCAAGACTTTTCAGTAAAGGCTGTCGTTATAGTCTACTGACATCGAATGCTGCAGAATCAATAAATTCTCGATTGTTGGAGGCTAGACGAATTCCAATTATTGCTATGCTCGAGGCAATCCGTCATATGATAGAGTCATGGTTCGATCAACGACGAGTAAAAGCAATTTGCAGAAATAATCCGTTGTCTGAGGCTTGTGAGTTGAGGATGCGGAGTGAAGTTGAGTTGGCACGGAGGTTTACGGTTACCCAGGTGACTTCTAATAAATACAAGGTCGACGAAGGTGACCGACAATGGAGGGTAAATCTTGAAGATGAAATGTGTGAATGTGGCGTCTGGCAAATCGACCTATTGCCGTGTAGTCATGTTGTTGCCGTTTTGTATCATCGCCGGGAGAATTTGTATAATCATATTAATGATTATTATACGACGGCGGTGGAAGGCAATATATGCTAGTGTAGTTAATCTGTTACCTCCTGGGAATGAGTGGGGTGTCCCACCGGAGATAGACGACATTGTTGTTCTTCCACCAATGATTATGCGTCAAACAGGACGTCCGAGAAATACCCATCGACCATCCGGAACTGAAGGCAGTACTTCAAGAACTCACAGTCGAAAAAAATGTGGTAATTGTGGAGATGAAGGTCACACAAGGAGAAGATGCCCCAATATTGGAACGAGAAATAACGAGTGAAGCGGCCTTGTTCTCTGTTTTCCTATATTCTAGACTTTTTTTATTTTTGACATCGTAATATGTTTACTTTTTCGTATAGGGCCTCGGCCCTCGCCCATTCGCGTATAGGGCCTCGGCCCTCGGCCCTTCAGCTCTCGGCCATTCGGCCCTTGGCCCTCGCCCATTCGCATATAGGGCCTCGGCCCTCGGCCATTCGGCCATTCTGCGCTTCGGCCCTCGGCCCTTCGGCTCTCGGCTATTCGGCCCTCGGCCCTCGGCCATTCGGCCTCGGCCATTCGCGTATAGGGCCTCGGCCTCGGCCATTCGGGTCTCGGCCATCTCAGCTATTCGGCTCTTCGGCCCTTCGGCTCTCAGCCATTCGGCCCTCGGCCATTCGGCCTCGGCCTCGCCCATTCGCGTATAGGGCCTCGACCTCGGCCATTCGGCCTCAGCCTCGAGAGTTCGGCTCTCGGCCATCTCGTCCATTCGGCTCTCGGCCATCTTATTAACATTCAATAAATAAATTTGATAAATTAACTACGTATCAAAATAACACGTATTTTGATTTTTAATTGATTCTTATTTTAGAAATTCATTTATTTATCTTATATTAGAAAATAAGAAATTAAATAGGAAAATAAATACAAAATAATTGTTCGAAATTATAAAATACATTTAATCATCGGAATGAGTCGTTTCGTAGTAGCATTGTTCGAAGCATTTCCACGCCATCCACTCCCGATATCTTCTGATGTTGTCTTCTGATTACCCCACTTTGGTGTAGGGTATCCACTGATGAGTCTTTCGATTGCCATACATGTAAATGGGTCACAGCTGTTTGAATCTGGTTGCTTGAACTGTTCTGTCTGCGGCATCAAGATTAACTTGGGACTCCGCCAGCCCGGATGCGTCAAGTTGAACTTATTAGTCATCCAATAACTAGAAGCCTATTAAAAGAAAGTAAGTATTTCAGATAACTTACATATAGTCTATTGAAAATTAAGTATTTTAGACAACTTACATCTAGCAATCGTCCAATGAGCTTTCGGAGCGGCTTTAGATTTTGTTTCCTCACTTCAAAAATATGTGCGTCGGCCTTTTTGTTGAGTGAGTCATAAAGCTCCAAAGTTCAGGACTCAATGCTCAGGCGGACAGTTACCCAATGCGAGGCGGCCAACACCGGAAAAATTACCTATTTGAACATAAAAATTAGTACATGTTAAAAATAATAAAATATTAGCACTTACAAATTTTGCATTGAACCACGGCATCCGTGAACCGCCAATTCCTTGATCCACTCCAAACACGGCCTCGAGCAAACCCGGATTAGGTATCCAATCTTCATAGCTCATCTCGAAGCGCTCATGGAAATCGCTAGTGGGCTCATAGATTTTTGTATTCCATGTGTCCGCGAGCGCAGTCTAATTGAAAAACAAACACATTATCAGGAAAATAATTAGGAAAAAAAGGAAAAAAAAAGGAAAAAAAAAGGAAAAAAAAGGAAAAAAAAACACTTACAAAAACTGACGACCCTGCTATGACCGTATAACGTGAATCCGGAGTAGCCAACACGTCCCGATCCTTGAACACCTCAAGCCGTTGACGAATGTAGGACATGTACAAATCAACCTCCGCCTGCCCCATGTCCGACTTAACGTTGAGGATGTTGTTGAAAAAATCATGCGAGAGGTCATGTTGCGACACCGTAATCTTTGCAGAAACACCAGTGGCCATGAACCCCTCAAAATTTCTCCTCAGAACGTCACCGGCATCTACCATGTATGGAGCTCCAGAAGGATTCTCTCGTGGAGTCACTAAGGGCTGTAAAATGCAAATATGATTTATTAATAAAATAATTAAAAATAAATCTTAAAATAAAGTTCGTACCGGATCTTGGTTTTCTTCAATTCTCTGTTCCGGAGCTTCACTTTCATACATTTGTCGTACATCCTCCGTATCGAAGAAGTCGGAACCGATAAACTATTGTTGTTGCATATATGACAAACACACATAAACAAATGAAAAAAATAAAAATTATTTAACAATCGTCAAATACCTGTACAGGCGGTGGCTCAACTCGAGGAAGTGGCTCCCAACGTCTAGGGACCCAAACATCTCTCTCCTCGTACATGCTATGTCGGCCTTCGTCAAATCCCCGATGAACCATTCGAACCGCCGCATCCCAGGGATTTGCATCGCCAAGCACCGTGCAATCCTCATCTTCATGTGGCTGATCTTCTCTGTCATTCCAGGTCGGCCACTGGTGTAATGTGACAACCCTCCCCTGCGGTGCGGATGTTTCCTCCACCGGATTGTCCTCAACATCCTCCCCTTCCCAATCCTCCAAACTAAAGGTTGTGGATCCTCTGCTCGTACCCTTGCTCTTGCCGGTGCCGAACACTTTTTCGATCAGTTTTCCAACTTTACCGAAAAAAATTTATCCCGCAACTTCCACCGCGCATCCACTTTCGCTAACAGCTCTTCCTCGCGCTTTTTGAAGCGTTCTTCTAATGCCCGCAAAGCTCGATCGTAAGTAGGAACAGACGAATCTTGATCCGGACGATGACGTGATGACTCTACCTCAACCGATGCGCGTTTCTTCTTTGATTTTTTCTTTTGTGCAGGGGGCGCCGAAGTTTCTACACTGGCAGCTTCATCGACTCGCCTACGGGGTATGGGGACGGGTCTCGAAAACGTCACAGCAATCGGATCATCTCCATTCACCCTTCTCAAATATTCTGTAAGCTGCTCCTCCGGAGTAGGCATCAGAGTCTCAAGGGGAGGTGTCTGCATCTGTTAAAAAAATGTAATCATAAGTTACAATACACTCTTCTACTTGTAAAATAAAAATAAATTTATTTAAAATTTTTTTTACAGGTGTGGCGAAGAAACTAATACACTCCGTATCTGGTGGCGTAGTGTAAACCCACTTAATACAACGGGGCATACCTCCGGTGTTGACTAGGCGGACACACAGCTCGCCCAAATCTGGTATCGCCTCTTATGCCCAAATCTAAAATACAAGAACACCATTAAACATCATGACTACTATAAAATTGTCGAAAAATAATTAAATATTTTATTCGTACCTGAAGGGCCCAAACTAGCCCATAAATATTATATTTAGATTTCAACGTCTCCATTCGCTTCGGTACGAAGCTCATGTAGTGGAGAAGGGCATTGTAGGTGTAGGATCCCCATGGAAACGCGTTCCACGCGTCTAAATCATCTGCCAGGACCCACATCCAGGTGTCCACTGATGAACAAATTATAATTCTCGCAAGTGCACGAATCGGTATAGTACCTAATCTAGCAACTCCCGAGGTCGATCTCACAAGGACTCAGCTGGGTTCTAATTACTCTAATTATTTAACTATCTACCTGGTCCTAAACTGAGTTTGATTTATTTAAAAACTACTAAATTAAAATAACAGGAAAGTAAAAGAGCAAGTAAAAGCAAAGCGAACTGGGTTAATAGGTGTGTTTCAAGTTTGATGAAGAGTGCGGAGGTTTAGCAATCACTATGCCTAATATGATCGATTCATTCCCATTCTCTTGCTAGCATTTATGAATTTATTTTGTTGGTTCATCCACTAAGGCTCTAGGGATTCCGTATGATGGCGGGAGATCTCTAACTTATAATCCTAAGGGTCAATCAAGTGATCATATCATGAACCTAAGGATCATATCATGCTCATGGATTTAAGGAACCATATAAACTATCCCAAACCAATGGTGACAATCTAGACACTTAATTGCAGGTCTAAATAAATAACCGGGTATGATGGGCCGTATTATCTATTACCTATATTCTCTATAATTATCTAAGATGATGGCCAGTCACATTAAAGAATCATAGAGAAATCAAAAGCAGGCTCAACAATTAAGAAACAAAACAATTCATTCTTTGAAAAACTAAGGTTTGAATCAATTCATCAAAAACATAGATCCTGCTAAACCCCCACACAAGGGGATTTAGCCACTCATATTCGTAGGAAAATAATCACAAAAGATGCAAAAATATTCCATAGAATTCAAGTATCAAAAACCCTAAACAAAACTGAGAAGAATAATACAACCTAGAATCTAGCGGATTGATCCTCGCGCTTGGTTCTTCGGTTGTGGTCTTCAATCTTCATCTTGAATCTTCAACGGAGAGATGCCTTGGGTGTTTCTCTGGTTTGGGGGCTGGAAAAGTCAAAATTATGGTGTGTGGTCGAAGGAAAGAAGTCCGGAAGGGTTTATATAGGTTTCGGGCCGAAAAAATCTGGTTTTTGGGCTGTATACGACGCGGACCGCGGTCCAGTACAAAGGCGGACCGCGGTCCGACCCCGCGGATTTTCCAGTTTTCTGAGTCAGAACATAGCGGACCGCGGTCCCGCACAAAGGCGGACCGCGGTCCAACGTCTTCGGCCGAACGCTTTTTTTCTACACTGTCGCGTTTTGGGAAAAATGCGATATCTCCTTCGTTAGCCGTTGGATCGCCACGAAACTTTGCCATAATGTTCCTAACACATAGAAATACGATGTGGACGGTGGAGATCGGATTCTAAGATCGTTACATCCGTCTGCCACGCAATTTTCCAACTGCCTCGTTACATGAGCTCCGAAACGCGATTTCTTCAACATCCGGCTTCAAATCCTCTTCACTCTTCATCCAAAAAACTCCATCTTTGCCAACAATGCATCAGTGGTCATGGTTTCTTTCATTTTGGTGTCAAATACCACCAAATATGCTCAAAACGCGTGAGAAACCTACAAAACCAAAAACCATCGAAAGTATACGATTCCAAGCAAAACAAAAGCTAAAAATGAATAGAAAACGATGTAAATAAGCTTAAAAAGAACACGATGAGATGGTATAAAAACCACTCATCAAATCCCCCCAAACCTAAGCTTTTGCTTGTCCTCAAGCAAAGAAACAAGATAAAAGAAAGACTATGACTAAATATCAAAAAAAATGAGCAAAACAATTCAAGCCTTATTCAGTTTTTTTTTATAAGAACACATCATTAGCATGTGGAAATCATTCAAGCTTGATGCCACCTTCAAAACAAAATAGAACATAGAAATAGAGTAGTCCCTCTCCATAAATCTGTATCACTCAAGCATTCAAGTGTATAAGGGTAAAATCATCACTCAAACTCAACCCTAGGAGAGCGTCTTCATAAGCTTGCAGATTGTCTAATTCTACTCATAATGAACACAATTCATGGCAAAGATCTCGAAGGTCTTACTTTGGTTGTAATGAGGCTAAGGCATGTAATAAAAAGGTAGGAAAGATATAGGAAAAGTGACTCATAATGTACGAACAATCAATGGATCTAGTAGAGCAACCAAATTATGATATATCAAAATAAACCTCTAAAACCAACCACCTTTGAATCACTCATAATCAAACAAATCAAGACTCCCCAAGTTCTCACTTTTTCCAAAATAAACTCCCTTTTTCATCTTCATTTTTTTTTTCATCTCCCAACTATACATATGTCATCAATAAACTCCTTTCAATCAAAGTTAGGAGTACATGCACAAGTCTGCCATATTCTATCCAATTGTTTACCTGCCAACTCTCTTCCAATAATTAGATAAAGATTCCTGTATAACACGGTGTCATCAAGTTCGGTACAAGGCTGGATATAATCAAAATCAATTCACACCAATCTCACTTTTTAGCAAATATTTGTCCCTTGATCACCAAACCCTCACAAGCCTCCATTTCCTCCCACAGTACTAACAACTCTACTAGATCCTCGGTTAAGGCTAGATAGACTAGGCAATTTAAGTGGAGGTACATGAATAAAAAGGATACATTAAGCTCAAAGGGGCTCACTAGGTTGATATTCAAGGTAGGAATCATATTTGGCTCTGGCTAAAGAACGAGATAGTGCCTAAGATCATATCAATGCCATATACGAAAAGTGTTCAATAAACTTCAAACAGACTCAAAGCAAGTTATAAATGTTCTCCCTAAAGCGAGTATCACACATGAAAGAAATTGAGACCGACATAGAATTTCGTCAGTTCACAATAGGCTTAAATTCTCACAAAGGCTTTGGACTACCATACTTTTACATCCTACATGTTCGAAACTTTTATCATGCTCAAATTCAATTCAACAATGCTTCAGCAAAGAAAAATTTTAAGGCAAGAAATGCATAATCATCAAATAACATAAGTCATAGTAGTTCAAATATCAAGTACATGGAGAATCATCAGAATCATAATTATAAATACCAAATCAATAGGGTTCAAGATTCGACATACCCCCCCAAACCTATCTACGAGCTAGTCCCTAGCACGAAAATAGAGTGAAATAAAGAAAATTGGGTAAACGAATCTTCCCTGATGTCTAGGTGATGTCCGATTGATCTACATATGCGAAGCTTGATCTGCAGGCTCAGATCCAAAGTTAATCCCGACTGTATCAGCTCCCCTACTGCTCTGATATAGCTTATTATACATTAAAAATCAATAGATGAAGCATACATGTCAATTTCCCTCCACAGTTTTGTTTTTTTTTTTAATGGAAAGCAATAAATCTAACTAAGAAAACTAGAAAAACTCACAAACGTGGGTTGCCTCCCACGAAGCTCTGTTGGTTAGAGTCGTTGGCTCGACTTTGCTGAATCAAATTAGAAACTTGGCGACTTTGGATGCCCGACTTCAGCCTTGTCGAACGCGTCCTTCGATGATGCTCCACAGACATCCTTCACCTTGAAATGTTTTTTGGTTCGTGGATTCATCAACTTCACCACACCATGCGATAAAACGTCCACCACATGAAATGGTCCGGAGAATGTAGAACTTGGGTATCCTGGAAATACTCTAGAACCATCGTCATATAAAAGAACTTTAAGACCAGGTTAGAGTGTTTTACCCAGCGTCCTCTTCCCACAAGCAGCTTTAGTACGTCTGACATAGATGGTTTTCTTCGGGAACATGTCTTTTTGATCTTCAACACATTCATCCAAGTTAGGAACACCAACGTCAGTTGACTCCTCATCGAATAATGCGTGTATTCCTAATCCATCTGTACCATCAGAATCCTTCACTACATCAAATGTAGGCTGCACAAAGTTAACTTCAGTAGTTGAGGCATCAGTTCCAAATGTGATTGGAGCTAGTGCTTTGAATTCTGTAACCTCCCCCAAGACTTCCATCCTCACAGTTCGTGACGGTACATCAACACAAGTCCTAGTGGTTGCCATAAATGGCCTCCCTAGGAGGATAAGCTGGTCACTTAGCCCTCGAGAAGTATCATCTGCATCAAGAACAATAAAGTCAACAGGAACAATAAACCTCTCTACCTTTACCAACAAATCTTCAACAATCCCCATTGGGGTCTTCACATAGTTATCAGCAAATTCAAGCCTCATATGTGTAGGCTTCAAATTGTTAACTCCCAACGTTTTGTAGACAGAGTAGGGCATGAGGTTGATACCAGCTCCAAGATCTAGCATTGCTCGTGTAACTCTATCCTTGCCCAAAGAGATAGTGATGTCGAATCTTCCAGGATCTGTTAACTTGGGCGGTAGAGCCGATATATCAACTACAACAGCCCCTGATTCAAGTGTAGGAAGATTTGCACTCCGCTCATAATCTTTTTTGTTGGTGATGAGCTCCTTGAAGAACTTGGATTGCCTTGGAATACTCTTGACGAGGTCTAAAAGCGGCAGATTGATCTTCACTTTAGAGAGTATATTGAACAAGGATCCAAACTGTTCTTCTTGTTTGTTAACCTTGAGGCATCTTGGAAAAGGAGGTAGGGGCTTTTATGGATTCACAACTCTATGCAAAGGAGTCCGAACAGTAGGCTTCTTCTCCTTATCTCTTGTCCTTTCATCAACAATAGCCGTAGCAACTTTGTCGATTTTCTCTTTAGCCTTCTCCGAATCATCACCAAGCAAAATAGTAATGGACCTCGCCTCTTCAGTTTGTCCGGGTAGTTTCCCTTGTTGCATTTTAAGCAAAGCAACTTCCCGCGCTAGCTGGCCAAGTTGAGTCCCCAAATTTTTGGAAGTTGGTTCCACGTTCCTGACAGAAGTGGTAAGTGTCTCCATTTGCTCCTTAGAACTCTTCATAAAGGAGGTTAAGGTGTCTTGCAAGATGGCCATGGAATTCTTATCAGCGTCCTCAATCTTTGGCTGAGGGCGAGAAGATGATGTGCCTCCAAAGTTTTGCTGCTGAGTGGCATTCCTTCCTCCATAATCCTGGTAACTTTTGTAGTTGGGATTGTACCCTTGCTGCTTATGGACAAAATTTTGGTGCGGCCTCTGATATTGCCTTCTCTCTTCCCATTCATGATGTCCTATGCCTTGTCCCCAGTTAGCTTCTTCTTCTTGAAATTGGCTATGGATGATATTAAACTGGCATTGGGCGGTTGAGTGTTGTGGATCATCACAAATGGTACAGACCTCGCCAATCTTTGGGGCTTGCACTTGTCTCTGCTTGAGCTCCTTGATTTCTTGTCCGCATACGCAGCCCGCACATCCTGCGTTCCACGTTGTCTCACACTCTGACTTCTTAATACGGATCGAGCCTTCAACGTCTCAAAAAGCTCATGCAATGCACTTGGGGTCAGTGCAAGAATGCCTCCAGGAGCCATGTTGTCAACCATAATCTGACACGGCAAGAGCAATCCATTGTAGAAGAACTCATTCAGCATCGCAACCTGGTAATTATGATGTGGACATTGGATGAGGAGTCCCTTGAATCTATCCCAAGCTTCATGGTATGTCTCATTGTCAAACTGGGAGAAAGTAGCAATCTGCTGCCTCAACTCGTGGCTCTTGCTTCGGGAGTAGTATCGCTCCGTGAATGCTTTGAACATGTCCTCCATTGTCCGCAAATAATTAGCAGGCAGTGTGTGCAACCAATTCTTGGCTTTATCCTTCAGAGTGTAGGGAAACAATCGTCTTCCCAATTGATCAGTAGTGAGCCCGCTGAGAGGAATAGTCCCCAGTGTAGCATAGAACTCTCTCATATGAGCAAGAGGATCTTCAGTTGCTAGCCCGTAGAAAGATGGTAGCATATGGTAGTAGATAGGCTTCAGATCATAATTCCTTGCGGTCTCTTCTAGGACAATGCAGGTAGTATTGGCTCCAAGTATCGAACTTGTGTAGTCTCCCTGTAACCTCTCTGGTTCAGGATTGTTCCCAATTTGCTCCATTGCAATTTTGTCTTCTGGTTCCTCCTTCGTAACGCGAGTCCCCACTCTGTGTATGTTATCGATAAAAGGCGCAAGTTCTGGATTTTGCGACCTTCTACCGTGCATAAACCTACAGAAAACTCAAAGAGTAAGACTCGACACAGTAAAGAAAAGAAGAAATAGTAACCAACGTAAAAATAAAATCTAAGCAAATAAACAACTAGTAAAAAGAATAATCAAAACAACTGAGTCCCCGACAACGGTGCCAAAAACTTGATGAACAAATTATAATTCTCGCAAGTGCACGAATCGGTATAGTACCTAATCTAGCAACTCCCGAGGTCGATCTCACAAGGACTCAGTTGGGTTCTAATTACTCTAATTATTTAACTATCTACCTGGTCCTAAACTGAGTTTGATTTATTTAAAAACTACTAAATTAAAATAACAGGAAAGTAAAAGAGCAAGTAAAAGCAAAGCGAACTGGATTAATGGGTGTGTTTCAAGTTTGATGAAGAGTGGGGAGGTTTAGCAATCACTATGCCTAATATGATCGATTCATTCCCATTCTCTAGCTAGCATTTATGAATTTATTTTGTTGGTTCATCCACTAAGGCTCTAGGGATTCCGTATGATGGCGGGAGATCTCTAACTTATAATCCTAAGGGTCAATCAAGTGATCATATCATGAACCTAAGGATCATATCATGCTCATGGATTTAAGGAACCATCTAAACTATCCCAAACCAATGGTGACAATCTAGACACTTAATTGCAGGTCTAAATAAATAACCGGGTATGATGGGCCGTATTATCTATTACCTATATTCTCTATAATTATCTAAGATGATGGCCAGTCACATTAAAGAATCATAGAGAAATCAAAAGCAGGCTCAACAATTAAGAAACAAAACAATTCATTCTTTGAAAAACTAAGGTTTGAATCAATTCATCAAAAACATAGATCCTGCTAAACCCCCACACAAGGGGATTTAGCCACTCATATTCGTAGGAAAATAATCACAAAAGATGCAAAAATATTCCATAGAATTCAAGTATCAAAAACCCTAAACAAAACTGAGAAGAATAATACAACCTAGAATCTAGCGGATTGATCCTCGCGCTTGGTTCTTCGGTTGTGGTCTTCAATCTTCGTCTTGAATCTTCAACGGAGAGATGCCTTGGGTGTTTCTCTGGTTTGGGGGCTGGAAAAGTCGAAATTATGGTGTGTGGTCGAAGGAAAGAAGTCCGGAAGGGTTTATATAGGTTTCGAGCCGAAAAAATCTGGTTTTTGGGCTATATACGACGCGGACCGCGGTCCAGTAGAAAGGCGGACCGCGGTCCGACCCCGCGGATTTTCCAGTTTTCTAAGTCAGAACATAGCGGACCGCGGTCCCGCACAAAGGCGGACCGCGGTCCAACGTCTTCGGCCGAACGGTTTTTTTCTGCACTATCGCGTTTTGGGAAAAATGCGATATCTCCTTCGTTAGCCGTTGGATAGCCACGAAACTTTGCTACAATGTTCCTAACACATAGAAATACGATGTGGACGGTGGAGATCGGATTATAAGATTGTTAGATCCACCTGACACGCGATTTTCCAACTGCCTCGTTACATGAGCTCCGAAACGCGATTTCTTCAACATCCGGCTTCAAATCCTCTTCATTCTTCATCCAAAAAACTCCATCTTTGCCAACAATGCATCAATGGTCATGGTTTCTTTCATTTTGGTGCCAAATACCACCAAATATGCTCAAAACGCGTGAGAAACCTACAAAACCAAAAACCATCGAAAGTATACGATTCCAAGCAAAACAAAAGCTAAAAATGAATAGAAAATGATGTAAATAAGTTTAAAAAGAACACGATGAGATGGTATAAAAACCACTCATCATCCACCTTCTTTGTCTCGGCAGGAGCGAAGAAAAAACACATTAGTGCCAGGACATTGGCTACCTTCAAATGCTCATCTTCGGAGAGCTCACGGAGCTTATCACTTTTCCACATTTTCAGTAGCTCGCCTCCGGTTATTGGATTTCCACCTGTGAGGCTCATGTATACCGTCGACTCTCCCGGCTCGCGAGGTGCATTCGTATCAAATTCAGAGGGATCGAAAAATAATCCTGTCACCAATGCATATTCCAACTGGGAAAATCGAAGCCTCGCCCGGATATGTGAAAACGAGCCTCCCCGGCCGGTGCATGCACCTCGTAGCACATCAACTGGTGCAATGCTATTACCGAGCTTTTTCCTTTCCTCCAGCTCAAAAGGTGCCCAAACTGTCCCTCTCTAAACCGCCGGACTAAGTTATTACCCCCCGCCTCGAAAGTGCAGTCTTAATCAGTTCCGGTAATGAATCTCTCCAGTATGTAGTCACTTTTAATGTCTTCTCTCTAATCGGGAGTCGGATGTAAGCGGGCTGTCAGTCGAAAAAAATACATTTTTTAGGGCCAAAAAAGCCGAGTTAAGGGCCGAAGGCAGGGCCGAAGGAAGGGCCGAAGGCAGGGCCGATGGAGCTTAACCGCCATCGGCCCCCCTTTGGCCCTTCATCGGCCTTGGCTGCAAAACGCCATTATCGAATCGAATCCAATACAAAAGCCAAATTAAACGAACTACAAACCAATTCTATTCACAATACTCAATTTCCACACAATTCAACCAAAAAAACGACATCAATTCGACAAATTTCACAAAATTTCGACAGTAATTGGACTCAAATTTCTACCCAAAAACTCGAAAAAAACGCTCATAATTGGACATATCAATACCAAATTTCACAACAATGACATACAATAGCAAACAATTCGACACCCAAATCGACAAATTTCGATAACAATTCATGAAAATAAAATTAAGAAGGGACGAGATCTGGAACCTGATCGGCGTCCATGGCTGTTCGGCGGGCGTTGCTCGGCGTTGGTGGCTCGGCCCTCGGCCCTCGGCGACGGTGGATCGGCGGCGGCGCTGGATCGGCGCTGGTTCTTGGCTGGGAAACAAAACACGTCGGCCCTCCTCTCTTTGTTTTCTGATAACGGCCGGAGGGGAAAAAACAGGCAGTAAATACGTGCCTTCAATTCTTTTCGGGGCCGATGGGGAGAAATTATTTTCGGCCCTAAGAAAATCGACCGTTATAATCGGGGCCGAAAAGAATACCGACAGGAGGGCCGATGGACAATTTAGCACGAGGACCCATCGGCCCCCCATCGGCCCTCGTTCGATCTATGCGCCTAATAAGACAAAATGGCTAGATTTGTATTTTTTTTAATAGGATGGCTAAAATTATTTTTTTTTTCCCTATTTGGCTAACAGGAGGGATTTTCACTATTCGAAAGTGGTGGTAGCAAAATCAGATGTACTCAAGTGTGAATCTAGTAAATATATCTAACTTTTCAAAATTTCAATGGCGGAGCTACAAATCAAAATTATTTGAAGTGGTAGAGGGAGTGGGGGGAGAGGACAACAAAGTCACTAATAAAAATCAAAATTTGATGGTAACCGTTGTTCATTCGCACTCTCAACTAGCTCTGCCAGTATATAATTTAGAATCTAGAAATATGTGTCTCAAATCTCTCAGGTTCTTAACTCGACATCATTTCAATCACATTTGAAATCCCAGCATATAGTAACCGTGTCAAACTCAATTCTTCTATCAAGTTGAGTTTCAGCTGATGGTGTTAAGCTCGTTCTTAATATTTTCCTTTTTGAAATGCCAAAATTATAATAGTACTAGAGTTGGGCTTCGGTATGGGCCTAATTGTCCAGCCCATCTAACTTGTTAGGATATACTCCCTCCGTCCCATTATTAATGTCCCACTTGCCTTTTTTGGTTATCCCATTATTTATGTCCCATACCAAATAAGGAAATAAATGAGTGGACCACAATTAATGTAAGCAAGTGGACTCCACCCCTTTATACTTTTAAACCACAATTTTACACCTTTACCTCCACTATTTTAATTACCGTGCTCAGTCCCAATGGGACATAAATAATGGGACTGAGGGAGTACTAGTATTTTATATTAGAGCGCCTCTAGTAACGTAACATATGGGCCGGCCCAATAAAATTCCTTTTTACCCATTTTTTGTTAATACGTATATACTCCAATTTTGGTCCATCTACACACACAGTCCTCCAAATTCTATAATTTTAATTGACAACTTTATATGATTAACAAATTATATATCGAAGATAAATTTTTATTCGGTATTTTTTTAGTTCTCACAACTGTTCTAGAAGATGGACAACAAATGAATTAGATTAGAAAAAAAAAAGTTGAGGATCAGTTTCTTCTAGCAAAACGTCACCGTACGGTTGGACTAAAGTCTGCAAGTATAAATGGCATGGGTATGTTAAAGCAAGGGGTAGGAGGAATATATTGACATTCGGAAGTGATGATGATAAGCTTGGAATATGTTCTTCGTATTAAAAGATAAGTCACACTTACTTTCCTACCGACTTTCCACAGACTAATATTCTTCAGCGTGAATGGAAAAGTTAGATATACTCGCTAACATGAATCTAGTAAAGTACGTGCGTTTTCACTTCATTGTTTAATTTCTTTTTATTATTATTATTTTTATTTATTTATTTTTGTGAATATTGAGATTAAACTGATCATGAGTTTCACCTAAAGCTGAGGTGATTAGAAAGCCCAACCACCAAATATTATGTTAAGAGCATCTCCAAGGAGATGCTATTGTGGCGTTAAACGCTTTTATGCAGTATTGAAATTCTCCAAGAGGACAC
Source organism: Lavandula angustifolia (assembly GCA_028984105.1). Taxonomy (NCBI): domain Eukaryota; kingdom Viridiplantae; phylum Streptophyta; class Magnoliopsida; order Lamiales; family Lamiaceae; genus Lavandula; species Lavandula angustifolia. The sequence goes on along the minus strand of CM054823.1, from coordinate 4,348,434 downwards.
TTCAATTTACTCCATTCCAACGTTGACAGGTTTTCCTACTGCAACACTACCGTGTTACTGTTCACATGGTAGTGTTGCAATTTTTTTTTTGTTTGATTAATATATTCAACTTTATATATTCATATATTTAAGATATTTTTACTTATTTAATTTTTATTTAAAATTTTATTTAGTGAGATTAATATAAAAATAAATATATTTAAATATATATAATATTATATAATTAATCAAATATTAATAAACATATTAAATTAATAAATAAAAGAATCAAAATAGAATATTCCATTGTAGAGTTAAATGTATAGTTGACGATTGAAGATGAATTCAGAAAAAATGTACATTCAACTCTACAATAGTGTGGAGGAAACTCTACAATGAGTTGCTCTTTGGAGTTGCTCTAAATACGAGGATCTAATTTACTACAAGAATTGACAAGTCAAGCAACCTCATCATTTCTCATAACTACTACCTTAACCTTATCTGCCCCAACTTTGTGCTACACCTAACCACAAGGCGGCATCAACTCCCAACCAAGGATTCATGTAAAAACATCCTTAACTGATTTGTCTCAAGTGGGACCTATAATTATATTACATTAATAAAATATGATAATATATTTTTAGCTACCTAAAATACAGAAAAGCAAGTACGAAAACTGTTAAATGACTTACGGTTCAAATCTTTGAACTTAGCATATACTTATCCGTTACGTTATTATTGTCTTCTAATCGGATTGTCCTGCTATTACTGTCTTTTTTTTTTTAAATAGCAAAAACTACTTTTAAACAAACAATGAAGTTGGCTCCTCCTACTTAATACTCATCCCCACATTATCGTACTATCTCCCTCAAAAAATTTATCCCTCACACGTTTTTCGTTCTACTTCATACTCAAAAATTTATGACTTTTAACTTTTTGGAAACTGAAAATTATTTCTAGAATACAATTTGAAAAAAAAAACAGAAAAAAATCGATTGCCTCAACTATGCCCTATAAAAATTTGAATAAATTCTCATTTCTTCCATCAACCACTCCTCGAAAATTGTGTTCATTTATTAATATAATTAAAACTCTTAAAATACACACTTAATAAAGATTCTTAATCTCCGTGCCGAAATCAAATGAATAATAATAACGGGACGGATGGAGTATAATATTTGTTGAACACTTGGAGCCCTTACTCTCAGTGGGGTCTAAAGGCGGTGGCCCGTTTCTATTTGGACGTGAGAACTCAGTTGGCCGATTAAATGTTTTTTTACTTTTAAACGAGAGAATGAATGTGCATTAGTTTTCATTTTTTAAAGTTTTAATTTGAAATACTCGTTATGCAAGGATAATTATAACTATAAATTCAAAAGTAGGGTTGTAAACGAATCAAATAACATATTATTCGATTCGTAATTGAATATTCGTATTCGTATTCGATTCATTCTCGAATATTAAAGCTGATTTGTATTCGTTTCATTATTTATATTCGAATTATTCGATTCGATTCGAATATTCGATTTATTTTTATTGAATATTTTATAAACAATATTATTCGAATATTCGGTTCGAATTGAGTACATATTTAATACTCCTATTCTATTCGATTCGAAACTATTCGATTCAAAATTAATATTTTTAAGAAATAAATTTATAATAAGTTTTATAAAACATATTTAATATATAAATATTTTTTATAAATGTATTATATATTTATATTTAATTGAATATTTTCGAATATCGAATCGAATATTATAATTTTGTATTCGTATTTGAATACTAATCGAATCAAATCGAATATTTATATTCGAACTCGAATATCAAAAATTCAAATACGAATACCGAATCGAATCAAAAATATTTGATTCGTTTACAACCCTATCTTTAAGGTCAGTCTTTCTGATCATTTGACGAATGCTTTTTATTCTTTAGCCATAAATTGAATTCTAGCCCTAAATACATAAATATTTACGGTTCTCGATGTGCACATATCATAGGTATAACTTTCAACATTAGAAATACGTACTTTCTGTGGAAGGGTAGAGTAGTATGATTAATTTGACCACTGAACTTCACATTTTACACAGTAAATGTCACCGACTAGACATCCCAAAAGGGACAATTTATAATCAAACACTTCTTTATTAAGAAGTATGGGTGTAAGTGGCTCCGCTCAGAACTGCGAAACCGATCAAATCGAACCGAACCAAACCGAAAAATGTGGTTGGTTCGGCTTCGCGGTTTGGTTCGGTTTATTTTTTTAGGAACCGTTTACATTCGGTTCGGTTCGCGGTTTCAAGAATTTTTGAACGGTTCGAACCGAACCAATATCCTATTTTTTAATTTTTTAATTTAATATTTATCTTTCTTATATGAGAATATTATTGAATTTAAATATTAGATTTAAGTTAAGATCAATTTTAATCTATACAAAGGAAGAGAAAGGAATAACAACTCTATACTTGTGAGTTCGGAACGAGTGACATCCTATAAACTATTATTCTTACATTTAGGATTTAAAAAATATTAAAAAAAAAAGTGAGCCGGTGAACCGAACCGAACCAAACCATTTATAAGCGGTTCGGTTCGGTTCAGTTTCGATATTTAAAATAACATCGAACCGAACCAAACCGAAGCGAACCATTTCTATGTGTTTGGTTCGGTTCCTAAAATACACAAAAAATTGAACCAAACCGAACCGTTACACCCCTATTAAGAAGACACGTTTACGGTCAATTTCGATGCCTAACACTCAAGGTTATTAATCATTTATGGGGTTTATAAATTATTAATTAAATGCATTGTCACACAAGGAAAAACAAGAAGAATAGTACATAATTTTGTTTGTTCTTGCCTTTTGAGGCAAACAAAATCCTCCCCTTTTATGCTTTCGGTTGATTTTGCTTTTAACTTTATATGTACATGATATTAACTGAATAAAATAATTGTTACATAAGAAGCTGTTAAATTAAATATTGGGTAGCTATATATGAACCAAAAGAATATGTATGTGACAGCAGTGGCGGAGCCAAGTTTTTGAATTGGGGGAGCGAATTATGTGTGGGGTTGAGTGTTTCTCATCCGAGGGTTCGGGGGTGGAGCCCACGAATTTTTTTTTAGTGCAACAATGAGTATAAGGAATTCAAAAGCACTTATAATTTTTAAAAACAACAAAAATAACAAGTCCAAAACGAAGTACAAAAACCATATCATATTACAATATCTTCTTATGCATTTGAAATTGAGACCGACGTTTTTTCATAAGATTAAACTCCTCAATAATTGAATTTGTATCAAAAGATTCAACAATTTCTCTTTCTGAGCTCATTAGTAAACAACCACGAAGGAAATCATCTTCCATTTTATTCCACAACCTTGTCTTCACGAGTTTCATTTTAGAAAATGCACGCTCAGAGTTTCATTGTAGGACAAGGCAAAAGTTGTGGAGTTTTCTGGTAATGAATTAGGAAGAAATCCATGGCCATATTATTAGTATAATTATTAGCACAATGTTGTTATTTTTTACACAATTGTCATGACAAATCTTTTTTCTTCGTATAATTTTCCTTGTAATGTCGTGTTATGATATCTTCAAATATAAGCATGAACTTAAATTTCACGAAACCTATGAAATATCTACGCAAAAAATAAAAGTATTCTACATAGAAAAAAAAAAATTGGTTGAAAAAATTCGGTGGTGGCGGCCGCCCACGCCAGCCACCACCTGCCTCCGCCATGTGAGGAAAAATGAGGAGGGTGAGTAGATGTGCAAAGAAAGCAAACATGAGAGAGAGAGAGAGTTTTAGTTAGCAAGAAATCACATTAGATGGCTGAGCGGAAAGGCAGGGACTAACAGCGGATACCACGAAACCTTATCTTATCAACACCTCCATCATTGCCAACTTCTACTCACACTAATCCTCAACTAAATCAATTTCTAATCATACCAAATCATTTGGAGGGTCCCCTTTGTCTGCCTCTTACCTTAATAATATAAACCAACTTTGTAAAAATCCAAAAAAAAAAATATATATATATAAACCAACTTTGTCCCATTGAGATGGCATAGCGGTGAAGGTGAGATGGTCCATGACCGATAGGTCATGGGTTCAAATTCTACTGAAACAGCTATGTGTTGTATGTCACCTATGGTTAGCCTAGGGTGGTTGTACTCTCATGTGTAGTTTGCAGTCTATTGCACAGGAACTGGATGTACCCAGTGCGCACTTCGAACTCTCATGTGTAGTTTGTAGTCTATTGCACAGGAACTGGGTGTACCCAGTGCGCACTTCGATAGCGACTGCGGGTTACCCTCGTCATCCAAAAAAATATATATATAAACCAACTTTTATGTTTTATATATATATATATATATATATATATATATATATATATATGCAGTTGCTAGTTGTAGATACACAATTTTTCTCCACTTCTATTAATTCAAAGCAAAGGATTTAATCATCCAATGTGTAACAAACACACATACGGCTGTCACATATAATTTATACCGGTATTTTTCTTGAGTGTGTGGAATTTATAATTATAATTATTAGTAGCTCCAAGCAACTTCATTATCCTCCTCTAATAATATTTATTTAAATTAAGAGGCCATCCAACATTAGTCAATTTTTGTCCGACTCCTATGACGTAACTATATCCAACTCTTTTCTTGTACTATTATACTTTAAAATTGGATTAGATAATATTCGAGGGTTGATTAGATTAGATTGGTATGATTAGCATCAGGACCTACTTTATCCCATTTGTCTACATAAAGTGCAGCTTCGAGCGGATTCCATCTAATATTTATAGAGAATATTTTGAAACCTCAAGCCATGAGAATTGAGATGTGTCGCCTACCAAAAAAGTAAGAAAAATCGAAATTAGAAAAAGATAGAATTACTCAATCTAAATGAAGCTAAAAATCTCATTCCGTAGTGTATATATATATACACATTATAGTATATTTAGAAATAATAATTAAAGAACTATAGCAAATTATATATGATGATGAGATGGGTCAAGAATACGTACCAATATGTATGATTAATTTATAGGAAATGATCATATATGAATAAATAGGTGGGCAAAGCAAAAGCCGTGAAAGTGTCCTCGGATATAATTGTTATTTTAGTAAGTTGAGAGGAGTAGTAATCATGCTTAATTTACTGGTGGCCTAACTTCTCTCATCAGCGTAGCCGACAACGAATTATTAAATGTGTTGCAGTCGTGCAGATTGGTAGATCCCACCACCCCCATCATCATTCTGGTTAAGCAAGGATCCTCATTCGTGCTTATGAATCATTCCATCAACCGTCGTAGACCATGAAATCGAGTTGAGATATGTTGTACCAAAAATTTCATATCTCAATCAAGACTATGTAGTTTTGATAACAACCTAATTAATAATTTTACCCTTTTACTCTTTACTTTTAATAAAACAACGTAGTTTTAAATGAGAAATGATTGAAACATGAAACTTTTTAAAACAACAGATAACCCGTGTTTGGCCCGCTACAAATCGTCTGGCCCATTTCGGGTGGCCCCTTCGGTGGCCCACCAATCACGTGGACCATCTTTTTATAACTTAAATATTTTTTTATTGTTAACATGGTCCACCAATGCACGCGTGGCCGGGCGTGATTGGTGGGCCACCGAAGCCACCCGAAATGGGCCAGAGGAAGCGGATTGTGTTTGGCCTACTTCCTTCTCCGGTCCCTTTTTACTTAAAAAAAAAAAAAAGCATTGAATTAAGGAGTCATCTCTCTCTCTCATATCCATCATCCACAATCGTGTTGATGAAAAAGGGGAGAGTTTAGTGAGCAGAAGTAACATCAAGAACCCCATTCCCAACAAATAAAAAGAAGCAAGGTGTAAAAGACATGTCATGTGTCTGCTCACAAACAGTGTTATTGGATGTCGACTAATAGTCGTCATTCCTATTATTAACACTACTTTTTCCAAACAAAGCATACCTCATATTATTTAACTTTGATGTGAAATTAAGATATAAATTGATCTCCCATAATTACCGCTAAAGATTTGTCAAAAATGTAATCTGGTCTATCATCATTTCTTTGCTTTATCATCTTTCTGATGCGACCTAATTTAAGGCGCTGAAAGCGTTTAACCTGAAACCGAATATGTTGACATTCACACGACTAGGTGTCTAATAATTATTCCAAATATATTTATTCCTCCTTCTCTTTCTTACTACAATAATTTCTTAGAATATCTGAAATATTGTCTGAATAGAATTAATTATACTATGAACAGAATCCGAACCCTTAGACTGTTCTAGTTCCAAAGATGAGGGCGAGATGGCCAAATGTCATATCATATATATTTGTCTAGAGAGAGAGAGAGAGAGAGGGTAAAAAGGTAAGAGATTGGGCGTGGTAATATGGCTGGCAAAAGGGGAGAGGAATAATTCTGTTGAAGGGTGTTCCCTATTTGCCATTTCCATGTGAATCCACGTAGTGATTTCTCCATATGGATTCTTGACTTGTGCTTTTTTGTCGAATTTGAGTGTCTTTTTAGTTTCCCTCGTTGATGGTCAGTCGTATCATAATTGAGGATAACAATAAGTGGGGTTCAAATGGTCAACCTAACTGATCATGTAAGAGAGAGAGATGGAGTGGCTTTTAATTATTACCTCACCCCAAATTCCTTTCCATATTCTTGATTATTAGTATTAATCATAGAAATAACCCATCCACCCACCAATCCACCATTACAAAACTCCCCTCTTGAGTCATCTCCCCCTCTCTCTAACTCCCCATTTCAACCACCACCACAACAACACATTCAAACACACTCTCCTCTCCAAATATCTAAATTAAATGGGTTTGGTTGATTTCTTCAATACCGGACTTGTTTTAGGGTTGGGATTCTCATCATCCACCGGAGAAACCAAGTCCAAAAAGCCCAAGATTCTCGACCATACCAGCAAAGCTACGGAGCCCTCATTGACTCTCACCCTCTCCGGCGAAACCTACGATCTGATCGTGAAAAAGGCGGATTCCGGCAACAAGAAAGGAGTCTTCAACGATATCGACCTGTACAGACAAGACAGCGCCGCCTCGTCTTTCTCCAACGTTAGTGTGAAGAGAGAGAGGGAGATCAGCAGCGAGGAGGTAGAGATAGAGAGGGTTTCCTCCAGAGCTAGCGATGAAGACGACGATGGATTGAATGGAAGGAAGAAACTTAGGCTCACGAAAGCGCAGTCTGCTCTTCTCGAGGAAAGCTTCAAGCAGCACACCACTCTCACTCCTGTAATTCAATTCTCTCTCCGCTCTCTGCCATTTCTTCCAACACCTAACATGCATAATGGTTTTGACTTTGATTTTAATTTCTTCTTGTTGATCTGCCAGAAACAAAAGCAAGATTTGGCGCGTGACTTGAAGCTTCGGCCGCGACAAGTCGAGGTGTGGTTTCAGAATCGAAGAGCCAGGTTTGATCCTCGGTCCATTAATCACGAAATAAATCGAAAATCAAAATTCCTTGAAGAATGATTCCGATTTGCAGGAGTAAGCTTAAGCAAACGGAAATAGACTGCGAATTCTTGAAGAAATGCTGCGAGACGCTGACGGAGGAGAACCGGCGGCTGCACAAGGAACTGCAGGAGTTGAAGGTGCCGAAAGTAGCCCAGCCTCTTTACATGCAGCTGCCGGCGGCCACCCTCACTGTCTGCCCTTCATGTGAGAGGATCGGCGGCGCCGTCGCAGAAAACGCCGCCAAGAACACTTATGTTAAGCCTCCCTTCTACAATGCCTACTCCAATCAATCGGCAGCTTGTTAAATTTAATTAAATAGTATCCCCACAAATTAACCCTGTTTTTTAAATTCGGTTAAGGGCTTGTAGAAAGAAATATATGTTCATTAGTGATTAGAAATTAGGAAAGTTACCAATCATGTGTTTCTTTTATATTTATTTATTTTCTAAGCTTGATAATGTGTGTAATAGTTGTATAGTAATTATTTTATTAAGATGTATATTAAAGGGATTATTGTTTAGTAATTCTTTTTTACGTGTATAGCTTTTTTGTCCCACATATATAGTTATTTCAATTATTGGTCTACGATTGGTAGATGATTAAAATCACTGTTACTTAACAGATATGAATTATTACTTAATTCTCAGCTCTTTAATCTATTTTTTCCTGATTCAGTTTAATTATGCATACCAATTTCTTCAATCATTAATGAAAAAAGTAAACTATTTTTCAATTATATACTCCCTCCTTTCAAATTTATATGCATATATTCATTTTTCGTCTATCCTAAATTTATATGTTTATTAATAAAAAAAATTTATCTAACTAAATATTTAATTAACTCTAATATATAGGGCTAATTAGTACGCTAATTTAGAAAATGACTATTTTATTCAATTTTTATAATAACAAACACAATTATGTTATTAATTTTTTAGTAATTTATTTTAATTTACTTAAATTTCAATATCAAAATCTAACTTTTCTATCATTAAATTTTTTATTAATATATGTAAAGAATATATATATATATATATATATGGAATGGAGGGATTAAAAATTATTTGACGTCTATATACTTTTAGGTTGGGAGTGAGCCCGCTTAACCTCTTTGATAATCATTTCCCAACCATATAATCTTCAATTTTAGGGCACATATTATATATTAATATTATACATATACACTATCACAATTTCAGTAAATTATTAGGTCATTGATGACGTAAATGTATCATTTTCAGGTTTTTCTGGACAAAATTTGCTTGCTTGCTGTCTTGAATGAACTTATGACAGGAAGAACTTAGAATTGTTTTCCAGTCTTTGTACAATCGCAATCAAAGAAAGAGAAAGGAACTTAGAACGGTTAATATACAACAACGATCAAATTTATTCAATTGTCCAAATCAAAGGGAAAAAGGACGCATGAGAATAGTTAAGTTACGTGTTTGATCTCCTTTATTATATTACAATTAAAATTAATTGGAGAGGGGGAGATTTTGCAGCCGTGAACACACGTTGGGTCTGTAAGAAAATTACAGAAATGAAGAAAAATGGACGGCACGTGTCATCCGTTGGATAACTGTTGGCGCATCTTACATTACTACTACTTTTCATGCCTAGCCGACGTTGGATAACTGATTAGATAGTATTGCATATAATTTATCTTCCATTTGTTTCATTAATTTTACAATATATTTTTTTCGGGTAGTTTTATTTATCTTGCAATGTTCCATAAATTAAAAAAATAAGCAAATCATAATTATCTAAATAAATAAGTAATATTATTTTATACTTTAACACTACTACTTTATACCTATTATCTTAAAATATGTGCTGGGAACTAACGTTACAAGATCAAAAAGGGCCGAGAAGTATATATCTAACAATTAATATTAATAGTAATATCTATTTCAATAATTCAAATACACATGACAGTCTAGTCAACGGTCCATCTAAACTTATTACTAGTATTATTATAAAAATGTGACAACAAATTCTTAACACACATTCCACTTCTAGTTTCCTTATATTAGATTATTAGATGTAAGTAACTTATTTAATTCTTATAGGCAAGACATTTTATATTCAACGCAATACAGTTAAACATCAATAAAGTAATATTCGATAAAATAATAATCTCGTTAAGATAATAATTTTATTCCGGTCCCGATATAGATAAATGCACTAAAATAATGTTCGATAAAGTAATAACCTCATCAAATGAATATTTTTTTTCGATCCCAAAATTATTACTTTATCGAGGTTTAACTGTAGTTAACAAATTATAATCGCTTCATTTATATACATATAAATTATATCAAGACCTATACGATAAGTTATTCAAAACGAGTTGTTAAAAATATTAGAATGTTGCTCAAAAAGGGGAAAAAATATTAATTGTTAGCAAGCAATAAATATGAGTAATAATCAATCATCAACGCGGCCATTATTTATCATTATAAAGTAGCACAGTCACTAATGCATCAATTATTATTACTACTATTTGTCCCCTTATTTATTTCATTTTTCATTTTCTTAATTTTTTAAAAACAAGTATTTTGCTATTTATTACTCTCTTCATCTCGTTATTTGTGGGCATTACTTTTCCACGCACGGGAATTAAAAAAGTTCCACTCCCTCCTTCCTATTTGACTTGTCTTGTTTCTTTTTGGCACATAGATTAAGATGAGTGGTTGGTTGTGTGTAAAGAGATAAGCCTCAGAAATTTGTGTAGTAATTATTTTTCATTTTAGGAAACAAGACAAGTCAACTGAGACAACCCAAAAAGAAAAACAAGACGAGTCAAGCTAGATGAAGGGAGTAAGTATTACATGGTGTAGATTATATAACTTTTAGTAATTATATTTGATCTACATAATTTCTACATTATTAGAATGAGACACTTATATCAAGACGTTCTAATAAAAAAAATGAGCCACACGTAGGAGTGCTAGTTAAAAAGCCCAACATAGACCCAAACCATTAAGAGTTCGGGCCTGGATTGATGGGTGAGTAGAACTGAACCGCTCCTGCAACTCATTGGGCTTCCTATTATCTAATAACCCAATGTGAAGGCCCAATAGAAAAAAATCTTCCCGATGTGAACTTGTCGAAAATTGGACGATCACCGCGCTCAATCGCCGCCTCGAAATTGAATTGAAGTTCATCGTCGTGACTGACTGTAAGGTCTTCGACATTTTGACAGTCTAGATGAAACTGTGCATTCAATTTCCTGATTGATGTATTGAAGTCATGCTTGTTTACAGATAAATTACCGACTGCGGTTGGATGCTAATTTCGCGATCAATTTCAACATGGATGTCAGTACCAAGGTAAAGTTTCATAGTTTGAATTCCGGAGAAAACGGAAGAAGTATTTTCATTGAGAATTTGAATTGTGTCTCCGGAATTGCAGAAATTCACCGAGGAAAGCAGATGTCTAGATATGGCAATGCCGTCGTCATTTTGCCGCAGAATTTACGCGGAGGTGATTAGTATTTAGAGTTTGCTTCCTTGTATTCTATGATTAACTATGGGCATCGAGGATGTTTGGTAGAAATTCTATGCAGCTATTATCTCTTTATTTAGCCTTGTAGAGTAGGTTTTGTGTGTTTGTGTGTTTTCTTTTTCTGCAAATGTATGGATTGTCTTTCGGCAAACCGAATATTTGGGACAAGTGCTCTGCGCTTAGTTCATAATGCTGTTTTCTAGGATTCATTTGTGCAAGTCTACAGGTAGAGGAGGTTGGATGGGAGCACTTAGTGAAATTGGGGGAAGATCTAACATTTCTTAGGATTCGTATTATGTAAGTACATATGTTTACTATACAGAGAAACAATGCATACTCCTATGCACTTTCTCTGTTGTTGAACACAGTCATTTAACTATCTTGGGAAAACCATTTATTTTGGCTATAAGATAAAGATATGCAATAAACAAGTTCATTCTAGTACTTCCATTTTAATCATTACTGTTCGTGTCTTACCCTTAATGTTCTTAGTTATAAATGGTTTTTGTACTAGGGACAGTAAGGGAAGAACACATATTCTGGATATATCTCTGGATAAGGCCTACCCGAGGTCTCCACCTTCAGTATCAGCGGTTCGGCTTTCTCCACCATCGCCTTTTTCCTTGTTTGATTCTTCCATGGATGTCTGCATAGGAACTAAGATATAGATCATGCCTCCCAGGATGTACCTTATAATCCTAATCTGGAATGGTCATCAAACTCGCGGTTAAGAGATGTTGTCCAGCAGTTTCAGAGGGTATCACTGGGAGATTCTTGAATTTGTTTCCGATTGCTTGCTAAAGTTTATGTTCCTTTCTGTTTCTTGATGCATGATTTATTTTTTTCATTTGTGTTGCCTAGCATGTGGATAAGTTCCAAGATTTTTGGTCTACTATGGATGACATTGGTCTGTCTCTTTGTGTAACCGATCCAAACCATTCACATCATGCAATGTCATCTCGACAGATCAAAATAGGTTAGTTTGTATGACAACTAACACCCCTATTTAACATATCGAGAAATTATCTTTGTTCGTTCTTCCTTGGCTTATTGCCCCTTTCACTTAACTTGACTTTTCTTGTTTAAAGGAAATGATTGCTACATCATACTGTCGATCAATGTTGATGATCCGCGATCCCTGCCAGAGTAGGATTCCCTGAATAAAGAGCATAATTTTGTCTTCTACAATTTTGTATTGAAACCTCTTGTTGAATGAACTTTTCACATGGTAGATGCCGGTTTCTTGGTTCAGATGCAGCAGTCAACGTTCTGCGAGATAAGTGGAGGCGAAATTGTATAAAATGGTAGCTACTGATTTCTTATGTCTACATCATCTAATTGATAAGCTTCTTATGCTTATATATTTTCTTAGTATTGTTTATCTTTAACGTAATATTTACTTGTTCTTGCAATAGGACACGAGACAGATCGTGTCCAGAAAATCTTATGCATATATTTGGTAATCAGTTACCTCAACCTTCGCATGTTCAAAAGAACGAGGAGGTTGAATGTGGCATTTGCTATGCTCAACATCTTCCCACAGGTTCCATCTTCATATTCCAATTTGCACCATGAATGATATCCCAAAGTTTACCCCTATAACTAGTTGAAGAAATGCATGCATAACCATTTGTTGGGTCCTTTGCTTGTAGATGATGAACTCGGTGCCAAGAGTGGAGCTGCTACTGATTATGCATGCGAAAACCGAAACTGCAATCGGGCTTTCCACAGTATTTGTCTTGGTGACTGGCTCCGGTCAATTACAACAACAAGGCAGTATGTTATACCCTTGTCCCTCATCTCATGATAACTATTATGACTAATTACTAAAAACATACTGGTAGTTTAAAAGAATAATTTCTTTTGATACTGCTTATGCGCATTTGTATTCTTTTGTAGGTCATTTGATGTTTTGTTTGGAAACTGCCCTTACTGTTCAGATCCCGTTGCAGTCAAAATCAGCCTCAGGAAGTAAATTTATATTATATAAATATAATTAAAAAACAAAGATTAGACTCATCAAATAGAATCTTGTTTGTATATTTCAAACAATTAAGTCTATTGGTTGTCTTTTGTCATGTCAAAATTCCCATCTTTCTCTTCGTTGCTTGGTGACGTAGATTTGTCACTGCACACATTTCCAATTTCTATTAATCGAAATTCTCATCACCAAAACAGAATTGTTAATTGTTCGATTCCTAGAAAACTACTGTCGTCTAATGTTGTCTTCCCCTGCAAGCCTCAAGATTTCTCACCGAATGGGATGCACCCACCCTCTCTCATTTGGCAACATTTCTGCCATTGCAATCCTCATTCTTCTCATTTCCTCTCATATATGTGTATTTGTTTCCGGCCGGAAACTAGCTCGAACATCTGATGACTCCAAGGTAAAATGAGTAGACTTATTATGATCTTTTTTGCGATTTACTGTGTGATGCTGAAAGAAATGAATGAATCTTTTGATGGGGGCAGATAGTGGAGGAAGAGAAGGCAATGTGGAGGGCCCGAATCGGGTCAAGGCCGCCGCGTTGCGAGCGGCGGTGCGGCACCTGCGCGCGCTGCGAAGCCATTCAAGTACCGACGAACCCCAAGATAAACGGCAACTCAACCGCCGCCGTCGCAGACGCCAGAGATGAAGGCAGTTCAAATTACAAGCCTATGAGCTGGAAATGTAAATGCGGAAGCCTTGTTTTCAATCCTTGATTCTCTTCTGTATCTTATCTTAATTAATATTAACTCTTTAAACATCATTATTTACAATGGGAAAAGCAGTCACTGCCCTTTCTGCGAGCATCTTCTAACTTGCCCACAAATTCTTGTACTATGTGATAACTCTAGTAATTTATATTTGAACCCTAATTATCTATCCATTACACGCAAATAACAATGACGAAATTGCGATTTTGGAAGAAGAGAAAGATTTGGGGCAAGCGCAAAAAGGAGATGCAGATGCAGATGCAGATGCAGTTGACGTATGAAAGAACCTTCCCTTTGGTCTATCTATTATGACAGGAAGGTAGTAGAACTCTAACACGCAAGAATCAATTATCCAGAATCCGGACATCTTTATTATTGAATATTATATGCAGAAAGGGAGATAAGCATGCATGCAGGTGTTTTTTTTTTTTCAGAAATTTGAGATTCCAATGCATTTCCAACCATAGGTTTCTTGCAGATTTAATGAGAAATTCAATCATGTTGAAATCCATATAGTCATATAGGGATTCAGAAAATTCTGAATTGAAAGGAAATAAAAGTTGAGTCTTAGGAAAGGACAGAAAGGAGAAAGAAGACAGATCGGAAAAAGCTGTTATCATCACGACGAATGGGACTTCTCTCTCTCTCTCTCTCTCCCCCCACATCAAGATGTCAATGGGTTGCACCTCAACTCAGTTTTCCTTTTCGTACACCTCTATCTTTATGCCCTTTCAGACAAGACAATACATTCATCCACACTTGATATAAAAAAATTAAAGTTTTGGTGTCTGAAAACCTGCTCAAATAAAAAGGAAAAAAGAATGCTGGGCAATTGAAACATGAAACAGAACCATGTTGATCCCCAAAATTATGATGCAGAGATGTTAAGATGTAAAGCGAAAGGACAAAATTGTACACATCAAGTATCAGAATCCCATCCTATCTTATCATATCCTGGGAATCACATATCATCATATTCATAACAAACGACTTTAATACAAATGACACCAAAACATTTGAATTATAATTCATTCCCTAGGGCCTACACTACCTACATTCATACTCCAAAAATATGCATGCTAGACCCCTTCAAACATACCAGAATTTCTTCATTTTTTTTAGATAGACTCGTGCTAAGCTTCAGGTTATAACCATTATGTTACTAGTATGAAACATCAATATCTCATATACTCTCACTATTCTTGTCTTTAGTTGTATTCGACACATAACTTAAGAAAGTAGATGGTGATGTATGTTAAAAGTGAGTGGAAAGTTTTTAAAGATTAATTGTGATCCACAAATTATTTTTTATTTTTTTGGAAAAAGATAAGAATAATAAAACAACCAAAAAATGAAACTAAAACAAAAATAGCGAAATAGATGATGTAATTCCTTAGGCATTATACCACTACTAGGGATCTTTTCTTACATGCTAATCGGAAAGTATTTTAATTATGCAGAGTCTACATCACTGTTCAATAAACAATCAGATCTGTGCTTGATCTGGTTATGACAAAAGAGAGAAATTCCTACTGTTTCTAAATGCTCATGCACTCAAGAACATCTCTTAGCATTATCACTTACTCCCTTCTTCTCATTATTAAATTCTTACTTGGCTTTTTTGGTTGTCTCATTATTTATGTCACGTATCAAATAAGAAAATACATGAGTGGACTACAATCAATTTAAACAAGTGGAACACACTCCTTTATACTTTTACAACACAACTTTATACCTTTATATCCACTTTTTTTAATTTCCGTGTCCAATCCGATTGGTACATAACTAATGGGACGAGAGAGTACTACATAACAACAGTTAATAATAATAAGTTGTGCACCGAGAAGAGTCCAGAAGCAAATCTACAAATTGTTTCTCAATCACATATGAAAAATCAACCGCAGAATACTTGAAGAAGATGAGTTAAATGCTAATGCAACCACATTCTTATTAGTATTATACTTTATCAGCATACACACACGAAACTAACACTGGTAACTCAAAAGATTATAAATAAGTCTCCAACCCTTATTATAAGCTACGAGCATAAGAAAAAGAGCAGGCAACAAGAGGCAGAAGCCTCTCTAATCCCAAACATGTATCAAAACAAATACGTGTTCCACATTCATAATAAGGCATTTTATTTTTGGGGTGTAAAGGTGTAAACCTCAAAGGCATTCATGTAGCAGCATCAGTGTAACTAAACTACATATCCAATTTACTAGATCCGATTGCCAATTACTAATGCTGCGACCACTGGATACTCTTAATGTCAATCCCATCCTTATACATCTCATACAGAGGGCTCAACTCCCTCAATTTCTCTACCTGCCTTACAGTCAGCTCCACCGCCCTATCGATCTCCTCCTCCGTCGTAAACCGCCCTATCCCATACCTTATCGATGTATGGGCCATATCTTCATCCACTCCCAACGCCCTCAAAACATACGATGGCTCCAAGCTTGCACTTGTGCAAGCACTGCCACTCGATACAGCCACCTCCTTCAGCCCCATCAACAAGCTTTCCCCTTCAACAAAGGCGAAAGACAAATTCAAATTCCCCGCATATCGGCTCTCCTCACTCCCATTAACCACAACACCATCTAACTTCCCTCTAATTCCACCCAACAACCTCTCCTGCAACGCCCTAACCCTAATTTCATCATATTCCATTTCCTTCATGGCCAGCTCGCAAGCTGCACCGAATCCAACGACTAACGGCGTCGGCACTGTGCCGCTCCTTATACCCCTCTCTTGCCCACCCCCATTCATCTGGGGCTCCACACGGATCCTCGGCCGCCTCCTCATGTACAAAGCCCCAATTCCCTTCGGCCCGTATATCTTATGCCCACTCAACGACATCAAGCTTATATTCATCTTATCCACATCAATTGGAATCTTCCCCAACGCTTGCGCGGCATCAGTATGCAGAGGCACATTGAATTCCTTGCAAATTTTCCCAATTGCCGCCATCGGTTGTATTACGCCGATCTCGTTGTTGACCATCATCACCGAGACCAGACCGGTGTCCGGCCGGATTTCAGACCGGAGCTTCTCCAAGTCGACGAGTCCGTCGCTCTTCACCGGGAGATAAGTGACGTCGAAACCCTCCTGCTGCAAGTGGCGGCACGAATCGAGGACGCACTTGTGCTCCGTCTGCGTGGTGATGACGTGGCGCTTCTTATCCTTGTAGAAGTGCAGAACGCCCTTCACCGAGATGTTGTTCGACTCGGTGGCGCCGGAGGTGAAGATGATCTCCTTCGGCGAAGCGTTTATCAGCGCCGCGACTTGCGCTCGTGCCGACTCGACGGCGTTCTCCGATTCCCAGCCGTAGAGATGTGTGCGGGAGTGGGGGTTTCCGTAACGGGAGAGATAATAGGGGAGCATGGCGTCGAGGACCCTCGGATCCACCGGAGAAGTCGCCTGCATATCGAGGTAGAGAGGTCTGCCGGAGATCTTCACTCCTTTCATCGTTATTCCGCTCGACTCCTCCTCCAGAGGCTCCACAGCTGCAGCGGCGGTGGAGAAGCGGCTGGCCGCAATAGGACGGATCGAATTGCGGCGGACAGCCGTGGAGATAAGCTTCGAGAACATCTTGGCCGCTCGGAGCTTATCGGATTCCGTTTGATTTTAGCGAGTTCCTGCTGTGAGGGTTTAACCTGAAACTCTCAAAATTCAAAAAATATTATTCGTTCAAACAAATATTTAGAAATTATTTGATTTTATGACTAATAAAAATTAGAAAAGGGAAGAATATAAATTTGGATAACCGACTAAAGTCACCGTCACCCATCATCGTGAGTATCATCTGCGCTCGAAAAGATGCCACGTCGCGTTATTGGGCCTTACCCGTGATCTTGACCTTTGGATTCGTTTTTGCAAAGCCCAAATCGTAGCGCAATTCAATTTGAATGTACTATATTTTTGTTTTCGCTTATAAATTTAAAATTCAGGTTCTTGAATAATTTTTCATAACAAAAATTGAAAGTTTGTCGGAAAAATGTCTCGTTCGGCACCCGAAGTACGTTTAGTCTGTTGTAAAAATCTCATATCACACCCACCAATTGTTTCTAAAAATCTGTGTCACTGTTTCTAACCAACCATAACACATACTCCCTCCGTCCCATTATTAATGTCCCATTGGGACTGAGCACGGTTATTAAGATAGTGGAGGTAAAGGTGTAAAGTTGTGGTGTAAAAGTATAAAGGGATGGGGTCCACTTGCTTAGATTGATTGTGGTCCACTCATTTATTTCCTTATTTGGTATGGGACATAAATAATGGGACAACCAAAAAAAGCAAGTGGAATATTAATAATGGGACGGAGGGAGTACTAACCACACTTTTTTTCAATAATTAAACAAGGAGCGCTCAGTCATGCCATACTGCTATCAGGTTTGCCTTCCCTTCTCAACTTTCTGTCTACTCTTTTTAGCATTTTTCAAGAATTTATAATGGCACTGCAGTTTTCCAACTCTTGGTAAACCTGTCTTTTGGCGTTTCACGCTTTTTCATCGTAGAAACAAGAGATTCAAGGGAATCAAAGTGAAGCATGTGGTGCAGATATGTTTCCTGCTTGGAGTTTGTTTCTGGTTGCTCTACTAAGTGCAGTAGTCCCATTACAAAACAAAAAGGTGCCTCTAGTTGCAGAAAAGTTAAGAGGAGGGGAGTGTTATAGTGTCACTGAGGAAGGAAGCAAACTTTGATGATGAAAGCAAGCCAGACAATCAGTGGAAAACAACAGAGGAGAGTGAAATGAAGGAAGTTCTACTGATGAATAGGAAGCAAATGTTAGTAATGAAGGTGAGGAGAATGAGAGCAAAGACAACACACGGCCAAAGGAATCACGAAGAACAAGAGTGAAGAAGCTACTGGACAGATGAGTACCGAGGAGAAAGGTGAGGAAGAAACGGGAAAGAAGGAAAGAAACAGCGAAGAAGAATGGCTGCAAAGAGTACAGAAATAAGGAACTGAAGGACAGGGGAGAGAAAAAAGATGAGGGAAATGAAGTCTTACAAATGAGCCCAACAACAGATCAGGAAGCCACTGAAGAGAAGATCAATGGGAGGGATGGAGAAGGTAATGGAGGGCAGGATAAAGTCAACACGAAGGAGAAAAAGATCTTTCGACCAAACAACCAACCCGAACCAAAGAAGAAGCCACTGATGGCCCAAAAGAAGACAGTTCTCAAAATGGAACATAAAGAGAGAACATCAGTTTGCCTCATTCTAATGAGGAAGAGAAGCCAAGTGGGAACTTGGGAGTGGAAAAGGAGGGCTCAAATGACTTCCCTAAATTCAACTAAATCGGTTGCAGCAGAAAGGCAAAACATCAAAACCAACACCTTCATAGCAGAGCAATAGAAGTCTAATGCTGAAGTAGATGGTAAGATAACTTCCTATGATGACAGCAATGGCACTGATGCAAGCCAAAGTAAATTGGAAAACTCTAACTATTCTGGCCAGCACGACCAGGCTAATTCAACTTCTACAGGAAGAGAAAGAGGCTCATACTAACCTGGATAGCTTCCACAAGGAGTTCAAGCCAACAACCATGAGGGGACAGCCAAGTGAATATAAAGCAGTATGATGTATGGCAGGAAGTATACCACTTGAAGTTTTTGCTCATGGTGTCATCTAGCATTCAATATACATATAGTTTCTTACTATTTGACGCTTAAAAGACAACTTTGCTTTCATTTCAAAATGCTCAAACCATTTTCACATATGCACACGGGTCTGTGCAGTAGCATTGTTCTATCAAAATGTATATTCCCTTTTATTCAAGATAAATGACAGTTTTGAAGTTGAAATATGTAGAAGAAACAAACTAAAACGCCAATTATTCCAAGGGCCTTCACATGGATGGCTTAGAAGATTTAATGGTGCTCCTTTACCTCAAATAGACCATCTGGACCTGCATTTGCAAAAATCCAAGTCATTCTAATTGAACTACCTAGAAATGCTAGAAATAAATTTTTATTGAAGATCAAATAGATGGATTATAAGATTAACGTTACATTACTCTCTTTCTAAGGATATAAACACTAAGCCTTAAAGCACTAAGCCTTAAAGCAGGTTAGATAATACATCAAAAGTTTATATTTGTATTGTTGGCAACTTGTGCTTATGAATGTCTACACAGATATACTTTCTGGTATGTGCAATCTGCCTCTTAACTTACTTTAAAGAACAATAACATCAGGTCCTTCCAGTCATAACAGATTACATGTTCGCTCTGGTTTTTATCTTATATAGATAAAAAGGTGTATTGTGTTACAATTAAAGTATTAGACTGTCAGCTTAAAATAAGATGAGGTCCTCAACTTTAAAGCTCTTACAACTTTTAGCTTAAAACTAACAAAAATATCACTCGGGTACATACCTAGACTCGGTTGCGGAGGTATGTGAGGACTAGTGCAGCAAATGACCCCATTGGGGTTTTTGAAAGTGTTTTTTTTTTTTTTTTTTTTTTTTTAAATTTCATAGTTCACTTGTAGTATTAAACTTGTAATTGTTCCTTTTTATCTTTAACAATAGAAAATTAGTCCCTGTTTAATTTTAACAAATAAAAATGGTATTGTGATTATATAAAAATTAATATTCTGAAAATTCTCATTAGTTGGCCCCATTGACAGAAAATCCTGGCTCCACCGCTGCCTAGACTATCAGATCATGGTTATTCAATAAAATTATAAAATGATTTATAACTAGGGAAAATGTTTACTTTGACAATCACAACATACCCACACAAGAGAGATCACTATGGGATTCTACCTTAACAAAGAGTAAGAAAGTTACAGGAATTACTTGGAAATTCTAGAAATTTACTCCAAACAATAATACATACACCAAGTACAACTAGTATAAGTTTTGACGAAGGTACATATCTGGAGATTCTATTTCATGAATTCAACATCTCCATTCCGTTGCATGTAAGAATAAACACTAACTTTCAATTTCATGAACTCTAGGATTTACAGAGGTGTTATGACCGGTTACAAAGAAATTCAACTAATTTGAGGGTTATTGAACTTTAGGAAAATATAACTTCAGTCATATTTTAACATGGAACATTTTTGTCATAGTTGAATATGCTTCTAAAGAGAGTGAGCATTAAACATTGCAATAAGCTAGAATGCTAGAAGAAATTAACATGATGTCATAAATAAGGAGTCTTCAGTATATCAGCTCTCTGCAACACAAAGTATTTAACAAACATTGAATAAAACAAACCATCAAATATTCAGGCCTTTATCTTGTTAAAGAGAACAAAAAGCTTTTAATCAAAATTGCAAGTAATGCCTCCAATAACTATTACCAGAGAGGTAAAACGACTTTAACACTAATTTAGGCAATAATGAAATATACATGTATAAACAACAAACACGAAAACCTAATAGGAGTATAGGACAACAAGCATTGGCAAAACGTCGTAACATGTGAAGAAGAGGGACTTACCCCAAGGAAACTCCTTGTTACGGATATGCAAGTATGGATATGCCTGCAAGAAAAGCAGTAGCATCTGAGAACCAATGAAAATTTTCTTCGATAGTAAGAATCTTGGTACTTCTCAAAAAATGATCCTACTATGTAACTGAGACAGATCTAAACAAAACTCTTACAGGAGGCTCATCGTGGTGTGGGTGGCCCTTGGAGAGGATAAAGGTAGCAAGAGCAGTGCATGACACTATTCCCATGTATGTTATCTTCTCCCACTTCGCAGCCTCAGCTACAATTAAACAAAAGGAGGAAAAATTAAAATTCGAATTAAAACATATCAAGCCATTCGAGGTTTCAATCAAAACATCACACGTTCAAATCAACAGAACATGCCATTGAAACCCTAAATTCATTTCCCCAAAAAGAATTCAGCCTCTATATTCAATAAACGCATCTAGATCCGAATACGATTACGCAAGAAAAAAAAGGTTTCAATATAACTTCATGACAAAAGTTTCAACATTTTAGGTATTACCAGCTTCATCATGGTGGGATGAAGCGGAGAAAGAGCGCTTGGAAGCTGGTGAAGCACGTGCGTTGGAAACGCCGCCGCGCAGGGCGGAGCGGATGCCAGATCTCACAATCGCCGACGTCATTGTCGTGTTTGTTCCCCTCTGTTTCTCTAGCTGCCGATCCAATACCAGCGAATGCGGTAGTTAACAGCGTTGAAAACCGAAATCTCAGAATGCCAGATGACAACCATCTTATTACATTCCCCAATTGATTATTCCCAGGCCCAATCCATCCATTTTCCTTCACACATAAAGCCCAATTCATCCTATTTTTATTCATCACATAAAGCCCAGTCCGTTTTTCTAAAATAATCCCTCATTCGGCTTGACTTGACAGCTTTTCCACACGGTTATCATATTAAAGTATTACTTCCTCCGTCTCACTATATATTCCCATAGGAATTTGGTACGGAGATTAAGGCTGGTTGTGGAAATGTAGAGAGTAGTGATGAAAATGTATAAAATGGTGGTTGAAAAATATAAAATGGTGGATATCATCTATTTAGGTAGTGTTTGAAACAACTTATTTAAGCAGCTTTTAACTGCTTGTGCTTAAAGCTGCTTAAAGTTTCTATTAAGCAAAATCTGTCAGTGTTTGGATTGTCCATTAAAAAGCAGCTTAATCTTTTCTTCAAAATTGCAAAAATGTCACCGCTTCTAAAAGCACCTCAATACCTGCTTATGAGCTTCTGCTTATTTCAGCTTATTTAAGCCAAAAAAAAGCAGAAGCAGAATAACCAAACACTTAAAAAAATACTTATACTATAAAAAAACCCATAAATAGGTTTTTTACACTGTTCCAAACACTACCTTAGATAATTTATGTTAACTTTTAGAATAAGACATAAATAATGAGAGGGGAAATATTAAATTTGGAAGGAGGACAAATCAAGTTGGACGAAATTATTATCTTGTCACTGTTAATACGATGGATAGCAAATTGGCACGAAAGGTCGTATCTTGACTGTTAATATTCTTCATTGTTAAATGGAAAAGTAAGTTGAATTAATATGAATACAACCTCCGTCCCATTCTAATTTTTCACGTTTTTTTTTTCTTTTTTCAATTTTTCATATTTCAATTATTCATTTTTCTTTTTAAATTGTATTACTGTAATTGTTCATTTTTCTTTTCAACTTAAAATAATATTTTAATAAAATTTAGTGGACTCTATTATCTTATACTCCCTCCGTCCCGTTTGAAACGACCCGTTTTAAATGGGCACGGGAATTAAGAAAGTTGAAAATAAAATATGAGAGATGAGTAGATGATAAAGTAAGAGAGAGAAAATGAGTGTGATAGTGAGAAAGTAGATAATAAAGTATGAAAGAGAAAATGATTAATATAATGAGAGTAGATAAAATAAGTGAGATAAATGATAAAATATGAGAAATTTATTTCCTTTTTAGGAAACGGATCGTTTCAAATGGGACGTCCAGAAAAGGAAAATATGTCATTTCAAATGGGACGGAGGGAGTACTATTTTACTCACAACTTAGAGTGGGATAAAGGGAATAACAGACAAACAATATTCTGTCTAGCTATATTTACTGTATCTTAATAGGGGAAAAATAATTTTGACCATTATATTGCCTCATGTCCATTTTTAATCCCATTACATTTATCAAGTCTAATTTTAATTCGTCAGATTGATAAATATCAATTTTGGCCAATTTTGAAAAATTAGAGGAGCAATATTTTATTTCGGAATTAATTGAATGAATTAATAGTGTTTACTAATTTTATAAAAGAATCATAAAACTCCTTAAAGTTCTAACGTAATAAAACTAAATGTGAAAAGCTAAAAGAAAATAAAAAGTATTTCCATGTGCCAAAGAAGTGATTAGGGGGCTAAAATAATGTTAATTTGGAAATAGTTTTAAAGGAGTGTTATTTTAGGATTATTATTTTAAAGACAATTGACTTCATTTTGCAAATCCACCTTTGACCTACATCAACCGTCTCAACACTAGGTAAATAAAATATAATAACTAAATGTAACGCCCGACTTCCGCAAAAGATAGAGATTAAGACGTGACAGAAAAATAAAGTAAAAATGATTTTAGAAAATTCTCGGAGAAATAAAAATAAAATATTCTTGAATAATATTTTAAAACAATATCAAAGTGATTGCTCATAAGATCGATATTCTATATATGACCATTAAGCATCTTAACCAAAATATGTTCGAATCCTTCAGACATCAACAGGGCCGGTCCTGAGAAAAAAGAGGCCCTGTGCGAAAAAAAAAAGTAGGTCTTTAACGAGCAAGTAAATGGATTTTGGTCCCAACTCGTGTAGTACCCAAAATCGTATAAGACAATGTATTCATGTTTATTTTGCTAAAAAAAATTATTTATTCCCTCTCGTAATCATAAAAACTTTTCATCTAACACTTTTGTGTGCAAAAATTATTTATAACGTATTATAATTTTGCATATACATTTTTTTTTCATATAGAAAATACCAAGAAAAGAAAAGTCCATTTTTATTTAAAAAAAAACTATTATCAATGAATAAAATTAGGAGAATAGGAATGATTTTTTCATATAGAAAATACCAAAGAAAAGGAAAGTCCATTTTTATTTATAAAAAAAATTTATTATCAATAAATAAAAATTAGGTGAATAGGAATGAAAAAGACTCACATAATTTAAATAAAGAAAAGCTTACTTTTTATCAAAATAAAATATTTCGATAGTAAGAAAATGGAAGTATCCTCATGTTGAAATCAATAATCTTTCTAATATTTTCCCAATTTTCAATAATATACCAATATATCAATGGCCAAGAAAAATAATTAATTCTATTGTAGTTAGGCAAATACGAATAATCAATTAATTTTTTTTCCAAAATAGAGCTCAATTGGAATCGAAGCTAAGACCAAACGGTAAAAGAATCTTAAACCATACCATCTGCACTAATATCTGTTTATGATAAAATTCGGACAAGTTTTTCTTTGGAACGTTTACAGATGTAATAACTGGGATCAATCTTAGTTGGGGCCCCTAAAAATTGTGGGCATGTGCGGTCGGGCCGCCCGCACAGGCCCAGGGCCGGCCCTGGACATCAAAATAGATTAACAGACAAACTTAAACCCGATAATGCTAAGTTCGTATCCGCAACATCTATTAAGGAACAAAAATTTACTACAAAGCTCATCACAGCTCCGCTAGTCACCGTTTGTCACTCAATTTGAAAACATTTGGGTTGAGCACTAATGTACTCAATGAATAAAATAGTTCAAAAACATTTAAAACAGTTTATTCACACATTAGGTATGTATTGGAGGGTTTTGAAAAGAAACTGCTCCAATCATACAAAACATAATATCAATTAATTGATATTATAACTGATACGATTTGTTTCTCATATATTTGAGTATTGGCCCTCGAGTCAAAACCCAAGGGATCCAACATTTCATGTTAGTATTTGACCCACAATGATGATCACACATTGTGGTACTAACGAGTACACTTTCTAAACCCTTGTCCGACAATTTAAGTCGGACGAGAGCCTCGATCTTTTACGTAGAAGCATTAAACAGGTAAATGCACAAAAACTCTAACGGATAAATAAAGCTCATAGAGCTCAATAACTCGAAGATAATTCTTAGCAAAAATATTACCCACCTTGTCGTAAATCGGTGTACTCTACTCGCTTCTTCGGCATTGGGCATTATTCCTCGTGCACAATTGGCCCTATAACAATATCCTAATGTTAGTCGTGTTCCGAGATTTGTAAGTTCTTAGCAACATGATAAGCACATATTGTTGCTTTTATGTTACCGATATTACGTGTGTTTGTCTCGTATTTACTCAAGTAGGAAATGGAAAAGGGCCTACGAGCAATTAAGAAGGTGAAATTTCGTTATCCGTATCGTTCTGTAACAATGACTTCATGCCCAACGCTTCCTCTAAATATTCAATTTGTATCAGCCCATATTCTGTCCGTCGGTATATACTAGAAATTTTGTAGTGATAATTCATGAGCATGTTCATTAAATTGCTCATATTTTGAGGTAGAGATTCTTAATAAGTGCGGTTTTTGGTAGCTGAAGATTGAAGTAAAGCTAAAACAAAAGATCATTAATATGACAAGTCATTGATCATTTTTCAATTTACACCCAAGTTGATCTTCTTCATATTTTTCCACATAATTAGTTTAGTTTTCTCCAAGCATGTGGTTTTATCAGTATTACCATGCGAAAAGTGACCATATATTTATTGCTTCTTACATGTTATAATTAATGATTCATTTTTTTTTACAAGTCAAACACTTGAATTTTAACCTAAAAACTCTTGTGAAATTTAAACATGTGACTTTTGACTACAAGAAAATCATTATATATTTACTTTATCTTTTATTCTAATATAGATTTTATATTTATATTTTAAATATTTCATATTTTCAATTTAGCACGTGGGAATATTTCAATTTGTCATTTTATAGAGTAGAATTCGGCCTAACTAATAACATGCACCCCTAAATAAATTAACATCAAAACACGGCATACTATTACGCAATCAATTTGTGCCAACAATGGCAGCAGTTTCTCTGCGACTCTCCGAGACGGCGTCAACTCTCAACACATGCACCGTCCAGCAGCCGCGCGCCGTCCTCAGCCGCCTCCACATGCTCGCCCACTCCGCCGCCGTCTCGGCCTTGCTCTATTACAGGCTCTCAAACCTCGTTCGCGGCTCCGTGCCGCCTCTCTCGTGGGGTCTGATCACACTCTCCGAGCTGATATTCTCTTTCATTTGGGTTCTCACGCAGGCTTTCCGGTGGAGACCGGTGGTGCGAACGGTGGTGCCGGAGAACCTGCCGGCGGACGAGAAGCTGCCCGGTGTCGACGTATTTATATGCACTGCGGATCCTAAGAAGGAGCCGGTGGTGGAGGTGATGAACACGGTTTTGTCGGCCATGTCGTTGGACTACCCGGCGGAGAAGCTAGCGGTGTACTTGTCGGATGATGGCGGGGCCGCCGTGAGGTTGTATGCAATGAAGGAGGCTTGTGTTTTTGCCGACTCTTGGCTCCCGTTTTGTAGGAAATATGGAATCAAAACTCGATCCCCAGAAGCATTCTTTTCGTCTTTTGGTGAAGTTGAAAGGGAAGCTTTGGAGAGAGACGAATTCAACGCTGAACAAGATGAACTCCAGGTAATTTTATTATACAAATGATGAAAATTATATAAATTATTCTTTATAGTATAATGTAGAAAGATCACGATTATGATACCTATGGATATGATTATTTTATAATTTGTAATAGTCAATTAGTCGGTCCATTAATAGTACTCCATCATATCATCATTCCATGTGGAAGTGGATCAAGTGCCTAATTTTTCTCTGTAATTGGAGCTCTCAACGCCCTTGTACGTCTCTCTCTCTCTCTCTCTCTCTCTCTCTCTCTCTCTCTCTCTCTCTCTTTCTTTATTTGCAAGATGCTGATTGAATAAAGTTGTTGTAGCTTCGAGTTTCGGGGTTGATGAGCAATGCTCCTTATTCCCTAGTGTTGGACTGTGACATGTACTGCAGCGATCCCACTTCAGCCAAGCAAGCCATGTGCTTCCATCTTGATCCCGACCTCTCCCATTCTCTCTCCTTTGCGCAGTTCCCTCAGATCTTTTATAATGTTAGCAAGAATGACATCTATGATGGCCAGGCAAGAGCTGCTTACAAGGTACTACGATACAATCAAGCTAGCTAGTACAACTCACTCTCCCTCCCTCACTAAGTTAGTGGTTTTGCTGTTTCTTACAGACTAAGTATCAAGGCATG
Source organism: Lavandula angustifolia (assembly GCA_028984105.1). Taxonomy (NCBI): domain Eukaryota; kingdom Viridiplantae; phylum Streptophyta; class Magnoliopsida; order Lamiales; family Lamiaceae; genus Lavandula; species Lavandula angustifolia. Next base: position 4,320,951 of record CM054823.1, on the reverse strand, counting down.
GATGGGGGAGGTGGCACAATTTGCTCTGGTACTGGCTACTACATAAGGAAAAAGGCCCTGAAGGTACTTTTCTTACATAGATTTTAATTATTCTCAATATTAATTACTTCCATTGGGCAGATGAGTTCCTTCGAGAAGCAGAAAAAACCTTTGGCTCGTCCAAAAGATTAATCGATTCGATAGAAGCACTTATAAACTCAAAGTACACACAACAGAGGCAAGACACATCCGATTCCACCTTAGCAGAAGCCCACAAACTGGCATCCTGCGCGTACGAACACAACACCAAATGGGGCAAAGAAGTAAGTCTCATGCATCAAATCACAACGAAACAACTCGTCTTTAATAACTAATCATAAATATATAATGGAACAGATGGGTTACTCGTATGATTCTCTGCTGGAGAGCACGTTCACCGGCTATCTGATGCACTGCAGGGGGTGGAAGTCCGTGTACCTCTACCCCGAGCGGCCGTGCTTCCTCGGCTGCGCCACCATCGACATGAAGGACGCCCTCGTTCAGCTCATGAAATGGGCGTCGGGTTTGGTTCAATTCGCCCTCTCCGGATTTAGCCCTCTCACTTATGGCCTGCACAGGATGCCTGCCCTTCAAGCTTTATGCTACGCCTTCTTTGCCTTCTGTCACTTTTACTCCATCGCCTGTTTGTTGTACGCCATACTTCCTCCGCCCTGCTTCTTCTACGGACTCCCTCTCTATCCCAAGGTAAGCTAATTTCAATTGTCCCTCCAGTCAACAATTCATATATACTTTGATCATTATATGATTGTTTTAGTTTCTTTGCAATTACAAATACTATTACTGCATTTAGCACCTCACTTGCACACCTCACACTACAGAAAGCTTTACATTAGAACATAACAGAGCTCAAAATATCCTCCACTTACTTACACACCTCACAACTGGATAATTTTTATGGGTAGCTGTGGCAATTGATTAAGTCTCATGTCGATTTGGCATGTTTTGTGATAATTGGGTGTGTAGGTTACAAGCCCCTGGTTCGTCGACGTTGCAACATTTGTACGAAGTGGAATCAAGCGGAGGATCTTTGCGAACGGCGTGGAACGAGCAGAGGATGTGGTTGATAAGAGGAGTGACTGCCTGCTTGTTCGGATGCCTTGACGTTCTGATGAAGTATATCGGCATTGCCAAGGCCAATTTCAGGCTAACGAACAAGGTAGTTGATCAAGAGAAGCTGGACAAGTATGAGAAAGGGAAGTTTGATTTTAAGGGAGCCAAGATGTTCATGATACCGTTGACGATGCTTGTTTTGCTCAACTTGGCCTGCTTCATCAAAGGCCTTGTTGCCGGAGGGAATGCGGCGGAGATGTTCGGACAGGGCCTGCTGTCTTTCTATGTTCTTCTGCTTAGTCTTCCGATTCTTCAAGGACTTATTCCTAGATTTGGCAAATGATCAGAGATTTAATTTGATTTTTCTGTTTGGTGTCTGAGCGTTCCTAGAATTCTCAATTTGGAATCAGCATCGAGGAGTTAAAGGAATCAAGATTGAAGAATTAAGATCAAACTTCTGATGGATTTAATTTTAATTTGGGAAATTATGGTGATGGATTTATCGATGGATATTTTTTGTTAGTCAATAGACTTTTTCGGTCGGAAGATGTTAGTTATTTTTAAAATTAAATTTAGCATGGCAACGAAAATTTTCTTCGCTCCCATTTTGAATTATGTTACCGGTTTCAGCCTTAGAGAGATCAAAAGTGTGCCTTAATTATATTTCTTTTCTCGCTCGAGTGACGAACTCCAGCAATGAATTCCGACGAGGCTTGAGACGTGGGTTGTTCCCGACAGCGTGTGTTGGTTCCCGACGAGGCTGAAAACCTATTCCTCTGCAAGTTGTAGTTTTTCTCCTCTATGTTGGTTTCTTCTCTACATGTGACTTCGTAGCTACTCCCTCTGTCCCATAGAAAGTGTGTCATTTCTAGGGGTGGCAAAATGAGCCCGGCCCGATGGGCCGGCCCGGGGTTGGGTTGGGCTTCGAAATAGAAGCCCGAAATGAACCGGCCTAAAAAAGCCCGCCCGATGAAAAGTCCGGGCTTACCGGGCTCGGGCCTAAAAAAGCCCGGGGTTTCGGGCCTAAAAAAGCCCGCCCGAAATTAATTGTTAATTATTATTATTTTTTTTATTTGTTTTGATTTTTGAATGATTAATTTCTACCCAACTTATTTATTCTATCTTGTTGTAGGTCAAAAATAAGAATAAAAAGAAAGAATTTTGGTAGAAAAAGAGGAATTCGAACGTCTCAAGTCTTTCATAGTTTGAGCTTTCGATCATAGACCAATCTATTAACTTATTTTGTTAATTGTTATCAAATATCAACTCAACAAAAGACTCATATTTTGCACTTAAAGTTGTTTTTAATTTATTTTTGTTGGTTTTAACTTTCGAATTTCGATTATATTTAAAAAAAAAAACTCGGGTTAAGCCCGCCTGCCCGCCCGAAAGCCCGGGGCTGGGCTGGGCTTAAGATTTCTGGGCCCGACTGATTTTCGAACGGGCCCGGCCCGACCCGGTAAATAGCTAAAAGCCCGGTGGGCGGACCTGGGCCGGCCCAGCCCGCTACTTTGCCACCCCTAGTCATTTCTATGGGACAAGGAGATTAAGAAACTTATAGTGTGTGGTGTATATTGTTTGACTTTTAACTTGTTAATTCTGGGCCACAAATTCTTTACTTTTTTTAAAAAAAGACACTTTCAATGAGACAGCTTAAAAAGGAAAGTACGACACTTTCTATGTGAGGGAGGAGTACTTTCAAGTTGATTTTGTATTCCTCTCTCTTTCACATGCTAGCAATTGCATCAGTCATCCCGAGATAACGCAATGGAAATCTAGTGGTGGGCCGAACTTGGCTATTAAAATTAAAAGTAAATACGTTGAAATACTATGTTCATACGACAATCTTGTTTTTTGGGGCAAAAACTTGCCACAAAAAGGTCATCCAATGAGATGGTGCCATGTGGCGCTTTCGATTGGTTAGCTATATATATATTTTCTTAAAACAGATAAAATTGGGTATATCTTTTACATACTTTCGTAAAAAAAAAATTAAAAATATACCAAAATTTGTGTTTTTTTCTTCTCTACAAATAGAGACCAATTTTGTCATATTTTTTCACACACTCAAATCCTATAATTTTCTCTTTTTTTTTGTTATCATTCTACAAAATTTCTTTTTTCTAGTCATGGATCCAAACAACTACTCCCTTTGTCCCATTATTTATGTCTCATTTGCTACATTTGTTTGTCTCATTATTTATGTCTCATTCCAAAAGTCAACATAAATGAATGGTCCACAATCATCTAAATAGGTGGACTCCACCACTTTATACCTTTCAACTACCACTTTATACATTTTCACCACTACTTTATACATTTTCCAGAATCCGCCTTAATCTCCGTGCCAAGTCCATGTGGGACATAAATAATGGGACGGAGGGAGTACAATTCTCAAAACTTCCCTTACTCCAAAGGCTATTTTCCTAGCTTCGAAATTTTTCAAAACTCCGATGAATTCACACAAGATTTTGGTATGACTTCTCACTTCCCACTTAATCATATCCATTCTGAATATCACCAAACCTTTCAAAACACTCTCCCAAACTCCTTTGAAAATGCCCAAAATCTTGTAGCAATCCACAGAGTTAGGAATGTGCAAGAAGATATTGCACTAATGTCTGCTCTGTTGTCCCTGATGATTTCACTACTAAACTTCGTGCATCGTAAGAAAGAGCTTGAGGCCTGACACTAGGAAAATGGGCTACGCCAACAGGAGATTCAGACATGTCAACAGGAGATGCAGATGATGGACCGAAGGATGAAAACAATTGTCTGGAATGCATTGACGATGAAAGCAGTATTAAGTCTAGAAGAAGAGTATTGGTCCCGAGTCAAACGTTCAGGTGTAGAGGGAGGGGGGGGGATACACCTGAAAACCTTTTTCTTAAACTCAAAACGCGATCAGTCCGATTCACGGAAGATGTCTACTGAGTAGACCAAGCAAGTTGATCTTGATCGTGCGGACAGAGTGACTGACAGTGCTGAGCTCTGCTAGCTGACTGATGTCAGAATTCAGGAGCGTTCAGCGCCTGTTCAATAGCGTGCGGAAATGTGTAGGCCCGATTCAGTTTGTTTCGAAAATGTTTGTTTATTAAAGTTGTTCAGTAGATTACTGCAATGTTTTAACTTTGTACTGAAATAGCAGTTATATGATTTGTAAAGATATTTTTCAGTATGAGCAGTTACATCATGCAACAGTTAAACGACACAACAATTTTTAAAGTGATTCGGATACGCAAGATCCTACGTCCACTCGTCCCGAACAGAACATGACACTATTTTATTATACTGAGTTAGTCTCAGTTAGTTTGTTCGCAGGACAAACTTTTACTTATGATTATTATACTGAGCAAATCTCAGTTTACAGGGTCAAACGATATTGTTTGAATGTATCTCCAACGATGAAGGAGTTCTTAACACTAAGAACAGTTCAATAACTGAACTACTTCGGTTTAAGCTATAAATGTTACAGTGAACTTAATGTTAGAGGGTGAGAACGAGAATGACTTCTAGAGTGAAGAACAAAAAAGAATAATCAACTCTAGGTTCATGTTCTTCACTTGGATAATCGCTAAGTATTCTAGAGCTTTGGTTCGTTGCATGCTTGCGTTCCCGTATGGTCGCTTGTGTGATCGTGTAGTACGACTTGAAAGACCACGACCTTCCCTCTATTTATAGTAGTGAGCGTGAATAGATCCGTTAGAGACGAAACTGTCCATATAGGTAGCAAACGACTTCGTCCTTTGAATTCTGTAGAGTCCACTTCTTTGCAGAAAGTGGTTGAATTGCAGCTTCTGTCGGAAACTTTGTCAGCTGGCTGCTTGTCATTGGTTGAGGTACAGAAAGTTGTTGAGACATATTCAGACTTCAAGGTTGATACTGAAGCTGACCTTTCTCAAATGTACGACCTCGGACAACTCTATTGAATCTGACTTTGAAGTCCACTGTCAGTTAACGCAACTGACAGACCGTTGTTGAGTCTGACTCATAGGTTCAATAGTATACTCCTGCTGAATTCAACTCTACTGAATGTCAAGACTCTGAGTTCAGTAATGCGTGATGCTACTTGAGTTGTTCTGGATTTACCAGTTCTAGCTTCAAGCATGAATTTATATGTACCGCTTCATACAAAAATAATTTGAGATCATAAATACATTGCTAAGTTTAGAAAACAACAGTAACAAAACCCTCAAAACTAGTTAACAGTCTAGCCAAGGAACTGCACTTGATTAATTAACAGGATCAAGAAAAATTGCAAGAAATGGACAAGGCTAAACATCCATCAGTCGACCTCAAGTAATTTTAGTAAATTGAAGGATGGTTTAATTAATAAGTGTCTTATTACAGTATCGCTTTCTGTTTAGTTAAGCACTCCTGATTAATTTAGTGTTTTGTGTCAGATCAATAATTTGGTTAAATAAAATAAACAAGAAATGTTGAATTTTACAAGAAATTGATAGTTGGGAGTATGAATTTGTGGTGGACCAGGTTCTGTTGAGTCAAAGACAAGGTTGTATATTTTGTTTCCCTTGGAGGGCAGGTAGGGGCAGGAGGTCCACATGCCTGCTTCCAACTCATTATTGGCATTTATTTGATTATTACTATCATGCACATTAACCCCACTCTCTTGGTACTTGAAAGCTACTGCACACATAGCCCTTCATTACAGCTGTACACACACTTCAAAACCAATAACAAACACAATCCCTAGTTAGACTAAACAGCCAAAATGGAAAAATACAAAAAAAAGGCATTAGAGAAATGATAGCTAGGTGGAAATCCTTCAGGCTCAGATGCTGAGAAGATCCGGCGGCGGCGGCGATTGAGAATCCATGACTGTTGAATCTCCTTGCTTGGAGTCCGGCTGCTTGGGCAGCTCGGTTAGTATTTGAACCACCTCGCGCATGGTGGGGCGTTCGACTGCCTGCTCTTCCACGCAAAGCATTGCGACGTAGAAGACGTGCATCACCTCGTGGAGGGGGACCGTTGGGAGCCTTGGGTCCAAAATCTTGAGTACGCCTTCCTTGTTTCCATCGGTCATTTTCCTAACCCATTGGACTATGTCCACACCATCGCCAAACTCCCCCACCGGCTTCCTCCCGGTTACTAGTTCGAGCAGAACTACACCAAAGCTGTACACATCGCTCTTTTCGTCTACCTTCAGTGTGTAGGCGTATTCTGTACAATCAACCAAGATGAATAATTATTACATATATCTATAAGAACAGTGATTCTTGGGCAAGCAAAGTAGGGATAGATAAAAGTAGTAACTATCTTACCAACCAAATTACTACTAATGTTGTTGTTTCAGTCCCATCTACAGAATTCATCATGGGTTTTTGTTCAAGCAAATTTCAAAAAACATGGATGTTCATCTACACCTAATTTCTGTGGTAGGTGAGCAGCAAAGGCATGAAAGAGACTGATTTCGACAAGACTAAAGAACTAGCATGTTACTTTGGAAGCACAAAATTCAAACTTCTAAAGAAGTAGCACTAGATTTCATCAAAGGCCAGTCAGTCAAAAGCGAGTATTCTTTTTCAACATAATTGACACGTTAACAAATACTCTAATTCAAGGAGAATTGAAATTGCTTACCAGGAGCAATGTATCCATAAGAACCAGCAATGGCTGACATGCACTCTGATGTCCCAGAATCTTGCAAGAACTTAGCCAGTCCAAAATCAGCTACATGGGCTTCAAAGTCGGAATCAAGAAGGATATTGTTCGATTTAACATCGCGATGAACGATCAATGGCGAGCAATCATGGTGAAGATAGCAAAGGCCTTTAGCAGCCTCAACAGCTATCTTATACCGTGTATCCCAATGCAAATGGCCTCCCTTCTTCCCATGGATCATTTCTCCCAAACTCCCATTAGGCATGTACTCATAAACTAAAAGATTTGTTTCATGGTTGGAGCAGAACCCCAACAATCTCACAATATGCCTGTGCCTAATCCTCCCTAAAGTCTGTATCTCCGCATTGAACCCATGATCGTGAGAAGAACCACGGCTCATCGCCGCCAACCTTTTCACAGCTACTAACTCCCCATTCGGCATTGCTCCTTTGTAAACTATCCCAGCGCCCCCTTTACCAATAATGTTATCCTCCTTAAGACTATCCAATACATCATCACAAGTGAATTCAAGCCGTTGGAAGGCTGTGAGCTTCCAAGCACGAGCCTCACTTGCCTTCTTCAACGACCGAGCCTTGATGATTGCTGCCACAGCAAACACAATCGAGCAAACGAGCAATCCGATTACAAGCAATAGCTTCATGGAAGGAGAGAGAGTTGCCTTTTCGTGGGGCTTTGCAATGCCACTAGCAATGCCCTCTTTGCAAGGCCCCAAGTAGAGGCCACAGAGATTAGGGTTTCCCAGAAATGAAGTGGAATTGAAGTAACTAAATTGACCAGTCCCAGGAACCAAACCAGACAAGTTGTTGTATGAAAAATCTACAGAAGTTAAACTCTGCATACTAGCTATGGAGGAAGGGATATTGCCCAATAAATGATTTCTTGACAAATTCAAGTAGTTTAAAATCTTCATACCAGTAACTTGAACAGGGATTTCGCCGGTGAGCTGATTCCGGCTAAGATCAACGAACGTCAGCAGCTTACATTGGCTAATCTCCGGTGCAATGGGGCCGGTGAAATCGTTGTGGCTGAAATCCATCTTGGACAGCTGCTGCAACTTCCCTATTTGGGGAGGAATCCTGCCGGAGAATTTGTTGCCGTCGAGCAAAAGCTTCTGAACACCGACAAAACTCCCGATCCCCGGCGGCAGATCGCCGGAGAGATGGTTGTTTGAGAGGCTTATTTGCCCTAGACTCGTGGATAATCCGTCGGTATCTGGAAAGGAACCGGATAGGAGATTGTCTTGAAGCTCAACCTGAGTTAGCTTCGGCAAACTCAGCAACCCTTTCGGAATCGATCCATTGAGGTAGTTGTCGCCCATTCGAATCCGAATAAGCGACTCGCACTGACCCAGTGAGTCAGGAATCGGTCCGAATAAGAAGTTACCGAGAGTAATTAATGTGTGCAGGTGATGGCCATTGCAGAGATTTGGGGGAAGATTTCCGGTCAGTTTATTTGAACTCACGTCTACTTCTCGAAGCTTCCCATTGGTTCCCAAATTCTGCGGAATTATACCGGTGAAATTATTTTCCCACAATTGCAAAACCTCGAGGTCTGGCAACTCGCCGATGAAAACCGGTATCGAGCCAGTGAGCTTGTTTCTGAATAGATTTAAGAGAGTTATGTTCCGCAGCTGCTCGAACGACGGCGGAATCTCACCGGAGAACATATTGTTTGACAGATCCATGGATTTCAAGCTCTTTAAATAGCCGAGCTCCGGTGTCAAGCCACCGGAAAGACCGTTCACTTGGAGGAAAAGAGTATCAAGACTCTGCAGTCTCCCAATCTCCGCCGGAATCTCGCCGGTAAGTCCGCAGTTAGCAGCGTCAAACCGTACCAATTGCGATAAATTCCCAATTTCCTTTGGTAATCCGCCGGAAAATGCATTAAAATACCCAATGTAAAGCTCCTTCAGCTTTGTCAGATTTCCGATCTCCGGCGGTATAGCTCCGGTGAGTTCGTTACCGGAAACAGCTAGATACTCGAGATTCGGAAACGTGCCAAACTCTGGAGGTATTTCTCCGGAGAAGAAATTCCCTCCGAGATGCAAATGGCGGAGATTGGTGAGCAAATACGCCTTGGACGGAAACTCGCCGGTCATGTTATTGTTGTAGAGGTCCAGAACCTCTAGATACTGGAGGCGGTAAATCTGCCCCGGAAAGCTGAGGTTGAAGATATTGTTGGAAAGATTGAGATACCGGAGGTTAGAAATGTCAGAGATTTGCGGTGGGACTGGGCCAGAGATAGAGTTGGCCGCGGCGGAGAAGTTAAGGAGGAAGCGCAGGTGGCCGACGTCCGGTGAGAGGACGCCGGTGAGGCTGAGGTCGGAGATGTCGACAGCGGTGACGTGGCGACCGGAGCGGCCGCAGGTCACCCCCTTCCAAGAGCAGTGGTCAGTGTTTTTAGGGTTCCACGAGGCCAGGGTGGATTGAGGGTCGTCGGAGATGGCTGCTCTGATGGAGAGCAAGGCCCGGTACTCCGACATCCGCGCGGCGGAGCAACGGCTATTGTGGAGGTAGAGGACGAGGAGGAGAAGTAGAAGGAAACGCATTTTGTGCAGCCTAACGTGACTGTTTCTTCTCTCCCAGTTTTTCTCCGAAGATTTTTTAGTTTGTGAAGAGGGAGAAGAACATAGGGTGTGATTTGTGCGGGATGGTTGAGTGAAGTGAGCTAAAAGAAGAGGAAGTGAGCTAAAAAGAAGAGGAGAGGTGACTAGGGAAGTGAGTGTGTGTCTGTGTGAGAGAGAAAGATGAAGAGTGAGAGAGAGAGTGAGTGTCTGTGTCTGTGTCTGTGTATGCGTATTTATTATTTGATGATTATTTGTTTTATTTTCATTTCTTGTCCTTTTCTCTGTTAGGAGGGGGTGAGAATGTGGACAACATTTCTAAAAGCAGAAGTTGGTCGCTGGGTTGTTGGGCTTTTTTCAGCCGAAGAAACTTGAGCATGGGAATCCAACATCATTTTAATTAAGAATGGTCGGTCGGTTATATTGTAATTCGCATGTTTATGTAAATACAGCATCCTGAAATCCCTAAACTGTGGCTGGAAATCAAATAAATTAAGCAGGATGATGATCCAACACATTAGGCAGAGTTTTAAGCTCAACATCACAAGATAAGAGACGAGAGAGGAGACAAAAAGCAGACTGCATATAAAACAAATTGCCTCAGCGTAGATCATCATATTCATATCAATCCATCCTCCTCAACAAATCCGAGTTAAGTTATATGATCGTACCATTACCAGCTGATTGATCTTCGTCTTGGGACCAAATCTTCACTGTCTTGTCGTTTCCCAGAGACCCCGATGCTATCATATTTTCAGTCGGGTGGCACGCCACTGATATTACCGCATCTGTATGACCTTCCAGCTTCTGAACTATCTTCCGCGATTGGAGCTCCCATAAGTACACCATGTTATCCTCTGATCCGCTCACTATGTATTTCCCATTTGTTATAGAGAATGTTGAGGAAACGCAGAACTTCGAGTTCACATGGCCTGTGTAAGTTTTCAAGAATTTCCCAGTTGAAAAGTTCCAGAGCCGCTGCAGAAACAGTAATTCAAGATTGAGACGAGGGTAGTAAAAGATGTGGATAGAGACATAAGTAGAACTACAACATATGCTGTTACTAGCTGTCCACTACTTCCTCTTATTTTTGAGGCTACAAATTCCCAACAGAGCAGCCAATGAATATACTTACGATGAGTGTCATTATCATATCTAGACTTTCAAACCGAAACAAGGATTGCGTAAATAAGGATCTCCTATTAACTGATACATAAACAAAAAGAGTATCATATCATTATCAATATCAAACCCTAAAGCAACAAAAAAAACTGAATCATAGGTGTCAGTCACTCTGATTGTGTAAATAAGGATTTCCTATTAACTGATAACAAAAAGAAGCGGTTCAAGAACAAGAAAGTGTAACTAAACCTAATGCATAGCAAATCAAGGTCCTCATGAATCTGATTAGTAAGTTGCAGGATTTGACAGAGGCGACTTGATGATTAACATTTCCGGATTGTCAACTGACAAAGTTTGTCATTGAGAGTAGTCAAGATTAAGATGCAGCATTGGAGCATTGGTTGCCTTTCTGAAATATATTTTCCTAGAATTATGTCAGGAAACAATTCTGTGGTTTGGACAACAAAGATTCAGCATTACTAAGCAACAAAAGGATCCTACAAGTTAATTCAATCAAGCGCCATGTCAGCCTTTCCACTCTCAACTAATTAAAGTCTACACACACAAAGTTTGGAAGATTGGTTTTAGAATTGATCATCACCTAATCTACAGTGAATCCTATAGTATCATCATCACATGACCTTCATTCATGCTTTATTTAAGAAAATAAAATATAAAATGCATTGGGAGACAAATTCATGAGAAGAAACAAGCTCATTCATAGTCTCATACGGCTGGTACTTGACAACTACATTGTGTCGATATAAGAGTTTCAGTCATGTACTTATTAGTCCACTGTGACTGTAATTACAAGAAAATTTACAAATAGACAAGACTCTAGACATTCATACAACGAACGACTAACATCAGTAATACAAACTTGAAAATCCATGTGTCATGCCTCATATAAGTTCAGCGTAACACATTCTGAAGTTGACAATCAAATGCTAGTTTCATTGTAAACTTGCTCCTAGTGCTATACCCTAATCACAGAAAGTATCCAGTTATTTTCAAAACGCATCACTTCGAAGCACTAAAGCATCACTTGAGACTAACCACAAAAAAGTTCACCATTGCAATTAACTGACTCTCAAATCCCGCTCCAAAAGCCAAAGTCGAGAAAGCATAAACACAAGAGGCATCACAACGTTGCAATTATAAATAACATATACAAGCCCTCAAGATAAAATTCAAAGCTTTTAATCGGATGAAGACTGAATCCAGTTCTCCATATATGTGCTTACAATATATAGAAAGAGAAAAAAGACTGACCAGAGTATTATCAAGAGTTCCAACAAGAATGAACTTCCCATTCGGAGAGAACTTGGCAAAGCTAACCGGCGGATTCTCATCATCAACCAGAGTCTTCATACAATGGCCGGTCGAGGCATCCCAAACCCTACAAAGCCCATCGTAGCTACAAGACACGATCATGGTTCCGTCCAAATTGTAATTAACGGCGGTAACAGGGTCCGAATGCGCCGGCAGAACCTTGAGGCATTTTCCCGACTTGACATCCCAAATGCGGACAGTCTCGTCGAATGAACCAGAGGCAAGCATGTTTGATTGTGGATTAAAATTGACGCAGAAAACGTAATTGGTGTGGCCGGTTAGGGTTTTAATGTGGGAGCCCGTGGCGGCGTCCCAGAGTCGGACGGTGCGGTCGTCGGAGGCGGTGGCGAGGAAGCGGCCGTCGGAGGAGAAGGCGACGTCGGAGATGCCGGCTTCGTGGCCATGGAACTCATTGTGGGGAGCGTCGGGGGACGAGATGGAATAACTGCGGGCGGTCTTGTCGGCGGAGCAGGACGCGAGGAAACTGCCGTCCTCGGAGAATTTGACGCTGGAGATGGCGCATTTGTGGCCGGACAGTGTGTGTTTGAGGCGGTAGGGTTTATAGGAGTCGGTCGGCTCAGTCGTTGAAGCCATTGTTAGTTCCTCTCTCCGAAGTTGGGGTTTCTGCAAAATTGATGAACCTAACACCAATTTGCCATAGTTACAGCATATCAAACCCTAGAAAAATCATTACAACTCAACTTTATTTTCAATCATTTTTCTCTCTCCTCCTACTTTATCCTACTTTATAAATGGTAGCCCTTGTTGTTTGAAGAAACCTTCCACTTCAATTGGTATTTTTTCAGGAAAAACAGACATGAGATAAGAAATTCAGTGTTTCAATAGGATTTCGAATAGCGGTCCAGAAAAGGAATTTGTAAGCCTCCCCGGAACAAGAAAAAAATATGCAGTCTCGCATACAGTTAGAAAGAGTTCGCTTTCAGCGCCTCGACTATTATTCACAACACCAATTCACTTTTTCAATTCTACAATTATCATTTTATTAAAAAAAAAAAAATTTATATTTCGATGAAAAAATTAATTAGACGATTACATAGAAAAAAATTATATGGCAATGATCATTAAACAATAGGTCATGTTGTTAATTATAAAAAATGGGCCGACGTTTTTAACGTATTAATTATGTGTATAATAATTATAGAAATTAATTATGTTATTTATAAAATACAATTATACCAACAATAGAAAATATTGAAATATAAAATATAATATTACATTAAAAACAATCACAATAATAAAAAAATATTATGAAATACATACTCGATAATAGGAAAATACTACGATAATGGTATTACATATATAATTGTTAATTGAAATTATTGTGGATCTAATGTGTAATATTGAGAAATATATAAGTATTGTTGTTAAAATAGCATGAAATGAAATATATGAGAAATATTTTTTTGAGTGTGAATTTGAGTTTGTGGATTAGAATGAGATTACTGTTTGATGTGACAGAAACTGTAAAATGATGTTAAAAATAGACATCTCGGTTGGGGGATTAGATCCCCTGTCCAATAAATCTCTGTCCAATTAGTGTTTGATTTAAAACGACGTAGTTTTGTATTAAAAAATACACTCTTTAATTATTTATTAAATCTTTTTTTCAATCTTATCATTTTAATTTATTGTTTTTCAATACAAAACTACGTCGTTTTGAATCGGACATCAATTGGACATGAATTTATTGGACGGGTGATCCCGAGACGCTCTTAAGTCTTATCTCAACTTTTCAAACCATTATTACAGAATTCCTCAAAGTAAATAATCTTTCTTTAACTAATAAATTCGAATGCAAGAAACAATTCATGGGGCCTTCTTTTTGTGTTTGGGCCTCTCATGGACTTGGCCTTTTTCTTTATCACAACCTCCTCCTTCAATTTTCTCAGAAATCAATCGTCGTTACATTTTCTCTTTCCGCACTTTCGTCTGCTCTCGTCTGGTCAGTGGACTTCTCTCTTTCTCTCTCTGCATATGTATGTGTTAATTGCAAACGATGTAGAATCTTTGCCACTTTACTTGACAAACCCTTTGTCTTCGGTCCGAATAATTATATGCAAGTATTGCTTCATTGGTCTCATATTCGCGCGGTTGTCGTTTGGAAGTTACCTTCAGTTTTAGTCTGTGATGGAGAGAAACTTCTGAGTTATAAATTGCTTGCATTTCTTGGCTTTCTGCAACTAATTGCAAGTATTACTTGTTCTGAACAAGAAGAGTTTATCTTCGCCAACACTGACAGACTTTTTTTTATTTCTTTCTTCCGTGTATGTCCTGTTTTATTGAAGGAAGGAAAGATTGACCAAAAATTATATTTCTTGGAGCAGGGGCTCTCTCCCCATCTATTTCTTCAACGGTAATCTGTCTACGGGTCTTACATAGCCGGAATGGAGATCGATTATTGGAACAAGCTTGTACTTGCGCCGATGGTCCGAGTTGTGAGTGCTCTCTCTACTGTGTGATTAAGGATGCCGTTGCCGATTTTGGTTTTGGACTTCTTTGATTATTTATTTATTTTGGCCGTCATGCTTGAGTTTTATATATGGATTATAGGGCACGTTGCCGTTGAGGATGCTAGCTGCTGAATATGGAGCTGACATCACATATGGCGAGGAGATTATTGATCATAAAATCCTCAAATGCGAGCGGCGAGTTAATGGTTTGTTTGCTTCAATTTTGTTATCTATAGAAATTCTGTTAGTGAGTCAATGAAATAAAGCACTTCAATCCGGAACTTACATAATTTGTCTGTAACTAGATGTGCTTGGGACTATTGATTTGGTTGAGAAAGGAACGGAGACTGTAGTGTTCAGAACTTGTCCTGGAGAAAGAAATAGGGTGGTGTTCCAGATGGGAACTTCAGATCCTGTGAGAGCTCTTCGTGCTGCCCAAACTGTGTGAGAAACTTTTTTGTCTTTGGCTTTATTCATCATCAATTATATGCTTGAGGGGGAACTTTTTTTACAATTATTTGAGTGGGTTAGAATGTAAAACTCAAAGGCGATGCTTTGTAGCTTTAGAACATCTCAAGTGCTGCAGTAGCATTTTTCCAATTTAGTCTTGTCTAGAATTAGGATTAAGCTTCCATCTACTGGAAAGTGAAAATATGTACACCATTTAGAAGCTCTAAGTCTCTCACCGTTTGACAGAGTACTTATATAGTTATATTAGAGCGAATTGCCATCAAATTGGATATTTTCATCGTAACCTGGAAGAATTTTGACCTTGTTGTTGACATGAAATTCCATAGGTCTATTCCTTATTGTAGTGGCTGAAAGGTAGCATAAGATTATTTATGCGGTGTCACTAGTTTTTGTTAGATGCAGTTCTGTCAACAATATTTTAATTGGCCCTCTCTGTTTAGGTGCACGGATGTTGCTGCAGTGGATATAAATATGGGTTGCCCCAAATCCTTCTCTATTAGTGGTGGAATGGGTGCTGCACTTTTGAGTAAACCAGATCTCATTCATGATGTTCGCATTCCTAATCCTCCTCTTTGCTTTACTTTCCCTTGTTTTCTTTTGTGCCTCTATGATCTTATGTTTCCCTTTTCCTTTTTGAAATCTAGATTTTAACAACATTGAAAAGAAATATTGATACACCAGTAACATGCAAGATTCGTTTATTGAACTCATCCCAAGATACTGTGGAACTAGCACGAAGAATTGAGAAAACTGGAGTTTCTGCTTTAGCTGTCCATGGAAGGTATCTTTGACGTTTTTCTGTATCCTATGCAAAGATCTGTCAAACAATGTTTTAATTTGAGTCTCCTTGTCTCTTTATGTATATCTATCTGACTTGTTATATTTAGGTTTTAGAATTGTATCTTCTGCTTGCTAGTGGTTATATTGTTGCAAATGGCAGAGATTCCAAATATGTTACGACATGGAAACTAGTGATATATCTTATGTCACAATTATCTTTATCTCTTCAATGTTCCGTTTTCCATTCAATTGCAAACATCCAGATATTTCAACCGATGGTAATCTCATTAAAAAATGGCAGGAAAATTACAGATAGGCCCAGAGATCCAGCAAAGTGGAATGAAATTGCTGATGTTGTAGCTTCTGTTTCCATTCCAGTTATAGCAAATGGTGATGTATTTGAGTATGAAGATTTTGATCGCATTAAAGTGGCAACAGGTAGACTTTAATGATTCCATCTAGTATGTGGGGTGATAATATTATTTCTTTCTCTCTTATGTTCTGGGAAGTTGTGCTTTTCTTATGAGACAACAGCAATCTTCCTGATGCTATTTATGAAGTCCATATAGCATATACTCATACAACCCAAATGACTCATGTGCTTTTCTCGTGTCATCAGCCTCATTGCCTGAGAGCTGCATTATTTGCTTCCCGCAACAACGTATTTAGCTTGAAATGATATTACACAAATTTAAAAAAGTCGATGTACTAGGATGCACATATGCAATCTCTAAGTTTTTTGCTTTTTAACATATAGAATGTGACTGCTGCAGTTCTGATTTCTATCCAACCTCATTGATTGCACCCTGACCAAGTGTTAAAAATAGGCATCCCTGTTTGAGAATTTGGAGTGTGAATCCCTAATGGAAGGAGGGAAGTGATAATTTTCACCACTCCAAGGTGTTAATCGTTTAAGAGTCTGACCGTATTATATGTCATTGACCTGGTGTCTCAAACTGGACTTGAGAATGTTTAGATAATTTCTTTGGTGCATACTCTTTGTAAATGATTCTTATTTCAAAGATAAGATACCCTAACAAGCCTTCATGTTTGATTGTGAAGAACATTTATACTTCTTGCGCATATTATTTGGTTTGTACTGACTCCTTTAAAAGGAAGATAGCACTGTGAGAGCTGAACATGTTCTTTAAGCTCAATGGCTTTGACTATTTTGCATGTGTGTCCCAATATCCCCAGCTACGGGTATTCAAGGTTGATTCTCATACCTCGCTGAATGTTCTGATTCCTGTCCGAGTCTTTTGGCTCACAAATGTTTCTATTGAATGGATCTGTTTGGTGCTAAGTCTTTTCTGTTATCAACCACACACGCTAGTTTTTGTTTTAGCAACTAAGAATCTGCCTATGTTTCTTCACTAGGTGCTACATCTGTGATGGCTGCCAGAGGCGCACTTTGGAATGCCTCCATTTTCTCTCCTAAAGGAAAATTACCCTGGGAAGACGTGAAAAGAGAGTACATTAGGAAGGTAGTTAAACCAAACTGAGGTTCAGCAAGTGTTGTTTCCTAATTCTTATACAATCTAATCTTACATGCTAACATTCTACAATCGTGTTAATTTCCCACATCATCTTAATTATGTCATTACAAACATTTTCTTGTTTCCTATTGTTCTTCGACCAATACATATGCGTCACTTACCGTGTGCATTATAATTCTGTTTCTCAGAGCATTTTCTGGGATAATGATATGAGGAGCACTAAATACACCTTGAAGGAAATGATTGTGCATTATTCTTGTCTTGAACTTCCTGAGGGAAAGGGTGTAATTAAGTCTGAGACCTCAGCAGATTTGGCGTAAGTTTTACAACTACTACTACTACTAATTGCATATTTGGACCATGATTTTGTTAATGTCGGTATTTGCTTGTTGCATGGTTCTTGTTATGATTATAAGATATATGTAAGCCTGAAACTAGTAACTAACTGTTCTCGTGTATAAAGTAAGTGATTTCTTTAAATTTCCAACGGGAACGTATTATCTTGTAGTAGGGTAGAACCATGTGAATTGAATGCGCACAGCCATAAAGTTGTCTTGTTTTGATTTACAGGCGATTTTATGGGGAAGATGCATACTACGAGCATGTTATTAAAAGTCGGCCATCCTATGAAGGAAGTAGATAACATTATTTCATTGTCGAGGACAACAAGTGCAGGTACTATTCTATTGCAATTCTATAGATGAAGTTAAAGCATATCCTTTCGGTAGGACTAATGTGTTGTATCAAGCTCTCAGATTTTCTTTCTATTGGTATTTGATTGTATTTAAATTCGAGTATGAAGGTCTGAGGTGTGCACTTAGTATATAAATTCTTTTTTTAAAGAAAACACATGAGATAATACCCAATGATAATGAATGTGGCACAATTGTTTTTATAGAATAAAATAATTTGGTAGTTCCCAGTAAAGAATAAATCAGAAAGAAATTGGAATCTGGCTCTGGCATCTTCTCTCAACCTCATTCGTCTACTTCTCCGAACAACAATTCTTTTTTACCTGGACAGCCCCAACCAACCAGTCGTCGTTTCTGAATGTTATCATCTTTTACTTAACCAACCTTTTGCCTTTGATCTGAATAATTAATTATATGCAACTGTAGCTTCCTAATATTCGTCTTTCCTACCTAGTTAGCCAGTTAGCATGGCCTTTTTCTCTTCGTTCCTTGGTAGTAGGTCCTAAACTTGTAGATTTCTGGTTTTTTGAATCAAATCCAGTTTACAAAGGAAGTATATGGTTAGGTCTCTATAATTATACTCGTAAACTGTGTTTCAACATTGTCGTGCCTCTTTGAGTAATAGAATCTTCTGCTGGTAGTTGATCATATGTTCCCAGTTGATGCAATACGTTGGTTATAACACATACAACCCTTGTGTGTACCACACCACAAATCGTTTTAGATAAATCCTAACTTATTCAAAATGAGCAGTTTTCTCTACCTATTATTAACTTAAGTAGGCAGACCCTCATCTGAAGACATGTTAATCTGCTAAAGATTTTCATCCAGACTGTGTATAAAAATGCAAGCAAGATTTTTAATTTGTAAGAAAACATTAATGATCGGAGAAAACGCTCCAATCTGTTTAAAAAGTATGGCTTTTTCCTAACCTGCTGACAATAAGAGATGTATATATTTTTATTAAATTACTAATTATTAAATCTATATTTTCATTGGTTTCTTAAATTTATTTTCTTATTAATATATTTAGCGAAATTATTATTATTGTATTAAATGTGACTTTTAATCGACGTTAAATTATACTTTCTATTTCACTAATTAAATTTTATTTTTTATTTTGAAATATTTCAATATACAAGTCTTATTCTATAAATAAATAAAAAATGAGTGGAATCACTCTAAATAAATGGACCGTTGCTTCTCTCGGCTCCAATCAACCAACCAATCAGGGGTGTGCACGGACGGATTCGGGCGGGTTCGGACATAAAAATTAACCGATCTACACATAAGCGGTTTCATGAATTTACAAACCGTGGCGGTTTCATTTTTCCAAACCGTTGCGGGTCGGGTGGGGCGGTTTGCGGACGGTTTTAAAGGGTCAAACAATTGGATATTCTAACTACTTAATTCTTTATTATGTATAACGACTTTGATGAATTTTGTAAGTTGATTTAGTTAGAAGGAACAAAACCTACTACAGGAACACAATTATTTGCTTTCAACATGAAGTAGGAGACAACTTTTTGGTGTACCACATAAAAAAAAAGTCCAAATCAGACAATGTATATAACATCAAATGAAATGAGTGTGATGATATATTATAAGATTGACGGCACTATGATACATTCATGTGGAAAATGAATTTTTGAAATGTCACTTTGTTGAGTCATGCTGTATATATAACATGGCTTTAATTTAAAGCTTTTAATTTAGAAAAGTTAAGACTAATATTAGAAAAGAAAAAAATTCGAGGGGCGGACGGGTCGATTAACCGCCACGGACAAACCGCGACCCACCCGCTCAATGGTGGTTTGCTAAAAAATTGAACCGCGGTTAATTTTGAGAAAAATTAACCGGCGATTACGGTTTCCAACAGGCGGGTCAAGTGGGCGGAAACGGTTGGACGATTTTTATGTACACCCCTACAACCAATCATCATTACATTTCCTCTTTCTATACTCTTCGCCTGCTTGTCGCCGTCGGTCAGTGCATCTCTTCTCTCTCAGTCTCTCTGAAAGTTTAATGTGTGTCTATTGGCGAAACAAGTTTGAATCGTCCCCACTTTTACTTACCAGCATTTCCCCTTTGATCTGGACATTTACATGCAAAAATTGCAAATTCTTGTTGCTGTATGTACTCGCATAGTTGTGTTGTGGAATTTTCTTTTAATGTTGATTGAGCGAAATCGGTGAGGTTCGGGGGTATAAATTCCTTGCATTTCTCCTGGCAAGTTGCAGCTCGATAGCGAGTAGTTTAAGCTGTAGAGAAGAAAGATTTTCTAACTTTGAGAAGAACTGATTATTCTTCTTCTTGCAATGTATATCCGATTATGTATCTTCACCTTTGTGGTTTATTCGGCTTCCGAGACAATTGAATCTCTCTGATTTTCTAGGCCTACTGGGGCTCAAACATTGCCGAGGGTTCTGTGACATTCTAGATTTTCCTTTTTGATTTTCATCAGGATAGTTTAGGGTTAATGAGTTGTCTGGCATTAATGATGAATCCTTTCTAGTTTATTCATGATGAATCTCTTCTACCTATTTAGCAGTTAGCCTGGCATTCCTGGAAAGAATAAAGGTTATTTAAATAAAGATTGAATAAAAATAATCCATCTTTATATGCTTGTTTTCTGGTTTTCTGAATCAAATTCAGTTTAGGAAGTATATGCTTTATACTATCATTTTAAAGAATTGATTAATTGGTTTTCTACCACAGCTTCTTCCACTGACTTATATCCATAAGGAAGATCGAAAATTTTATCATCCAGTTCTGATGCTCATATAACTGAAACATACTTCGTCCTACATAAAATGCCAAATACTTATTTGTCTACGTTACATGAAGTCCATGTTTAATGTGAATCTTAGCTAGAATTGTCGAGGCTGAGATTGATACATACTTCAAAGAAACAAATGTAGGACAAAAAAAACTCTACAACCTTATAGAAAATGTTTTGCAAGAGTACTATTTCTGTGGTTTGTCTAACTAAGCTTAGAGAGGGGTATATATAATTAGCAATGGATACTCTTTAGCAGCTACATTACGATATTCATGTGCTACAAGGAAATTGTGTTTTCTACATACTGGGTCTCTACAACTGTATTTTAACCTCTCTGTTTCAGCATTGATATCATGACATGTACCTTTGATTACTAGGGTCTTATTGTGCTAGTTCATGATATGAATTCAAACTGTGATTCTATTACTGGCTATGTGAATTTAATCTTGCATCTTACTTATAGGTGGTAATCAATTTACAAGCATTTATTAATCTGAATAACCCCAAGCATTCAGTAATGGAGTTGAGTTCCATCAAGGAAGCTTTTGACCGTGTTACAAAGAAGCAAAAGTTTTTATCCTCAAAATCCCAAGAAGTGATTGAGCAAGAGATTGAACAAGCTTTGTCAAGAATACACTCTCAACAAGATTCTGCATCTCCATATGATCAAAGATTGATCCTCAGTGAACTGAAAACCAAGCTGAAAGAATTGGCACCTCTTAGCCAGCTTCAAGGCACGCAAAAGGAATTAAATGTTGCGTTGACAGGTATCCAAAGCTTCTGGAGAAATCTTTCAATCCCGATATTTCAAAGGCTTATCGCAATACTGATTTTGATATCCACTCTGTTAACCAAATTATTGCGAGTCATTTCTATCAAGAGGGCCAATTTGATATTGGTGACTGTTTCATCAATGAGTCGAAGGAACTGGAGGCTGCAGCATGTAAATCCAATTTCCTAGAAACGTTTCAGATATTGGAAGCCATGAAGTCTAAGAACCTGGAGCCTGCTCTAAGTTGGGCGGCAAGGAATCATGATCAACTGAACCAAAATGGGTCCGACATAGAATTGAAACTGCATGGTCTTCAGTTTGTAGAGGTCTTGCAGAACAGGGGCAGGGTTGAATGTTAGAGTAAAAGGAACCAATCACGATAAGCAACCAAAGATGAAATATTCAATATGAAAAACAAGAAAAATTACGAGAGCAGACTCTCTCGTCCCAACCAATATTCCCAAAGATCAAAAGTACGAAACCCTAGCCAATTCTCCTATAAATGCTAAGGCCTAACATGCAGGCCCATTATTCCAAATACTAACGTAATTAAACTTAAAATATAATAAATAAACTCAAGTCCATCTCCGCATGATCAAGCACAACTAGCTTCCGTCTTTCCCTCCGGCTTCTCATCCGACTTCCTCCGGCGACGATAAACTGCATCCGTAACAACTCCTCCCCCCTTCCAAAGAGCCTTGTCCTCAAGGCGGAAGTCGGGAAATTGCCCTCGAAACTCATCTTCCCGAACCCACGTGGCATCCGCCTCATCATGTCCTTGCCATTGAACCAAATATTCATGAACCCGCTCATCCTCCCACCAAGTCCACCGTTCACGTAAAATCAAAAAGGGAACAAACGAGGCATCGGAAATCCAATAACCTATAGGTAAGGAACCTTCCACCGGATGATTTCCAATTGCAGCCTTAAGCTGGGAAACATGAATAACAGGATGGATCCGTGAATCCAACGGTAACCGGAGCCGATAGGCGACTGCTCCCACTCTCTCCATGATTTCAAACGGCCCATAATACTTAGCAGCAAGCTTCGAAACATTTTGCCGAACCACTGAATTTTGACGATACAGACGCAACTTCAAAAACACCTTTTGACCCACTTCATAACTTACATCCCTTCTATGCTTATTGGCCGCCCGGACCATCCGAGACTGCGCTCACTGAAGATGACTCTTCAATTGTTGAAGAACTTCGTCTCGTTCGAGCAACTCTTCCGCCACCGTTGGTACTCGAATTTCAGCCGGCAAAAAGGAAGAGAGTGTTGGTGGAGACCGACCATATAAGGCTTCAAATGGAGTCATGCCGGCCGCCGAATGAAAACTTGTATTATAGGAATATTCCGCCCACGCCAACCATCGACTCCACTGTCGCGGCCGTTCGGCCGCGAAACAACGCAAATAAGCCTCCAGTCCCCTATTTGTAACCTCTATTTGTCCATCGGTCTCCGGGTGATAAGCCGTACTCATCCGCAATTTCCTTCCCATCGCCTTAAAAATAACAGTCCAAAATCCACTATAAATTTTTTTATCACGATCAGACAAAATGGACTTAAGAATTCCATGCAGCCGAACAATCTCATTAACAAAAACCCGTGCCACATCTTTAGCCGTAAACGGATGCTTAAGGCCTAAAAAGTGAGCATATTTCGTGAGACGGTCAACAACTACCAACACGCAATTCACCCTGCCCGAGGTTGGCAACCCCCTCAATAAAATCCAAGCTTACGTCTTCCCATACGCGGGTCGGAATTGGTAAAGGCTGTAACAATCCCGCAGGAGATCGCGTATCATATTTTTGTTTTTGGCACGTTAAGCACGCAACCACGAATCGAGTGATGTCTCGCATCATGCCACTCCAATACACGCTCAACGCAAGACGTCGATAAGTCCTATAGGCTCCCGAATGGCCTCCTGTTGGGGTCGAATGATACTCTTCCAGTAACTTGGGAATAAAAACCGAATTCTTCACCAACACTATTCGGCCCCGGTAATAAAGAATATCATTCACAAGAGTGTAATGAATAATCGGTTGAGTCCCACTAGACAACCGCCTACGAATCTCCACCAACCGCGGATCCCGCTTTGTTTCTTCGGTAATCGCGCGCCAACCCAACCAAGTAGGGGCTGAAATTGCTGCAAGTTCAGCCTCTTCGTAACTTCGTGATAACCCATCCGCCACCAAATTCGATCGCCCCGTCTTATACTCAATTTCGAACTCATAACCAAGTAGCTTAGCTACCCAAAAATGTTGTGCCGGTGTCGAAACCGACTGTTGTAATAAGAATTTAAGACTCTTCTGATCTGTCCTCACTATGATACGACGTCCTACGAGATATGGGCGCCAATGTTGGACCGCCAGGACCAACGCCATTAATTCCGCTTCATAAGCCGACTTGGCTAAGCTACGATCGGAGACGGCCTTGCTAAAATACGCAATAGGACGATCGTCTTGCATGAGAACCGCTCCAATGCCCGAGCCCGACGCATCACACTCAATCAAGAAATTCCGCGAAAAATCAGGAGTAACCAACACCGGGGCGGTGGTGACCGCGTGTTGCAGCCGCATAAAAGCCTCTTGTGCCGCCGCCGTCCAATCCAATTTTGACACCCTCTCCTTCTTAAGTAATTCCGTCAATGGTCGAGCTAATTGCCCATAATTACGAATGAATCGCCGGTAATAGCCAGTTAGACCTAAAAAACCACATACCCCCTTAATCGAGCTCGGAATTGGCCATCGCAAAATCGCCGAGACCTTTGCAGGATCCATCTTCACGCCTTTACCCGAAACTAAATGACCCAAGTATTCTACTTCACGTCTTCCCCATGCACATTTCTTGGGATTCACCACGTATGAATGCTCCTGCAATAACCCCATCACAATCTCCAAATGTTGCAGATGATCCTCAAAACTCCGACTATAAATCAATATATCGTCAAAGAATACCAACACAAATCGTCGCAAATGTGCCCGTAAAAGATCATTCATAGCGGATTGAAACGTTGCGGGGGCGTTTGTGAGGCCAAATGGCATGACCAAGAATTCGTAATGTCCGGAGTGGGTGCGAAAGGCCGTCTTTGAGACATCTTCAGGAGCAATCCGAATTTGGTGATACCCTGCTCTAAGATCCAACTTGCTAAACCACTCCGCCCCATGTAACTCGTCCAACATTTCCTGAATCACGGAATCACGGGTATAGGGTATTTATCCGGCACCATTTTCTTGTTCAATTCCCGGTAATCCACACAAAACCTCCAACTACCATCCTTCTTACGGACCAATAGTACCGGACTGGAATACGGACTAACACTCGGTTGGATAATGCCCGTTTCTAGCATTTCACTAACGAGTCGCTCCATTTCGTCCTTCGCCGAGTGACTGTAGCGATAAGGTCGCATTGAAATTGGTGCCGTTCCAGGTAACAAAGGAATGCGATGATCCACCGCTCGCTGCGGTGGTAGACCCACTGGCGGCTGCATCACACTCAGAAACTGCCGTTCCATGAGCTCTTAAATTCCCGCCGAAGACCTATCCACTTCCGAAGTCTCCAGTTCGCGCAATTCAACCCCTTCCTCCCTACCGTCCGTAGCCAGATTCCTCACCATTACGATCCATTGAGCCTCAAGTTGCGTCAATTTTCCCACCTTAGCGGAGAGTACCTCTCGACGGGTAAAAGCTGCGGCTTCACATAGCTCCACTGGAACGCCATTATAAATAAAGTACATGGACATTTTATCCCAATTGGCTAATACATTGCCCAAAGTACGAAGCCACATCACTCCCAATATCATATCCACGCTACCAAGATCCAGTACATGGCAATCAACTCGAAATTCAGTGCCATCCAGAATAATCGATAACTTGGAGCAAACTCCCCCCGTGCGAGTCCGTCTATCATCGCCTAACTTGACGGAGGATTGGATACTCGTATTCACTGGCAAGTGAAGCTCCTCAACAACCTGTCGAGACACAAAACAATGGCTTGCTCCGCTATCAATCATAACTAATATGTTAATGTCAAATATACAACCTTGTAGCTTCATGGTACGGGGCCCGTCGATTCCGCGAGATGCCATATGGGACAACTCCATAGATTGGTGCTCTAACTCCGGCTCGGCTACTACTCCCGCATCGAACCACTCCTCCTCCTCATCCTCGTCGCTCCCTATTATGAGCCGAAAAGACTTTTCACACTGGTGGCCAGGAGAATACTTTTCATCGCATTGAAAATAAAGACCGGCCGCTCTTTTCGCTAAAAATTCCTTATTCGTCATTTGCTTGAACGGTGGTCGGGCTTGGTTCACACTTTCCGTCGACGCTCCGCCAGAACGGCCCGTGGCGGTCGATTTCAGTCCAATACCCCCAGCAACTCCCGACCCGACTATGTAGCTTCGCGACATTGTAGCCGTTAGTGTAGAATTATTCTTGTTCGACCAGCTCGCCTTTACCCATCCTCCACTCACCTCCTGCTCAATCTCCCGAGCCAAGTGAAATGTTGTAGTCAAATCCACCGCGTCTCGGGAGCGGATTTTCAGACGAATTTCCTCCTTAAGCCCTTGAAAAAATAACCCAAGACAATGGTTATCCGACACTTCGCCCACATGTACCAGCCGAGAAATAAATTGGGTAACATACTCCGACACCGTACTCGTCTGTTTCGTCTTGATCAATGTCTCAAGAGTTGGGTTCTGACCGAACATGCGGAGAAGTTCCATCTTTAACTGCGGCCAAGTGATATATGGGTGTTTTCGTATTGTCCATTGATACCAACATAAGGCATCGTCTTCCATGGCCACTAATGCTACCTCCACCTTTTGTCCTTCGGGAATGCCTTGTAGCTGAAAGTACTGTTCGGCTCGAGTAATCCATACTTCTGGATTCTCGCCGCTGAAATTAGGGAGGTTCAATCGGGAGGAAACTTGTCCAGCTCGTTCCTTGTCCCGCCACCAATACTCCCGGCAGACAGTCCGTAACCGCCCCCGTTGCCCGCGCTCCAAGTCGGACCGCCTGCGTCGGCCATTCCATACCCTGGATACCACTGCGGCATAAACCCACCACCGCCCTGCAACCCTCCAGGATTTGGAGGAATAAACCCTCCTTGCCCCCCCCAATGGGTCCGCGATTACTCCCCGTCGAAACGCCAGAGAAGGGCCCTTGGCCTAGCGTATGAGACGGAAACCCGGGAGGTGTCCATCCCGCGGTCATCGAAGAAAACCCTAGTGCGCGTGGTCCCCCGACATACCCAGACCCACGCCCCGAATCGCCTTGGGTGAGCATGACCGTAGAATCGGTGTATGCGGCAGAATAACGCCCAAAACCTCCGCTTGGCATAAACGTACCGCTCATGCCCGGTAGAGTTCGACCGGTAGACAACCCGAACAGCCCGGC
The DNA here is from genome assembly GCA_028984105.1 of Lavandula angustifolia. NCBI lineage: Eukaryota > Viridiplantae > Streptophyta > Magnoliopsida > Lamiales > Lamiaceae > Lavandula > Lavandula angustifolia. The sequence continues at coordinate 4,294,336 of CM054823.1, read as the reverse complement.
TCCGCTGTGCGAATCACACGTCTCGCCTTCGCTAAGCATACCACCAACTACTAAGGAGGTTGGAGTCGACGAAGACGTCAGGACAGCCTGGTCAAAATCTCGATCTGGAGCTTTTCCTAATTTTTGTTCAATGCGTCGCATAGTCTCCTCCATCGTAGTAATCTTACCCATCAAGGGACGCCACTCGTCTAACTCAGCGCGGATTGTCGTCGTATCCGCCCGAATCGTCTCCGTTCCTTTCTCTAACGCTTCCACCCGAGCCTCCATTTGTAAACGAGATTGATTACGAGTAACACGCATAAACCGAATCCGGCAGGTCGGACCAATTTGTTAGAGTAAAAGGAACCAATCACGATAAGCAACCAAAGATGAAATATTCAATATGAAAAACAAGAAAAATTACGAGAGCAGACTCTCTCGTCCCAACCAATATTCCCAAATATCAAAAGTTCGAAACCCTAGCCAATTCTCCTATAAATACTAAGGTCTAACATGCAGGCCCATTATTCCCAATACTAACGTAATTAAACTTAAAATATAATAAATAAACTCAAGTCCATCTCCGCATGATCAAGCACGACCAGCTTCCGTCTTTCCCTCCGGCTTCTCATCCAACTTCCTCTGGCGACGATAAACTGCATCCGTAACATTGAAGCTCTAAAGTATGCCAGAGCCTTCTTGGTTCTGTTTGCTACCAAACATATGGCTGTTTTCCAGAAAATTATGGCTTGCCTTGTATGGGCTGGAAGGCTTAATTCCTCACCATATGCAGAACTACTATCATCCAAACATCGGTACAAACTGGCTGAGGATCTTGCGCGTCAGTTCTGCATTCTTATGGGGCAATCCTTTGAGGGTCCATTGAGTGTGACAATTGCAGTCGATGAAACAACTCACCATATGGCAGTCGATGAAACAACTACCCGTGCCAGTGGATTTGGACCCCGAGTTTAGTTCCACTCCTTATTTGTCTGCCCCGTGAGTCGTGACCAAGTAAGCGAAGAGAGCCCTTCTATGCTGTTGACATGAGGACATGTGTTATGCAGGCAATCCATCACCAAGTTGTCCAAAAACAACAGCACTAGGCGCTTCAAGTGCCCGTATTGCCCTGCTGAAGTTGAAGCATGTCAGTGTACTCAATTATATCTCTGATCTTGCTAAAGATTGTTAAGTGGTTCATTCCTCTGCCTCCTTAATTGAACATAGCTGTGAATAGTAGATTTCATTTGCAAATTGATTTGCAGTTGGGGTCAAGTCAAGGGAGAGAGTTGTGGGTTTTGTTTCATCTAAAATCTTGACATTGAAATTCAAGAATTGATGGATAACATCTTGTGAAAGAATACAGCAGCCAGCTTATCTTGATTCCAACTCATGAAACACTTATTAATCCTTTTCTGTTATTACTGTTACCTCTCTGTTGTGATTCCCAGCAAGCAAGCAACATAACTGTTTTCCTCCGTCTTGGGCTATTTATTTTACCCTCAATTCAGTCCTCCAAACTGTATTGTAATTGTAACAAGTCCCTCTATCTATATACGTGTCCTTTTATTACCAGACCTAATCCATTTTGCCACTTTGTGCCGACGAAGAATAAATAATGTGTACATCCATGGTGGCATGTCGGTATTGGCCCAGATATAGAAAAAGTAGCCATTCAATTTTTCCATCAGATCAAAATAAAGCAGCAGTTTCATCAATTGCACTCATAAACTTTAGAGTTGCGCAATTTCAGGATTCCAAAAATTAGAATAATCAAATCTTTAGCGTGACTTCTCTCTCTCTCTCTCTAAAGATTTTAGTAATTTTTTCACCACCATTTGACCTTTTCGAATCTCTCGCACTCAAGGTTTTTTGCGATCTGGGGAAAAGTTGCCAAAATCCTCAAATCCTTACAAACGTATGGTGTGGGTAAAGTGGTACCAATGCCTTTTCAATATCTTATTTTCTAGAGATTCCTAAAAGTGTGTAGACAATATATACAACCGTGGCTAATGGGAATTCATGATATCATGATCCTCTAAATCATAAAATCTTCTTATAATTTCAAAAAAACAAGGCCACTAATTGGATGGAGGTGTCAATTATTAATGTGACGTGGCCTAGTTGATCATGATTTATCAATGTATCCCAACTAGATTGAAAATGACAAAATCTGTATTAAGCAATTTGTAGGAGCAGAATTTTCGTTATGAAATGTGGCTGATAAAAATAGCTCGGAATGGCTGATAATCAAGAGACAAGAACATGTAGCTAATCTTGCTATTTGCACATCATTGGCCCAACTCCATGAAGCTACCAACCATAACCTTTTCGAATCATTGCATCAAAATCGCCAACGTCGAGTAACTTATGATCTAGTATTATCCAACTGGAACCATGGCCCAGAATTTCATCATTTCTATTGCTACATCGATTTCGTATTTTATCTCATCAGTACACGATAGATATTCATGATACAAGATCGAGAGAAACTTATGCTGTTATAGAGAGGTGGATATGATTCATGTTAAAGGAACAAGACATTCTGCTAAAACCCCAGTCGGCCAGCGACGATACAATAAAAACAAGCTTGATTTGAAAACATTTTAATTTACATACCGCAATAACTTTTCAGATGATTGCCATCAGACATATCATTTCATTTCAAATCATTTTCCACAGTTCAAAAAATAAGAAAAATAATAGAACATGTAATAATATCATATTAAAACAAAAAAAATTCCAAACACCCCACCATCACCATGCCACCCCTCAAATCAATTACACAAAGTGGGGTCTCATTTCAATTTGGAGGGGCCCTCCCTCCCCTCACAAACAAAACAAAATACTATATTTGTACATTTTTCTTATAATTTCTGATTTTATTTTACTACAAAGAGGAATAAAAGTAAAAAGACTAAAATCTCGCGTTTTCGAAGCCGTGTAAGTCGCTGACTCTGTTCAACGACTTTCTCATAATAGCAACTTTAGCGAGGCGTTCGGCTGCTCTCCAAGCCGAAGTCGGAGTAAGCGGCTCGGCTTTGTCGTCAGCCCTACCGGCGGAAGCTTCATTCCTCCGCCGCGGGTGCACCTGCACCTGATCCTGCCTCTTCCAATTCAAAACCGCCAGCTCAGCCTCCAGACCGCGTACGAACTCCTCGCCCTCACCGGAACCCGACTGCAGGACAAGTGCCCTAGCCGAAGCCAGCATGCGGAGAGCGCCGGCCACGTCATTCCTCTCGGCCATCCTCCGGCTCTCTGCCACGGCGCGTGTTGTGACGAAGAGGCAGCGGAGGCGTTGGATTTCTCTGGTGGAGGAGCCGACGGCGCGTGGGCGGGGAATCACGAGGGAGCGTTCCTTGTCGTATATGGTTTGCTGGGTTGACGGGTCTTTGAAACAGCATCGAACGGATATGACTTGGTGGGACTCGTTTCCACCCAATGATGCTGGGACCTTCAATTCCACCAGTAATCCTTTCTCCTCTTCCGAGTGGAGATCCCCGACCCGGCACCAACACGAACCGGACCCGACCAGCGCCGGTTTACCTGTGTAAGAGTAAACCGCCGTTATCTCGGCCGGGGCTGAACCGGGCGACAACACCAGCTGAACTTTGAGGTCTTGCATCACCTGACTCAGCAAACCGGCGATGCATTTCGCGAATTTATCGTCCGGAGGCGCGTTGAGGCACGCGCTTAGGTTCAGAGAATGGACAGGTATCTCCATTTGGGAGAAGCGCGTGGACGACACGAGCGGGCCGCTTCGATGGCCGTCGGATAAGAGAAGGATGCTAGCGGCGGGATTTTTCTCGCGGCGGTCCTCGATAACCTTGGCGGCCTTCTTAAGTGAGTCTGTGGCGCTGGTGGCGCCGCCGTCTAGAGAAACTATAGCGTCGATAATCCTGCGCGCGGATCTCCTGCCGGCGGAGGTCATTCGGCGAAGCGGCGAGAGGCGCTTCGATGTGGTGGAGAATGCGACGATGGAGAGACGGTCGGAGGCGGAAAGGGACGACACCACCATCCGCATCATCTTCCGCATTAAATGGAGCTTATCGGCCGTCACGTTTCTGCTGACGTTGATCACCACCACCAAATCGATTGGAGCTCTGCGCGGAGGCGGAGCCGGAGCTTTCACCTTCAGAACGACGGCGTAAGTCTCGCTAGACTTTCCAACTGAAACGACTGCCGCTTCCGACAATAGAGTGATTTCCACATTCCTCGATTTGATTTTATCCTGAACTACATTGTTAGGCACAAAGAAACCAGGAAATTCGTCGTTGTCCTCTTCGGTTTCGTCGGATTCCAGAATCGGATTGAACCGCGCACCGGAGGTCGGGGAACAGAGCGGTTCGTCGTCGTTGTACACCTTAAAAATACAAGCCTTATCGTTGTTGGAATCTCGGCCGACGTTTTGTTCCGGCGAGGGGTTTTGGTGGTGATCGGTTTCCAAGAGATGCATTTCCTTCCACGTGACGTTGCAAACGGGGCACGTGAGGAGGGATCCCTGCGTCTTCGTGTGAGCGGCGATGCAAGGGAAATGAAAAGCGTCGCCGCACTCCGCCGTGAAAATAGCCGTACCTTGCCCCGTCTTCACGCCCTGCAAACATATTCCGCACCTACTCTGCAAACAGTACCAACCATAATTAGAAAATGATAGGAAGGAGAAAATAAACATTAACTGAAATCCACTGTTCAAAACCATTATACAACCTTCGAGATGCGCAGGCCGGATTTCAGCAAAGAAAATGTCGACGGCGAGCGCGGCGAAGAGGGGGCGGAGCTGTGGAAGAATCTAGGGCTCTTTCGAGTTCTGCATTGAAGTCGCGGACTCTCCATAGTGTTCCCGAACGGCACCGCAGCTGTAGGCGCGGTTCTGCAGTGGAGACTGGGGCTAGATATCGGTTCAGAGTGGAGGCGCGGCGTCGACGACTCGGAGAAAAAACCGCTGAATCTGGACCTTAACCGAGGACTGGGACTGGGATCGGGTTTCCCTTTAATGATCGGCGAGCCGTGCTCTTGATCTTTGGGGATGGAAGTGCAGAAGGCTCGCCGCCAGCTCAAAACCATCTTTACGGCGAAGAAACCTTTTCACAAACAGGTGGTGTGCGTCTGACAGAAGCTTTACAAGTTGATGATGATGAGAAAGAAGGTCATAGGATTTGAGAACACAAAACTCAGAGATGAAAAAGGGAATACATGATCCAAATGGATGAGAGAATTCGACAAACAGGACAAAATTACAAGAAAACAAGAAGAGGAAAAAGGAAGGAACAAAAAAGACAACTTTCTTCTTCAGAGCTCGAATTCTTGGGTGTGCATAAAAAAATAAAAAACATAAAAACTGTTTATGAAATCAGAGTAGAGGAGCACAGGTCAGAGAGCAGCGATTCATTATTAAGGCCAAAAGATCACTGCAGAAACCTCCAAAAATCATCATCTAATTTCTTGTTCCTTTTCTCTCTCTCTCTCTCTCTCTCTCTCTCCGTGAATCTGCTCGGTGAAATACAAAAATATTAGGGGCACCCGAAAAATGACCGCCAGTGGAGGTTATCAACCAAGTCAACGGAGTTGATGCACCTGCCCATCTAAAATTTTCAACCGACCACCTCTTCCACCTCGTATTTTATTACAAAACTCATTATTACACTTGCAATTTTACACATTCTAAAATTAATGTTAAAGATTCATTATAAATCATTATTATGAAATAGTGAATCCTAATGAAATTTGGAATGGAAGTGAATTTTCGAAAATTCCTTTACCTGCCATATTCAGATACTTTCCTCACTCGGATTTGACTTCTTTATTATGCTTTAACCCTGACATCTCTTTCTACTTTCTTTGAACTGCCTCATTTACTACTTACTCCTTTATTACTCCTAATAATATTAATGATTATAGCACAATTCTTGCTCTACTAATTAATACTATATATATATATATGAATTGTTTGGTGTAAATCTATATTGTAGCATGCTACAACAATTACTGATTTAATTTAAACTTCCCCCTCCAATTATGAAAATGAATTCCAACTGTACTGCACAACCAATTGAGACCTTTAGGCATTCACTTATAATCATGGAAGACCCCCACCCCCACATTATAGCAAATACATTTAATACTTCATTATCATTCTATGACTACCAATTAAATAATGATTTCAATTATAATACAAACAAGGCAAATTAAAAGAGGATTGTATTGAAAATTTGCTATTAGTTGGTGCATCATTGATTTATCTCCATACTCATATTTTAATGTCACTTGAATTACATTCAGTGTGAATTCGCCAGATTGATTATTTTTTACTTTTATCCGCTTGATTTGACAATTTTACATTAGTAAATAAAAGTCACTGATTCACACTCACGTGTTGTTGTGTCAACTCTTTTTTCACCCCCTGGCCTTGCCGCCGTTAACTTATCTTCCTAATCTTTTGCCCGCTCGTTTCATTTGACCTTTTTAACTTTTGAGTAATTATTTATCCTCAAAAGTAAATGTAGAAGTGGATACCAAATCAAGTATGCGTAAAACTGTAAAAGCATCTAAACTATTGAATTTACAGATCTGGAATTGTGTTGGAGGGCAGGCCAGTCCCATCCCATCACACAGTAAAAGAGCAATAATGAATGCCAAATCTCGTTGCTTTTTCCTTCCCCAGGTAAAACACAAATAGGGAGGTTCGGCAGGGTAATTATTATCAAATAATTTTTACCTAACCATAATTAACTAGCCTTTTGGCAATAGGAAATATTAGGAATTGGGATTATCAAACCTTAATTACTTATATCTCCTCACGGAGTAATTCGTAATTCCATCTCTCTCTCCCTCTCTCTGCGGCACATGTGTAGTACAGTGCTGTGCGGTGGAGCAATTAAGAGGGGGGAGGAAAGGAGCGGCACGTGATTGGTGGACAGGGGCTGAGGGGGTGGGGGGCGATTGGGGTGCAAAAAACAGAATCAGAATCAGTAAATGCAAAGTCAGAACGTCGTCGTGTCGTGAGTACCGAGGTTTTAACTGTTTTCTTTTATGCTAAGGTGACCTCCCACCTCAAACAAATGTCCTTATTCTCTAAATATTTTTCTTTCTTCCTTCTTCTATTTAACTTCTCTTCCCTTTTTTCTTTTCTTTCTAACTCAGGTTTGTTCACAAATAAAAAAAGCAAGACATTGGACATGAGGAGGTAAATACGAGAAACATTGAGAAAGTTTTCCTTTTCTTTCTAAACATCATAAACAATAATTTCTGAAGAATGGAAAGACGAAATGAAGTCGGTTCCTTTTCTTTCTAAACATCATAAACAATAATTTCTGAAGAATGGAAAGACGAAATGAAGTCGGACAAAACATTGATAACAGAGAAAAAAAAACACTTGTCAAAATTTGAGGTGGGAGGTGCACTAGTCTCACCCCTAGCATAAAAGAAACCGTTTTAACTATAGCATGGTCATCCTCTAACAATTTCCAATTTATTTACTACTTTTTTTTTCCTAAAATTCATTCCATTTATCTTGCAGACGATCCCCATCCCCATCCCGACCAATCTTGCCACCAAAATATTCTTTATCTTTCTGTCTTCAAACAATCCTCGAATTTTTTATCTCTTCTTCTGCAAATAGTAATATGATAAGATCGATTTGCTATTAGTATTAGGATAGTATGTGTATCAAACTACTGATTTTACTATTGAGATTTAATATAGACCTATGTGGTTTTTTAACAATCACATATTTTATTGTGATTTTGTGATCAGAACTCGTAATCTATCGTACTTATTCAATATTGTTTTATAGTGCATGACTGAGAGTATGCGACTCATAAGTCATATCATGATTTCTGATCTCAACTATTACTCAGTCCCGTTTCACCTATTTCATTTCTTTTCCAAATTGTTCCACTTGACTTATTTTGTTTTTAAAAGGGGAAAATAATTACTTTACAACTCCCAATTTTCTTTATGAACTACTCATTTACACATAACTAATCACTTATCTTAATCTCCTAATTGAAAAGAAACGAGACAAATCATCCTAACTGTTTTCTTTGAACATCTGGAAAAGATTAAAACAGTGAAAATATAAACAAGTTTTAGTTATTTCGTTTTGTATTAGTAAATGTTAATTATGAAAATGACTATTTGTATTGTGTTAAACTAATACTATAATATATTTACATAATACATTTACAACTACTACAGGATAATACATGTCCACAAAGATTTCAGATTTTCACTCATATTCCTATTAATTAACACACTTGGTTAAACTAAATGTTTAAAGTGCGCACAACATATTTATCGAGGTGTAAATCATCGATTATGGAGCTAGTTTGCTGTGATAACAATACAACTGGACCTTGGATTTAGTGAACATCTTATTAACCATATAACAAGCAAAGACGAATAACCTTTTCTTCACTTTTACTTGATCAATATTAAATACAAAAAGACTACTAATATAATGTATATGGCTCGTATAGAAACTTGAGAACCTTCTATTTTTATATATATAACATATAAGAAAATCTTACCGAATATTTTCAATTCAAATTCCCAATAAGTGTGATGAAGGGTGTAGATTATATCATAGATCTCAGATTTGAGATCTCGTCCCTTCAAATATATATTGTATAATATAAACTGATTTTTTTGTATTATATATAATTAAAGAGACCCAATCTCGAGAATCATATACACAATTTAATCTAAATTTTGACCAAAAAGATTAGAGCTTCGGCCTCAACATATGACCTCTTTATTACTACTAGGATTTGTCGAGCAATAATAACACATGGAGCGGCTTTCTTAACATTAAATAATTTATAAAAAAAAATTATGGTTTGAGATACAAACAAAGGCAGCATTAATTCAGTGCTTCACTAATTAAGCAAGTTTTAAATTAAATAAAAACTTTAATATATAATAATAGAAATGGAGTTGATTTAAGTCCCACTTAGAGAATCCCAATACACCTGATCTAGACAAATATAAAAACATATGATGTGGACACTCACCGAATTATTATATTTCATTTAAATAAATATATAAAATATTCCAAGTACAAATCACATACCCTTTTCCTTTTTCTTTCCTCAATATAGATTGTAACTTTGTTCAATATGGACAATTAGGACAATTTAAAAATAATTTGAAAAATTAATAAAGAAGTAAATGGACAAGAGAAGGCAAGCTGCACATGATAGGCCACAAGATGAGATAATAGAAAGAGCCCAAATGAGTTTTGTCTTAACATCAATTTTTAGTACTACTATCACTTAATAAACTATCATCAAATCAAATCAAAGATTCTCAGAACATGCAAGATTTAAGGAAACAAACTATTAACCTTATTAAAAGTAAAACTTTTGAATCTTTAATTATTTTCAGTATGATAAATAATTGATGTATATAATTTTATTAAAAAATATTATTGGAAAAATGTATATAATTGGGAAGGGTAATAGTGGTCAAATTTAGTGGTTGAATATTGCCATAATTGCTGCACATGTCGTGAGTGAGATGCTGCAACCCTCACACTAACTAACTCAATAATTAGACTACCAAATTAAGGGGTATCATCTAGACATCAAATTGGAGCATCATCAATTCTATCTACATTTGCATAACCTTCAGAGCCTTCAAACAAACCTATGTAAGATATTTGAAAAAGTAACGCTTTTTCAAACTTAAAGTAATTTGGTGGGCAGTGGGTTTTGTTCAAAACCCGCATCTGACTCCTTTGGTGAATAATCTAAAATCCAAACTCAAATCCATTTTCGACCTACGAACCAAAAGCCTCCTAAGTTATTTTAAAAAAGAAAAAATATATAGTAATGAACAAAAGTGAAGGAAAGTTATAATGGTAAAGTGAGGGATTAAACATCATTGCGACAACATTATTTTGGTGACAAGAAGTATTGGAGAGGATTGGAATCGGCAAGGATGGATGTTTAGTATTACTATAAAATTGCAGAAAAAAAGCATAATACTGCCAGTAACTTTTTAGGACCAAATAATTTGAGTTGCCGAAACCTTTGTTATGATGATGTCTGATTTGTGACTAAAGGGATATTATAAGAAATAAATCACTCAAATGTGGTCTTTTTCACTAACGGCGCCATATTTATGTAGTGAGAGCCACTATGGACTAAACTAGATTGGCCCACGGAAAAAAGTTCCGATTGCCGGGTTTCAATTTCACCAATGTCTTAATATCTCGATTGTCGGTAAATCGGGTTTCGATTATCAATCAAAGATGGAAGGATATACACGCACACACAACAACACAAGAATTGGTATGGAGGAAGGAGATGTGGCAGCTTAGGGAGCATATACAGAAATCTTGAATGTATTGATTGATATAGTTGAAACTTCAACTCATTTAATGTTATCTCCATCATTCTAAGAATCACATTTCTTTAAGGATTTGAACCACGATTCTGACATGCATTTATGCTTGCAGTTTGTATTTATTGTGACTCAGATCGAATTTGGACACTTCTTACATTTATTATAACTACTCATTTAAATAGCCTATTTATATCACTATTAGCTTGCAAACCACACAGTAGAGTTCAACTTCCTTAGGCTAATCATACACTTTCACCACTACGTCATCCCAAGATGACTATATCACTACTATTTAATCTTTGTCTGCTTGGTTGGCTGCATTGGCCTATCAAGATGTAAAACTACTATGTAATAATGCATGAAGATATTAATATAGTAACACATAGCAGTTGGTGTAAATACAAAACGACGTAGAAAACATATCTAACAAGTATTAGATCACACACATTGAGTAGTACAGAATAGTTTTGATCAAATAGAGAAGTATGAGCTTCACAAACAATCAAGTAATTCAACTATTGTGCCAACTAAGAAATAGGAGATCAGGATAAACACAAAATGCAAGCACTCGAGGAAAAATTTGAGAAGACGTGAAGAAACCACTGTGGCGCATCATTCCCTTAATCAGGCCGTCTGCTGGATGAGCAACTGTCTGTCGTTGGGTTCTAGTTCCGGTTCTTGGATTTCTCCACAGCCCTGGGAGCTGTAAAACATATAGAACAGGGTGAGAATATATCTCCTGTGAAGGTATGTCAAAACTCACATCATTCATATCCGAATACATAAACAAGTAAAAAGGCAAAACTTCCAAACCCCATATGTGGTCGGCGACTATGAGCAGCACAGTAGCCACCAAGTAGCCCAAGTATGTTTCTATGCATTCTCTTTCGACTCTACACAATGTCCCCTCAGAATTACACAACTAAAAAAAATTAAGAAACTGAAGACCCAAGTCAGTATGCAGGGGGACCTTTCAACAGCTTAAATTGGTGATCTCACTCTAGTTAATACACATCTTCACATGACATCCTTCTTACAGAGAAGTCATATAATACGAGACTCTGAAGGTAACAATAATTGTTAATACAGAATTCAAGATATGAACTGTATTACAGAAACATGGATGCACTATTTGACCAAATACTGCTGAAGAACCCCTACACAAAATGCACATGTTGATACATCAATAAAGATAGAAAAACTATGCATCACTTACTGGAAGACCTCCAACCTATCAATGGATTAAAACTATCATTCCAACTACAAATTAAGTAGAGATACACATATTTATGCAAGATAACCTTGGTTCTTACGGATTACTCACCGTACAACTGTACAAGGCTGTCTGGGCTATGAGATTGTTGTACAGAAGTCGAGTTGAAAACTCATAAAAACATAGATATCTCATTCTACCAAATCTCACTGAAGAACTTTGACACATAGGTTTTTGGAAACATATAAAAAACTTTAGCCCCAGCACGCCAGATAAGAGACATATATAATATTTACTGAAATTAGATCAAATTCATGAACAACGCTCACCTAATCCAATAGCATCAGACCCTTTCATAATTTTGAGCCTCTTGCAGGAAGCAATGAACATCCTAAATCAGAAGCCAATAGAATAGTTAGATAATCAATCCAATAAAAAGAACAGACATACTCAATGAAACTCCTCAAATGAGATGAAATTGAATAGAGAAGGCACATAATCATCAAATGTTCCCAAGATGACAGGCAGGAGAATAAAAAAATTAGGGAAAAGGGATTTTACATAAAGCTTATATGGTAGCTGTAAAGAAAGTGCAAAGTTGGAACTTGAACCATAAAACAAAATACAGAGCATATCAAAAAAAGCAAATGGATTACTCAACCAGAATACACTAAGCTCTGAGGGAGTCAAATCCTTATATGGTGGAAATGCAAACAAAAACAGAAGAGGACGAACATTCACCCTAAACCCTAAAGAACGCATGATCACCATCATAAAAGAGAAAGTTTCAAATGGCGGCCAAATCAACATGTAGACAACTAGGAGATCATATCTAATCTTTCCATGTACTTGGCTAACAAGAATAACATTGATGATAAAAATACTTCTAAGCTATTGCACTAAAAGGATATAAATTTCTGGTTAATATCATAGAACTCATAGTAAGAACACACAACAAGACAGAGTGTGCAACTTCGACTCCGACATTTACAATAATATCATGCAACTCCTCACTCGGTACAGACTATATTAAAAGTATAAGTCCCTATAGCTTCTAAATTCCACAAAATCTCCAGTTCAGAGATGTGAAAACCTAAATACATTCCACCAGCCTTTTATAAAGAGAAAATGAAGGTTGGATTGCATGTAACTAGTAGTTCAATTATAAGACAATTATACATATTAACAAACTCCAATCTGAGAAATCTGAAAAATCTGTTAATTGTTAATGTTATGTCACTCAGGTAACTCCAGTCAACACTATCTGACATACTTGAAACTTGTGTTGATACTTGACATGTCATAGATTTACGGCAGACAGTAAATTACTAGAAAGGAAAGAAAAAGAGTGAAAACTCACTCCCATGGAACATCTCCAACAAGCATCCAGTCCCCATCCTTATCTTCGTAAGTTAGCACATACTCTGACCCATGAAGAAAATCCCTCAACTTACTCTCACTCAGCATTTCCCTGGTTGGAGCCCCCTCAGGTCCACATTGTCCTGAACCAGAAGATCGTTACACATAAATTGTAAGGACATATATAGAACCTGTATCTAACATAACAAATTACCTAGAATAAAGCAGCTGAACATTTTCTCAAGAGCAGAAGAAAGTTCTTGATATGCAGAGTACATTCTTAGATCCACCTTCCTCAGATATGGAGCACCATCCATGCTGACCTTGACAAAAAGAGCACCTGGCCCTGGTTTACCATCAACTTCATCATTGTTCTTTGAAGTTGGGACCAAAGAGTTTTTCCTAAAAGATCTGATTGGAGGCCAACCAACAACCTGAGCCCTGCAAGGAGAGAAATAGCAGTTACAAGCTTCAGAATCAATGTCAGAACAATATACAGATATTGGATATTTTGCTCTCTGGACACCCTTTGATGTCTCCATACTTACTTCGCAGCAGGTGCATTAGTATTGTTAGAACCAATTATCTTGTTAGTGCTTTCTTGTAACGTATTCACTGGAGCTTCACATTTAATGGCCGATTGAGTCGCAGATGGTCTGTTGGACATAACATTACCAGCTAATTTTGATTGTCCAGGAGCAGAACCTACAGCATTGAACATCCAGTTGCCTTCAGTAAACATGGTACTTTTGGACTCCAGAAATGCGTCAACAGTATCATCAAATCCCCTTTTGCTTCCAGTCGCCATTGTCTTCTGTGGCAAACAGGAAATTACATCGTTGGAAGGAACCAATGGGAACAATTGCTTCTCATCAAACTTAACTGAGCTTAGCAGGGAAAAGTCGGAATCTCTCCCGGGGGACTGTGATCCAGGAAGGCCAAGCCTCAATTCTGTGGCCTTCAAATTTAGATTTTTCTTGCTTTCCTCCTGCGTACTTGAGACCACAGAGCTGTCCACCGAGGAACAGTCAGACAACCCAAAGTAATTGCGTTCTTTCAACCCCGAGCCACTCTGTGAAATACAGTCTGCTGGTGATGAAGAAGCCATCATAGAAACATTACATTGACCTTGCCCTTCAACCCCCAAAAGTGGTGGAGACATCAAGTTCGAAATTCGGTATTGCTGCAGAAATCTACAAAATCAAAAATATTCACTTACATCCCCGAAAAGGACTCATAACGTACAAGAAAATCACCATCTTAGTTACTTATTTTAACTTCAGCAATGCACTAGGAGCATCATTGAGTTCTAAAATAAAAAAAAAATGAAAAAAAGTAAAGAGAACATTTATGTAACGGACTACTAGAATCACATGCATGTTGCATACATTTACATACGTTCTCGAGGTTGAGTAGTTGAGGAAATTTGCTTTTTAAAAAACTTGGAATTTTTCTTAAGCTGTGAGAGGCAAAACTACAACAGATTTTCAGAAAATAAATTACCAAATCACTAGTGGCAGTTTCAATTACTGCATAGGAAAGTGATATATATGTAAGAAAAAACAAGCGGATACCTCTCAGGACACCGATCGACAAGCAGAAAATGGACTTAGAAAAGAAAAATGCATAAATAAAATTCAAAATTAAACGCACAAATGTTGAGATACAAAGAAGATACAGAACACTAGCTGCAAGCCTGCAAACCGTACTCATAGTGATATAACGTAAAAAATCAAACCTCAATAGCAAGAGTTCTCAAGATCTAAGCTCTTATTTTTTGGAACACAAAAGGACAGGAAGAAAATAGAGTGAACGAAAAACTACATACAAGAAATTGAAATCCTTATTTAAAAAAAAAAAAAATTGCATGCAGAAAGTAGCATACCTGAAGATCAATTATCAAGAGCAGTAGTAACAAAACAGCTAAAAAGGAAGATGAGGATCGGAGATTTGAGCAAGAAACTGTAGGAAAAGCAGGAAGCGCAAAGCAGAGAGAATTTTTAAGGCCCCTCCATTCAAGCAGAAAGCTAAAGACAAAAGCGATAGAGAGAGAGAGAGAGAAAATGTGTTTATTTTGTAGAGAGAGAGAGAGAGCGCTTTGTTTTGTTTATATTTGGCCGAGAACCTCGAAAAGCTCAAGCTGAATGAAAAAATAAAAAACAAAATGCTACACGGGGGCAATAGCGTCATTGACAGGCTTACTTTAGTTTTTTTCCCACGGTAGTGATCAACGGCTGAAATTGGTTTCTGGAATTGGATGGTGCCGTATGATCAAAACAGTGAAAAATAATTACCTGTCGTTGCTGCAGGTTGGTAAATGGTGACAGCCAATTATACCTTTTTACAGTTTCCTGAGGACAGTGTTCTGCTTCCTTGCTATAGAAATTCCTGTCAACGGTGAAGTGACTAAAATATCCTTGTGCTATTTGACCACGGCGATTATGCCCCTTGGCCGTTAGAATACGTTCGATGTGCCGAACTGAATAAAATTTATTCTTTTCAATTATACATAAATATTTTAATTCATATCAATTACATGTGATATATTCAATTTACAAATGAATTGCCAGGTCCGTTTACTATTTTTTATGTAGGAAAAATCTGCTATAATAATCGAAAAATGTAAATCAAAATAGACTAAATTTCATTTGGCGTATGATCTATCCAGTTATATGCCGGTAAAATTCGAATTTACTAAGCAATAATAATACCGTCCGGTACTTTCTGTTTGGAAGTAGAGAGGTAATTTTAGCTGATGATGATATGAGAGCTCAGTAAAAATTATTAAAGGATAAAACAGATTTTTCTAAATTGTATATTTTGCTAAAAAAAACTAATTTGTGTTTCGTTAAGATTCTGCAATCTCCTATTTTTGGCCGATTATATGTTTTTGTTCGTGCTAATATAACTTTTTTTTGATATTGTAAATTTTACTATTAGTTTGTAGAGACTATTGTTACATTTCCAAATTGTGATTTTCTATCACAACACAAGCACTTCTAGTAATCGTTATATCATTACAAAGATATTGGTTTTAGATCAAATTATTCATAACCAAACTATTTAAAGCAGTAATTATAAAAGAGTACTCTTTATTTGAATGAGATAATGTGCCTTTTCTTAATTATGGAGTTAAACTTGAGAAATTATTCTTACAAAATTAAAATTGTGTTTTAAAAAATATAGATTGTATATCAATATCCCATTCGCACTTAAGTGCGGAGACTTTTTCACACGAAAATTTTAGATAATTTCGTTCATATCTTTATGGGAAATGACAATTCTCCCCACGTTTTATTTATGGCCTTAGAGAGTTAGAGTTTATACTTTTGTCACATGTAATTTTTAAATTTTTACTTTTTTCCTCTTAAGATGGGAGCAAATGTAGAAATAACTTAAAAATTACTAGAAAATACTCTTTCCATTCCATTAAAGTTGTCCGATATATTTTCCGGGTCGTCTTATTAAAGTTGTTTAATTATTACATACATTTTACTTGACGGATCCATAATTTTACACAATTCTATATATAATTAATAATTCTTTTTAAAAAATACGAGGAAAAAAAATGAACAACTTCACTGGTATGAAGAGAGTAAATTAGAAGGAAGCCAAAATGGGAGCTAGAATCGAGAAAATAGTAGACAAAATGCAAAGAAAAAAAAAAGTTGAAAAGTTAAAATTAAAAGCAAGGTGAAAAATAGTAACAGTGTAAAACAGAGAAATGGGGGAGGCGAAGGGCAAAAGGGAGAAATTGAAAAGCGTGGAGCGTGGTTGCGATTCACGCAAAGGATGTTTATCAGGAGGGGAAATACGTTAGGGGACACAGGAAAACAAGGGGTGGGAAAAATATTGATTG
The DNA here is from genome assembly GCA_028984105.1 of Lavandula angustifolia. NCBI lineage: Eukaryota > Viridiplantae > Streptophyta > Magnoliopsida > Lamiales > Lamiaceae > Lavandula > Lavandula angustifolia. The sequence continues at coordinate 4,277,579 of CM054823.1, read as the reverse complement.
TTTTCTAGGGGACAAGAAAGCGGCAATTGAACCTGATGTGTCGGTACTGGCCCACCACTCTCTCCCTCACGACTATCAAATAATTTTTTACTCGCTCCTTCCCATTTAACATAATATGTTTATTTTTTATACGAAAATTAAGAAAGTAATGATAAAATATGAGAGGGATAATTAATAAAATTAGAAAGAGAAGATAAATGAGTTTATGAGAGAATAAATGATAAAATAATAGTGATAAATGAAAAAGTATGAGTGAAAAATAAAAAAGTAAGAGATAATTTAATAATAATATTTTTAAAAATTATTTACTTTTAAGAAAACGTGTCATTTTAAATGGAACGTCTCAAAAAGGAAAATATGTCGTATTAAATGGGACAGAGATAGTACTATTTTTTTCTCATTTTTATATTTGTTTCCATTTACCTTCAATAAAAACATGTGAAATATATTCATTTCATACTATTCGTCTCATCTCATTTACGTGTTTGAGTTGTCTCATCAATCTCATCTCATTCTAATAATTGCAATTTTTATATCAACACTTAACATCTCTAATTTTGAGGGATTCTCTCACCTTATTCATAATTAACAATTCTTCTTAATAAAAAAAAGTGAGACAACAATGGAGTACTTGCTTTCAATTAGAAATTTAACCAGTGTTTCGAATTTTGAGACTCAATGGGCAGTATAATTAATTGGAGTTGGAGGTTTGAATCTTTCACACCACATGTTGAAAGAGATTAGTCCGGCTCAGCCAAGGGTAACATCGAGTCTTGACCCAAACTAAGTTTCTATGGTATTGCCCGAGCTGGGTTTGAAAACAATGGATGTAACATTTTAATAAATTTTAATGAAAATTTAAAATTTGTTGACTAGTATGGTAAAGACCGTCAGTTTCTTCTCTTTTAGTTCAGACAATTATGAGTTCAGCTGATTTCATTTCTAAAACGTATTTAAGTGGGGGAAAAGTATTTATGGCTGGGTGGCACAAGAATCATTGTTTGCCAGTTAGCTTTGCACGCTTCCTTTCTCTTCTAACTCAACAAATAAAATAGATTCATAACTAACAATAGAGAAGACAGAATATGCAATTTTCTATTATGAAGACAAAATTCCTAAAATTTTATAGCGAAATCTCTAATACTATTTAGGGGTCAACTAATAAAATATTTGTAAAAGATATATAATTATAAGGTGTGAATTCTGTTAAATCAAATTTAACGCAATCAACTGCTCGGTTCTATATTTTACAAAATCAAATACCAAAATTCGAAGTAAATTTTTCATAATAAGGTGATTGTGTGACCCAAACAAAACAGAAAAAAATATAAAAAATAATAGAAAAGATACTGAACTGATTTTCTTTAGGGGCTCAGCTCGATTTCCTTTTAAAAAACTTTAATTTAGTTCCATTCGATTAGTTAGTTGGACCAAATACACAAATAAACATACCTCCAAAATCAATCCTTGTATTTTTATTTTTATTTTCATTTGTTTTATGGCAATATCTATCCACAACGTGCATAATATACCATTATGTAAATGATAGACACTTGTATTATTATAGTGACACATAAGCATATAATGGTACTACCATTATGTAAATGACATATTACACTTCTATTATTATAGTGACAGATAAGGATAATGGCATGTAAGAAAATCTTTCCGCCTGTATCCTCTTTGAACTTCTCCACCAGATCTTCTATTCATATTGGATTCAATATTAGAAGCATCAACTTTTTGGTGTTATGTTGCTACTAAATAAACTTGTATTATTAGATAAAAACAAGGGTAAAACTGTAAAAGTGAAAGAAATGGGAAATGAAATGATTCGAGAGTTGAATGAGAATTAAATTAGTGGAGGTGATTAATATAGGGGCATGGATTATGCAGGGGTATGCAGCGACAGTGGGACCCAATGCCGGCGAACCTCCGGTTTTGCCGGCGCCTCCCTCAACCATAGTTGAGTTAGTTATTTAAACTAACCATGGTTAGAAACGGGCCAATGAATTTGGGCAAACAAGCTTGTCTCGAGACTTGCACAGTTTTCTCGTCGCCCATTAATAAGACGCATGGGCTTAAAACAACAACGAATAAAATAACACCAACATAATAATGTCACTCGTCATCAATTTCGTTAAATAAATGTCTGGGTTTATGTTGAGAAAATAAATAATACAATAACATTTATCCGCAGGCATTAAATTAAAGTTGAATTAAAAAGAATTATTCGATTCCGATCGGCTCATAATGAGTTTAGCCCACTTAAAAAGGATCTTTTCCAGCCCATAGACTTCTAGAATAAGGCTTATAGAGTGGGCCAAATTCATTCCTTAATTCCAGAATTATATTATCTCAATAATTTTTCTCATGACTACATATTAATTTAATTTTCTTAGTGTGTTTGCAAGAGGTGAATGAAATAACGAGTATGAATCGATCAACACGTCTTTTAGATCGCATAAAGCATGTTATAGCAGGTAGGTTTGGGTGGTGGTGGGACAGTTCACCATCACCAACCAGCTCAAGAAACTGCAAAGTGAAAATGGAGAAAGTGGGATACATCATGCTAGTGTTAAAGTGTAAACCCAAGCCATCAATTTGTTAGCCTTACGTCAAACACACACTAATACAAAATCACGTACCATCATTTTTTTTCTTCCTCCAAATCTTCCTGTCTAAATAATTTAAATTAATGATTTGTACATATGTCAATATTTAGGGTAGAGGAACATTGATCCTTCCAAACGTACTGTTTTTGCAGAAGATTCAGAAATTGCTTTTCGAAACTGCAACTGTATGCCATTCAACTAGTACTCAATCCACTGCGACAGGCCTCCAAGTTTTTAAAAAATAATTATATATTTTTATTAAATCAATAATAAATATGGCATATTTTTTTAAAAAAATTATTCATCAGAAAATGAAAAGTTCTGGAGTATTTGATGGCAACTATTCATTCTTCTCCATCAGATCCCAGATATTTTAAGTTTTGTCCTTCAGATGCTCCAAGGAAGAAAATGATAATGAATTCCAATTCTTAATTAGTCAGCTCAAGATCAGAAATGATGTGATGACAGATAAATTATTAAGATTGTGTTGATTATTATTAGTATGTTGTTTTTGTTTGGATTTATGTAGTTGGTGTACACCAGTACTTTTGTGTTTCCTTTTCTGTAAGAATTAACAACATTCACTATTACATGTAAGTAGTACTCCAAGTTTTTAATTAATTTATTTTTTCATATTTTCAGACTTGCACTTTCTTTATTCCTCACGAAATAAGCAAATCAAACTGATCTTTCATGCCCACCAATAGTAGACAGTAAACATATTGAAGAGAGGAGAGAGAATATGATGTTCACTTTCACCAAACAAAGTGGGGTAGTAGACAACAACTCGTACTCACACCTCCTTTCATTTCCGTACCAATGTACCTCAACACGTACCCCCCAAATTCTTTTATAAATTACTCGCATCCCCTCCCCTCTCTCTCATCACAATTTCATAATCTCCATAATTCTTCTCGATTCCTTTTTCTGATTCTCTTGCACCCCGGATGAGGGGACTGGGGAGATCATCATCATCATCATCATCATCAAGTGTGTTAAGTTTAAGTAAATCGAGCGATGGAGAGTCCATACCACAGTGGCGCGACGCTTACCAGCCACGGCGGAGGGTCAAGGCCGTCGCTAGGGTTCCCCCTCGGAACCGCCCTTCTACTGGTGGTGATATTCAGCCTCAGCGGCATATTTTCATGCTGCTACCACTGGGACAAGCTCCGCCGCGCTCTCTCTCTCGACGCCGCCGATATCGAGGCCGACGGCGATGTTGGCCCCACCAAGCCTAAACCCTTCCCCACAGTATATATATATATATATATTTAAAATCAAATAAAATCTAAATCACCAAATTTGAGATTAATTAATTTAATTTTTTCTTGCTAATTTATAGGATTTGAAGAAGCAAGAAAACCAGAGCTTGCCTGTGATAATGCCAGGGGATAATGTTCCAAGGTTCATAGCATTGCCGTGTCCGTGTGAACCGCCGCGGCAGGGGACAATCGTGGTGGAGGTGGAGAAACCGCCGCCCAAGCCACCGCGGATCGCCGTGCCTTTCTACTAAAAGCGACCGATTCAATCCATTCTGGCTGTAAATAAAATTTTCGACTTCAATTTACAATATATGTGATCTTCTCACATCTTTTACAATTATTTAATACTCTCTTCCTCCTAAATATATATGCTCATTTTTTTTCACCAGTCTCAAATTTATATATCTATTAATAATTTTTTTTGTATCTAATATGAAAACATAGAAAAAAAATATTTTATCCAATTTTTATAATAGCAAATATAATTATGACATTAACTTTTTAGTAATTTATTTTAATTTACTCAAATTTCAATACCAATATTTATCTAACTTTTTTATCATTAAATTTTTTCTTAATCTATGTGAAAAAGCAAATGGACATATAAAATAGAGATGGAGGGAGTATAAATTATAATGTCCAATAATCCCAAAATACTAATGCGTAACTAACTCCCGTATTAAATTTTAATTATGAAAATTGTGGAAACCATTATTTATAATTAAATATCTAAAGGTAATCATCATTACAATGAATTAAATATCTATATGTTTGTTCTTTCGTTTATGCTTTTTTTTTTGTCGTGGGACATAATTTATTACTCCATCCGTCCCACTCATCTTGACACGTATTCTTTTTTGGGACGTTCCACCCATTTTGACGCGTTTCCAAAAAAGGAAATAATTTATCCTCATACTTTTTCATTTCTCTCTCCTACTTTTTTATTTTTTTTCATTTCTCTCTCCTATTTTATCCCTCTCTCATACTTTATCATCCACTTTCTTAATTCTCGTGCCGAAAAGAAATGCATCAAGATCAGTGGGACAGAAGGAGTAATATATAAGTATCTTCAAACTTTAGCATATTAATTAGTCAACATCTTATCATGAGAGAAAATAATGATTCATATACTTTGGATTCCACTTTTTTTACCCCCGACCTAATTTTACTGTACATTTTTACTGTACATTAATAAATTTAATTTAATCTTAACTTGATAGAAAATAAATCGAACTGAGAAGATTCGTATCGAATCGAAAATACGAAAGATTTGAAAAATTTCCACGTAATTAGGCCCCGTTTGGTTGGGCCGGAGGAATGGAATCAGTAATCAAAGTAAAAGTATCATTCCATTCCTCGTGTTTGGTTCGTAATAAATCGAAAAGGAATAAAACCTCATCCCCCTCTCCAACCCCCTCAATTCATACTTTCTCAAACCCTTAAAATTGGGGGGTTTGAGATTTGATTCCTCCCCTTTCTCTCTCTCGTTTTCTCCCTCACTCTTTTTTCTTTTCTCTTCTCTTCCACACTCTTCAGCGCCGCTCTTCAGCACCGCTCCATACCACCGTCTTCGCCGCCTACGACGCTGCCACCGCCTTCTCGCCGCCGCCTTCTCGCCGCCAGGGTGTTTTCGTTAAAGCTGAGGTATCAGCTTCCTTCTCTGTGGGTTTTCAATATATGAGTGTGGGTTTTCAATATATGAGTGTGAAATGTATGTTGTGTTGTTTGATGTTGTGTATCTTACCACCGATTTGAAGAATGTGTTTCGAATTTGGGATATTGGGGGTAACGGTCTTTGATTTGGATTCTGCATTCGAATTAATTTGGATTCTGCATTAATTTGGGTTTTCGAATTAATTTGGATTCTGCATTGAATTAATTTGGATTCTGCATCCCTCGAATTGGCTTCATTATGTATTTTCTGCATTTTCTGCATTTGTGATAATGGCTTCATTTGGATTTTCTGCATTTGTGATAATGTATTTTCTGCATTTTCTGCATTTGTGATTTTTCTGCATTTTCTGCATTTTGGCTTCATTTGGATTTTCTGCGTTGTGATAATGGCTTCATTTGAATTTGGATTCTGCATCCCTCGAATTGGCTTCATTATGTTTCTTTCTTAGTTCCATTTTGTCATTTTCATTATTTAGATGGATTTCATTTGAATTTGGATTCTGCACATCGCAATGAATGTGTTGGGTGTTTGCACACCAAATATGGAATTCATACTTATCATGCCTAGTTGGGAAGGATCTGCACATGATGGACGTGTTCTTCGACATGCAATTAACCATCCTAATGGATTAAAAGTACATCAAGGTAATTATGTTTCAATATTACACAATTTTTTGCCTTTCAATATTGTAATTAGTAAAAGATAGTTATTTTTTATTATGTAGGATGTTATTACTTAGTGGATGCTGGATACACAAATTGCAATGGATTTCTTGCTCCTTTTAGAGGACATCGGTATCACCTAAAGGAATGGGGTGATCGACAACCAGTTAGTGCGGAGGAATTCTTCAATATGAAGCATTCTAAAGCAAGGAATGTCATAGAAAGATGCTTTGGATTGTTGAAAGGTAGGTGGACTATTTTACGAGGTCCTTCATTTTTTCCAATCGAGACGCAAGGTCGTATAGTCTCATGTTGTGCTCTTCTACATAACCTGATTCGGGAATGTATGCCCACTGATAATCATATTGAATATGGAGGTGACGAAGAAGAGGACGACACTCGTAGCGGTTGTACTCCAACTGAATACATCAATCACATTGAACCTTCAAATGCTTGGACTATTTTTAGAAACACTTTAGCTCAAGATTTATTTAATGAATGGAGAGGTAGTAGTTAATTTAGTTTTATTCATGTTTGATAACTATCTATCTTTGATTTGTGGATTGCAATATTTGTACGAAACTAATTTTTAATATTTATGTAACTCCATTTTTAATATTTAAATGTTAAACTAATATGAAGTTAAATAAAAATGTAATTAATTAAAAAAATAGTTGATTCCATTCCTTCAATCAAACCAAACAGGTTTTGGAATCAAGTTCATTCCTGCTGCAACCTAACAATCATTCCTTCATTCCATACATCCAGGAATGATTCCTGATTCCGATTCCATTCATTTCTGTCAACCAAACGGGGCCTTAGAGAATTACAAATGAATAAGCACATGGAAATGGGGACAGCAGATAGTGGGGGGTTATTAGGGACTCATCTAATCAACAAGGAATGATGATGAAGCATTTGGATTTATTCTCTATGCTGACAAAAGATTAGTTGTCTAATCTCATGTTAATGTCTCTTCGTTAATCACTGTATTTTTTCAAAATATATAGTTTCTGACATGTCACCATTTTTATAACTACAACGTGTTTTTATAACTACAACGTGTATGTACATTGGTATAAGAAAAAAAAATCAGGCACGCATCTTTTGAATCAGGGAATTTTGTGTCATTATTGTTATGATTTTTTGTAACTTATTATCACCTAAGCATGCAGAATAATAGTTAGGAATCTACATGTGCTCACATGCTTATTTGTCTCTTAATTATATTTATTTATGAGGGAATCGATCATATTAAAATAAGAAATAAAAACAATCTGTATTCTTTATTTTATTATTGAATAGTTTGGAAAAATAAGAATTATACATAAGAATATAAAGATTATATATATGTATAATTCCTACTTCATATATTATTCTGTCTTCCTATAAAATTCGTATCCCTATGTATGAATAGCTCAATATTGTAAATATATCAAATTTTATAGATCCAAGAGCCTAGTATCCCGACCGCATGCCATCTCTCTCTCTTTTGAAGATTAAGTTTTGTTGGACTTATTAATTGTTAGAATTGCACCATGGGATTATAGTGTAGTATATGCTATAAGTCGAGCCTAACAGTAACCCTAGCTAGTAATTACAGTTAATCCAAAGTATTACATTTGTAATAAAAAAAAAAAGTATTACATTTGTAATAGAATTCGTCAATTAATTATTTCCGCTGTAAAGATATGAACTCATACTTTTTTTTTTGATTCATGGAACCCGCAGCCGCTACCTTCGGTGCGCACTGGGTAAACAACGCTCCTTGTGCAGTAGCATGCAAACCACACAGGAGGGTTCAACCACCCTTAATGTGACAGAGTGACAGGCAACACCTAGCGGTCTTGGTGGGAATTGAACCCAAGAATTATCGGTTCCGGGCTACCCACCTCGACCGCTAGGCCATCCCATGGGGACAATATGAACTCATACTTATTATTATATCTCATATTGATGAGACATGAAACAATGAGAAATGAGGGCCCTGCCCAATGGGGGTAACATCAAAGAAATGAAATGAGGCTATTTGATGATGATATTGATTATTCAATCACCTTAGTGGAGGTCTATGTGAAAAGTTAGGTACACTAAAAAAGGAAATATATGTATACATGTACACATAGTATTAGTATATTATTCTACACAATCACGCAACTTACGGTAAAGTTTTATTCCTTGATCTAAAACTTATTACTACATTAAAACACATTTTCAATTTTATTGTTGAGATAATTAATTAATTATGTCGGGATTCATGTCATATCAATTTCACATAAATACTTCTGCATTCATACTACAAACTTTCACAATTTTAATACATTCTCCGACTTGCTCACAAAGAATCTTATTTAAAAATGGATTTGATTTTTGGGTATTAATTAGATGGGAACCATAAGTAATGATAATTTAATTAAATAGTGAGATTAGGTCAGATTTATGAGTAGACATTAATTAAATCTGTGGATCAAGTGGATGAGTGGGATTCCTTAATGATTAAAAAAGGCTGCTTCCTTTAAATCTAGGGTTGCTATAACCTCCATATCCTACTATATTTATTTGTGGTTAATGTGCCAATCCTACTCACACTAATATTGCTTTATGACGTATAGTTTTTAGGTTTTGATAGTTTGATTGAAGCCTGTCAATTTCACACCTATTTTATTGTTTTTCTTTCTTTAATTTTAATATTGGAGCTATCTTGGAGACGACGCAACAAACATATTGAAACAAGAAGAGATTTCATGCATCATATCTAAAATGCCGAGGTATTTTGTAAATTAAGTGTCATGTATTTTGAAATGGAAAAAAATAACAGTGATAAACAACACAAAAATAAAACTCATTAATCTTCGTGTTCAAAACGCTTTCAATAAAACTAATGTGCGACTACTCGATTTAGAGACAACTTTGAGATTCGATGAAGTTAGATCACACGTGTGCATGCATATCAAGATACAAGCCCACTCTCTTCTCCTTACAAATAAATTGAAGCCCACAACGAAGACACCAAGAGATCTCAAGTAAAATTCTTGAAATACCAAAACTAAACTTAAGGGTGGTCACTGTGGCTTGCCCATTAAAATAGAGCCGAACTAATATTACAAACCACACTCAATCGAATTATAATCCAACCAAATTGAGAATAAAAAGGATTTAATTTATTTAGTATAAAATGAATAATTTTTTTTATTATTTTTCTAAAAACTCTGAATCAACAATATCTAGATTTTTACAAACCAAAAGACCTCAACTTATTTCAAATACGAATTTATCCGACATAGTAGGCTAGTAGCTGCAAAATGAGATACATCTAATCTGCCAAAAATTGCATGTCCCAAAATTATGTCTGAAACAAAACTACGTAATATTAAAACGGCATTGCTTTAATAACAACTTAAATACTTTTTTTTTATTTTTTACCGTTTTACCACTTTATTTTGTAAAATTTTGCGCACCCTTTATTTGGAATGAGATTGAAGCATTTCATTTTTGGGATAGTAAATCTAATCGAAAAAGTTAGGCCCAGCCCAAACTCTTCGAATAAGCCTAATACAATTACCAACTTACTACTGTAATAGGCTAGTGAACCAAAATTGATTATTCGTATAATATAAATAAAGATTATATAAATTAATTTGCTTACTGCGACACACTAGTGTTTTAATAATTGAATCATTTCCATGGTTTCATCATTCCTGCATGAATGTCAGTCACGTTAACAAACAATATTATATGGATATGGTTTATTATACTTTAATATACTCCATTTCTACCATTGTTATCCCTCTTTCCTCTTCGAGACGTTCCACAATTATTGTCCATTTTACGAAAATAATAAATTATTACACACTCTTTTTTAAAGGTACCACCATCTTTACTCACAATTAACAACTCTCCTTAAATCCTATGCTGAAAAGTTTGGGGACAAGAAATGTGGGATGGATGAAGCATTACTTAGAGCATCTCCAACCTCAAACCAAAAACCAATACCCATTTTCCAGTTTCTGTCAAATCAAAAAGTAATTTATCTCCAGCCATTAAACTAAAATCCAAACCCAAAAGAATATTCTCTATATATCCTTTCACAAAATACCTTTCAATTCTACCTACATATTTTTCTTAATTACACATTGGTACATTCCACTTTTCTACTATTAAAACATAAAAACAAATTTAATACATCTAGAATAACTTTACAAACAGTAAATAAAATTACAGTATATTTTAGATAATTAATATATAAAATAACTTCATAATTAATAACTTAAATTATTATATATATATATACATAACTTACATAAATCGTTTACATAAGAGAGAAGTAGCAATGGCGGAAGCATTTCCAATGAATGGTGGAGATGGTGATTACAGCTACACCAAATTAAACTCTATCGAATGATCGAGGAGGCAGCAATCGAGAAATTAGACCTCCCGGCCTTCTCCACCACAGTAGCGATAGCAGATCTAGGTTGCTCCGGCGGTTCAAACACCTTCTGCAGCCCCTGCCGCCTTCACCCTCAAATCGGTGCCTCCCTCACCGAAAGGATTGAAGGTGCGTAATACTCCTTCCGGATTCGACGAACGTTGCTCCAATTTAGTGTCTTGTTTGAATTTGTGTAGTCTTGAGGGTAGAATTGCAAAAATTATAATTACAAATAACTCTTTTGCAGTTTATACAGTAAAACTGCATTTCTACCTAATTACTGTAGAAAAACAGCAAAATTTGTGATTTTGCAGTTTTATTTGCAGTTAGGTTGGATCAATTTTGGTGCTGCATTTTGAGTTTTGCAGTCTCTTTGGACTTGCTCTTAGAAATCATAATCTAATTTATATAGTGGACACCACCACTTTAATACACAAAAAAAAATTGTGGAGCACAATCAATTTGAATAGTGGACACCACCACTTTAACATATTTCTATCCAATTTAACATATTTTTACTAATTTTCTTAAACTCCGCATCGGAACCTATTAAAATAAGAATAGTGAGACGGATGGAGTAATAAAATAAAATACTAAGTTATTGAAAAAATCTTGAAAAGTACTGAACATTAGTCCAAATTAGGGATGATAATTTGCAAGTCGGAGCTGGGTATCATAAAACCCAGATCTGCACTGTGCCCTAGACCTATCAACCCAAACCCGTTCGGATCCAAAATTTAGGATCCAGATCTAGATCCGCACGGGGCAGATCTACCCGTGTCGAAGAATAATTCAAAGTTCGTAACAGCTGGTTTTAAAAATTCGTAACAGCAGCCGACATTAAAATCATATGATGATTTTGTCACTGCTGTTTTATTGATTCTTTGTAACAGTCTATTTGACTGATTTGTTTCTGTTTTAAGGCCTTATAAATATAAGGCTTCATCATTGTATTTTGATCATTGATTGAGCAACCGAATAATTCTTGTTTTTACTGCAATAGCTTTTTGTCTTTACTGCTCATTTTCCTAACAACCCGGACCTAGACTCGCAAATTCATGCTATGCCATTTTTTCCCTTTTCTAAAATATTGAGTATGATTAAATCTCCTCAAGGGTAATTAGAGTTTTTGAGAGTTGGAAGATTAACCCAAACAGTTGCTAAATATGTATTTCAAAATAAACTAATGTTTTATACAATTCTTGAAGACAACATATCTTTGTTTGTACCTACTTTATGCTATACTACTACCATAAAGTGGTGGTATTAAGAGAGTGATGAAAGAAATGAAATAGACGAAGATACAACTAACGAGATAAAATATGTAAATTACAAAAGCTAAAACATAAATTAAAATCTACTAATTTTAAAAATTTAGGGTCCCCTATGTGAGGCGGTTGGAGTAGGACGGGTATGAGATCTAGACTCAGGCGATTGAATTAAAAAATTTAATTCATTAAAATCATTAATCAAAATAATTTACTCAATTTTAATACATATATAATAATGATATAAATATACATGTCGTCACTCGAAACACTAAAAATAGGATAAATGATCGTTAGTGACTTTCCTCATTCCTACGTGAATGTCGGTTACGTGAACGAACAGTATTATGTGTACATGTTATGACACTTCCATTAATCCATTATGTAACTCAGAAATGAGAATCTAATAACAAAACAAACTACTAAGCTACCGAAAAAATCTCAAAAAAAAAAAAAAAACATTAGTTGAACTTAGGGATGACTATTTTAACTATTTTTATCAATTACATTATTTATTTATCTGTAAATGATTACAGAGGAGACTGAAATGACGCAGAAGTGAGAAGCCCATTCAAGAAAGGAGTGTGAGAAAAGATATTGTGTATAATTAAAAAATATGATCCGTAAGAATGTATAATCCATGCCCTATTACAACATATATAAACAAGTAAAAGAGATTGAAAAGGAAATAAAACAAAATCATTCTTGAAAAGGAAACAAAATCATCCAAAATCATCCAATACTCCCCCTCAAGATGGAGTGTGAAGGTTACGAACACCCAGCTTGCTCCAAAGAAACTGAAAGCGATCAGCACCAAGAGCCTTAGTGAAAATATCGGCAACTTGGTGCTCCGTCGAAATAGGAAGAGGTTGAATATCGCCACTAGACACACGTTCGCGAACAAAGTAACAATCCATTTCCACGTGCTTTGTTCGCTCATGAAAAACAGGATTAAGGGCAATTTGACGAGCAAACTGGTTATCACAATATAATGGAGTTGGTCCAGATTGATAGACACCAAAATCTTTTAACGACCAACGGAACCAAAGCAACTCACTAACTGTGACGACCATAGCACGATATTCTGCTTCGGCGGAGGAGCGATAAACGACTGATTGTTTCTTGGTCTTCCATGAGACTGGTGGCCCACCAAGCATGACAAAATAATCAGTGTTGGAACGTCGTGTAAAAGAGCACCCCGCCCAATCGGAATCACAATATCCTTCTAAAGCATAATCGGAGTTAGAAGATAGAAAAATTCCTTGCCCAGGCGTCTGCTTAAGATAGCGTAACGCTCTTATTGCTGCATCCATGTGACTTTGTCGTGGACTTTGGAGAAATTGACTTAACTGACTTACTGGGAACACAATATCGGGACGAGTCACAGTGAGGTATAAGAGACGCCCAATGAGGCGACGATATTGTGCAGCATCTACAGTCAAACCATTATCATCCGGTTGAAGCCATAAGTTTTGTTCCATGGGAAAAACAACCGATCGACCAGCTTGAAGTCCACTCTCTTCTAAAATGTGGAGCACATATTTGCGTTGGCTTAACACAAAACCATCCGGAGAACGTGCAACCTCAATTCCAAGAAAATACTTCAATGTCCCCAAGTCCTTGATGCTAAATTGCTCATCCAAGTATTTCTTCACCATACTAATGTGCGAAGAATCATTGCCAACCAACAAGACATCATCAACATAAATAAGTGCGGAAACATAGGTGGAATTACGCCGGAAAACAAACAAAGAATTATCAGCACGGGATTGTTGAAAACCGATAGCAACAAGTGCTTGGGTGAATTTATGTTACCAATTACGTGACGCTTGTCGAAGCCCGTAAAGAGATCGTTGTAGCTTGCATACTCGGCTATCACCAGCCTTAGAAAACCCTTGAGGCACTCGCATATATACATCTTCATCAAGATCCCCATGAAGAAATGCATTGTTTACATCTAACTGATGAACCATCCAATTTTTCTTTGTTGCAACAGTTAGCATGCACCGAACTGTTACGAGTTTAGCCACCGGAGCAAAAGTCTCGTGAAAATCAACACCTTCAACTTGTGTAAATCCCTTTGCAACCAAGCGTGCTTTATAGCGTTCTACATCGCCATTGGGTTTGTATTTTTATCTTATACACCCACTTGGAGTCAACAACCTTCTTGCCTGGTGGAAGAGAAACTAATACCCACGTACCATTATCCTCTAAAGCTCGAATCTCTTTCTCCATAGCCTCACGCCATAAAGGATCTTTCACAGCCTAGGAAAAATATTTTGGCTCATCACGGGATGTGATGGCAGCTAGAAAAGCCTTGTGAGCCTTAGAGAACTTATCATAGGAAATAACGGAGGATAGAGGATATACCGTCGAGTTGGCTAAATTAGTAGTGGGCTGTGAATGGTCTAGCGAAGGGGGCAAATCCACATCAAAAGCAGCGAAGTGTTTGGGACGAGTTCGGACTCGATTACTCTTCCTTGGCAGCGAAGTGTTTGGGACGAGTTCGGACTCGATTACTCTTCCTTGGCTCAATAGCATTTGTAGTCTCAGTAGAGGAGGAATCATGCTCCAAAGAAACTCCATCCGCATGAGAAGAGGCGTGCTTGGTCGTAGATGCTTGGGGGGCCAAAACTGGCTGCTCATATGAAGGATCGGAGGGCGTGAGAACGAGTCCAGATTCGGAGTTGATGGACTCGGATTCATTGGGCTCAATTCCAGCAGGCTTAGACTCGGTGGATTTTCTTAATGGTTCAATATCATCATTACCTAATGGGCTCGACTGTTGAGGTGTAGAGATATGTTCCACCCTTCGACCCAAGCCTAACACACGTTGACATGCATGTTCTATGGCTACATCAAATTTCATATTCTCACTATCCACCCCTTTAAATGGAAAAAAATGACTAAAAAAATATGATATCACGAGAAGAATAAATCTTGTGACTATGTAAATCGAATACTTTATGAGCCTTTTGACCATTAGGATAACCCAAAAATATACATGGACTCCCCCTCTCGGCAAACTTGTCTTTTCGCTTGTTATCATGAGCATATGCTAAGCACCCAAAAACACGCAAATTATCATAAGTAGGTGCCTTACCGAACAACATCTCATATGGAGTTTTGTTGGATAAAAGTGGTGAGGGTAATCGATTAATAAGATAAACCGCAGTGAGGATGCACTCACCCCAAAATTCAATAGGTAGACCCGACTCAAAACGGAGTGCTCGAGCAACCTCCAAAATGTGTCTATGCTTACGCTCCACCACACCATTTTGCTGTGGAGTATTCGTACATGAGGTTTCCAAAAGAATGCCACTTTTAGCATAATAGTCAAGCAAGAAAGTAGATTGGAATTCGACACCATTATCACATCGAATACGTTTAACCTTTTACTCAAACTGAGTCTTAACCATATGGAAAAATTGAGTTAAAAAATTGGCAACTTCAGACTTGGATTTTAACAGATAAACCCAAACTCCCCTAGTAAAATCATCCACAATCGAAAGAAAGTAACGAGCACCAGAAAATGAATCACATCGATAACTGCCCCAAATATCGCAGTGAATTAACTCAAAACATTGAGAAGTTTTAATCATACTACGAGGAAAAAGAATACTTGTTTGTTTCGCTTGTACGCAAGAATCACAAAACAAACTATTGTTCTTAAAACCTTGAAAGATGTGGCTCAATTTTCCATCGGAAGCGTGTCCCAAGCGTTTGTGCCATATCTCAGAATTTCCTCTAACAGACATTGCCACCCCTTCGCGCTTCAAAACATCCAAGTAATAGAGACCATCACAGTGTTTACCCACTCCAATCAGCTTCCTCGAGAGTAAGTCGTGTAACACACAGAAGTTCGGAAAAAATATGAAAGCATAATTAAACTCATTAGACAGTCTGCTAACAGAGATAAGATTGCACTGAAATTGTGGAACAGATAAGACTCGCTTCGGACACATTCCATTCGGCAAACACGTGCTACCAACGGATTTGACGGGAATGGTATCACCATTAGGAATTCGAACAGATGGTTCCAATGGATTTGCGGTACTATCAATAAGTGCACTTTCATCACAAGTTATATGTTCAGTTGCACCAGAATCAATTATCCAAAGACGAGTGAAGGACAACTTACCTGCCATGTTCACGTTAGGAACAACCGAGTTTTCTGAAGATGATTGTCCATCAAATTCTTGTCTCATGAACGATGCGAGACGTTGAAGTTGATCGGCCGAAAGCCCCTGCACAAGAGTCTTTTCAGCATCAATGTGAGCAGCTCGCGGTTGTTGTCCCATGCGTTTGGATCCACGATCATCAGAGTTTCGATCATTTCCTCTTGAGATGCCACCACGAGTCAGATCTCTCTTGTTATCCTTCCATTTGACGTTCCAGTGTGGAGGATAACCAATACGTTCAAAGCACGTGTCAACATTATGATTGGTTTTCCCACATTGGATGCAATACCTGCCTGCTTTGGAAATAAGACGACGATTAGGATCTGAATCTCTCTTAACCTGTGTCAGAAAAACTGTTGCATCCGGTGCCGATTTACGAGTTGAAGAGATGGCTCTATGCTGCTCATTTTCTGAAATCAAGTGATATGCAGTAGTTAAACTGGGAATAGGTCTCGTAGCGAGGATTTGCGACTTCGGAGGGCCATAGATTTCATCTAATCCCATGAGAAAATCATATAGACGCTCTGTATCACGTCCATCGGCAACTTGTTTCGCAATATTGCATTTGCAGCAACCACAATGACAATTTGGAGAATTAGTAACTGAAACTGTTTCATCCCATACACATCGTAATTTACTGAAATAGGAAGCGACAGACTGACCATCTTGTCGAATCGTACTCAGAGAACATCGAAGCTCATATGCACGAGGTGCTTTCTCCTTTTGAAATCGCTCTTCAAGATCAATCCATATTTCTCGTGCTGTCTTGAATTTCACACTGTGACGATACTCGATCTCCATGCTGCTTTTAAGCCAATCCTTAACCATGGCATTAGCCCGCTGCCAATGTGGAAGATATGGTGAATAACTTTTAGGCATCGGAATTTCGCCGTTGACGAATCCTATTTTATTTTTCACATATAAAGCATTGCTCATCTAATCGAGCCAATCCATGTAATTACCATCACGGAGTAGAACAGTGACAAGGACATCTCCGGGCTTATCTCCGGATTGAATGTAATATGGCGACATAGGATCAATGATGATGCCTTTGCCATCATCGGATTTTGTATCATCGCCGCCGCCGGTGGACATTCTTTAAGGATGAAGATGGTTGATTCTAGTAAAAAAGAAAGACCAAAATTTCGGCTCTGATACCATGAGAAAAGATATTGTGTATAATTAAAAAATATGCTCCGTAAGAATGTATAATCCATTCTCTATTACAACATATATAAACAAGTAAAAGAGATTGAAAAGGAAACAAAATCATCCTTGAAAAGGAAACAAAATCATCCAATAAAACAAAATCATCCTTGAACAGGAAACAAAATCATCCAAAATCATCCAATAGAGTGGGCATTTGGTCAGGGTTAATTTATTGTTGAAAGAATTAATTTGCTATTACCATATAAATTTGAGAATGTTTGCATAAGAATTTTAGGTGTTTTTCTATAGCAGAATTTGGAAATCCAGCTGAAATTAAGGAGACAGTATCTTGAAGTTTCATAGGTCGGGTATCATAGGATCCAAACTTGTTCCGTGTTCTGGACCTATGGAACCAGACATGTACGGGTCTAGGACTCAAATCCAAATTCACACTAGGCGGGTCTATTCGGACCCACAGATTCATGTTATGCCATTTATTTATTTAAAAAAATAACGAGTATAATCAAATCTCCTAAAGAATAACTAGAGTTTTTGCACATTGTTTTAATAGAAAGTTAGTCCAAACTGTTGCTATTTATGTATTTAAAAGTAAACTCATATTTTTGTATAATTCTTGAAGATTAAACATATCATTATTTGTACCTACTTTATGCAATACCATCGTCGATGGGAACATGAGAGAGTGGTGAATGAAATAAGAGAAACGGAGGTACGAATAATGAGAAAAAAGATGTAAAAATATAATTCAAAATTAGTAATTTAAAAAATAAAATTACAAGTAGTATATGGATAGAAGAGACGGGTATGAGAGGAGTTCCAAACTCGAACCCGTGTGGGGCGAATCCAAACCCGTTCCATGCTTTTAGGGGCGGGTATTACCTACCTATTGCGGAGCGGGGCAGAAAGGGATTCCAAATCCCAAGCTTTGCAAAGATCAATGCGTCAATGCCTTAGTATTATATTCTTACTATGACTCACCTACGGAGGGAATCAACTATAGCTCTATAACTAAAATTCAAATTCGAATAATTAGAATCGCATCCTTAGCCAAAGTTACAACCACCTGCTGCACAAAATGTCTCTCTTCTTCCTCATCTTCACCTTCCACCTACTCCAGTTGACTTCTACCTCCGCTGAGCCACCGCAGTATGCGTGCCGGCCGCCGCACCACCATTCCTACCCCTTCTGCGACACCTCTCTCCCTCTCAAAACCAGAGCCAAATCTCTAATCTCCCTCCTCACTCTCCACGAGAAGATCCAGCAGCTCTCCAACAATGCCTCCGCCGTCCCTCGCCTCGGCATTCCGTCATACGAGTGGTGGTCGGAGTCCTTACATGGAATCGCATCCAACGGCCCCGGCGTCTCCTTCAACGGCACAATCAAGTCCGCCACCGGCTTCCCCCAAGTCATCCTCACCTCCTCCGCTTTCAACCGCACACTCTGGGCGGAGATCGCTTCCGCAATCGCGGTTGAGGCCAAGGCAATGTACAATTTAGGCCAGGCTGGGTTGACGTATTGGGCGCCGAATATCAACATTTTCAGAGATCCGAGATGGGGGAGAGGTCAGGAAACTCTGGGGGAGGATCCGATGGTGACATCGGCGTACGCTGTGGAGTATGTTAGAGCTTTTCAGGGGGAGTACCACCTGGCTTCACCGAGGTACAAGTCTGGGCTGCAGAGAGGGTTGAGCGTTGAATCTGATGATGGATTGAAGCTCTCTGCTTGTTGCAAGCATTTCACTGCTTATGATTTGGAGAAATGGGGGAATTTCACTAGATATGACTTCAATGCTGTGGTAACTTCCTTTCTTTAACTGGATAGCCTTTTAACTTCGTTTTCAATGATTTACTGCAGCTGCTATTTGTTTGGACCAAATTTATGTTCAAATGAGTCTAGCAAGCTTTGTGAGATCTATGCTTACGGCAACCTATTGAGGCTGTAATTTGTAATTCTCAGCTGCGAGAATGTGACTTTTCTGCTCGCATTTATGTGATTTCCTTTTCTGTCAGCAAAAGAGTTATTGAATCATGTGATCATGATATATCATATATGGAACCCTTTCCAAATAAGCAATGCATGAGAGTAACAAAGTACTGGGCTATTGGTCAAGCATATATAGTTAGTCGAAATGCACTTTTCAATTCTATTAAGTAGCCAACAGTGATGGGAAGGATAGTTAGTCGAAATGCAATTGCCAATTCTAATTAAGTAGACAACAGTTATTGGAGTTATAGTCAGTTGAAATGCAATTATCAATTCTATTAAGTAGTCAACAGTGATTGGAAAGATAGTTGAAATGCAATTTTAACTCTGTTAAGTAGCCAACAGTGATTAGCTAGTTATAAAAGATGGCGTAATAACTTCATATCTCTATATTAGGTTACTGATCAGGATATGGAAGATACATATCAAGCACCATTCAGGAGCTGCATCCAGCAGGGTCGTGCAAGTTGCTTGATGTGTTCATACAATGCTATTAATGGTGTTCCAGCATGTGCAGATCATGATCTCTTACAAAAAGCTCGAACTGATTGGAATTTTAGAGGGTGATATTTTCATATCTGCTTGTCTAATGGAATGCAAAGATTTCCTTTGATAATCAAGAACCTAAGCACAGACTAATCTATGTGTTCTCGATGCTGTGGCAACAGATATATCACCTCTGACTGTGATGCTGTGGGGACCATTTACGGATATCATAACTACACTAAGACTCCAGAGGATGCTGTGGCAGCTGCTCTGAAAGCAGGTTTCAAGTGCTTCCGCTAGATACTTTGCTACTTCAGCAAATTCTTTCTTTTCTTGTTTTCAATAGTTTTGTATTCCTTTTCAGGAACTGACATAAACTGTGGAACTGACATGAAGATCCACATGATGGCTGCAATCGAGCAAGGGAAGGCGTTAGAGGAAGATGTAGATAAAGCACTACTCAATCTGTTTCTTGTTCAGCTCCGGCTTGGGATCTTTAACGGAGAGCCTGCAAGGAATCATTTCAAAGGATTGGGACCCAAAGATGTATGCAGTTCCCAGCATAGGAAATTGGCCCTTGAAGCGGCTCTGCAGGGTATTGTGCTTCTGAAAAATGAGCATAAATTCCTGCCTTTAAATAAACATGCCATCTTGTCATTGGCTGTAATTGGTCCTTTGGCTAATTCAACTGATCTGGGAGGTGGCTATACGGGTAAAAGTTTTCTTCAGGCACTGATTAGCTACTTATCTTGTCAGAACTATTTTGCTGTAAATTTTATTAAGTGAAGATATTATAGCCTTAGCGAAGGTACTTTTAGCTGATGATGCTTAAAATGAGCTGTGATTTTTCTTGTTCCATAGGAGTTCCATGCAACCCAAAAAGCATTATTGATGGATTGAAAGAACATGTTAAGAATATCTATCATGCTGCTGGTTGCCAATATATAGGTTGCAACTCAACCAATGGTTTTGCAGCAGCTGTTTCGGCTGCTAAACAATCCGAGCAGGTGATTATTGTGGCTGGGTTAGATTTAACACAAGAAACTGAGGATCACGATAGATATAGCCTTCTCCTACCAGGTTATCAGATGGAACTCGTCACTGCTGTTGCTGCTGTAAGCAAGAAACCCGTGATATTAGTTCTTACCGGTGGTGGCCCAATAGACACATCCTTCGCTGTGTCTGACCCTCGCATAGGCAGCATTCTTTGGATTGGTTATCCCGGTGAGACTGGTGGCACAGCTCTTTCCCAAATCATCTTTGGACACTATAATCCAGGTTGGTCATCCTCATAATCAAAATGTTTAATGTGAATTTAGATTCTAGGACGTCGAAAGACCCTTAACTTTTGTGAGAAAGTACAGGTGGAAGACTAACCATGACATGGTATCCGGAGTCATTCACTAGAGTGGCAATGAATGACATGCACATGCGAGCTGATCCTTCTCGTAACTACCCAGGTAGAACTTACCGGTTCTACACCGGAGATAGAGTATACGGGTTTGGATACGGGCTGAGTTACACAAGTTTCGCTTACAAGCTTTCATCAGCACCGCAGAAGCTGAGTTTGCCAAGGCCACTGAGTAACACCAATGACCGCGACTATATCTATGTGGATCGGGTGCCAGATTGCAGCTCGTTGAGGTTCCGAGTGCAGATTTCAGTGACCAACACTGGGGAACTTAATGGGAGTGAAGTTGTGCTTCTCTTTTCTAAACCAGCAAACAATGTGAAAGGCTCTCCCGAAAGGCAGCTAATTGGATTTGAGCGCGTCCACGTGTCATCGTACGAAACTGCTGAGACTAGCTTTGTGGTTGATCCTTGCGAGCATCTTAGCTTTGCTGATGAACATGGGAACAGAGTATTACCTACTGGAGATCACATTCTGATATTGGACAACATTCAGCATATTGTTTCGATTGATTTATGAAGAGGAATTACACTCTACTCCATTCTTCCGAATAAGGTACAATCACTTGGTCTCTTCTTCGAACTGGTTTCTCATTCATTCTTCCGAATAAGGTACAATCACTTGGTCTCTTCTTCGCATTGGTTTCTCATTCAGCTGTATGTTTGAAATTTGATTCAAATCCAGAACAAATGGGTTATAAATTTGTTTTATTTTCTATTTTTTTTATAATTGAAATTCGATCGTGATTGGATAATGTCTAGGGTTTTGTTTGGATAACTAAAGAAAACGTACAACCGATTAACTGAATACCAGAATCTATCTGACATCCACTTTTATCTCTTTGACCGTTTAATAATTATCCAATGAATGTCAAAAGGTTTATTTATCATAAGATGGGCATTTCCGTAATCTCACCAACTTGCAAGTCAGTATTCGAATCAATGTCAATTTCACAAACACAATCACACAAGACTTCGTATTCGAATCCATGTCAGATACGGGGAGAGTTTCAGAGTATGTCAAATCTTATAAATAACAAATAGAACCAAAATAATTATTATTTGGTTCAGAATCTCTCTCTCTCTCTCTCTCTCTCTCTCTCTCTGATGGAGGAGATGAACGGCATTGCCAGAAAGGTCAAGATGTTGTTCAGTTACGGCGGCAGATTTGAGCAGCGGCCGACGGACCTCCGGCTGGTCTACATCGGTGGCAACAACGTAATCCTCACCGTCGACCGCAACGTTAATCTATCGGGAATCGTGGATAAACTGAATTCCCTCTCCAGAGGAAGTATCGGCGGGAAGATATCAGTTAAGTACCAGCTTCCGGGCGAGGATCTCGACTATCTGATCTCCTTGATCGACGATAAGGATGTGGAGCACATGATGGCGGAGTACGACCGGATGCAGAGGATAAACCCCAAGCCCGCTCGCTTCCGCATCTTCCTCTTCAATACCTCCTCTCCGCCCACTAATCCGGTTGCAGCTACTATTCCGGATTACTTAACCGGGTTCGACGAGGAGTGTCCGCCGCTGACTCCGGTTACAAATCTACCGGAGAATGGATGCTTGAACAACGTGGGCGTGAGCGCAGCGGCTGTGGCGAACGAAGGAGTCTACGGAAGTCGGGCTTATCAGTAGGGAATAGATAATGGTATCCGGGAGCAGCCGGTGTATAATGTTGTTCCGATCATGCCCCCGCATACTATGGGGGTTAACGTCAATCCATGCTGTTTGCGACGGCCGTCATCTTTTATAGGCTTCCAAGTACATATATTTGATTCCTTTTTTACCCCTCCTTCTTGGTTAATAATAACCTAAGAGCTCTAGTATTTTTTCCCCTTTTCTTTCAGGGGTATATATGATTTAATTCATTCTTTTTATATAAATTCTGCTCCGGTTCGTATTGGGCCCACGCCCCGAAATTCTCAATATATAAAATGCATTGCATATCTATTCATACATGTTATCAAGTGTTTTAGTTCTGTAAGTCGCGCCTTAGAAATTAAAATGAAAAATTAAAGCAGTTATCTTATTTGTCATTAAATCATTTTTGTTATGTAAATTTATTTTGAACTTTGAATGTGTTTATTTATATCATATTATGATTATATTATTTATTGTTGAGATAGAAATAATGTTAGAATTATGAGACAAGAATAATACTCCCTCCGTCCCATTATTTATGTCCCATTGGGACAGAACACGGTAATTAAGATAGTGGAGGTAAAGGTGTAAAGTTGTGGTGTAAAAATATAAAGGGGGTCCACTTGCTTAGATTGATTATGGTCCACTCTTTTATTTCCTTATTTGGTATGAGACATAAATAATGGGACAACTAAAAAAGACAAGTGAGACATTAATAATGGGACGGAGGAAGTATTTATTTATAGGATTTACTAAACCTACTAGGATTCATAATAGAATATAATATTTTATATTAAGTTATTAGGAGATGAATTTTATATTATATTTTATGATTAAATAGATATATTATGTGTGATATAAATGTTTTAGGATAAAATCTAGTTGTGGTTATCCATATCCTAATTTATCTATGATTGAATCTCTTATATGGTAAGTGATATATTAAATTCTATATAAATTATATGAGAACGAAAATAAATATGGATAAAATATATTTGATACCTTATTAGGATCTTTAGATAATGATTTCTAGGCCTATAAATACCCCTTAGTCGCTCATAATATAACATCCCATAAAATTTTCGAAAATCTGCAAGAATATCTGCGAACTGTTACAAGAAATATTTACACATCTTCCCGGTATCCTATCGTGGTGAAATTTTAGGCGAAGCTTCATAGGTATGTATTTTAGATCTCTGTAAATTTTGGTGATTTTTAGACAATTCCCTATATTTTTAATAAATATTTACCTTTACACTGCCGAAAAACCCTGCATCCGGGATAGGGTTTAGCAAAATATTTATATCTCACTCCACAAAACTGGTTTTGACTTGATTCTTTTTCCTAAATACTCCACACACGTTGGGGTTTGTAAAAATATTTATTTAGTATTTTTAAATTATGTGTTTGAAAGCAGTTTAATACAAATGTCCGGGTAGTCAGTCGGAGCATGCATTTTTGTATTCGGTTTTTGGTGGAAACTATTATATATTTTATGAAGTCGTTACTTATCTATAGAGAATGAAATTTTGACATGATATTTCTACGTATGTCCCCTAGATGTGTGTTAAATCTTAGAATTTTTAAAATATGTTTAGTTCTCGAAGATTATAGTTAAAGATCAGTAGGTCAGAAACCGCATTTGTTGACGCAGTAGGTACTGTTTTGGTTATAACTCTTAGAGGACTTATTATTTTGATATGAAACCAAATCTGGTGTGATTTAGACTCATTAAGGAATCTATGTGTAGAAAAATAAGATTTATGGAATGAATTCATGTTCTGTGAATTTTTTTAAAATAGGTATTTTGCACAATTTAATATGGGACGTTGACACTTATTTATAAAATAACTGTTTGTTTTACGTTTCACTTGCATGCTATATGATTAGAAATTTATGAAATATTTGTATATGCAAAATACATACACGACTTTCATGAATCATTAAGAATTATCAATTTCCATGTTTAGGATCGGCGCATGACTTAAACATTGATATCCATAGTTTTTCATTCAAAATCAAGGTTAAGGTGGGGAAGTTTTCTTACACTACATTTATCCTTATTATATTTTATGCTCGATATTTATGAGTTAATGACAGACATGATAAGGAAGGATCGAAGTTGATCCGCGATCGAAGTTGATCGGTATAAAGGTTTATGGTCGAAGTTGACCAGGATCAAAGTTGATCCGCGATCGAAGTTGATCGGTACACATGTTTATGGTCGAAGTTGACCGGGATCGAAGTTGATCCGTTTTAAATGTTATCCTTATTATATTTTATGCTCGATATTTATGAGTTAATGACAGACATGATAAGGAAGGATCGAAGTTGATCCGCGATCGAAGTTGATCGGTATAAAGGTTTATGGTCGAAGTTGACCAGGATCGAAGTTGATCCGCGATCGAAGTTGATCGGTACACATGTTTATGGTCGAAGTTGATCGGGATCGAAGTTGATCCGTTTTAAATGTTAGAGTCGAAGTTGACTCGGTGGTCTGTGTGACTACGTAATTCTTATATGTTCTAATTTTCCATAATATATTGATATACTATATATGGTTTGGATAAGTGTATTCCCCACTGAGTAGTCGTACTCATCCCTATCATTTTAACATATTTCAGAAAATGGATCGGCCGATGCGTAGAGGTGTTGGTGGTGATGGTCACACGAGGAAGGATTTATGAAATTTATTAATGCATTAAAACTAGTTTTATTATGAATTGTGCATTTTATTTTCGAGAACTAATAGTCGTAGTTATTCTTATTTAAGTCTTCCGCTGAGTATGAAAATAAATTGAGTTTTTCAATTATTCTTTTCCATGAAAATATTTTAAAAGATTTGTAATATGCATGTTAAGTATGAAGTATCGTCCCTTGTAAAGTTATGAAAATTGGGGCGTTACACACATGATTCATCAGCCCAGTTATCATGCTTCTCAGTTCTCAATATGTTTTTACTTGACACAGTTTTACCCTGAAATTTTATCATTTTGTAGAGATATTAGTTATTTGATAAATTAATATTTGTTAATATAAACAGTGCTTCTAAAATTCTAACGATTTTGAATTTCAGTTAGATAAATTTGAAAAAGTTACTAGTAATATACGAATCATACTTATTGAAAAAAATAAATATATGTATTACTATACTATCAAGAAATAATGTAGTATTAAGAATCAGTTGAGTGTAATGAAACATTTATAACATCTAGAGAAGTCTTCACGATTATTTGGTGCACCGGAATGTGTTGATAAACTAAGAAAAATTAGAGATAGATGCAACTACGTTTTAGTTAAGAAAAGAAAAAAAAAGAAATATAAACATTTCACTAAATTATTTTAACTATATCGACATTTTTAATAATTATTAGTTAATAATATTAATAAGAGTGCGCGCACACATATATATAAATATTTATAGAATGAACAATGTAAAAACCTACATTAAGAAGTAGAAACTATTCATAATCATTATATATTTTATGAGAAATTATTCATAATCATTATATATTTTTTATGAGATTATGCATAGTTTCTATTTCCTACGTTAAGGCCCCATTTGAGAGAGCTTATCAGCAACTTATTTTACTTATTCTAAAAAATAAACATGCGCGTTTGGAGAACTTATCAAAATAGTTTATTCTAAAAAATAATTTTATTTTTTTACTTATGTTCATAAGCTAATAGGAATAGCTTATGACAATTAGCTTAAAAAAACTTATGAAAATAGATCTGCATATCAAATTCCGCTAACAATAATTTTAAACTATATTTTATTTTTTACTCCATTTAAGTTTTTATATATTAATGTATTCAAACGCATAAAGCTTATTTAGGGGTGTTTGCAAGATATTTTTTTAAGGAATTATTAGCTTTTTTAATTTTTTAAGTACTTTATAGTGTTTGCAAAATTAATTATGCAGTCAGTTATCTAAAATTAAGAGGGTGTTTGCAATGGATTTTTTAATGTGCTTATTAACTTTTTTAACATTTTAAGTACTTTTATTGTGTTTACAAAATTAAAGTATATCGTCAGTTAGCTAAAAATTAAGCAGTTTTAAGCAGTAAAACTATGTTAAGATAAAAGCATTAAAATCGGTATTTTTTTATTGCTTAAAATTGCTAAAATTCCGTATATACATTAATTAATATTTATAATATTTTCCTATTTATTTTTTATGGTCCATAATTATTGCTTTTATTGTTTTTTAACCAACACTAAAAAAAATTGAATTATATTGTTTTAAGTTGCTTTTGAATTTTAATATAAAAAAGTAAGTTTTTTCCAATTTTAAGCAAAAACAAGTAAGAAGTGTTTGCAATAAGTATTTACAAACATCCCTTAAGCACTTTGAAGCAGTCAAACCATGTTATGTTAAAAGCATCATAATAGTTGTTTTTTGTTGCTTAAAGTTTCTAAAATATCGGGATACCCTTGCTAAAATCTCACCTCACTACGCCCGCTCTTCTTCCCTCTTCTCCTTTGTTTCCCTCCATTTTTCCCTCTTTCTTTTCCTCCACTATTTATCAATTTGTGAGGTCGTGATTGATTGCGTTGTTTATTTTGGCGATAAATCTTTGACGTGTGGATTGCGGTGAAGCCTCCGCCAATTTCCTGTTTCACCATTACTGGGTCAGTCCTATTTTCTTTCTTCTTGAATCGAATTTCTTGCATTTGTTAAATCCTTGTTGAAGCTAATTAGTTGGCATAACCATTGCAATCAAATCATTCTTGAATTAGTCTTTCTTTTCCTCTGTTGCCGCTTGATTGTGTGGCAATTGTTAATGCAAATTATTAATTAGATAGATTCATCATGTGTTTGTGCCATTAACGTGTGAAATTGATTAATCATTGACTTCCACGTAAATTTGATTCCTATTAATTAGTGTTTAAGAATTTTGCACTGTTGTAAGACAAGGAAACACTAGATTTTATTATCGCATTGCTATTTGCTGAGTTTTTGTATTTGAAAAACAATTTAGTTCCAATTCCAATTCTAAGTTTATGATAGTTAAAAACCACCATTGAAAATTATTCTAGTTCTAGTTCTAGTTTTAGGTGTATTACAAAATAAACAGAGATACATAGTCCATCCAAGAACATTATAAGCACTAACACATTATAGAATATGTAGCACCTTTATAAATGGATGGTTTTGCAAATACTCTATCTATTGTATACTTATGAGCAGCAAGAAAATGCACCCCACAAAAAAGAATACGAGTAACCTGCTTTCTATTCTCACCATTAGTCATATCTTGAGATTGCTTTTGATGTGATATATGTAAATACTTGATTCAATTATGCAGAATTTAACCTATTTACATTTGCTTTAAATGTTTGTTTTGTTTTGATAATTATTTGAAACGTATTGTTCTTGTAGCAATGGATTCCTTTAATTCTTCTTTTCTTTCACAACTTATGTCACGAAACACTTACCCCACCAATTATCCGACTTCAAACTCAAGCATTGTGGTTAGTAATAGTGCTCCGATTGTAGAAGTGAATTAATATGTTGTGAAGGCAAGTTGGGATACTATGACTACAGAGGTATTCAATAAACTTTGTGACTTTGTGCTGGCGAAGTTACCAAAGGAAATCATTCTGGTACCCACTTTAACAAAAATGGTTGGGCTAATCTCGTTAAGAACTTTCCTACTACCACCAAGCGCAACTATTCGAAAGCACAACTTAAAAACAAATGGGACCTCTTGAAAAAAGAATGGGGTCAATGGAAAGCACTCCTGCACAATGAATCTAGTATTGGTTGGGATGATATAAAGAAAATAGTTGATGCACCAGCATCATGGTGGGATAGAAAGATATAGGTAATTAGCGATGCATGTGCTAGATATATCTTTCTGTATATAAACTACAATATATCTACAATTTGTATTAAAACTTCAATTGAAAGCTCTGAATCATTGAACAAGAAATGCTTTTCTCAGATGTCGTAGCAAATAGGACAAGTTCGTGGACTCCAAATTATAGTTTTGTGCAGCCTCATATGCAAGATACTGCAACTAATGTACCCCATGTTGAGGTTCCAGAGGGTGACATTGAAGACGAAGATGATACCATTCGGCCAAATAATTCTTGTGCAGAGACACTTGATTCTTCTTTGGAGACACCAACAAAACAACAAAGTGATCCAAATCAATCTCGTCGAAGGAAGAGTGCTGAGTTTCTAAAAAACTTAAAACATAAGAAAACAAAAAAGCCACAAATTGTTGCTAGTTCCTTGGTAAAATGTCTTTCACGTATAGCAGATAGCATGGAAAATACCCAAGGCGATGCTAATGCTCCATATAGAATACCATCGTGTCTTGAGATATTAGATGAATTGTTAGGGGTTAAACCAGCTGGAGCACTGTGGATGTATGCAACACAACTCTTCTTAAAATCAAACGTTAGAGTGTTGTTTGTAAGCATGAAGGAAGATGAACGTAGAGTTGTGTGGCTGTTGGAATTTTGTATACTGAAAGCAAGTTTTATGCTTGTATACAATGTGTTTTTGTCATTACCACTATTTTATTCTCCTATCTAATAAATATATATATTTGCACATGTAATCATTTATCTTGTATAAAAGTTAAATTTGTATAGTGTGTCGGGTATCACAGAAGACTACACAAATTGGTTGAACTGACAAGATATAAACAATTATCACAGCTGAGACAACTTAAGGATAATTTGTCGGTTTAAGCTGCAGTTTAGATAAAAAGTGGCTTGTCTTGGCTGCTTGTCTTTACTGGTACACTTAAGGTGTATTGATGGATCACAGTGAGATGTGTTCTCCTAACTGACCTTAGTGGAGAACCAAGATCTCGGTGACTTAGCTGGTCTTAAGCTTGGTAAGACTTCAGCTGAGCACATATGGCTATCTATCACTTTGACCTACTACGGTGAACGTCATCGCGATCGGATCTACGTATCTTGGGTGTTAGTAGTTATTTGTGGCTCAGACTGATTGTTTGTATCTTGCAACCGTATCCTAGTAAAATGGGTTGATAATATCCCCTGAGGAACTCGAAAGGATTAGCACACTAAACCCAACTGGTTGATTAAGTTCAGGTGTGCTAATGAGGTCGAGTGGTACTACTCAGGAATATAATAAGATTTTAATTAATTTAAGCTGTCAGTGAGCTTAATTAATTAATGGATATTTCTATCTTAAATACGGGGGTCGATTAAGTATAAAACACAAGCCCTTGCTCAATTTGGTATAAAGGGGTAAGTCAGCACGGATTCTCTAGTGGAATGAATATGTGTTTATTAATTAATTTTGCTCTAGGCTGAGCATAGATAATTAATTAATTTGAGGCTCTGCTTTATTTCTTGTATTAGATTCCTGATCTGACCCAATTACTTGCATAGTTATTTATTGTCTCTCAAAAATCATTATTAATAGATTAATGTATTTTTACATTATTTAATAATGTTATTTTTCTGGAATTAATTGGATGGGCCAATTAATTGATAAATATTAGCAGTCCAATAGATTAATTAATTATATTATGTGATAATTGTGTAGAAGCCCATTAGGGATATGGACTACAAATATTAATATAATTGTAGGGATATGAGTCAGTGGTCTTTAGATCATTGCTAGGGGGTACTTAGAGCTCGATTCAGTAGTTGAGTTGAAACTGACGTCAGTGGTTCGTGTACTTAGGACAATATTGTAATATTCATTATTGGGGTAAATTGTAGTGATGCTGAATTTCATCGCTATAGAATTGAAGATCTCAAAACATGTCCTGAACCCGATGTGTGTTTGAACCGCGATGATGTAATAGGCTAGACTCGTTCTTATCATTATTGATTATTTTGTCTAAGTCCTGTAAGGGGTGTTGTTGGACTGAACTTCAATAGAGTAGTTAAATTCCAGAACCCCAAGTCTTCAGTTCGTAGAGCTCGTGTCTTCAGGATCATCCGCTGACTGTTCTCAGTAGAAGATTTCTTTCAGCAGTCCTCAGATGAAGACTCAGTGTGATCCTTGATCTACTGAATTTATGAAGAGCTCAGTATCTTCAAAGTCACCAGCTGTCTATCCTCAGTAGAAGATCCTATCAGCAGACTCAGATGAAGAATCAGTGTGATCGGTCCAGATCTACTGAGCACATGCAACTCAGTTGCAAGTCCGACAAGGAAACAACTGCCCGACTCTTATCATTCGAATGTCAGTAGAGATTATTTAGTATACGAGGTTCAGAGAGTCAACTCAAATGGAAGACTGATGTCTGACAAGTCTCACCTACCACAAACCTCGACCAATGAGAAGCAACCAAAGCTTACCTGCTCTGACATTAAAATTGCTCCCATGTACAGAAAGCCAACCACTCTGCGGCGCATTTTCGAAAATATATATGGTCGTTTTCCTTGGAAGTTTGTGATACCTGGCATCCTCCTCTCCAAAGGATACATGCTTAGGTCACAACTATAAATAGAGAAGAGTCTCCAAGCTCAACGCACGGGACAACAAGAGAACACAAGCTCATTGCATACAACTCTCTAGCGCACTAAAGTCAATCCAGCGAAGAACTTGCGTAGTTGAAAATCCTTAGTTCTTCTCTCTAGAGATTCTTTAGTTCCCTCTTCTCTATCTAAGCTCCACTGTTAAATCTTTACCTTAGAACCTTCAAAGGAGTTCACTTTCTGTGAATTGTTCTTATTGTAAGAACTCCTTCATTGTTGGAGATCATCCCCTCCCCTTCAAACTTCGGTTTGATTTGTAAAAGTCGCTAAGGACTATAACTTAGAAGAGTCTGTCCAGCGTACAAATTCCTTGCTGAGGCTTGCTCAGATTAATCAACAAGAACTCCTGTTCTGCAGGACCGTGGACGTAGGAACTTGCGTATCCGAACCACGTCAAAAGTGGCTTGTGTTATTTACTGTTTTATCACATTGTGCTCAAACCCATTTACAAACTCATCATTTGCATAAAACTTACTTAAAAAGTGCACCATCCAAAACAATTTTGGTTTGCGAAAACACATTTTCAAAAGAGACGAAGTCTTTCGGGCCCCACACTTATCCGCACTATATTCAACAACTGAACTCTTTATACTGACACAAGTCAGTAGAACAGACTCAGCTGTTGATTCACTCTGACCCGCGATCAGAAGGTTCATATTTGACACTGATCATTCAGTTGCAAAACTCAGCTCAGCTGACCTTCGCGTTCGAGGAAAAACTTGCAATCAGGTGTATTCACCCCCCCTCCTCTACACCTGATACTCGTCTCCGGACCAACAATAATATTGGCTCTTGAAGCCTATATATAGTAATATTCTGTTCATAATCAGAACACACACATACTCAAAGACGTTCATAACGCCGTTTGAGAGTGAGAGACGGTAATCTTAATTTTCTTCAGTTCTCTGACCACCCAGAGGGAGAAAAAGGCCGGGACACAGATCAGAAGATCTGAACAGGAGCAACAATCAGAGCTACAACAACATACGTGGAGGAAGGTACAATTATTCCCCTCCTATTTCCATCAGTGGCTCCAATCACAAATGGACCAGGACAATAATGGACCAGGACAATAAACTTCGTGCTAATTCTAATACTTCGGCTCGAGGAACGCATGATGGGGAGTCTTGGGAAGATGACCACACATGGAGTGGTTGAATTTTTATGTAGACTTGGAACCATAATGTCGAATCTGATTTACTTTAGTTATGTGCTCATGACATTGTTAAATACATGTTTCTCTTATGATGGATTTTCATAACAAATGTTTTATAATTTGTTTGAGTTTATAATAGTTTTTCATTTTTCATTTTTTGATTGGTACAGAGCAAGAGATATGGATCCATACAGGCCTCTGGACTCATTTGCCAATTTTGACAATGCATGTTTAGATGAAATAAGCTCTAAAGATGGTACCACAATGTCAACTTCAGTTCAAGATGCACAAAGCGGCATAAGGTCCTATATGCTCTAATTGTTGCAGTTGTTACTTATTTTCAAACATATCTACATAAAACTCCATGTCATAATAGAGAATACAGTGAATGAGCTATTTTATTGTCTATTCTTAATGGCAATTCAATGAGGTGTAAGTCTCTGTTAAGAATGTGAAATGAGACATTTTTTCAATTTTGTGAACTCTTGGTTAACGAATATGGGCTTAAGGCAATGAGATCCGTCCCAGTAGAACAACAAGTTGCCACATTTCTCCTGGTTGTAGGTCCTAGGCATGAGAATAGGACACTACAAGAAACATTTCAAATGTCTGGTTATGCTATTAGCAAATCATTTCACATGGTGTTGAAAGCTTGTACAAAAATGTCGTTGATTGAATTCTTCCATTTTGTGATACATGAAAACTCAAGACTACATCAGGTCTAGTAACAAATCTTGGTCGTATTTCAAGGTGCAAACATTTCTTATTTTTTATTTTCATAAACTTGCAAGTTTAATATGTATTGTTTTTTTTTTATTTAAGTGATAAATGTAATTTTTACTAGGATTGTATATGTGCAATTGATGGTACTCATATTAAAGCAGTATTTTCATCACATCTCCAAATTTCTTATATTGTAGAAAGAGAATTACAACACAAAATATAATGGTTGCATGTGACTTTGACATGTGCTTCACCTTTGTTCTTGCTGGTTGGAAAGGGAGTGCACATGATACTCGAATCTTTTTTGATACGATTCACAATCAAGAATATAAATGATTCCTTATGCCGTATCCAAGTATCATATATATATATATATATATATATATATATATATATATTTCCTTGATAGTATTATTATTTAAATACGTAAAACATATTCTACTTTTGTGTTGTTAGGTAAATTTTACTTGGTGAACGCCTGTTACCCTAATATACATGGCTTCCTTGCTCTTTATAAAGGCCAAAAATACCACCTTCTTGATTTTCGACGTGCTTCTATTTATAATAATCATTATGAAATGTTCAACCATGTACATTCTTCATTGAGAACTACCATTGAAAGGTCATTTGGTTGCTGGAAAATTGGATTTTACATGATAAAATATATAACTGTTAATATTCAATGGGAGGGTCAAGTTGCACTTGTCCCAGCCACAATGGTCATCCACAACTTTATTAAAAAGTTTGATGCATTAGATGAAAAATTCTTAGAATTTGATCGTAATCCAGATTATGTACCTGAAGACATAACTCAGTACCATGTTAATGCCGCTAGACACGGACCGGAAATAGCTGTAGCTGATGGTGGAATGGATAGAATACGCGATGAGATATGTGCTGCAATATTACTTTCTAGAACTGGGTACCCGATTTAATATTATTTTTCGATTCATTTTAGTTATAACCTTTAATTTTGAAGTCTTCTTAATGTTATAAAATAGTGTTTTATTTTACGACAAACTCTATATGTTTTAGACTTCTACAACATTCATTAATTCATGTTTCTAATATTTTTTTTTATGATGCATAAATTTGATGCAGAATCATTTAAAATAGTATTTTAAGTCAATTATTTATCTAATGTTTGAAATATTTTTCAGTTTATTTTCTAATATTTTTTAATTTAATATCGAATGATTTAAAAGTAGCTCAGCATTGCTATTTTTTGGCCAATTTGATATATATATACATGAAATATTTGTTATTTAATAGGTAAGATAGTAATATACTCCCTCCGTCCCACTAAACTTGTCTTACTTTCCATTTTCGGTTGTCCCACTAAACTTGTCTTCATCCAAAAAAAGAAAAGAACTAGTGGACCACAATCAATTGAAAGAGTGGACCCCACCACTTTAATATATTTTCACCTACTTTAATACATTTCCACCCACTTTCTTAAACTCCGTGCCGGAACCCACTAAGACAAGTGGAATGGGACGGAGGGAGTATATAATAGTTAAAACAATATAAGGGTAAATCTGAGATTTTATTTTATAGAAGTGCTTTTATTATTATTTTACTAAATACTAAAAATTTAAATTCTACAATTTAAAGTTGTT
The DNA here is from genome assembly GCA_028984105.1 of Lavandula angustifolia. Taxonomy (NCBI): domain Eukaryota; kingdom Viridiplantae; phylum Streptophyta; class Magnoliopsida; order Lamiales; family Lamiaceae; genus Lavandula; species Lavandula angustifolia. Next base: position 4,242,814 of record CM054823.1, on the reverse strand, counting down.
TTTTAATATTAATACAAAAACTATCTAATTTTGCTTAAAAGCAATTTTTTTCAACTTTAAACAAAAATAAATAGAAAGTACTTATATTAAGCATTTGAAAACATCCCTTATGTGCTTATGACATAAACACTTATGTTATAAACACTTATTTAAGTTGTTTTCCCAACAAGGCCATAAGTGTGGATTAGTATGAGATCCACACTTATATATTATTATTATATGGAAGTCCCGTGAAAAAGAAAAGAATAGAAAAGGAAAAAGTATGCCTTAATCCTCTGAAACGCAATCATGTTACATAAACAGCCATATTGCCAGGAAGATCAATTTCCGCCATGAAAACAAGAAAAATTAAAACTTCCCAGCGTCTATAAGAATCTAAAGTAGTTGTTAGATGAAGTTGGTCAAGCAACTTGCAACAAACCGTTGTGCCTAAGCAGCGCCTCAGGAGAGGGTTCCCGCCCACGGAACTCCACAAACACCTGACCAACGACCAATCAGTAATTATTACTACTAAATATTTTTCCAGACTTGTTAGCATAGACGATAGCATTACGAGTCTAACCTCGAGAGGTGCTTTTCCGCCTCCCAGAGCAAGAACCGTTTCACGGAACCTGTGTCCTGTTTCCCTCACAGCCTGTTGCAAACAATCACTCATTTATCTTTTATTAATGGTATTTTCGACTGTAAATGCGGACTTTTACAAGACTGATTAGAAGACTTACTTATCTAAACTGACTAGTTTTACACATTCCCATGCTTTTAATTATATGTACAACGAAGAATACCTTATCGTTATTCAAACCAGCATCTTCAAATGCAGAAAAGGCATCAGCAGACAAAACCTCAGCCCACTGAATCAAATATCAACATCAGTAGTTGGTGTTAATTAGAAACTGGAGATTTTGGTTTGAGCAAAAATAAAGCATGAAGTGAGACTGACTAATTACCTTGTAACTGTAGTATCCAGCTGCATATCCGCCTGCAAATATATGGCTAAAACTGCAAAGGAACTTATCCTCTGCAAGTGGAGGAAGCACTTGAGTTTTTTCACTCACTCCTGTCAACATCAAAGATCGACTCTGAACCACCAGGGACATACTTCGTATGAAGCTCTAGATCCAGAGTGGCAAATCGAAGCTGGAATATGTACATTAGAACTAGTAAGTAGCTTGCAAGGTGTAGAATACTTTTAATAATGTAAGAAAGTGAATCACTGTTGAGCAGATCAATAATCATATTTAGTGAAACTCAGCATTTGACAAAATTAGAGGGTTTTGTATGTGATCAAGATGCACTGACCTGTCTAAGACTTAGAGAACCAGCACGGAATGTCCTAGCAGCAAGAAGCTTTTTGTAAATACCATCTGGTATACTTTCACCACTTTCATAATGCTTCCCAATACTCATCAAGGTATCTCTGTACAACAGTAACATATTCAATCTTAACATTAATAGTAGTATGGTTGGAGAAGAGTAGAAGAAATTTTATATATCGAGGAGCATGTCGTTTAGTGTTGCAATAATTCGAGAAAAGAGTAGCTTTACAATCAATGGTTTGGATCCAAAAGATATTTTGCACACCACCAGATAACGAGTGGCATTGCCAAGTATAAATTTGTGATAAAATTCTCATTTTGATAATCGGAAAGTTAGGATAGTAGAATAGATAAGCAAGTGTAGATACTAACTTATGGTAGCACCAATTCTCCATGAATTGTGAAGGTAATTCAACAGCGTCCCACTCTACATTTCTTATACCAGCAACTAAACCTTCATCCTGCTTTGTCAGCATATGCTGAAGAGCATGGCCAAATTCATGGAAGACGGTCTCGACCTACAGGTAACAACAGCATCCAAATTTAACAAAATACAACATACATACTTGCATTATGCATTGAAAATCTGTCATTTTGTAGACCTACAATATCAATAAAATTATTGTGTCTTGTATGCTGAGAGCTATTTAGTCTGATCATATAGAGGGTAGTCACTTGTGCATATCTTCTAGTTTGTAGTAACAATAACGCGTGAATACCTCACTAAATGTCATAAGGCTTGGCTTGTCCCCTACAGGAGGCATTTGGTTGCACACCATGTGGGCCACAGGCAACCTAGGGGAGGAACCATCTTGCGACATGACACGACTTCGACCAACTACTTCATCCATCCATGCTCCTCCTCGTTTCTCAGAAGGGCGAGAATATGGATCAAAATAGAAGTAAGCAATTGGGCTACCTGAAGAATCATTGACCCGGTAAAACCGAACATCACTTATCCAAACCTACAGAAGGAAAAAAATTCGGTTAGTGACAACTCCTATCAATTAAAGGCCAACAAAACCTGCCTCCAATCGCAAATGACACACACCCCAGAAAGAATCCGAAGCATGAATATACTTACTGGAGCTAAACCATCTGCTGGTTCAACTTTGATCCCAAACAACCTATTTGCAAGACTGAAAAGACCATCCATAACTTTAGGCAATGAAAAGTAAGGTCTCAGTTCTTCCTGTTGAATCCACAAAAGGCAACAAAGGAACCATCATTATACCATAACCATAGCAACCAGTGTTCTGTTAACAAGATGATGCACCTAAATAATTCATTGCTAATTGGACTTCTTGTTCTATACACAAGTACTATTTCTAAAATTAAGCACAAAGCAAAGACAGAATTACTAACAAGGAAACTAAGTCAAAACTGGATCTCTAATTCATGAAATTTAAAACAAAAGATATGTACATAAAAGTATAAAATGAATGAACCATAAGCAAAATATCAATGGAAGATTCTGCAAAATCCCTTAGCAGGAAAAGCAAAGGAAAATAGCAGAGTGCTAAAGTATCTGTTAATGAAAGCATATCAGAACCGTAACTATTTTTGAGAATATAAAGATGCCACAGAACATGCTTTAGAAATTACTTCATCTAAAATCTAAATATATTCGAGAGACAGATTCAGATAGTCACACCTCATTTATTTCGTACTTCGACTCACGAAGTCTCTCACTCCAGAAACTAGTGTCCCAATTATTTAAGTCATCAGCTTCCGGGGCACCTTGACTCTTCGCGAAAGCCCTGAGGTCCTCCATATCTGCTAGGCTCAAACAATGATGTCAATATGAAATCTCCACATAAAGTCTCTAATTTTAGGGGGGACAATCCCATACTTAAAGAAAGGAAGAAGGGCCTTGTTTGGGTTCAAAACAAGGGTCAGATACAGAAAAGTTCACGAACTTTATCTTTGTTTCAATCACAAGATGAACTTTACATTTCTTCAAGTAAATCTATCAACTCCTGATATTTTTTAGTTGCAACACTTCAGGCATGTTGTTGTAGATGCTAAAATTTGTTGCTGCATTCCAAACAATACGGTTTAAAAAAAGTTTACTACCTTGAACGGCAGGATTCCAGGATGCAGATCGAATATTTTCAAGGAGCTATCCTGCCTTTGTAGCAGTTGCCATCTTGGTGGCCATGCTAAACTGATAATGTCACCTCGTTGGACATTTCAAGAAAGACCGATCATAAAATAAGGAGTCACACCTCTCACCTCTGCATAGTTATTATACCCAAGAAGCTTAGCCTTATCCAATCTAAGCTTCAAAATTTGGTCAATAATTACTGTGTTATCCAGGTCTCCACTAGAAGCGCGGCTAATAATTTGGTCACTTCCTCCCGTAAGGCTCTGTTCTTAGCATGCTGCATAACAGCCATATAACTTGGGACATCCAAAGTAATCATCCAAGGCCCATTCTCTGCGGTAGCATTTTCATGTCCCTGTTATGAATTATAGACATGCAATTAGCAAGAGCACCTAGCTGATAGTAAATCAAATTGAAAGATAGAAACGTATAAACAAAATCAACCATACAATCGAATTACCTTAGATACTGCTGTTTGTGCAGCCAGTCCTAGAGCACTAGATGGGAAACCTTCAATATCTTTCTTATCGATTATTAACTTTTCAAATTTCTTGGTTGAATCCAAAACGTTCTCACTAAACTTTTGCGAGATTTTTGCCAATTCCTGCACACAAACTCAATAGCCGAAAATTAGTTATTCTAAAGCAAAAGGTCACCAGAAAACCCTCCACATGTTCAGATTTTGGCATACTAAGAAACATAAATTTCTGAAAATCTAAAAATACTGACAGGGATTGCAATATGCACTTCCATCAACTTCAGTAATATTACTCCCTCCGTCCTGCTATTAGTGTCATACTTTCCTAATCGAGTTGTCCCGCTAGTACTGTCTTCTTTCCTAAAATAACAAAAACTACTCTTAAATAAAAAATGAAGTGGGCCCCTCCTACTTAATATTCATCCCCACATTATCATACTCTCTCTCTCCAAAAATCTATCTCTCACATGATTTTCGTTTCACTCCGTACTCGGAAATTTATGATTTTTAACTTTTTGAAAACTTAAGATTATTTCTTAAAATACCATATAAAAAAAAAAAACAGAAAAAAAATTGATTGCCTCAACTATACCCTGCAAAAATTTGGATAAATTCTCATTTCTTCCACCAACCACTCATAAAAAATTATACTAATTTCTTAATACAATTAAAACTCATAAAATACGCACTTAAACAAAGTTTCTTAATCTCCATGCCGAAACCAAATGGGACAGTAATAGCGGGACGGAGGGAGTACTATTTAGCAATACCGTAAAAAAACACACATGTGTACTCATAAAATTTGACATTTCGTCCCACAGAAATGTGTTGTAGCACATGCATAACATTATGCAGACAAGCAATAGAACAAATGTGTCACCACTGGATGAAATCACCAATAACACACTAAACAATTATATTTGGTATTGGATACCTGTTCAATCTCATTGAATTCTTTTCTTTTATCATCTTCAAGACCAATACCATTCAGAACAGCCTCCTTTATTTGTGCTGAAGAGATTTAGTCAGTGAAGAAGGTCATCAAGATCAGAATGCCAAAATAAACTTCATGATTAGTAAACTATAATGAAGCAAATTCTCATAATACATGAGGCAATCACAATTCATCTGAATCGAAACATATCAAGAAATCATAGTAGAGCCAGGTGTATCAATGTACCTTCAACTATCCGCTTGCGAGCATCACTTAGCTTATCCCAATCAGGAGATTCTCTAATAGATTTGAAGCCATTGTATATAGGCTTACTCTGACCTAGCTTAAGATCAAATGCCACTTTTTCCGGCTACAAATAGAAACCAGAAAAAGCAGTTATCACATTATGTCCCCACATATGAATAACATACAAACTAATCCATATATTTACCTGGACTTCTTCAATGGCGGAGCGGAGGTCAGCATTATCTTTGACGGCCTTGAGATGCGAAACAGCACCCCAAACCACCGTCAGCCGATCGACTATCCTCTCCAGCGGCTCCACCAACTTGGGCCAGGTCGGCTCCACAGTCCTCTCCAGCTCCTCAAGATCAGATTCCTACAATCCCCCATTCCAGTTAAGCTCCGCATATTCATCAACTCGAATTTCAAAATCAAAACCAACCAGGAACAATAGGCATTGCTTCACCCACTAAAAAATTAATTCAATTGAGAGAACAATTCAAAACACACACCAGTTTCCTAAGCAACGCACGGATGCCGGGGCGGACGTGTTCGGCGTGGATCAAATCGAACGGCGGGAAGTAGAAGTCCTTAAGAAGAGGATTACTCTCCGGCTCCGCCATTTCCGCTACGCTGGATGAAGCACGGACGCAGAACGATCGGGCGGACAGCGGCGAGTGGACGTGCTGAGTTCTGATCGGTTTGCGATGAGAGTAGAATTGAGCGCGAGTTCGGAGAAGGCAGAAGGAGAAGGGAAAATTTATATCCTAGACCGGGTCTACAAGACCTTATGGTCTAGGATTTAAGTTGTGTTTTCTTGTAATTTTTTATTTTGAAAATATTCCATGTGGTATGATTTTAAGTTGTGGACCTGGTCTAGAATAGAAAAATTCTGAAGGAGGAGGACCAGTGTAGAGTTATAAACCAATCGAATCGAATCGAATCGAATCAAATAACATCGAATCGAATCAAATAACACAGTATTCAATTCGTATTTGAATACTCATATTCGTATTTGATTCATTATTGAATATTAAAATTGATTTGTATTCGATTCGTTATTTATATTCGAATTATTCGATTCGATTCGAATATTCGATTAGTTTTTTATTGAGTATTTTATAAACAATATTACTCGAATATTCGATTCGAATTCGGTACGTATTTAATACGATTCGGTTCGATTCGAAACTATTCGATTTAAAATTATATATTTAAGAAACAAAAAATATTATAATAAGTTTTATAAGATATATTTAATATATAAATGTATTATATATATCTATATTTAATCGAATATTTTCGAATATCAAATCGAATATCATAATTTTGTATTCCTATTTGAATACTAATCGAATCGAATCAAATATTTATATACGAACTCGAATATCAAAAATTCAAATACGAATATTAATATTCAAATACGAATACCGAATCGAAGCAAAAATATTTGATTCGTTTACAGCCCTAGACCAGAGGGGACAAGGACGGGATTTGAGAGGAATAGAGGGGTAAAAAGGGTTAGTGGGCCTGAGAAGAGACGGTTTAATGAGGCAGACGGGTCGGAAATGGATAGAGCGAGAGAGATAAAAGGACGCCATGACAAGAAATAGGAAGATGCTTTGGCAGCAGTAGCCAAATAGTTGAAATCGAAAAACAATTATAGCCGTCAACTAAAACAAAATACAAATATATTCATTTTGTCTTTATACGGCGCTGGGCCGATGGGGGGAGTCCATCGGCCTTGAGGAAAAAAGCCGAACCCTCCCCATCGGCCGAGCCACTTAACCTGATTTGATGAAATTATCGGCTCTAAGGGCCGATAGGTGGCCGAATGGGTGGTGTTCGTCGGCCCTAACCGCCATCGGCCGAGAGAAAAAAGGCCGAAGGCCGAACATCCCATAGGCCGACCCAGTATAATCGACCAAAAAAAAACGGTTGTGATGGCCGAAGGAGGGCCGAAGGTGGGTATCCATCGGCCCTCCATCGGTCCTAATCCCTTCCTTCGAGACGGGATTCGACACGGGATTGGACAAGACACTGGAAGGCTTTTCCTGCAAACGTGCAGTAAGGGCCGATGGAGGGGCGATCTAAGGCATGTGGGAGGTGCAGTTTCAAATCAGCTTTATCTGCTGAAATGACTAGTCGGATATGACATGCACATGCATGTTAATGAGGGCCGATGGGGGGGCGATGGGGGGCAGATGGTGAAATGGCTACTAGACTTCGATTTTCACGTGGGGGGGCGATGGGGGGCAGATGGTGAAATGGCTACTAGACTTCGATTTTCACGTGAAAATTTACAGAAATTTTTCTTATAAGACGTATAATGGTCGATTTGGCTGAATCACCGAAAAATTTCCTCATTTCCCTTCCACTCTTCTAAATTCTTTAAATAAATTTGATAGAAATGGCCGATTTTCGATCAATTATTGTGAAATTGAACAACTAATTCGATGCAGAGTCGAATTATGTCGGTGGCCATGAGTTCATGGTTTACATTCCTTCAAACAATATTTCTCTCGAATATCTTCGACAAAACATTGCTCGGTGGCTCACTGCTTATTCCCTTCCGTTCAACTACTTCATTTACTATACTGCTGCTTCCCGACGAACCGACAAGATGATGAAGGCCATTCTGGGCCATGATACTAATCTTATGCGGCTGTGCTCTATCGACGTAGAGCCGGTTGTGTTTGTTGTGTATCCTGAAGTGCAAAATCCTCAATTTGGTGTTCCGAACCCGAATCAATTTCCCGAAGATAATTCTAATTTTGGGGGTCCTAATTGGTTTACGGGGCAAGGAAGTAGAAGTAATGATGGCGGACGGGCTCCCCAAAGGAATGTTGTTGTGGAGACAAATTCAGATGGTGAGGCGGATTTGGATTCATCATCTGATGATGATGAGGATGAAGATATTCCTTCTGCATTGATTAATTGTTCGTTACAAGATTTTGCTGCATGGATTCGGAGGGAGGGTGGCGTAAGTCAACTTATTTCTTTACTAGTTCCAGTGAATCGTTCTCGAACAAATGACGAGACTGTATACGACAACACAGAAGCAGCAAGCAACTGGCTACTTCCTATTGTTCCCCTTGATGTATTCGATTCAGTAGCGACGCAGAACTTGATTACTGTTGTAGACGGAAGTCTACAAGCAGGATTGATGTTTAGCTCGAAAGACGAACTTTATGCTGCTGTCGATTGTTCGGCATCTTAATTCCAGCTGGGCCACTGTTGGGTTATGAGTCAGTAGAAGATACTTAGCAATTTATTGGGTAAAACAATATTGGGGGAAATCATAGTGTTTCATGCTATGGAATTGAGGATGCCAAAACCCAGCTGGTATCAGTAGTGTAGTGTTGATAGGACTAGATGATGTAATAGGCTAGACTGATTTTATTTTCATTATCGTTTGTGTCTAAGTCCTGTACGGGGTAAAATGTTGGATTGATCTTCAATAGGAAGCTTACTTTCCAGAACCCCACGTCAATCAGTGTAAGAGCTTGTGTTCTTAAGTCATCAGTTGATCTTCGCTCGGTAGAAGACATCTCATCGGCTGACCGACATCAGTAGAAGAACCCTCTATACAAAGCTCAGTACCTTCGGAGTCATCAGGTGATCATTACTCAGTAGAATACTCACTATCAGCCAACTCAGACGAAGAAGACAGAGACTGTGTCAAGTCTACTGTATCCGACAGGAAACGACCCAGCTTTTAACATCATTCGAAAGTCAGCAGAAGATCATACGAGGATGAGTGAGAGTCAACTCCGATAAAGACTAATGTCTGACATATCTCACCTACAACAAACCTCGACCAATGAGAAGTCGTCAACGCACTACCTGCTCTAACCAACTAAAGCTGCTCTCATACATAGTAATCAACAACTCTGCTGCAACAATTCGAACATATGGCCGTTTTCCTTGGAAGCTTGTGACACGTGGCATTGTCCTCTCCAACGGGTAAATGCCTGGGTCACGACTATAAATAGAGAAGCAAATCCGAGCTCCACGCACGGGATATCAAGGGACAAAAACGCTCAAGCATTCGAAACAACTCTAGCGCATTCAAAGATAAACCAGCGAAGAACTTGCTTAGCAGAAAATCTTTAGTTCTTCTCTCTAGAGTTTCTTTCTTTAAGATCCCTCTTCTCTATCTAAGCTCAACGTTTATATCTATAGCTTAGAATCTCGAAGGAGTTCACTTTTAGTGACTGTTCTTATTGTAAGAACTCCTTCCTAGTTGGAGAAAATCCCCTCCCCTTCAAACTTAGGTTTGATTTGTAAAGTCGCTAAGGACTATAACTTAGAAGGGTCTGTCCAGTGCACAGATACCTTGCTGAGGCTTGCTTAGATTAATCAACAAGACCTCCTGTTCAGCAGGACCGTGGACGTAGGATCTTGCGTATCCGAACCACGTTAAAAATTGCTTGTGTTGTTTACTGTTTATTGCATTGCATACAAACTCATATCTTGCATAAAACGTATTCGAAAAGGTGCACTAGCCAAAATCTCTTAACTTGTGAAAATCACGTTTTCAACTGAGAAGCATCTCCGGGCCCTACACACTTATCCGCACTAAGTCTTCGACTGAGAATCAAGCACTGACAAAAGTCAGTAGGAGAGACTCAGTAGTTGGCACACTCTGACCCGTGATCATAAGGTTACTATTTGACACTGTTCATCAGTAGCAACCTACAACTCAGCTATCCTTCGCGTTTGAGAAAAAGAAACAGTACTCAGGTGTATTCACCCCCCCTCTACACCTGACTCTCGTCTCCGGACCAACAATTGGTATCAAAGCGACGGTGTTCTTCTGATCATCGGTTCTGAAACTACGGGACTTCTCGAACGGATCCTGAAAATGTTTTTCACTGCACAAGCATCTCTTCATACATCCCTATACTCTTACTCATAATGTCTGATATGTCAGGTATTCGGATGGTACCGATGTTCTCCGTAGAGAACTATACGGTATGGCGTGTAAGAATGGAGGCGCACCTTACATCGCTGCATGACAGCATGATGGACGTCCTTGAGACAGGACCCATCATTCCCATGATCGACAACATACAATTTGCAGCTGTGGGAGGTGTAGGAGCACAGACTGGTGCCAAAGTCGCAAAAGACAAATCTGCCTTCACACCAGAAGAGAAAAAGCTGCACAACCTCGACCGAGTTGCGCGAAATGTAATCCTAACTACGCTCAGTGATTCACATCTCGGGAGGGTGCAAGACTGCAAGACGGCAAATGAACTTTGGGATGCCCTGGTTGTAATGAGCCAAGGAACCTCGCTGATCAAAGAAAATAAGCTCGAGCTAGAGCTACAAAAGTTCGATACATTTGCCATAGAGCCCAAAGAGACCATTGACGAGCTCAGCGTCAGATTTACCAACCAAATCAATATGATCAACGGGCTGGGGAGGACGTTCACCAACAAAGAGATGAACACGAAGATCTTGAGAGCGCTACCTCGACTGAAGTGGCTTCCTTTTGCTACTTATTTACGTCGCTCGGATCTTAATGCTCTAACTCCTGATGTTATATTTTCCGAATTAAAGACGGAGGAATTTGAGCACAGCCTACCCCAACGATGTTCCAGCGCTCCAGCTGACATACAGATAGATCATGCTTTCAAAGCAACAGTCAGCAAAACTGGAGCCAAACCCATTTCTTCCAGCAAGGCAGTAGCCACGACAGATGCTAAGTCCTCTGAGACATCTGCTACTGACCAGCTTGCACTCATGGCTCTCAAATATCAAAGAGAAAAGGAAAGAGTCAGGAAGCTGAAGAAATACCACATAGATTCTCCCTCAGGTAAGAAAGAATATCGAAAAGGGGAAGAATCTAAACCTTCTACTGATTGCAGGAACTCAGAACCTGCTGTTAGTCTATCCAATGACTCAGCTGGAAAAGGCAGCAGATCCTCTGTGTGCTATAACTGCAAGAAGGAGGGACACTATCAGTGCGACTGTCGCGAACTCTCAGCTGCTCAAAGAGTAGAACGGCAGGCCAGACATGATAAATTTGCCCGAAAGAGGCAGGCCTACATCGCCGGAGAGATATCCGATGACTCAATCGAGGAAGATACATTCATGTATTCTTCTGAAGACGAAGCTGCATTTGTCGCCTTTGAGGTCGGAGAAACAGATCCTGAATCAATAGCTGAATACTGTCTGATGGGCGGAGAAGAGGCTGAGGTAAACTCTAAACTTAATATAACCTCTTCTTCACACAGCACACACGACACGTGCTCGGTCACAGATGAACCTCTAGATGTGGTACAAGCATACGATGATCTACTAGAGGAGCGATTCGGTGAGCCAGAGAGTTCAGCAGAACCATTCAGGAACTGGAACAGGTAAAGGCTGAAAATCAGAGACTTTCTTCTGATTGTCAGGTCTCTACTGATTCGGAGAATCTAGTTGTGAGAATCAAGGAAGAGATTAAATCTCTTATGACTAAGTCTCAGCTTCAAGAAACTCAGATATCAGTTCTGACCAAGGACAATTCTGAGAAAGATACTAAGATAGCCCGACTCAGTCTGAAGCTCGCAGAAGTCGAAAAAGATTATGAATCACTTCGGAGAAGTGATGAGGTCTGGCGAGGACTGATGACTGAACAGTACCTAGGAGCTAAGGAGAAGTTGGAAAGTATGCTCAGAGCTCAAAGGCCAACGATCACGAAAGAAGGACTTGGCTATACTCATGAAGCTTCCACTTCAACATCGAAAAGCTCAGAAATGCTGGTTGATAGGTTCGTCAGAGGAAAAGTTCAGGTCACTGAATCAACACCTCAGACGAAGAACAAACAGAAGATGATTGCACCTCAGTCGAGCAACAAGAAGCAACTGACCAGAGGTTCTAGCCCCAGGACACCACGATCAAAGTCAGGGGAACCAAATAGGTCAGATGGGCAGAGCAGTACAGTGAACCGCTATATGAGCATACAACACAATATGGTTCATACTAATATGAGCCCAGGGTCAGGAGGAGCACACAACCTAGGAAGAAGAAAGCTCCTGAACCCAAAACTGCCAGAAAGTCAGTATCTCCAAGTTCTATGGAGAAGAAAGCTGACAAGGTTCAGAAGAAGAAGTCTCAGACTTCTAAGGCCCCGAGACAGATCTGGGTTCCGAAATCACCCATTAACACTTAAGGACTCAAACTGAACCAAAGGGTACCTAAAACTGTTTCTATTTTGCAGGTGCATAAGGGGCATCTGGTGGAGTGACAAATACCCATTTCAGACATCGGGGCATACCACCATCATTCATAAGGCGTACACACAGCCCGGCCAAATCTGGTATCGCCTCATATGCCCAGATCTACAATACGATTAAAGATCAGTACAAGTATAAAATATAAAAATTATAATAAATTAAATTATTAAATATAAATTCGTACCTGAAGAGCCCAAACTGGCCCATAAATATTATGTTTCGATTCGTACCATGTAGTGCAGGAGGGCATTGTATGTGTATGATCCCCATGGAAAATCGTTCCACGCGTCTACATCGTCAGCAAGAACCCACATCCACGTCTCGACCTTCTTCGTGTCGGCAGGTGCGAAGAAAAAACACATCAGTGCCAACACATTGGTCACCTTCAAATAATCGTCTTCGGAGAGGTTACCGAGCTTGTCATTTTTCCATAAATTAAGCAGGTCGCCTCCTGTTACTGGTTTCCCGTCTGTGAGTCTCATGTATACTCCAGACTCTACAGGGGCACGAGCTGCTGTCGTATCGAAAGTAGAAGCGCCGAAAAATAAGCCAGTTACGAGTGCATACTCATACTGCGAAAATCTAAGCTCCCGTCCGGATATGTGAAAACGAACCTCCCCGGGTGGTGCCTGCACCTCATAGCACATGAGCTGATGCAAAGCTAAGATCGAACTTTTGCCCTTCCTCCAACTCAGCAAATGGCCAAACTGACCGTCTCTAAATCGACGGACTAGGTCACTACCCCCCCGTCTGGCAAGAGTGTTTTTTAATAGTTCGGGTAGACTATCTCTCCAATATGTCGTGATTTTTGTGGTCTTTTGTCTAATCGGTAGTCGGATATAAGCGGGCTGCAAGATGTACAAAAAAATGAATTAATTAGTTAAGACGAATAAATAAGGGCCGAACGAGGGCCGATGGAAGGGCCGAAGAAGGGCCAATGGGAGGGCCGAATTCTCTAAGGCCAGCCGGGGCCGAAGACTCGAAGGCCAGCCGGGGCCGAAGGCTCCAAGGCCAGCCGGGACCCGGCGCCGAAGGCTCCAAGGCCAGCTGGGGCCAAATGCTCTACGGCCAACCGGGGCCGAAGGCTATAAGGCCAATCGGGGCCGACGGCCTATTCAACACAATTCGGCCGAGGCAGGGCCGATGGAGTGTCTTCTCCATCGGCCCTGCCTTCGGCCCTCCCATCGGCCCCAGTTTCATAAATTTCCAGCAAATTAACACTCGAATCCTCTCCAAATTCTCAACAATTCATCAAAAATTGGACATTTCAATATAAACCCAACCTAATTTCAACATAAATTTCGTCTATCAATGAAATTCAAGCACAATTCGTGGCATAAATCGACAATTCAAAAAACGGCACTTCTACATTTGAACATGAATTCGCATAGATCGACAATTTAATTCACTCAACGTGGTTTCTAACATGAATTTGCATAGTTTCTAACATGGAAGGACCAAGGAATCGGAATTACGAACCTCAATTTCGCCGGAAGACATGGCAGGAAAAGGGGATCGGCGGCGGTTTCGGCAGCGGCGTTTCGCGGCTGTTCTCGGCGAGTAAATGGGCGGCGAACGGCGGCGCTGAGCGGCGGAATAGGGTCGCCGGCGATTGGGTTGGAGAAAATTGGTGAATTTTCGGCGCAAAATGGTAGAAAATGAGAGTTATTTTCGGCCAACGGTTATTTTCATTCGGCCCTCAATAATTGCGACTCAGGGCCGATGGAAGGGCCGATGGGTATCTGCCCTCGTTTAATAAACGGTTTAATTCTTTTCGGCCCTTCGGTAAATTTCGGGCCGTTACATGTAACGGCTTCTAAAGAATCAGGGCCGATGGCTCGGCCGAAAGGGGGCCGATGTTCATCGGCCCTCATTTTATTTACGTTTTAAAAAAAATATTTTTAAAAATTATTAAAAAAATTTGTTAATTATTTACGTTTATTATTTTCCAAGGGCCGATGTCTCGGCTGAAGGGCGATAGGTCGGCATAAAGATGGCCGATCTCGATCGGCCCTCACTACATTCAAAATCGGCCACCATCGGCCCTCAAAAATGTCCATCGGCCCCACATCGGCCCTTCTGACAGCCTGCGCTCACAAGAAGACAAAATGGTTAAATTTGTGTTTTTATTTAGACAAAGGCCAATTTTTTTTTTTTTTTTTTGGGCTTTGGCCAACAGTGACTATTTCCACAAATAGGAAATGCCCACGTACGGCTACGATCCATCAACACCTCATTTTCGGTTTTGCAGAAATATTTCTTGCTGATCAAACAAAATAAACTTCGGCCCATAATTCACATTCTTGTTCACTGCACTTCATGCTCGAAAAATACTTGGATTATACACACATAAAACAAATCATATCACCACAACCACCAATCATCATAAGCCATTACCAACAAGTAGCTGTAAGTTCTTTCCGATATAATCCATTCTTACAATGTCCGTAAACTGTTAATATACATATATAATGGGGAGAACATAGGAATAAAGATTCAATTTTTATCCATCACAACTTGAAATCCCCCAATTCCTCTCTGTAATTTTGACATCAGCCACCGATCACGGATTTACTACCTGATCAAGGCAAAAACAAGAATTAAATCAAGTTGTTAATAATATTATGTTAAAAAAGGTACTAGTTTGGGAAGAATGTGTGTACTTGGCTTGCTCCATGATCTCCTTAGTTCTTGTATTTCATGGTTTCTTTCTCGAAGCCGATTGTAGGGAACTGCTTTGCATACTCCTCCACGTCGTGGCGGAGTTTTGCAGCCTCTGATTGGAAAGAGGGAGTGGAAAGTGTGGCCACAAAGTCCTTCAACTTTGTCCCTGCAGTGGGAAGCAAGCATGCAATGAAGTTGAGTACAGATATTTAGAGGCATAGTAATAGGATGAGGTAGAAGTAGAACCGAACCTTTTGTTTCAGCCTTAATCTTGACAGCCAATTTCACAGCAGCATCAAAGAAGTGAGCAACTTTGGCGAAATCCTCCTCTAAGAATCCTCTAGAAGTCAGAGCAGGTGTACCTAAACACAACAAGAGTTATGAAACATGGTCAAGATTGATTGAGAGGGAGAAGAAGCTTACCCATCCTGATGCCACCAGGAACCATGGCAGATACATCTCCAGGAACAGTGTTCTTGTTTGCTGCAATGTGGACAGCTTCTAGAACCTTCTCCACCCTTGAACCGTCGATTCCCTGAAAAGGGAAAGCCGGAAATTAGTATAATGTTACATCTAGTGGTGTACCATAAAGATACTGTGAGGTTTTAGTATCCTTTACCTTGCTTTTCAAGTTGACAAGAACCAAGTGGTTATCTGTTCCTCCAGAAACAAGTTCATATCCACTCTCAACAAGAGTCTGCAACAATAGATATAGTTCAGTACCCAAAAAATGTTTTAACAATTTAACATGATTTTCTCAAGGATTTACAATCAGACCTGAGCAAACTTTGCACAGTTGCTCAGGACTTGTTCCTGGTAAGCTCTGTATTCTGGAGTTGTTGCCTGCATTAATGTAATAAACATGATTGAGTTAAACAAGGTTATGCATTCAATCAATAACTATAATTGATGCAGAATGCATATGGTATTAAGAGGGCAAAACCTGTTTCAATGCAACAGCCAAGCCAGTGATCGTGTGGTTGTGTGGGCCGCCTTGAAGTCCAGGAAAAACAGCTTGATTAATCTTATCTTCATAGTCATACAATACCTTCAAGAAACAAGAGTTAACATGCATTCTTATCTGAACCAACTCTAAACATAAAAAACTGAAAACAAAACCTCTTTTCCTTGTTTGTTGATCTCTTTAACGCCCTTCCTGAAGAAAATCATGGCACCACGAGGCCCACGGAGCGATTTGTGGGTAGTGGTTGTCACCACATCAGCATAATCAAATGGCGATGGGACGACTCCAGCTGCAACTAGTCCACTGATATGTGCCATGTCGGCCAGCAGAACTGCTTTCTGCTTGTCGCATACCTGCCAAAGAAACAAGCTCACGATTCTGTATTAAGATAATAGAAATGTCACTGGGTATCTCGCAGAATTTACCTTCCTGATGCGATCATATTCATAGAGACGCGCATAAGCACTAGCACCGGCAACAATTAGTTTTGGCCTGAAGAGAACAGCACTCTTTTCCAACTGCAGAAATAAGTTAATTCAGTGAACTGTGACAAGCTAAGATGTTGCTACACATGGCTTCAATATAATCAGACTCCATATATTTGTAAAAGAAGATTCTTATTAAGGAAATGAATATACCTGATCATAATCAATGTAGCCTGTGCTTTCATCCAATCTGTATGGCATAGTCTCAAAGAATATAGAGACTGCAGATATCTTCTTAGTATCAGTCTGTAGAAACAGAATGCAAGAAAAAAAATATATATCAGTCACAATAACCAGAAATTTGTCATGGCTTCCTTTCACTACTGTTTGATGATATCAGGTCTGTTTTGTAATGGTCTATAGAAATACTTGAAACATACTGAAGAACAGTTTATGAGTAGGAAACACGATGATATCAGAAACCAGGAAGTACCTGATAACCATGAGAGAGATGACCTCCATGAGGAAGATCAAGTGCCATAATTCTATCATGTGGTTTGAGTAGAGCCGTGTAAACATGAAAGTTTGCTGGAGATCCAGATAGAGGCTGCACATTTACTGCATTTAAAACAGAAGATGATAACGACGAGTAGGTTATTAACATCAAAGGTCACATATTGTGACATGTTCCAATGCCAATACCTCCCCATTTTGCAGGGTCCAGACGGAATGCTTCCAGCGCACGCTTCTGGCATAGTGTTTCAGCCATGTCAATGTACCTGAGATTCAATAACAGTTGCTCAGAAGGACAAATAAGCCAAGGGGGAACGATATAAATAATCTGATACTAACAAACATAAGCAGAAAACAGACTTTGTGATTAAATGATAAACACCAATGGATTAGAAATGTAAAGTTGTTTTACTCACTCATTTCCTCCGTAGTATCTTGCACCCGGATATCCTTCACTGTACTTGTTAGTCATAACCGAACCAACTGCTTGCATAACAGACACAGAGGTGAAATTTTCGGAGGGGATGAGCTCAAGTCCCTGCAACATATATCCAATGGTGAAATTTAAGATTACTCCTGTAGAAATGCTCAAGGAAGAGAAAATCAAACAGAAGTGACCTTCCATTGTCTAGTCTTTTCGTGCTCGATAATATCTGCAATCTCAGGATCAACCACCTCCAACGGAGCATTCAACTGCTTAGGCCACTGCAGATTTCCCCTTTCTCGAAATTAGTATTCATCAAAACAGAGTTGTTATATGAGGACAAACGTCAAACAGGTTGCAGGCATACCGTGACGCCATTCTTTTCCTTCTCGTAGACTGCCTCATTAGGCAAAGATGACTGCACAACACAATTTCCTCATCATATATGGGATTAGAAGAAGGTGAAATGAAATCGGGATAAAAAGATAAAACCATATAATAGATGGAGCCGCCGCGCTTAAGCGGTTTGGTGAGGGAGGAGGAAAGCCTCCTGACAGCCATTGCCAACACCATCTTTCTCTCACTAGGGCTAAGCAGAAGACATGCGCTGAGGGAGAGGAGTTGAGTAAGTGAGTGTTTGTTGTTGTGCGAGAATCGGGTGAGGTTTTGGGTGGTGGAAGAAATTCCAACAATATTTCTGGTTCTTGTTCGTCGCCTTACACGCTCATTTCATTTTAGCGCTTTAATCATTTATCCACTTACGCACTACTAACTGCCAATATTTCATTTAAAATAGGCAAATTGGCAAAAATAGTCCTCAAACTTCGCGTTTTTACGAATTTTATCCTTAAACATTTTTTTTTTATTTTTTTGATCCTCAACTCCTTGTTTTTGCGATTTTAGTCCTACAGTTAGATTTTCCGTCCATTTTAAAGGTAATTCAATTTTAATTTAAAAAAATAAAAAATTAAAAGGGCAAAATCGGATTTTTTTTATATGGACTAAAATTGCAAATCAAGAATTATTTGGGACCTATTTAGCAAAATTAAATAGTTTAAGGAATGATTTCACAAATTTTAGACAAATAAGCTAATTGCTTCATATCGACTAGATTTTTCATTAAATTTGTCAATTTGTAATTGATAGTACCAATGTGTATACTTTTATTTGTCGTTTGTACTATTTCTATACTGTTTTTTTTGGTCCGGGAAGCTCGAAATTCGAGATGGAGAAGAAACCCCAAATTGGATGAAAACCCTAGTTTTCTAGGGTTTAGCCGCATCTTGCGGCGACGATTCCTGGCGTCCGGTGTCCGATCGACGATCAGCTTAAACCGTTGGATTCCTCGTCTCACGAGCTTCGTGTTGATAGGTCGTAAGGGTCATTCGATCCCAGATGAAGTTTGTTACTCATCATGAATTCTTTCCGGCGAATCGTTTGAAATTCAGAAAATTGATGAACTAATCTCAGTCGGAATCCATTACACGATGGTCGTAAGTGTTCCAATTACGTTTTCCCTCTTTCAATAGATCGAATCACAGCTCAAAAAGAGAGAATTTGGGCGGCGGAGATGGCGGCAACGGGCAGCGCTTGTTCTTCGCGTCTGCAAGAACGTCAACCGCCATTCTTCACTGCAGACGTCTGGGCGACGTCGAGATTGCCGAGAGGAGGTAGAGAACGGCCGGAGCGAAGGCGGAGAGCACGCGGCGGTTGCGGCGACTGCTTGTTCAGTTGCACGCAGATGCTCCGCCGTATCGCACTCGCGGCGGCTCTCCCGGCGGCGGTGTGGGTCGGGGCCGGTGCGGCGCGCGGCGTTAGCAAATTTATTTTAAAATCTCCTCGATAAGAATCAATTAGTTTATTTGTGTAAAATTTGTGAAATCAGTCCTTAAACTATTTAATTTTGCTAAATAGGTCCCAAATAATTCTTCATTTGCAATTTTGGTCCATATAAATAAAAATTCTGATTTTGCCCTTTTAATTTTTTGTTTTTTAAAATTAAAATTAAATTACCGTTAAAATGGACGAGAAATCTAACGGTAGGACTAAAATCGCAAAAACAAAGAGTTGAGGGTCAAAAAAAAAAAAAAAAAAAAAAGTTTGAGGACAAAATTCGCAAAAACGTGAAGTTTGAGAACTATTTTTGCCAATTTGCCTTTAAAATATTAATTCGACCGTTAGATTAAATTTCTCAAAAGTTGCTTGTTTTCTTTGGAATATTAAGGTAGTGTTTGGAAGAGCTTTTATAAATAGCTTTTAGGAGCTTATGCTTAAAGTTGCTTAAAGTTGTTGTTAAACAAAAGTTGTTAGTGTTTGCAATATTAGAAAAAAAACAGTTTAATTTTAGAAAAAACAGTTTTGCAAACACTCTTATAAGCTGATTTTCAGTTTTTTTTGGCTTCTGCTTTTAAAAAGCACCCCCAGACCAACTTATGTGCTTCTGCTTATTCTGACTTATTTTAAGCTTCAAAAAAGCAGAATCTTCCATTCCAAACATTAAAAAAAGTGCTTATGCGATGAAAAAGCCCAGAAGCAGCTTATTTAAGCTATTCCAAATATTACCTAAGAATTTTTTCAGCACCTGCTATTTTTTGTGCATATAGAATATACTCCACACAGTGGATCAGTGAGATTTTAATATTTGAGTTCAGTCTAAATAACTTAATCGATATGTCATTACATAAGGATGTATGCAACAATTCTTAGTAAGGGAAACCTAATCTGCAGCAAAAAAAAATCCATCATTCCACAAATCCTAATTGATCATAATTCACTCCTATAGGAAATTGGTTTTAAATTTTTCCTCCTCTATCTCCATTAAGATAGATTGAAAGAAAACTACCACGAGGCTCGTGTTAGATTTCAAATTTGAACCTAGAAAATATTTTATGAAATGGAAAATTCGATATGCCAAATTTTATATTCGTTTCTTTTTTGTTTTATAAACACTAGGCATAGATATTGGTTTATAGGGCATGGATAGGACATTTCAAGTATTATTTTTTGTTCAATGATATTTTAAGGCGTTTCATCTATATAAAATTTTAAAAATACTGGATTTTTAAAAAAGTTATTTGAGATATTTTTCATAATAATATTTATAATATAGTTAAATCATTAAAATAATAATGTTTTTTGAGTAAGGGGGTGCTTGGTAATATTAGGAATCTACATATAAGTCTCACATAAGTAGGGGCAACAAAAATATTTTGGAAACCTAAAACCAGATGTAATGATATATTTTTAATTATATAAAAGCCATAATAGTGGAAATACGTTGTTTTTGAGCTTTTTCACTACATAATATTATTAATATTTGGAATGTAGGCTTTTGCTTTTTTGGAGCTTAAAATAAATTAGAATAAGAAGAAGTCCATATAAGCTGCTCAGGGATACTTTTTAAAAGCAGAACACAAAAGAAACTGAAAAGTAATTTATGAGAGTGTTTGTAATACTGTTGTTTTTTTAATTTAAGCTATTTTTTCTAATATTGCAAGCAATAACAATTTTTGCTTAAAAAAAATTTAAACAACTTTAAGCATAAGTAGCTAAAAACTGCCTATAATAAACTATTCCAAACACTATCTAATAAATAATTTTGGCCTTGTGGAAAAGCACATGCAAATATAGAAATGTCTTGAGTTTAAGTACGAAATTATGCTCTGGTACTTTGTTGATTTTTTAAAATTTTTTTTGGCAAATTGACAAATTTAGTCCTCAATGTTTGCCACTTTGGATGAATTGGTCCATAATTTTTTTTTTAGTTTATTGATCCCCAATGTTTGCTAATTTGGATAAATTGGTCCTTTTGTCAAATTTTAAGTTAATTAAGTGTTAATCATAGGGGTATTTATGGAATAAAAGTTTCAGGGATCAATTCATCCAATTTTTAAATAAAACTTTAATTTTTTTTAAATTATGATTTTTTTTCGGAAAAAAATAATTTTTTTAATAATTTTTTATTTTAAAAATTACTTTTTTTCAACTAATTTTTTTTTCTTTTTTTTTACAAATAATTTTTTTGGTAAACGAAAAAAATTAATTAATAATAATTTTAGGGACCAATTCATCTAAATAATTTTTGAATTAACTTTTTTTCAATTTTTTTTATTTAAATAAAAATTAAGTAAATTTAGATTAACTAATAATTTTGTATTTCACGATGAAGGAGGGGAGCGGGTCAACACAACGGTTGGAGAATGTGTTATGTTCTTCGAGGAGAGGAGCAGCTGGACGACCCGCTCCTAGTCGTCCAGTTATGGCCTCCCACCTCCTAGTCGTCCAGCTGCTCTTCTCCTCGAAGAACATAAGACATTCCCCAACCGTTGTGTTGACCGTGAAATGCAAAATTATTAGTTAATCTAAGAACATAAGACGCTCTTCTCCTCGAAGAGCATAAGACGCTCCCTCCTTCACCGTGAAATGCAAAATTATTAGTTAATCTAAATTTACTTAATTTTTATTTAAATAAAAAAATTTGAAAAAAAGTTAATTCAAAAAATTATTTAGATGAATTGGTCCCTAAAATTATTATTAATTAATTTTTTTCGTTTACCAAAAAAATTATTTGAAAAAAAAAGAAAAAAAATTAGTTGAAAAAAAGTAATTTTTAAAATAAAAAATTATTTGAAAAATTAATTTTTTTCCGAAAAAAAATCATAATTTAAAAAAAAATTAAAAAAAATTAAAGTTTTATTTAAAAATTGGATGAATTGGTCCCTGAAACTTTTATTCCATAAATACCTCTATGATTAAAACTTAATTAACTTAAAATTTGACAGAAGGACCAATTTATCCAAATTAGCAAACATTGGGGACCAATAAACTAAAAAAAAAAAAAAGATTAGGGACCAATTCATCCAAAGTGGCAAACATTGGGGACCAAATTTGCCAATTTGCCAATTTTTTTTAACACCGGTTTTTTTTGGTGTCCCTTCTCTTATTAGGGCTTAAATAAAGGGTCTTCAAGGGCATTGCTCTTGGTTGGAGGGCCTAAGGCGATCATTGCACCTGGGAGCACATAAGGTGTTTGAGTTAAAATCCATTGGAACCAAATTTAAAAGTTAGTTTATCTTTCACCTGGTAACATGATGGATTCTGTTAAACTCATTTCTAATTCTCATTTCAGATTCTGAATAAATTAATCTCGAGCCCAGTAACCCGATTTCAGGTTGCCAAATATTACCTAAATCTGAAAAGATTAGGCATAATTTAATCATTTTAGCTATATTGTGAATCTTTTATATTTATTATTGGAAGTTATAAATTTTGAATTCTACCACAAAATACTAGTATCATTACACAATTTGGTAATCGAAATTACTAATTCATTATTTGAATGATTAATTATCTATGAAATTTAATAAAAATAATCAACATGACTTGGAAACATTGATGTTTTTCACATTTATCTCCGAATTGATAGCCGGTACATGTTCGGTTTCTAAATCGATAAAATATCCGGTATTAATTTTATTTTATCCAACGTAAAAGAAGGCAAACAACAAGGGGGGGAAGATAAATGTATTCCAACTTTTTTAGAAGATAGGAAGCATATTTATCAAAATTGGATTTGGCCAGTGCCCAATTCCACAACTTTTTTTACATTCCAAGGATTTTGGTTCGTTTCTGTGTGGTGCCAATTTCTTTTTGGCCACCCACTTACTTACAAGTTACAACCCTATAATTACAAAAGACAAAATCAAAAAGATTCTTCCTCAATTTCTCAAACTGTGGTGATTTGCATAAATTCAATTTTTTGCCTTTTTTTAGCTATAAAAAGGCTTTTATGAGTGATTACATAAGTTGCTTTTGTTTAAGTGGTTAGAAACGTTTGAAGTAGGTTAAGGTCATTTTACTAGTTTCTTTTTTCTTTTTAAATCAATAATTGTACGACTATGAAAACTCACAGCTATATATTCAAGGTGAACGGTGTATGTTGTTTTTGGTGATATAAATTGGAGATAATTAAAATTTGATTTTTTTACTTGAATAATATTTTTATTGTTTCACTTTCGCTAAACACAACAAACAATTCCAAAACTTGTTAGTATTTACTTTTATTCTTTATAATGGGTTACTTTAGCCTTTTTTCTTCATTTGTGACGAGGGGACACGTGATTTTAAAAGCTTTTCTATTACTTACAAAAAAATAGTTCGTTACTTTTAAATCATCGATTCAATCACCAAAACAAGCCTTTTCACTTATTTTTTCGATAGTAATATATATATTATTTTTAAATGAAGGGAGAAAATTTCTAATTGTTTATTCGAAATACGGAATGAGTTTTATAATGTTGAATACAAAAGCTGCTATTACAATCAAACCGGTAAGTCGGAAAAATAAAAACAAAACAGAAATAGAAACTTCGTCGAGTCGAGGAAAGACCTCTTTCCGCAAGACGAAATATGTCCCGGTAGTGCTCTCAATTTCTGGCATATCATCTCCAAAGATAAAACGACGAACGTCTCGAAGTATGCAGCACCGCAGAACTACGAGCTCCGGAGAACTGGACAAAGGCGAGGACAGGAGCTGCTGGACAACTAGAGCTAAGATGTAGAGAGTAGAGAATGCTTGATGTTTTGGTGTGTTGAAATGTCATGAAAACTAGCCTATTTATAGGTTGTTCCACCCAGGTGAATAATGCTGGAAATAAAGACTATCAATTATGGCGGGTAGTGGGGAAGAAAAGTAGAGAAAGTGGAAAGTTGGAGATCTCTACAGTCTCATTCCAGAGACTTCAAAAAAATAGACTTAGTTGTGATAGGAGCATTAGACCGCGAGCTGGACTAGTCCACAAATACGAGCTGCATCAGTCTATAAGTAGCCCACCAAGCCTAATGTCAAAGCCCAACTGCCAAGGCCCAACGGACAAGCACACGGACCATCCAAATGACCAATTGCAAAGATCTAACTCCAAGGACAAGGAACGCAGGCGCGCCGCATGTGAGGCCGTCGGCGAAAAAGCTCGTGCACATGATCATGTGTGACTCAAGCCCACCACGCGTCACTTTGTTATCTCCTACAAAATAGTGGAATTAAATACCACAAAAAATATTACACATTAATCAATGTGGGACATTGCTTAATGTAATAAATCTCCAAAACCCGAATAAGGTAAGTTTCTCCACTTTAGGTAACGTATTAGTTTTGTCCTCCAAAACTTTGAGCCACTATTTCTCACTCACTGAAAATCGGAATCGAGAAATTAAGCACACTACAATTATCTACTCGAAACGTAGATTGATGCTATATATCTTAATTCGCAAATCGAATATATATCGAAACTCGAAACGGCGATCAAACGGGCTGAATTTTGCCCATGTCAAAATAGCATTAAATGCTAACATAATTTCCATAATATCATAATTATATATATATTACATATACATATACACGATTTTCCAACATGTAATATATAATAAGTACGCATATACTAGGTTACTAGCTACAAAATGTTTTGGTAACTAATTGGTTGGTTTGTAAATGATTCATCACTGTTAACCAATTAGGACGGATTTTAAAGTGAGAGAATAAGAATCTCTAACCAATTAATTGAATCATCAAGTTAATTATGGAGGTTAGCGGTTAATTGATACATTAAAATAATTTAATTTTAAGAAACTATAATTCAGAAAGTAATTATATTTATTCGAAACCAAACGTACATTTATCGAAAATAACAAACAAAAAAAAAGATGGAAAAATGTTATCTTGTCATAGGATGCCATTCTTCCCAACTATATATATAAAGCGGAGCTCCACCACCACCCACCACCAACAGCTCATAAATATTCTCTCTAATCTCCATCCGACAACAAAGATGAGCGACATCATTCACCGCCGTTCTTCGTACCTCACCGGCTGCATGTCTCCGTCGTGCGTCCCGGTGCACGAGGACTACTCCCGCATTCAAGTCGCCGACCACGACAAGAGCCAGCGCAGCCGGCGGCTGCGCAGGATCATCCGCAAGATTCTGAGCGAAAGCAAGAGCCTATACAGCCCGGCGAAGCCACTCACTTTCCAGTACGACGCCGTTAGTTACTCCCAGAATTTCGACGACGGCTGCCGTAGAGATGATGAATTACAGTACGCCTCGAGATTTTAGCCCCGCGGCTGCAGCAAATTGTACATACTTAAAAGTATTAATCTATTGCAAATCTTGCTCCTTTTTTTGATCCACGGGATTTTGGATCCTTGAGCTTGTGAGCAAAGCAGATCCAGGATTTATCGTTAGAGGGCGAAATTTATGGGGATGAGTTTTATTTGTTCGGGGGTTTGGGGGCGGAGCCCTCGAGAAATTTTTTTGGGGTTTTTTGGTCTAAATATACTTACTAATTAAGGCTTATTTAGAGATATTATATTTTCTTTTACGAATAGCCGTTATATGTTGTTTGTAATTTATTCGAAATATATAGTACAAAATCGTATTTTGATGACGCCTAGATTTAGTTGGAGAATATTACGAAGAATAACAATCTCTAACTTATGATATTAATCAAGTATTTGAAAGATATAATTTTTCATGCTTCAAATGTTGCTAATTTTACTTAAAGGACAATCAAGTATAAAAAAATGAAAACACAAACATAACATATAATGCATAAAGTTATATATGTTATATTATATATGTAACTCTATCAAAATAGATATTCAAAACTTCAAATTCTAGACATTAACTAAAATTAAAATTAGTGACATGTAATATACATTTTTTAATATTTTTGACTAAATTAGTGGTCACATTCACACTAATTCTTAATTTTTATGTTGACAAATTCAAAAATTTGGGTGGGGTGAGGTGTGTGTGTGTGTGGGGGGGGAATCCAATAATTTAAATGAGACAAATTAAATGTATAAATTACTAAAAATCTAATACAATTTGTAGTATTACATGAAAGTTCGGGGGCGGTCGCACCCTCCCGCCCCTTTGAATCCGCCTCTGTTGTGAGATAATGGAGTATACGCGGTCCCATTAGAAACTTCTTGAACAAATTTTCTTCTCTCTCATCACATCCTAATCCTAATTGGTAAATTTGCTGGAGAAATACGAAATAAAATAATACTAGTAATTGAAATTTGTAAGACAAATTTGGACAATTTTTTTTTTCGGAATAAATTAGTGTATAACGGATCGCATATACACGTGCCTCAATTTATTGTTTTAAAAATGTGGTAAGTGAGACTGCACATGTTGTGATGAAGGATCATGCACTTGTCTGGTCGTTATTATGTCTTGTAGCACTGGTCCTCACAGACATCTCTGTCGTTCAGTGAATTTTCAGAAAAGGCCCTTTTATTATTCAATATTTTCATATCGATCACGTTAATTAAATATTTAAATTAATTCGTTATTCAATAATTCACCCTTATCAATTCATGGTTTAGCTAGCTAAAACTAACTGATTGACCTATGACATCATTATTCATCAATTAATTGACTTTTTTTGTTTCTGAATTGTAATCTTGATAATTAAGAGCCCAATTTCAAAAGATTGGAGCTCTCTGGAACCAAGGTACAACCATGCAATGTTATGATAATTTGAAGATCAGATACACATACCATTCCCAAAATTAATATTTTTGTATTAAAACAAAAAACAAAAAACAGTTGAACTCAGCAACTATATGATCAGTCCTTCACCGCTGCAGATTAGAGCCAAGGTGATTGTTAGTTGCTCGTGTGGGAGGGCGACTGTTATCTTCTGCTAGAATTAAATTATATATATAATTAATTTTCAGAAAATAAAAATCACATCTTATATTTTGATGAAAAAATCATTGGGCATATTTGTACCTCGATTCGGTAGAGCTTGGTAAAGTATGGATATGTTGAGGTTGAGGCTGGCTTAGTTGAAGCTGGACTGGTGCGTAGAGCTGCGGAATTGGGAGGAAGACAGTTCCGTTTTCTGGCCTTGCACCGTATGCCTGATCATCAGGGAGAATGGATTGATTAATGGGATTACTGGTTAATTAGTAGAGTGAAACGAAATAAATCATGGATCGAGTAAGCCCCCTCGGGACCGTAATACCTTTGTATACAATTCCATGTTTTGTTGTTCAATGAGTTTTACCTTCTTATAGAGCTCAATGTTTTCATGATGGATCTCATTTCCCTGCACAAACCCAATCACTTTCTCAATTTTAATCTTCTTTTATTTTGTTACCACAAATTATTTATATAATTTGGACTTAATTACCTTTCGATTTAGATCTTCAATCTCCTCAGTTAATATTTGTTCCTGCAGAGCCACACACAAGTTAATATGTGTGTGTGTGTGTGTGAGAGAGAGAGAGTTTGAAAGTTACATATAAGACCTTTTTCATACGCACACCTCGCAAACTTAATTCTAGTTGGTCTTCTAATGACTGTAGATCTTTGACACTCAACCCATAAAGTTGTTCTCCCATCAATTTCCTGCAGTCTTGTACAATCCAATTAGGAAATCCATCATTTTTGCATGTATTATATATTGTCTGAAATGTACTATTGAGGTACAAGCATTATAACTAGGAGGACATTACCGATGATTTTCTTGCAAATCCCCTAACTGTTGCCTTAACGAAGCTGCTTCCCTTTGCCAAAACTGGCAACAAAAATTGAAATTATGAACACGCATATATAACTAACACTTTCTTTCTTCTTTCATTCAAATAGTACTGAACCACATCTTTTCCCCCAAAAAATTGGAAGAAAAACTATTTAATTTAATTCAGACATTCCAAAAATGCTTCTCGAAGAAGACAAACGAAGCCATCTTTTAATGGAATTATTTGTGTTTCCCACAGGATTCCTGACCCTCATGATTCACAACTACACTATACTGAATTTCTTTCTACATAGCAGACACCATAGTATATTGTAAATACAATTTATGTTATATATATACATACACACATTGGCATTCTGCTAATTAACTACATATATCTCAGAGGGCAGAAAATCAGCTGGTTGAGAGAAGCCTGGGATAATAATTCCATTAAAAGACAGTTCGTTCCTCTTGCAACTAGCAGAAATTTTGGAACATCTCTCACCACATACATACATACACACTCAAATGTGTTCAAGTACTATTCTTATATAACTTTTGTGGATTCTCGCTAGTACACAATCAGCGGCGGATCCAAAATTTAGGATTGCGGACGGAGGTGGAATCTATGCACCAATTTTGGGGATACAAATCTTCAATTTAAGGAAGAGGACAATATTTGCAATTTAAGTGGGACGAATCATCAATTCTGGGATGCAATATCTTTTGAAATAGAAGAATCCCATATAAAATACTCATGTAAAATATTTCAAATCACTCTTCCTTTTCTTTCTATCATTAACCATTCAACCCTTGACATTCATATTCAATTCAATTATCTAAGTGTTGAATCCTAGATAGTTTTCTAATCGTACCAAATTAATGGACTAACCAAATTCCTTCACGAAACTTTATTTGGATGACAAGATCTATGTTGTAGAAATACAATAAATATGAAAGATGCAAATTTAGTGTGCCAGAATCTTACCTTGATCTCGGATCCAGGATTGAGTAGCTGATATTGATCCTGCTTTGCCTTAGTGTAATGGTCTATAACTGATTTCATGCTGACAAGGTTCAACAAAAATGGAACAAATCAGGAATTAATTAAATCTATTAGCTCTATAGTATGCATACATATATAATTCACATAAAATGCATCTTGCTTCAACGAGAAATCAAGAATCCTTCAAACACATTGAGATCAAGAATGAATGTTGGAGAATCTAGAAACAGATGATTGTATTCTTTATAACAAAAGCATATATATATATATATATATTCCCAACTATATTATGGGAGGAACTGTCCTTGGTGAGCAAGTGGATGCATAAAAATGTTCTGTCTAGATCTTCCTTTAATATAAATGATATCAAGATCATGTCACGTAGTGGAGAAATAATCAAGAAAAGGATGATTCACACACATTAGGACTAGGTATCTGATCATGTGTTGATTTCCACAAAAGTTAGATAAAATGGAATCCAGTTTCATGGGCATGACTACTTAAAGATCGAGAAAGTGGAGGTGTGTGAAGGATGATCGATGTTATATTATAACCACTAGTGCTCGATCATCACAACATGTGGGGTTGCTGATCAATAACATTATTGGAATTAAAGCCTCTATATTTTAAAGGATTAAGACTCAATCATTACAAGTAATTTAATGACTTACTAGATAACCTTAAAAAAGAATTCTAGCATTTGAAACATAGGATTATGTGGTGTATCTTCACAACCGGATCGATTTAACAATGATATACTTAGGAAAAAGAAACACTCAATTAATATTATATCTAGTTGCTAATATAATTCCTATTCAGCTAATGAATTTATAAATGGAATAGAGAAAAGAAACAACAAAGTAAAACAATTAATTAAGTATCATATACCTTAACTTTAGGATTCTCTAAATGTCATTTTCTTTGTAACTTATACATTGATATAGTTCAATCTTGAAGACGAACAACTACTAATATTCACATTGAGTACTTAAAAAAATTCCTATTTTGAATATGGAAATTATTGGTGAGCAAGTTCTGTTATTGCGGGGTATGTCGAAATGACGATTACAACGTTAGACGAGACAAGAGTTAGACTCTTTCTCCGCAAGAGGATAATGCTCCGCTACTCGGTGCAAGCGGTTTATAGCACTCGTCTCCAAGATACAACGGCTTCTCAATTACGAGTAGTTGCACAACTTCTCGTAATTCCGGCGAACTACTTGATATTTTGGGACTAAGGAGATACTAATGAATCTATATGAATGTAGTGAAATAAGAGGGATAAAGAAGAGATGGAAGAATGTATTTAGATGATTGTGTGTTTTTCTTTTTGGCATCAAGATGTCTAATTTATAGACTACCACACAACTCTTCGTAATTGACACAATTCTTCACAATAAGATGAATTATGAATGATTGCATTTGTTCAACTTCCAAGTACCTCTTGGCATGAACCAACATATCACTTCATAAATATATTTATGAATCAACACATTCGTTCATCATTTAATTTATGAAACAATATGTCCATTCCATGAAGTAACATGTCCATTCATCTAGGAGCCAACGCGTCTTTTAATTCGTCCCATAAATCTCATGAACTAATACATCCTTTAAATTAATTATACATTAATTAATTTAATAATCTAATTTCCATTTAAATTCTAACAAGTTCCCTACAATCTCTTCTAGGATGGATCAATTATTTTACTGCTACAATTCGAGTCTCCCATTCCTGAAAAATATTTGCTTCAAGTGTTCCGTAGACTGCTATTAGCTCTCTCTCTCTCTCTCTCTCTCTCTCTCTCTCTAATAAACATAATATTACATAAACATGTGAAACTTGATTAGTTCATGCTTATTTAGTTCATGCTCAGAACTTTAAGTCATTAACAGCTATAGGGAAATTGGACTCCTTACATCCTTTTCGTGTTCTATTTTCGTGTGGGGAATATATAGGATCACACTTCACAGTTCCTACAGGTATAATCATCCAATTATATTTTCGTGGTCTAGCCTTCTGTCCTGGGAATGATCACCTAAATAAATTAAAAGACATGACAAAATGTGGTATGTATGTTAGTGCAGATATTCTATATCTTTTGTCTTTCTTGAAACAAGGATAGATTCTGAACTTGGGGGAATATATACAGGACTGTTCAGCCATCTTTAACAAACTCGAATCTAATATTTCATTTCATCGTACTATGGTTGAGACACTACTTGCCAAAAGACGACGAACAAGTACTGATTTTCTAATGCTTCCCTAGTAGCATATCTATTTTATTAATTTCTTCATCGGAACCTTCTCTTCTATGTAAGTTTTGGTGCAACTATAACAGAAAAAATAAATGGGAATATTCTGAAGAGCTAGGTTAAATCCGCGGACTAAATATTGGAATACCAAGATTAGGTTAAAAAAGATTATGCAAATTATTGACTCTTCACATTTTTTAACAAGATATTATACCTATTCCTCATATTAATCATCCACTCCATGTCTTGCAACTTCAAAAAATCCGAACCTTAAATTATGAAGACGAAAAAGTACTGAAAACCCAAGTTTGATTAATTGAACTAATTATCTCTCTCTCACACTAGATTACATGCAATTATCATAAACATTAAAGATTAGTTTGAACTGTGTTTGTTGATGGTTTTATGGAAACCAAAAAAATATAAATCTGGGATTGACTTTAACTATTCTTGATTAAGTAACATGGATCTTGCTTGTTCTTTCAATTACTAGTGAAAACAAGTTTTTTACAATACAAACAACATTCATAGAGAGGGATAGAGAGAGAGAGAGAGAGAGAGAGAGAGAGAGAAACCTGGTGTTGGTAAATTCATAAAGTTTCCCAGTGCTGGAAAAAATAATAACTCCAACTTCTGCATCACAAAGAATGGCAAGCTCCTTAGCCTTCTTCAACAATCCACTCCTCCTCTTTGAAAACGTGACTTGCCTGCTAGTAGAGTTATCGATCCTCTGGATCACAATCTTCCCACGCCCCATTTTCAACGATCAGGATTTATTCTAGCTAGGGTTTCTTCTTGATCAGTCCGTTAATTAATTTAGATCTCCGCAAATAGGTCAAAGTTGCAAAGATATGAAGAATTATAAAGAGAAGAAAAAGACTACTTTTTTTTTGTGCTTACAAATGAAGTCTGCAAAAGTGGGAAGATATCTGAGGTTGATATGTCAAAGTCGAGAGCCCTTTTTGTAGGCCGAAAATGAATTGTTTTAGTTTACATGGTTGGGATTCCGAAAATTTCTTTTCAGGAGTGCGGTGCTTAAATTAGAATAGTGGAGAACTCGAGGACCAATCTACAATTTTAAAATTGAACATTGAACATGTACAACGGTGGTTTATTGGCGCCGTCGCCTTATAAGGCAGTGACACGTGGGAAATCTCGTTTTTCCTATAAGAGGGAAAAACTTTATTCCAATTTAAGTAACTTTAAACCTTAAAACCCAAAGCAGACATTTCAGAGATCTCTTCATTTTTTGCAATTTCCACGTCTATCCAAGTCTTTCTCGAAATTGGGAAGTGGCACACCATACTCCTAGGCTTTTTCTCCCTCCTTTATTTTTAATTCTTTAATAAAACTACACCATTTTAATTGGATACATACGATGATGTAATATGATTAATGTTGATATAATATTAAATAATTGATGAAGTGGGGATAAAGTAAATATTTATGTTATCTTGAATAAATATATATAAACGATAGAGCGAAGTTTGGCAGCATAAAATGTGGTGGAGAATAAATACATTTAAATATTTGATATAAGAGTAATTAATCTTCTTTTTAATGAGGGGTTTGCGGGGTTCTCTAATAATGATTATAGTTAAAGTAAAGAAGGGTTTCTATTGGTTAAGACCCACGCGAAGAGGATTTGGCGAACCAATAAGAATCTCCTTGAATTAAGGAAATCATCAAAATCAATGGGGGCTAGGAGTAAAATATGAGCAAACTTCCATGCTTGCAGACAGGTGTCAATCATCAGCAAATGATAAGACCCAGATAGAAGAGTCAGTCTCGGACAACTTTCTCACTCCGACAATGGAAATGTCGACACTTTTCTGACTCATCAAAACCTTACAAAATTGAGTTTAAAGTGGGGTTGGATTAGATTAAACATGTAGTAGTAATAAAAAAGAGCGTAGGAAATGAAATCCGATATGCCCTTTTGGAAATGGGGGAAGTGTGTTCCTTTTCATGATCCATGCCACATGCTCTTGCTCTCTACATCTTACTAGCATGTGTCTTAATTTGTTTAGAGAGAGAATATGATGAAATCTTTGGGGGTGGTTTTACTCGATATCTAATTTTATGATGGTACTGATATTGGTATGGAATAATTAACAACAAACTTATTAATTATAGTTTGGGATTAAGACTTTTCGGAAGCAACGTTGATGATCATTAATTGTATTATATTGATTAACCCTACGATTCTTTTTTTAATAATTTGTTGATGGTAAATTGGCATTGGAAATATACTTAAGTGTAACAACAAATATAATAAATTAAGTGGAATTGGATTTTATCTTGGTGTACAAATTACACCAGAACAGACAACCAGTTCCTTACTTTTGGTAGTATTGATTTACGACTTTTAATATTGAATTTTAGTATCGTGAAATCTACCTTAAATTTCTTTTTAATTAAGACTTTAAGCTGTAAAGCGAGCGATGTTGAATCAATTTATCATCATTATCGTCGCACTATCAGGTATAAAATTTTCATTACCGGGATCGAGCTTTTGTTGATTAATTTATAAACCCTACTTTTTCACTGTCCTCCAAATCAGAAATGTTTTAAATAACACTAATTTGGGATGGGATTATTCATATTAGGCCTGCATAAGAATGGGCCAAGGAAACTGGGATGAAACCATTTATATTCATTAGGCTCGGCCTCTTAATTAAATCGTACGTGCATAGTCTTTTATTTAATTTGGATGTGTTTTTGAAAATTATTATTTTATTTTTTGGAATTATGAATTTCGTCTTCCTTTTAAAATTATAAATTTTATAGTATGATTCTTAATTCTAAATCCGTTATTAGATGTAGGAGTTTACCAGTCAATATATGACCTTTTAGATTGTGCGACGTGGGACACAATTTTTTTTTCTTCTAAAAACTAGAACATGATAAATTAGATATATTTGTTATAAACTATATGGAATGAGAGAATAATAGAGAAGACATAAAATAGATGTGTATTATTATGAGGGTGGAGACCTCTATTTATAGAGTACTAGATAGACTTATGGGCTGCTAGGGTTTAGATATGGTCATCATCATATACATAGTAAATCTTATCTACAACACTCCCTCTTGATGGACCATCCCTAAATAGAAATTGCTGCCTCGTTAAAACCTTGCCAGAAAAATCCAATGGTATAAAAACTGGTCGAAGGAAAAAGAGTACAGCTGCTCAACCTCAATATAGTCATTCTTGATCATTGAGTCGGCGCATATCGATCTTATGTAATAACTTCTTGAATGTTGACGTTGGTAATGCCTTTGTAAAAGAATCCGCTAGATTGTCACTTGAGCGAATTTGTTAGATGTTGATGCCGGCACTCTTTTAGAGATCATGTGTTGCATTGGCTCTTTTATGAATCAATCTCAATGACTCATTTACTCGCGTGTTGCATTGAATGTCTCGTTAAAAACTTTAACTAAGAAAACCCTTTGGGAAAAACTTAGAAAGGAAAAAAGACTACAACCATTTGACCTTCAGGGTCATTGGACATTTAGGAGTCAATCTAATCTTCAAGATTATTTATAATTTTTTACTCCCTCTCAAGACAACAATCTTCAAGGTTATCTTCAAGGTCTACACTAATATGTGCAACACAAGTTTAATTATCTTTATAGAGAATAACATGTTTGTCTCGAAGATAACAAAGGATGGTCAATAGCATTTCAAATCCTCAAATTGCACATAAGTAATGAACTTCTGGTCCTAAAATATCTTTGTTATCTTCTATAGGTCTAAATGAGTCTACATCCACTGCAAGTGATTGAATCAACCATTAGATAGGCATATAGATGGAATACAATGAAATCTCTTTAAAGACCTTTCAGGTAGGTCGACTAGTGTAACTCCATCAGGGAGATGCTCGATCTGCAGGTCGAGACAATTATTAGTTCAACCTAAGTCTTTTGATTATAACTCCGTCTTTAGGCATAAGGATATTTTCTCAAGTACTTTTGTATATAATGATTCACATATCCTCTTCAGGAGGAATTTGGAGTGATGTGTTCTAAATTTTTATTCCGCGGACTTTTTATCTTTAGCACCGATAAATCTCTCACGCTTCTGGCGTCAATGAGAATAAATTGATTTATTTTGTCTATGAAGAACTTCAGTTTCTTCATGGTGCATTTACAACATGTATATGAGATTTTAATCACTCATTTTTGCACTAAATAATTTGATGAACTTATGGTTCATAGTGCGTGAATCTAAATAATTAATCCAACGAGATATTTGCGGCATTCATATTTTAATCTCCCCCTAATGTCAATAATAGTTGAGTTGGATTATAGAATCACGTGTCAATCAATAAAATAGTCCACAAGTAGTGGCTCTGTATATGTCATGTGGACGGAGTATACACATAATTTTCAAATATTAAACTCTTCAGGAGTCTTAACCAAAATCAAATAACAATACAAACTACTTTGCTATCAGTTTTCTTCTTGAAAACATATGAGCAAATATCTTCGCTTTTGAGATACACGTTGTTCTTACAACGAGTTTGTAGTTTACTTGAAAATATATTTTTGACTTACGTGATTCAATCAAGATAAATCCTTCAAGGATTTTCAAGTATATGTCACTATCTAGTGAATCATATAGATAGACATTTACTACATCCATGAGGCGCTTAGCAAGTCTTTTGTGACATAATTAGATTAATTAAAACTCTAAAATTTTGCATCAATTATGGGATAGTACATAATTAATTTTCGGTCTTTGAGAAAAATATTGTGTTACGAGTATTGCCTATATCTCGTAGTTTTTCATTTCTCTTTGTTACAAAGACACATTTGTATTATTCGGGGATATACTTTCTGAATTTTGGAACTATAGGTCTAAATATTTCCGGCTTTCTAAGGAATATTAATTCACCTTATATGACTTCGTTCCTCTTTGACCAATTATTTCTATCTTGACAATCTCTTATAGATCGTCGTTGAGGATCCTCTTTTATCATCTCAAGAGTCATATTAAAAGGCGAAAATACCGTCGTGCGTCCACGACGATATTTGATCTCTCCAATATTTTGAGATCTCATTATTTTCAGACGCATGTAGTTCTTTAGGAACTTCATTTGATTGATTAATCATTATCGTCATTATTTGGTTCATATGTTGTGCCCCTTTTCTTAGACACAAAATTTCTTTTAGAACCAATTGGTCGACCATATTTTTGACGAACTTTATATTCATTTGCTACCATTTGTACTTGTCCTTCAGGGACATTTATTCTTGCGGGGGTATTTGCAGCAAATGCATG
Source organism: Lavandula angustifolia (assembly GCA_028984105.1). Classification (NCBI taxonomy): domain Eukaryota; kingdom Viridiplantae; phylum Streptophyta; class Magnoliopsida; order Lamiales; family Lamiaceae; genus Lavandula; species Lavandula angustifolia. The sequence goes on along the minus strand of CM054823.1, from coordinate 4,206,441 downwards.
ACATTGTCACTTCTTATATATACAAAACTTAAAAGCATCAAGAAGTTGGTTTGCAATCTTTTGCAAGTGAACCTTTCGACTTCTTGTTCACATTGATCACTTCGGGAATCCAAATGTGACTAGTTGTTTCTTGTGTTTTTTGTTGGATGTAGATTTCACATTGATTACTCCAGGAATCCGAATGTGACATATGTTCCACCTAATGTTGAGAACGCTATTTTATCATAATAACAATCTTCTTGTGAGATCGTTTTTATACGTACAAAACCATTTTGACTATGCACATGAGCAACTAGGTGTTGAATCTCAATCCCAAAGCAATATAATATTAAATTCTCTTCATGAGGAACTTGGAATTTTAAGAAACTCACTAGCATTATCAAAACATACATTCTTGAGGGAATTGAGCTCTTTATTATTTGAACTTGTAGTTCTAACAAGTGCTACATTTCTTCTAGAAATCAAGCAAATGAAAATTCTTTTATTGAGAGATTCTTCAGGATCTCTATGTTGCGCTCATATAAATTTTCAATTATGTTGCGCATCATAGTTGCTTGCAGATGTCCAAACTTATCATGTCAAAGCATAGAGCTCTTCTAAACTTTCGGTTCATGACATGTTTTGTCTCACTTGTTTTTATGAATGTGTAATACATTCAAGGTGGTAGTGTGATAACTTTTCTTTTGTTAGCTTCTGGCTAAATGCAAAAGAATCACTACCTTCTTATATAATTTCAATATACTATCCAGTGCATATCCTTAAAACTTAGTAAGTGTCTTCTAGACTTACTAGAGTAAAGGGCATGTTCAATAGTTAATTTAGTATCATTTGATAGAATGATACAAGCTCTTCGGGAGCCTTTAATGATTTCGATGCACTAGATTTTTAAATCTTGCAATGTAAGATGCATCTACTCATATCAAACTTTAGGGAGGACAAGTAGTTAATATCTTGACGCAATCCTGTTGGGATGTTTCGTTTCATTCTATTATTATCTCCCTATGCCTCTTATTGGCATATGAGCATCGATATCAAGATTTCATTAATATCAACAAGACATAAATAATGTTTTTCATTCAAGAATAACATATATCATCGAAAATGTGAGTTGCTCTTTAAGAGCATTTAATATTCTTCTGGAATATAAATGATGCTACTTCAGGAGCAAAAGTTAAATAGTATATAAATACTATATTTGAAGCATTTCCACAAATATGTGATAGTAATGTTACTATCACAATATGGTCATTCTTCAGGAATGTAATTGTGCTACTTCCAGAGCAACAATTTAGTTTCATGATAACCAAAATCAATGAATTGCAAATTTTGAGATCTACCGGATCTCACATCTATTATTGAAAAGAAATTAAGCAACAATGGGTATTGGAAATGCAGTTGTCAAACATAGAGGAGCTCTTGCTACCACTCCATGTAATTAGGTAATACTTTAAATTACAACATACATTTATATATACATTGTCCTTTAAGAACATGTAATATTCATCTAGAATATTAATTGTGCTACTTCAGGAGCAACAATTAAAGCATATGATTCCAAAATGATAAAATTTGAGTTGTTCTTCAAGAACATGTAGAGTTAATTGTGCTACTTCAGGAGCAACAATTATAGTCTTTATTAAACTACTTTAGACAAAAGACTAATATTTTCGAGAAACCCAATTGCTCTTCAGGAGCATATAGTATTATTTGGGAATATCAATTGTGCTACTTCGGGAGCAACAATAATAACAATTCAATAACCAATATTCACCCATCAATGAATTGCTCATCAAAAGTATGTACTCCCTCCGTCCCATTCGACTTGTCTAGTTTTCCTTTTTGGGCTGTCCCGCTCGACTTGTCTACTTTCCAAAAATAGAAAATTTTAACTCCTTAACTCACTAAATCAACTAAACTAATTATGTAAACCTAATTAATTAAAACAAACATATTTACTATTACAAAATACAATACACAAAAGATACTAATCCTAATCTACATTCATATGAACTCTCTCTCTCTTCTCTCATTTCTGGCGACGCCGCCTCCTCCTCTGCGAAACCCTTCGTCCGCCACCTAACCTCCGATGATGAAAACCCTCTAATGGTCTGACCTCTCATCCTCTGACGATGCTATATCTTTGAAGGTGAACGGAGGCATCTTCCTATTTGGGCGAAACTCAAAATCTGAGCGAGGAAACCCTCGTCTGCAAATCTGTTGACGAAGGTTGTTTCCCGTCCGAATAGCCTATGATGAAACTCCATATCTGAGGCTAGCCTTTGATTGAGAACCTTGGATCTGACTGTCCATGTTTCTAGATCTATCCGATTTGGGCGTCGGATGGTTGACTCCGATTTGGGCGTAGGATGTGCGATGGACGAAAGTCTTTGAAGATCTAAAGTAGGACAACGGTGGGATTTGTCCATTTGACCAAAAGGAGGAGGAAGGGTGTCGCCACGGCGATACAGCCGAGGCAAGGTTGTGGAGATACATGATCTATTTCCCTCTCTATTTCATCTGGTGAGATCGTTCCTTAACCTTCTTCTCTATTGTTATTGCGATATTACAAAGTTTAAAGTTGCGGCAGTTTGGATATGTGGTGATGTTTGGTTGAAATGATGAATATTTGCTTATACTTACAGAAATATTAGCCATATCCATGATGAGAATCGCTGACTCTGAGATTTGGTACATGTCCGTCTAGTTAATAAGGGTTGCTGAATTTCTCTTGTTGTGGTAATCTCAGTTAACTGATGCTCATGTTCACATGTTGTGGTAATCTGAGATTTGGTACATGTTGTCATGTTGATGCTCATTAGTTGTTTTCATTGCTTGCTGTTGTGTTCATAATCTGTTACAAAATCCAATACTTTATCTGTCTTCAATTACAATTAGTAGGGCTGAATTTACAAAATACTACAGTACTATAGCAAAAGATTAGGTCAAGATAAAAAAGCTCTATACTATACTATAGCAAAAGACTAGGGTTAACTTTACAAAATAAAACATGCACATTTACATGAAGATATTTCAGATCTAGCATTCAGACACCCAATCTTGTCCTCAAGGGTTCAATTTCCTCTATTATACCATTCTCCAACATATAGACAAAACATTCCCTAACCAAGGAGGAGGGCACTTCCAAGTCGGTTGGTAGAGCATCTTGCCTTATTAATCCATTTTTGTTCATACGAGGGATCTTATTACAATTTTGACCCCTCACCTTCATAATCTCAATCAAGCATGCTTGAAGACTTAAAAAGACTTTGTTAAGTGTCATAGGGGATAGGTCTTCAAATGACTTTACAACTGCTGAAACAAGTTGATCAACATTAAAGCAAATTGATTCCACTTGAATACTTTGGATTGCTCTAAACCACCCTAAGTCATTGACATTGGTGTCAGGACTGTTAGGGGGTTGGTGGACAATCCTTATATCAAATCCATCAGAGCTAGCTGCCTCTCTAAATTCAGGATCTGAATCCTTTATATGAGGTTTAGCATTGTCCTGTTGTATGAAGATCAACTTGTTTATGCTAGCTGGCCATTTAGTCTTAACTGCTGGAATAATCTGCTTTCCAAGTAATGAGAATCTTTTCAATTTGAATAACTGGTTTAACTCATAAACTGACATAAATTACATAAAAACTGAAATGGAATATGATAGTGCATACAAGCTTAAACTGTATTGAAAGGCATACATGTAAACCCTCTCTACTATACTAGGTAGCAGAAAACTGAAAGGCATACATGTTTGAACTGCATAAGGAACATAATTCATCTGAGAGGAATACCTGATTAATTAGGCAGTCTTTAATCACATCCTTTGTAATTGACTGGATTGGTTTTGTGTATAAGGTTCCTTTGGCTCTGTTCCTGCTGTTTCTAATGGCTGCAACAGTTTTGGTAAAAGGGAAAATGCCTATCTTGCCGTCGAATAAAACTGACCCATTATCATCAAATTGTGGTCTACAAACCGCGCACATAAACATTACCGTAGTTATAAACTTTTTGCTCTTACAACTTCGATGTGGTTCAGCTTCCCCCGGGGTTAAATAAAATCTATGTGAGCTTCTCGTGATATAAAACCATTTTTCGTCTATATGGATTGTGTTTTCCATGGTCTTGAACTTGAAAAGGTTTAGAATCCTGTTAAACTCTAATACCTCTAGGGAAAATCTTAATCTTAACAACATATTTGGTGCTGTTAGTGAGGGCTTAATGGCTAATGTATGAGCTCTGATCAATCCGTCATTCTTCCATCTCCAAACTGTCGATTTTCTGCATGCAATACCAGTTGCAAGCTTTCTTATAGTTGCACGCTTTGGCAGCTCTAAACTTTGAATCATTTCAAGATTGATATGCACTCTTTTACTTCTATTTGGAGCTAATTTCTTACTAGTGAGATGAATTACCTGACCTTCGTCTCTTTGTTTTTTTGCAGCCTTCCAAAGACGACCCACCGTTCTCGGTGAGACTCCATACTTGGTCGCTGCCTCTTTCTTCTTCCCTCTATGTGGCTTCCCATTGGTAGAGTTGGAAAGTAGGAACTGCACCAAAGCATTTCTAGTTCTTTGTCTTGAGATCCTTCCTTGTCATATTGTGTTTTTGCTATGTTTTTTTTGAAGTAGAAAAGAGGAAGTGGATTCGATCTATTTGGAGCCAAGTTATATAGGTAGATTTGATCTGACAGTGTGGGAAATTTGTTTTTGATTTTCCCTCTAAAATTTTGGTTAAGTGTTTAAGGTGGGAGAATGAATTTGGTTAAGTGTATTAGGTGGTAAACGACAATCAACTTATAGATTTTCTATGTTCTGTAAATTTTGGTTAACTTGTTTTTGATTTTCCCTCTAAAATTCTATTGTCTGTCAATTTATAGATACATACTCCAAATCATAATCAAAATAAGAATTCTACATTAATATGTATCCATAATCGAGTTGATAAAAGTCTAGCAAAATACTTTTACATTAAAATGCATCCATAATCGAGTACATTAATATGCATGAAAATAAGAATTCTACATTAATTTTACATTATCAAGGTTCATTTGCTAGTGAGATCAAAATTCTAAACATAATGTGAAGTTTCATTTCCAAATGCCTCCATTCATTTCGACCGTCTCCATCAACAATTCAGTAGTACCTGGGCTACAACTAAAAAAACAAGTAGACTATCACACTTGTTTTTGGTTGAAGCAATGATCAAATCCCATACCAGCAAATTCATCACCAAACCAGCAAATTCATCACCAAACCAGCAAATTCATAATAAAAAAACTGCAAATTCATCACCAAACCAGCAAATTCATCACCAAACCAACAAATTAATAATCAAAAAACTGCAAATTCATCACCAACCCAGCAAATTCATCACCGAACCATCAAATTCATAATCAAACCAGCAAATTCTTGTCCAAAATCGTATAGGATTCTAAGTAAATTTCAAAAACCGCAAATGCATAATGAATTCAGAATTCTAAGTAAATTCATCACAATTCATCACCAAACCAGCAAATTCATCACCAAACCAGCAAAATCTATAGGATTGCAATTGATAAGATTTATGAAGGACAGATCTCACCAGATAGGCGTAACTAGGGATTAAAAGAACAATAAACTTCTCCAAGAATAGGATTTTCTCCAACTCTGCATTGTCCTCGATGTAGTCAGGCCACAGATGAGATTCATCGAATGAACTGTAAATCTCCGGCAACAAACCCTCCTCGTTAGCGCCGCCTTCCACAATCACCTCAACCATAGATTCGGGAGCGGCGCTATCTTCTTCGCCAAAGAAAGTATCTTCGACCACGGCGCCGTCGCCGTCATCCTTGTCCAAGATCGTATCTTCGACCATGGAATCGCTAAGGACGCTCTCTCCCACCACCGTTTCACTCAGATTCGATTCCTCCACCATAGATCCCCCGTAAATTGCAGCATCTGTTTCCGAGTACAAGGGATCTAGTAGATATGAAGGAGAACCAAAAAAATATGGCTCCATTATCCTCACGGCGACGCGAGGTGGGTAGATCTGGTGCTCGACGATGGTGGAGGCGGCGCTCCGATGAAGGGTTTGCTATAGAGTTGCAGAGATGAGGGGGAGAAGAGAATGGTTCAAAGAGAGAGATGAGATTTAGGTGGTACTAATATCGTAGTCTTTCGTATTATACAAGTATTAATAGTAGTATAAATAAATTAGTAAAATACAACTATTATAAATAAAATACTGATGGAAGTGTACAAAATTAGTTAATAAATTAATCAAACTATTTGTGGGCCCACACAATTAACACTCAATTAAAGATCCGTCTTAATCTCCGTGCCCAAAAGAAAGCAGACAAGTGGAATGGGACGGAGGGAGTAATATTCTTTAGGAATATTAATTGTATTGTGCTACTTCTGGAGCAACAAATCAAGTTGAAAATATGTTTTGGAATTGCTCTTCAAGAGCATATAATATTCTTCAAGAATAAATATTTAAATATTTATCTAACTTTCATATCATTAAATATTTTCTTAATATCTGTAAAAAAACAAATAGACATATATATTCAGGAATTTAATTATCTTGATTTCCATGCATGATCCGATCCGACAAGAAAACTTGTCCCAAAAAAACACCACGTGCTTAGCATGCAATAATGAAATAGAATCAATCAAGTTCGAATTTACGCACCTCCCATAAACGTAGTTTGGAGTAATTGATGATGTAATACGCCATGGCAATCTGGGTTTGGTAGTCACATGGAGGCTTCGGTAGCAATTCGGCGGAATTTTTTGTGATGAGAGCTTTTTCGTGCTGATAACGTGTTATAAATTATATGGAATGAGAGTATAATAGAGAAAACATAAAATAGATGTGTATTATGAGGGTGGAGACCTCTATTTATGGAGTACAAAATAGACTTATGGGCTGCTAGGGTTTAGATATGGTCATCATCATATACATAGTAAATATTATCTACAACAATATTTGTGTAATAATTAAATATAAAATCAAAATATAAAAATAATTGTTTAAAATAAATAAAATAATAATGAAATAACAATATATGTGAAAATAACAAATATGCATTTATAGAACTGATAAGATTAATGTATAACTCAACAACAATTATTATAGAAAAATAAATTATAAAACATCTAAATTGTGGTGGTGGTATTATATCAATTGCCGGCCATGGCAATTATACTGTTTGACACGATTTGTAAGATTTTCGAAATGTTCGTGTCTTCTAAAATTATAATATTCTTCTCATGTTGTCAGGATGGGTTTATCCTAGTACGTTTTTGTTTGTATCTCATCTACATTAAGCTATATCATTATTACTTACTTTGTAAATACATGTTAGAGTAGAAATAAATTAAAGATGAAAACATGCAGCAATTATTTGATATGAGATAATGAGGCATAATCAACATTACTCGGACACTGACATTTCCACAAGCACATATTACAGTCAAAATTCTTAACAAATACTATTAAATGTAACACCCATCTATAATCCTGTTAGGGTACGTTGAAATAGTGGTTGGTACTTGGTATAGGTAGTTGGAATTTGACGTTGGATTAATATTTTGTACCTAACCTTGCCTCCAACATATGGAACATCGAATCAAATTAAATAATGGCATGAAAAGATTCGTAATTAATTTGCTCGTTATACAATTTAATACAGATCTTAAATATCTATAAGGGCCTTTTCAAAGTCAATGTTTCTGTAAAGACTGCATCAAGTAATTAATCTAAAAAACAAATACTCCTTAATTAAGTACTTTGATGTAATACCATGTGTAGGATTATGAAAAGCAATTTTAGTTTGACGTATAAAAAATATCATACCCATACTAACCATATCGGAAATTATGCATACCAATAATTTCGGTATTTTTCACCAACCTTGATATTCTAATAAATGCAAGGCCACAATTTCAAAATCATTTTCACATTCAAACCTGTCCAATTGGCATTAACTTTTGCTGACTTTTGCGCCTTGACACTTGACTTTTTCGGGGTCAATTTCCAAATCCGGATTAGGAAAATATAAGCAAATTACTCCATATTATTTTTAGAATAAGCACATTAGTTTTAAAGCTAGAGAAGCTTCTAAAAGCTGTAGGATTAATATTAACTGAATATCTAAATTAAAACTAAGTAATTAAATGGGACAAGGGTTTGGGAACAACGTTGGACTCTATTCTGACGAAGAAAAAGTCAAAACATGAAGAGTCATAGACAGGCGGCCGCCAAATCCATCTGCAGGCGCCATGAATATGATTCCTTTCTAGAAGTAACAAATTATAAGACCTACTTCTCTAATATAACTTCAACCATCAAAACTAATTCGTAATTCACAAAAACTTGGGTAAGGTCGATCGATTTCATCTAAAGTAGGATGCTTTTAGATCATAAATTAAGCATGAGTTGGATCAATGAATTCGGATATATTGATTTGGTCAAACTGTTAAGATAGGATCTTACCCGACCTTTGGTGTGAGATCGACCTAATAGAAAACCAATTGTTCATAATTTTATTAGACATTGACATTTAATACTTTATTATTTACTTGAGATTATGGATATATAATTTCATTTTGTTTTTATACTTGTTATTCTGATAGGCCCAGTCTGCACACACCTCGTGCCCAAGCCAAGCAACTAAACAACCCAACATGAAGTTGGCCCAGCTCCATTTACGTTGGCCCAAATTGTTCGCGTCCGTTACCGTGCGATCCGTTCAGCCCGTTACTAAACCCTAGCTATATAAGGCATAGGGTTTGTGTGTCGAGATGGACTGTTCAGCTGGGTGTTTTCTCTTTATTCTCTCTTCGAATCCTCTCTCTTCTCTTTATGAGATCTTGAGCGATTCAGTGTATGAGATTGTGAGATCTGCCTTGTAATAGTTTGTAGGGCTTGTTGGTGTTGTGTGTGTTGTGGTGGTGTGGTGGTTTTACTTTGGTGGTCTGAGCCTCACTGATCATCTTCAGTGCTCATTTGTAATAAATTGTTTTACGATCCTTACAGTGGTATCAGAGCGGGTTTCATCTCTGCTCGACCACCCCGCCTCTTACTGCTTCAATCGCGAACGGGCGGTTTAAAACCGTAACCCTAAATCTGAAGCAGTCCTCTTCGAAACATGTAAAACGGGGTTCAAACTTCCGAATCCCGCTCTGGAAAAGTGGCTTAACCTCTTGCGTTTTTCAATTTTGTAGAATCTGCCAACTGGTGCAGCTAGGGTTGAGATTTGTTTGTTGATAGAAACTGTCAACTGGTGTAGTTAGGGATCTGTGATTTTATCTGCTCATATTTGCCAACTCGATTCCTTTTTTGATTCTGTGGTTCTGAAATTTCTTGCTTTCGCTGCTCTATGAGCTTGGATCTTTTTTGTTATTTTGTGTCTCTGATCTGATAAGATCAGCTCTTTAACCGTTCTTACGGGTGTGTCCTATTTAAAATCTGTAACAGTAGACTAAGGTAACCACCTGCGCCCAGGACTTGATCCTGCTATTGTGAACTGGGATATCCCTCTGTCTGTAAACTATGTGGTATCAATCCTTGAGGATCAATACCATTTTTCATTATGTGTGCCTTGGTTTCCTCCAGTGAAATTGCCACTTTTAATGGAAAGACTGATTTTAATTTGTGAAAAAAGAGAATGACTACTATTTTAACTGAAAAACGTGTGTCTGCTGCTATTACTCATACCTATGAAGATGACTTATCTGAAAAGAAAAGAGAATGGGATGAATGATCTTGCTTTGTCTGCTATTACTCTGAACTTGACTGACTCTGTGCTTAGGAAAGTAGAACACATTTCTTCTGCTAAAGAGACATGGGACAAGCTAAATGAACTGTATACAGAAACCTCTTTACCCTCTAAGATGTACCTTTTGCAAAGCTTTTTTAAATTTAAACTTGATATGTCTAAGGATATAGATGAGAACTTAGATGAGTTTAACAAGTTGTTACAGTTGATTAAACAAACTAGTGACAAAAGTTTTGATAATTATGCTCTTATTGCCTTATTGAATGTCATTCCTGAATCCATAGTGATGTTCAGTCCGCCATTAAGTATGAGAGGGACAAAATAGAACTTGAGACTGTTATTAGTGCACTTAAGAGTAAGGAGGTGAATTTAAGATTCAATAGAGATGTTAGGATTACTGAGCAGGGTACATCTTATTGAGTGAGGGGTAGAACCAGTGAAAGGGCTAGTACTTCCTATAGTTCTGACAAAGGGGGGAAGAAACACAACCAAAAGGTTAGATCTAGGTCTAGAAGCAAGGGTAGAAAATGTTTTAACTGTGGGGAATATGGTCATTACCAGAAAGACTGTCCTTCACCTAGGAAAGGTAAACAAAATAGTGATTAGAAGAGTGTTTCCAATGCTATTCTTGGTGATGATTCTGAAAATAATATCCTTGGAAAATATTTTATGGTCACTGATCCCCAAAGGCTTTCCTCTGTGAATACTGTGAATTCTGAACTGATAAATGAGTGGATAATCGATTCTGGAGGTGCATATCTGTTGGGATTTTGTATACTGGAAGCACTTTTTATGTTTGTATACAATGTGTTTTTGTCCTTACCACTGTTTTATTCTCCTATCTGATAAATATGTATATTTGCACATGTTATCCTTTATCTTGTATAAAAGTTAGATTTGTGTGGTGTGTCGGGTATCACAGAAGACAACACAAATTGGTTGAACTGACAAGATATAAACAAGTTATCACGATTGAGACAACTTAAGGATAAGTTGTCGGTTTAAGCTGCAGTTTAGATAAGAAGTGGCTTGTCTTAGTCGCTTGTCTTTCTTGGTACACTTAAGGTGGTGTATTGACGGATCACGGTGAGATGTGTTTTCCTAACCGACCTTAGTGGAAAACCAAGATCTCGGTGACTTAGCCGGTCTTAAGCTTGGTAAGACTTCGGTGAGTGCATTTGGCTATCTATCACTTTGACCTACTATGGTGAACGTCATCGCGACCGGATCTACGTATCTTGGGTGTTAGTAGTTATTTGTGGCTCAGGCTGGTTGTCTGTATCTTGCATCCGTATCCTAGTTAAATGGGTTGATAATATCCCCTGAGGAACTCGAAAGGATTAGCACACTAAACCCGACCGGTTGATTAAGTTCAGGTGTGTTAATAAGGTCGAGTGGTACTACTCAGGAATATAAGATGTTAATTAATTTAAGCTGTCAGTGAGCTTAGTTAATTAACGGATATTTCTATCTTAAATACGGAGATCGATTAAGTCTAAAATACAAGCCCTTGCTCAATTTGGGATAAAGGGGTAAGTCAGCATGGATTCTCTAGTGGAATGAATATGTGTTAATTAATTAATTTTGCTCTGAGCTGAGCATGGATAATTAATTAATTGGAGGTCCAGCTTTATTTCTTGTATTGGATCACTGATCTGGCCCAATTAGTTGCCTAGTAATTTATTGTCTCTCAGAATTCATTATTAATGGATTAATGTATTTTTACATTATTTAATAATGTTATTTATCTGGAATTAATTGGCTGGGCCAATTAATTGATAAATATTAGTAGCCCAGTAGATTAATTAATTATATTATGGGTTAATTAAGTGGAAGCCCATTGGAATATAATTAAATTAATGGGTTACAAATATATTAATATTATATTGGCTTTTGAAGCCTATATATATTAGTATTCTGTTCAGAAACAGAATATACACACAATCACAAATCATTCACGCTACACGTGAGTTTGGAGAGACAATAATCTTAAAATTTTCTCCAGTTCTCTGACCACCCAGAGGGAGAAAAAGGTCGGGACACAGATCAGAAGATCTAACACAGGAGCAACAATCAAAGCCGCGACAACACACCCGGAGGAAGGTATCGGTTTCTAACCCTAATTATTCCTTCAATTGGTATCAGAGCTTGGTTTAGGCTCTGATTGTTGCTGTTAGATGTTTGATTAGGTTTTATTTCGTCGTTATCGGGATATTTTCATGTTTGGGGCAGCCTGCGAGCCACTGTTTAGACCCCCTGATGACGTGGCAGTACAGTTTTTGAAGCAATTTTCGACGCAGTTTCCAGATTCGAAGATTTTTGAAGATTTCGAAGATCTGTAATCATGATCGGGCCATGTAATAGTTAGGGATTACGTGTTTTTAAGCCCGATAACGATTTTAAATTTCCTATTTGCGTATTTATTTTTACTTATGCTTTAGCATGGGATTATGTGATTAATTGCGCTTAGAAAAGCATGTAAATAGGATTTATATCGTTTTTAAAAGCATGTTTTATTTTTCCGCGAGCACGTTTTATTATGTGCGCTTAGAAATTGCATGCTTTAGGAATTATGTGATATGCATGATTCGTTACAAACCTTTTGATTAAAAAGACTAAGCCGAATTAAATTAAAATGTTTAATTAGATTCCATTTGGATATTAAACACTTAATTGGACCTCCATTAATTGGACTCTACACAAAAGTAGTAAAATTATGTGAGTAAACGTCCACCTGCGTGGCTTGCTTGCGTCTTTGAGCTACAAGTTTTGTGAGATGAGTTTTCCAAAATAATATTTGATTATTATTGAGTAGTGGGAGCGAAGCCGTAAACGTCCACCTGTGTGGCTTGCGTGCCTAGTAAACACGAGTACTCTAGAAGATAATAATTAAATAGGATGGCTAATTAGATCAAATTGAATGTGGCATGGTTCTAGTAAGTATGTCAATTTCGAGAATTTGATTCTATTTTGGTCAAATTAATGGTCAATGCTTAGATGTCACCGCAGGTACAATTCACTTCCCTCGAAGTCCTTCCCGCGTTTTAATAGTGACATGGTCCAAAAAAATCGAACTATTAATTCCATTCGTCTTAAGAACCTAGACGTGGATTGGAATTAAAGAGCTAGATAAATAGCTTGGTTTAGGGTTACGCTAGTAAACGTCCACCTGCGTGGCTTGCTAGTGAAATTCCTAGAGCGGTTCGAGGTTTTTAACATCATTGTTTTTTCAAAAGGTTACAATGATAGTTAATTACGAATTATGTGCAAATAATTTTTTCTTACATGCTTTATTTTAAATTACATTTTTCAGATCTGTTCGAATATTAAATTTTTCGAGTTCCTAAACAGTCTCACCAACCAAACCCTAACGGGTTTAACAATTTTAAATAATTTCAAAGAGTGGAAGAGATATCTTACCTCTCCCAATAAAAGCTCTGCAAAGGTCCTATAAGAACTTCTGTTTTAGGACCGCTATGTCTAAGAACGAGTTTACTATGAGTATGTTACTCAAATCTTTGGTAGCGGTCAAAGAGGTTATAGGAAAGGGCAAGAGTGCTCAAGTCTTGAATATCCCTAGTAGTTCAAGGAATCCTCCGAAAGGCGGAAACCAGAAAAAGAGCAGAAAGGGTGGTCAATTCAAGAAGAGCAGTGGGAGTAAGAAGACGGTCCTTATCGGCGGCATGCGAATGCCAAAGAAGAAAGGAAGGTTCTTCAATTATGGTAAGAAAGGACACTGGAAGAGTTATTATCCAGATGTCAAGGCAAAACAGAAAGAGACGCGAGTCGCTCTTGTAACTGAAACTGTTCTGGTTTCCTCTTCTACTCACGAATGGGTAGTGGATTCGGGGGCAACTGATCATGTTTGTTACACCTTGCAAGGTTTCTTGCAGAAAAGGTAATTGAGCAATGGCGAGGTGGTAGTCTCAATGAGCAATGGATTGAAAGTTCCTGCAATTGCCATTGGAGATTTAAATCTATCTTTTGATAGTTCTGTTTTAGTATTTAAAGAAGTTTAATATGTGTCGAGTTTAGGCGAAACATAATTTATGTTTCAAAACTCTACACCATGGATGGTTATAAATTAGTTTTGATAGTGAAGTTTCTATCATGAAAGACGATGATTTTATCTGTGGTGGACCATTAAACGGATCTTTATATACTATTACTTGTAAACCACGTAGTTCTGTTAATATTGCTTCCTCATCATCAAATCCTAAAAAGAGGAAAGAGTCTTCTAAGGTAAACCAAACTTATCTGTGGCACTTAAGACTAGATCACATCAATCTTAACAGGACTCAGAGGTTGGTGGAATATGGATCATTGGAGTCTCTCCAAGATTGAACCATTTCCAACTTGCGAAACCTGTTTGGAAGGATAGATGATGACCAGACCTTTCAAGGCAAAGGGTAATAAAGCACAGAAGTATTAAGTTTGATACATTCTGACTTGTGTGGCTTTATGTCTACACAAGCTCGTGGAGGGTATGAGTACTTCGTCACATTTACTGACGATTACTCGAGGTATTGATATGTTTACTTTCTTCGCCACAAGTTGGATTGCTTTGAAATCTTTAAGGAATTCAAGGCAGAAGTGGAGAAGAAGCTAGGTAAAGAAATCAAAACACTACGATCTGATCGTGGTAGGGAATACCTATCAAACGAGTTCAAGGACTACTTGACAGAATGTGGGATTACATCCACCGTGACAAAGACCGGGCACGCCTCAGCTGAATGGTGTGTCAGAGAGAAGGAACCAAAGTCTCTTAGAGATGGTTCGGTCGATGATGAGTTATGCAACTTTGCCAGTTTCCTTTTGGGGATATGACCTAGAGACTGCAGCATACTTGCTGAATCGTGTGTCTTCCAATTCGGTACAAAGGATCCCTTTCGAGTTGTGGAGCGGGCACAAACCCAGTATGCACCACTTAAGGATTTGGGGATATCCTGCTTATGTGCTAAATAGGCAGACCGACAAATTGGAATCACGTTCAGAAGTGATGGTGTTCATAGGGCATCGGAAGGAAACGAAGGGTGGATACTTTTATGATCCTAAAGAACAAAAGATCGTTGTTAGCCCTAACGCTCGGTTCTTAGAAGAGGATTACATTAGTAACCATAAATCTCGAGTCGACATCATCCTTGAGGAATTACAAGGTGGTCGAGTTCCACTTGAACAGCCAGTTGTGCAAGATAGTACTCCACGAGTAACTGCACAATCTGTTAACATAGCTCCTGACATTGTTCGACGTAGTGGGAGGGTGATATTTACACCTGATCGGTATATGTTCACTGGGGAGACGTTTGATTATCTCCCGGCAGATGAACAAGATACCGTGGATCCCTGGACTTACAACGAAGCAGTGGGAGATGTAGATGCACCATGGACTCGGAATTTGAGTCCATAACTGATATGGATGTATACGAGATCACTGAACTACCTGAGGACTGCAATGCTACTGGTAGTAAGTGGGTATACAAGAGAAAGAGAGAGGACCGTATGGAGAGATCATGGCGTTTAAGGCCATGCTAGTGGCGAAGTGTTTTACCCAGAAAGAATGTATCAATTACGAAGAGACCTTCTCGCCTGTAGCAATGATCAAGTCCATTCGGATTCTCCTTGCCATATTAGCTCACATGAACCTAGAGATCTGGCAAATGTATGTCAAAACCGCATTCCTAAACGGTCACCTTGAAAAAGGTAGGGACATCTACATGAAACAGCCAGATGGTTATGTGAAGGAGGGCGAAGAGCATCTAGTTTGGAAGCTTAAGAAGTCTATTTATGGACTTAAGCAAGCTTCCCGGTTATGGCACCAACGTTTTGACGAGGTAGTCAAATCCTATAGATTTGTATCATATCCTAACGAGGTGTGTGAACCGTATTTGTGTTAACGGATCAGTGGTGTTTCTTGCATTTTACGTAGATGACATCCTTCTCATTTGCAACAATGTTGAAGTGTTATCAGACGTAAAGACGTGGTTATCCGAGCAGTTTCAAATGAAGGACTTAGGTGAAGCTGCTTAAATCCTTGGGATCAAGGTTATCCGAGATCGCCAGAAAAGGATGTTAAGCTTGTCACAAGTGCCCTACATTGACACTGTTATTACTCGTTTTAGCATGCAAAAAGGCCAAGAGAGGTTCAGTACCTTTCAGACATGACATTTTTCTATCCAAGAATCAGTGCCCTGAAATGCCTGAAGAGATAGAAAGTATGAGGCTAGTACCATATGCTTCCGCTGTCGGTAGCCTCATTTATGCGATGCTTTGTACGAGAGCGAGATATCTCACATGTTGTATGCATGGTCTCAAGATATCGCCTAACCCACGGAAAGGAACACTGGATCGCGGTCAACCATATTCTCAAGTACCTTAAACGGACTAGAGATTATAGGCTTGTTTACCGGTCGGGACGGTCCTAGTGTCTTTGGGTTATACAAGAATCGGATTTCTAGGTTGACAGAGACGAGTAGAAGTCTACCTCGGGTTATGTGTTTACCTTGGGAGGTGGAGCCATTTCATGGAGGAGTGCAAAGCAGAAATGCATTGCGGACTCAACCATGGAAGCAGAGTATGTGGCTGCTTCAGAAGCCTCGAAAGAGGCAGTATGGCTCAAGAATTTTCTCCAAGATCTTGATATTGTTCAGAATTTGCCTAAGGCGATCACAATTTATTGTGATCATGCGGGTGCAGTGACAAATTCTAAGGAACCTAGATCTCACAAGGCGTTTAAACACATAGACCGGAAGTACCACATTATACGAGTATTCGTAAATCGAGGTGATATGGTGATTGACAAAATTGGAACCGAAGTCAAACTAGCTAATCCTTTCACGAAGAGCTTACCACTCTCGGCGTACGAGAAGCATGTTCGTGGCTTAGGGATGGTAGAGATGCCCCCCACTTAGGACTACATAAACTTTTGTATAAGTGGGAGAAGATGTCGTGATAGATAGGATAGATAGCTAACATATAGCTGGGTACTAGTTTGTACCTAGATAGCTGAGATATAGACACATTGTATACTAAAAGTTTACTTTAGTATAAGTGGGAGAATTGTTGGGATTTTGTATACTGGAAGCACTTTTTATGCTTGTATACAATATGTTTTTGTCCTTACCACTGTTTTATTCTCCTATCTGATAAATATGTATATTTGCACATGTTATCCTTTATCTTGTATAAAAGTTAGATTTGTGTGGTGTGTCGGGTATCACAGAAGACAACACAAATTGGTTGAACTGACAAGATATAAACAGTTATCACAGCTGAGACAACTTAATGATAAGTTGTCGGTTTAAGCTGCAGTTTAGATAAGAAGTGGCTTGTCTTAGCTGCTTGTCTTTACTGGTACACTTAAGGTGGTGTATTAACGAATCACAGTGAGATGTGTTTTCCTAACTGACCTTAGTGGAAAACCAAGATCTCAGTGACTTAGCTGGTCTTAAGCTTGGTAAGACTTCAGCTGAGTGCATTTGGCTATCTATCACTTTGACCTACTATGGTGAACGTCATCGCGACCGGATCTACGTATCTTGGGTGTTAGTAGTTATTTGTGGCTCAGGCTGGTTGTCTGTATCTTGCATCCGTATCCTAGTTAAATGGGTTGATAATATCCCCTGAGGAACTCGAAAGGATTAGCACACTAAACCCGGCCGGTTGATTAAGTTCAGGTGTGTTAATAAGGTCGAGTGGTACTACTCAGGAATATAAGATGTTAATTAATTTAAGCTGTCAGTGAGCTTAGTTAATTAACGGATATTTCTATCTTAAATACGGAGATCGATTAAGTCTAAAATACAAGCCCTTGCTCAATTTGGGATAAAGGGGTAAGTCAGCATGGATTCTCTAGTGGAATGAATCTGTGTTAATTAATTAATTTTGCTCTGGGCTGAGCATGGATAATTAATTAATTGGAGGTTCAGCTTCATTTCTTGTATTGGATCCCTGATCTGGCCCAATTAGTTGCCTAGTAATTTATTGTCTCTCAGAATTCATTATTAATGGATTAATGTATTTTTACATTATTTAATAATGTTATTTATCTGGAATTAATTGGCTGGGCCAATTAATTGATAAATATTAGTAGCCCAGTAAATTAATTAATTATATTATGGGCTAATTAAGTGGAAGCCCATTAGAATATAATTAAATTAATGGGTTACAAATATATTAATATTATATTGGCTTTTGAAGCCTATATATATTAGTATTCTATTCAGAAACAGAATATACACACAATCACAAATCATTCACGCTACACGCGAGTTTGGAGAGACAATAATCTTAAAATTTTCTCCAGTTCTCTGACCACCCAGAGGGAGAAAAGGTCGGGACACAGATCAGAAGATCTAACACAGGAGCAACAATCAAAGCCGCGACAACACACCAGGAGGAAGGTATCGGTTTCTAACCCTAATTATTCCTTTAATATCATGTTTCTCCCTTTAAAGAATGTTTTTTCTAAACTGAAAACTGGTGATTTTGGTTATGTGATAGTTGTCAATAAGCACAAGTGTTCTGTGTTGGGAATTGGTGATATTTGTCTTAAATTCAAGTCTGGTTTTGAATATACTATGAAAGATGTTAGATATGTGCCTGATGTAGCATGCAACTTGTTGTCTTTTCCTGCCTTTGAAAATGATGGTTTTGGTGGAAATTGGGGAAATGGTTGGATGAAAGTTAGAAAGGGTTCTTTAGTGGTGTTTAAAGCTAAGAGAACTAATAACTTGTATCATTTTACTGTTGTTCCTATTTCCTCTGCATATAATGTGAATGCATCATTTCTTGACAAAACTATTTTGTGGCATCAAAGACTAGGAAATGTTAGTTCTAAGAATCTTTCCATTCTGAGAAAATCTGGTGTTTTTGGTAAAGATAAAATTTCTAATATGACATTCTGTGATTCATGTGTGATTGGTAAACAACATAAAGTCTATTTTCTCACCTAATAGATCTGTTGCCTCTGATATACTTGAATATATACATGATGTTTAGGGTCCCTCTAGCACTCCCACTGATAGTGGTTGTAGGTACTATTTGTAATTCATAGATGACTTTTCTTGAAAAAATTGGTTGTTTCTTTTAAAACAAAAGTCTAAGGTTTTTCAAATGTTTTCTGACT
The DNA here is from genome assembly GCA_028984105.1 of Lavandula angustifolia. Classification (NCBI taxonomy): domain Eukaryota; kingdom Viridiplantae; phylum Streptophyta; class Magnoliopsida; order Lamiales; family Lamiaceae; genus Lavandula; species Lavandula angustifolia. The sequence goes on along the minus strand of CM054823.1, from coordinate 4,187,551 downwards.
AGAAAGTGAAGGTTGAAAACCAAACTGGAAAAAGGATTAAGGTTCTTAGGACAGATAATGGCCTTCAGTTTTGTAACTTTCCTTTTAACAACTTGTGTGTTAAGTCAGGGATTAGAAGGCATAAGACAATTCCTTATAACACTCAGCAGAATGGGGGTAGTGGAGAAGATGAATAGAACTTTACGAGATAAAGTGAGGTGTATGCTAGAGAGTGCAGGGTTGTCTAAGAATTTTTGGGGTATTGTTGTCTTGACTGCTACCTACCTTATAAATAGGTTACCTTCTAGCTACCTTAAGGGTCAATGCCCTGAAACTATCTTCACATGAAAACCCCTAGACCTGTCTCACCTTAGAGTGTTTGGTTGTGCTGCCTTTGTACTTCAAAAAGGTGATAAGTTGGATCATAGATCTAAGAAGTGTGTCTTTCTAGGTTATCCAGATGGGGTTAAAGGGTATAGACTATGGGATAGAAGTCAGCCTGATTTTAAGGTGATAGTCCGTAGAGATGTGGTTTTCAGTGAATCTGAATTTCCTTGTTTACCTGCTACTGTTTCTTCTTCTTCTTGTGATGATACTCCTTCTGAGGTGAAGCCTCAACCCCTTGTGTCTGAACCTGTTACTTCTGACCATGAATCTGATTTTAGTGTTGATAATGCAAAGTCAAGTAGTAATTCTGATTCCTTGTCTGACTCTGAAATGCATGATAATTATGAGACTGAAACTGTGGTTGAACCTCTTATGTCTGATTATATGTTATCTAGGGATATGCCTAGAAGAGATATTCATACACCTTCTAAGTGTGATCATTATGTTATGCATTCTCTCAATGCATGTGAGTCTTTAAATAATGAACCGACTAGTTACACTGTTGCTATTCAATCTACCTCCTCTGATAAATGGTTAACTACTATGCAAGTCGAGATGAAATCTATGCATGTGAATAATACTTGGATCCTTGTTCCTAAGCCTGCTACCTGTTCTGTTGTGGATTGTAAGTGGCTCTTCAAGCTCAAGAATGAACCTAAGTCCATTAGATAAAAGGCTAGGTTGGTTGCTAAGGGTTTTACTCAAAAAGAGGGGGTAGATTATTCTGAAATCTTTGCTCATGTTGTTAAATTAACTACTGTGTGCATTTATGCTTTCTTTGGTTGCTCTTTTTAACTAGGAATTGAAACAAATGGATGTTACCACTGCCTCTCTTTATGGTGATTTAGATAAAAAGATTTATATGAGATAGCTTGAAGGTTTTATTGATTCTTCTAAACCTGATCATGTGTGTTTGTTGAACAAGGCCTTGTATGGTTTGAAACAATCCCCTAGACAGTGGAAAAAAAGTTTGATCAATATATGCTTTCTTTGAACTTTATCAGAAGCTCATTTGATCATTGTCTCTATTATACTAAGGCTGCACCTATTCCTTTTTATTTGTTAGTATATGTGGATGATATGTTGATTGCCAGTTCTTGTGTGAAATCCATTAAACATGTTCAAAAGTGCCTAAGTGAAAATTTTGAAATGAAGGATTTGGGGATGCCAAAAAGATACTTGGCATGAGTATTGACAGAGACAGAAAACATGGTACTCTTGTCCTTAATCAGATTTTTTATGTGGATAAGCTTTTGAGTAAATTTGGCATGTTTGCTGCAAAACCTATTAATGTACCTCTTGCTTCTCATGGTGTGTTAAGTAAGGATCAGTCCCCTAAGACTGACCCTGAAATTTCTGATATGCAAAATGTTCCTTATGATAATGCTATAGGGTCTGTGATGTATCTTATGGTTAGTACAAGGCCTGATATAGCTTATGCTATTAGTTATTTAAGCAGATACATGTCTAATCCTGGTTTGCCTCACTAGAATGCTTTAAAGTGGCTTGTTTAGGTATCTGAAATCTACTAAGCATGTAGGATTGAGATTTTCAAAATGTTCTAATGGTACTAAACTTATTGGATATGTGAATTCCAATTATGCTAATGATAGAGACAATAGGAAGTCTACTACCTCATATGTTTACTTTCTGTGGGTCTTGTATAAGGTGGAAATCACAGTTACAGCCTATACCATGGAGGCAGAATATGTTGTTGTTGCTGAAGCTTTAAAGGAAGTTGGTTTGGCTTAAGGGTCTCTTATCAGAACTTAATTTTTTGCATAAAGATGTACCTTGTTTTCTGATAGCCAATCTGCTATTCAGTTGTGCAAAAATCCTATGTTTGATGATCGAACCAAGCATATTGATGTTAGGTATCATTTCATAAGGGATATAGTTGATAAAGGTATTATTATGTGTTGGGTTATGAGTCAGTAGATGATACTCAGCAGATCATTGGGTTAAAATAATATTGGGGGAAATCGTAGTAAGTATACTATGGAATTGAAGATCCCAAAACCCAGCTGATATCAGTAGTGTAGTGTCGATAGGATTAGATGATGTAATAGGCTAGACTGTTTTGATTTTCTATCTTTCGTGTCTATGTCCTGTACGGGGTAAAATGTTGGACTGATCTTCAGTAGGAAGTTACTTTCCAGAACCCCACGTCATCATTGTAAGAGCTTGTGTTCTTAAGTCATCAGCCGATCTTCACCTCAGTAGAAGACACTGCATCAGCTGACAGACATCAGTAGAAGAACCTTACAAAGCTCAGTACCTTCGGAGTCAACAGCTGATTACACTCAGTAGAATATCTTATCAGCTGACTCAGACGAAGAAGACAGAGACTGCATCAAGTCTACTGTATCCAACAGGAAATGACCCAGCTATTCATCTCACTCGAAAGTCAGTAGAATATCATACGAGGATAAGTGAGAGTCAACTCCGATGTCTGACACATCTCACCTACCACAAACCTCGACCAATGAGAAGCCGTCAACGCATTATCTGCTCTGACCAACTAAAGCTGCTCTCATGAACAGTGATCAACAACTCTGCTGCAACAATTCGAATATATGGTCGTTTTTCTTGGAAGTTTGTGACACGTGGCATCGTCCTCTCCAACGGGCAAATGCCTGGGTCACGACTATAAATAGAGAAGAAAATCCGAGCTCCACGCACGGGAAATAAAAAGGGAAAAACGCTCAAGCACTCAAACACTCTAGCGCATTCAAGATAATCCAGTGAAGAACTTGCTCAATAGAATACTATTAGTTCTTCTCTCTAGAGTTCTTTAGATCCCTTTTCTCTAGCTAAGCTCAACGTCATATCTGTAGCTTAGACATTCGAAGGAGTTCACTTTTAGTGATTGTTCTTATTGTAAGAACTCCTTCTAGTTGGAGAAATTCCCCTCCCCTTCAAACCTCGGTTGATTTGTAAAAGTCGCTAAGGACTATAACTTAGAAGGGTCTGTCCAGTGTACAGATTCCTTGCTGAGGCTTGCTCAGACTAATCAACAAGACCTCCTGTTCAGCAGGACCGTGGATGTAGGATCTTGCGTATCCGAACCACATTAAAAATTGCTTATGTTGTTTACTGTTTTATTGCATTGCTCACAAACTGATTATAAAATCATATCTTGCATAAAACGTATTCATAAAGCGCACTAGCCAAAACTATTTGACTTGTGAAAATCACGTTTTCAAACTGAGACGAATCTCCGGGCCCCTCACTATTCCGTACTAAAGTTTTCGACTGAGTTACAAGTACTGACTAAAGTCAGTAGGAGAGCTCAGTATTTGACTCACTCTCTGACCCGTGATCGAAGGTTATTATCTGGCACTGTTCATCAGTTGCACCAAACAGCTCAGCTGTCCTTCGGTTTGAGAAAAAGAAACAGTACTCAGGTGTATTCCCCCCCCCCCCCCCCCCTCTACACCTGACTCTCGTCTCCGGACCAACATTATGTTTGATAAAATTCACACAGATCTAAATCTTGCAGATATGGGTACAAAATGTTTAAGTGCAGAGAAGCTCCACACATGTCTTAAGATACTAAATCTTGATCTGAGATAAATTCTTTATTTATGTGAATATGTGTATCTTCTTCTACTGTTGTTTGTATTTATTGTATGCGGGAAAAGGTGCTGATTTGTGGAGAGTGGGTGATGATGACAACTTAAATGTCCAAGTACAAATTCCTTCAAGATTGAAGGCACACCACTACTAGGCCTAAGGTGGAGTATATTATTCTAATAGATCCAGTCTGCACACACCGCGTGCCCAAGCCCAGCAACTAAACGGCCCAACCTGAAGTTGGCCCAGGTGCATTTACGTTAGCCTGCATTGTCCGCGTCCGTTACCGCGTGATCCATTCAGCCCGTTACTAAACCTAGTTATATAAGGCGCAGGGTTTGTGTGTCGAGATGGACTGCGCAACTTAGTGTTTTCTCTTTATTCTCTCTTCAAATCATTTCTCTTCTCTTTGTGAGATCTTGAGCGATTCAGTGTATGAGATTGCGAGATCTGCCTTGTAATAGTTTGTAGGGCTTGTTGGTGCTGTCTGTGTTGTGGTGGTGTGGTGGTTGTACTTTGGTGGTCTGACCCTCACTGGTCATCTCCAGTGTTCATCTATAATAAACTGTTTTACGATCCTTACTATACTAAACATAATAATAAACAAAAGAACCGGTATTCCGGTAATCTTATCAAATATTATTTATAGAATAACTATAATTTCTTAAAACTCTAACTTCCAATTTTCAATTTTAGAAGTGAATTAATAATTTAATGGATGCATACTAGTGATATGATGAAGTTTTATAACCTTTACTTTAACTAATAAAAAGATAATATAGAGTCCAAAGCGGAGCAAGTGAAAATGGTTTCCAATTGACGACGATATCCGGCAAATAAAATAAAATAAAATAAACGTGTAGCGAAAAGAAGCTACAGTTGTTGAAGTCAACAACTGTTCCCTCGTCTTTCCATATAGAAAATACCGCGCCTATTTCCCCCAATTTTCATTTATCTATTATTATTATTATTAATAATAATAATGCTAACCGCGTCAACACAGTAATAACAATCTCTCTCTCTATATATCTTCACCCTCCTTATAAATTCCCCTCTCCCACTCTCCGTTAAATCCAAGAATCCTCTCTCTCTCTTTCATACCACAGACGAAGACGGAGCAATCAAAATTTCTAATTTCCAAAGCTCTTTCACATTTCGTTTCAATTCGTCGTGAAATGGAGAACATTCTGGGTTTGCTTAGGATTAAAGTTATCAAAGGGATAAATCTGGCTAAAAGAGACGCCAGAAGTAGCGATCCTTACGTGATTGTTCGGATGGGCAAACAGGTATAATTTAATTATTTCTTCCTAATTTCCTCGATTTCAAACTCTGATGGATGTTCGTCAACTGAGATTTTAATTTTGATATTCATCAGAAACTGAAGACTCGCGTGATAAAAAAGAATCTGAATCCGGAGTGGAATGAAGAGCTCACCCTCACCATTGCCGATCCGAATCATCCCATCAAGTTGGTAAGTAAAATTAACATTTTTTAAGGATAATCAATGATTCCTAAGTTGTCTGAATTGTGTTTTCTGCAGCAAGTATACGACAGAGACACGTTCACGCTAGACGACAAGATGGGGGATGCGGAGTTGGAGATAAGGGAGCTGGTGACGGCTCTGAAGATGCAGCTGGGAAACGTGCCGAGCGGGACTGTGATCAAGAAGGTGATGCCGAGCAGGGACAACTGCTTGTCGGAAGGAAGCTCGATCGTGTGGGAGGATGGGAAGGTTACGCAGAATATGTTTTTGAGGCTCAGAAATGTTGAGTGTGGGGAGATAGAGTTGCAGCTGCACTGGATTCACGTCCCTGGCTCTAGAGGTCTTTAGGCCCGTTTGGTTGGGGCAGGGGCGGATCTAGAAATGTATATTGGGGGGGTCTGTAAGGTCGGAATTAAGATTTATAGATGGGGGATGCGAGACTTATTTGGGGTTCGGAGGCGAAGCCCCGAAATTATTTTTTTTAGACAAAAGATAATGTAACAATGAGTATAAGGAAGTCAAGAGTAAGGACTCCGGACACCTAGGATACGGTCTGCTTAACTCTCGCTCCTTGATCCCTCCTCTGTCCTCTAAAGTGTCGTTAATTCACTATCCTCTGAATTATATCTCAATTCTCGCTGTATAGGATTATTGTTGTTGACTTGTTGGACCATTTAATTTAATTGTTGTTGTTGGACCATTTAATTTAGTTGTTGTTGGGCCATTGAATTAATATATTTTTAAATTCGCTTCAATATATTAAATTTTCATAAAATACGAAATATTTTTTTCGTAAAATTTACACATAAAATTCGGCATCGACATGAAAAATGGGGATGTCAAAATTAGATTTTGAGATTTGAGCTTGCAAATTAGAATTTGTGTTGAAATGGGTTTCAATTATAATAAATTTGCAAATCATTTGAAATTTGATGCAGGGTGAAATTTAAAATATGTAAAAAAAATAAATTGGGTAGGATAAATGTAGTTTACGGCCGGGGTTGACCACTGGAGCCGGCCCCCAGCCCACCCCTACATCCGCCCCTGGGTTGGGGGAAGGACAGAAAGGGAAAGGGAGATGCATCATGCATGGGAGGCTAGATAGCGTTTGGTTCGATTTTTTCAAATTGTACAAGAGGGAATTCAAAACCTTGGTCAACCCATTTTTCATTCCCCATCCCTACCCTGCAACTTTCAGTGTCCGTTCCCCCTCTTCATGTACATATAAACTTTCCAGGTGTGCAAGAATTTTTTTTTCTTTGAGAGATTATACGGATTATAATGTTTTGATTTGGGAAAAATATTGGGTGAGAAGTAGGAACTAATCGGTTTTTAGTTGAAACTGTGTGTAATTATACTATGTTTATTTTATTAATTGCAACAAAATCATCTTTTTTTTTTGTTTTTAAATAATGTATCAAATTCCCCTGCCATTGAAAGAGAACACAAAATCACATTTAGTTTTTTTGGATGACGAAAGTAACCGCAGCCGCTATCGAAGTGCGCATTGGATAAACTCTACTTCTGTACTATAGCATGCAAACAACACAGAAGAGGTGATAGGTGAAAAAAATTACCTTTAGTTTGTTTTATTGCAAAATATTTGTGTTTCTCAATAATGTATCAAATCCCGAACAGGCTACATTTTCGTGAATCTCACACCATTTAAATTTCTTATCTTGGTTGTAATAATAAAATTATTTAATTAACCGTGTGTGGTAAACTACTATCGTGTTCATTAAAACTTCTGCGGAAGGTAAACTGTTTTTTTTTTTTTTTTTTCTTAAGTTTATATTGCGCCAAATTCAAATGTGTTCAGCTGTTCACTAATATGCTGCGCTAAGATTTCGGGGGAAATGAAGAAAAAGAATGTATTAAAGAAATGAAGCTTAAAATAGTGTAATTACACAAAAGTTTGTGTGTACTACTTTCGTATACCTTGTGTGTATCACACTACAAGTATTGACATGTGTTAAATATGACCTACTTGATTTAATGAGAAAAATGTCACATGTCAATACTTTGTGGTGTGGTACTCACAAGAGTATACGAAAGTTGTACATACGAATAGCTCCGGTGTAATTATGGATGATTTAAACATTTTAAAGGAAACAAAATATAAAATTGGGTCCAGATGCGTTAAGAGTGAGTTATGTTGGAAAATTCAGAAAGTTAGCAGCAAATAACTTTGACTGTAAATTCGAGCATCGAATATTGATAGTTTATGAAAATAAAGTATAATGATGGGAGCATAGAGGATGGGCCGAGGATCATTCAACCTTTCAAGCACACTCACCATCGTAGAGGTAAAAGGGCTGATATTGGGCCCGAGTTAGGAGAGTCCAATAATGTAAACATGATGTTGTCTGATAGGCCCAACACATAAGTGCCCAGTCCCATCTGAAACTCTACAGCCCACTACTGAATGATTTCAGTCCATGACTTTGGCCCATCTGCTGAAACGGCTCGCGCGATTTACTCGAGCCGTTTCCTATTACTGCGCTGAACCGTTACTTGTTGACCTACCTATATAAGGCCAATGCTGTGTACTCTTCAGACGCGCAACTTCAATATCATCTTCTTCATCCTCTCTCTATACTTTCGAATCTTTCTTTCTCTCCTGTGGGTTAGTGAGTGATTCAGTGTATAATTGTGAGGATCTACTGTAATAGTTTCTATTGGCCTGTTGGCGCCGTGTGTAGGTGTGTGTGGTGGTTACGATTTGCCGGTCTGAGCCTGTATTGAATCGATATGTTCTATATTATTGTTATTCTTGTCTTACAGCTTCAGATCTACGATCCCATCAGTGGTATCAGAGCGTTTGGTTGATTAATTTGCTAAATCGCTCACCTCTTGACTGCCTAGGTTGCGAAAGGGCAGTTCTTCGAACTGTAACCCTAGATCTAGTGCAGTCGATCCTACAGGTAAAACGAGGTTCAAAACTCCGAACCTCGCGCTGGTAAATTGGCTGAAACCTCTTGTTTTAAATTTATTAGAAACTGCCGACTGGTGCAGATAGGCTTGGGACTTGTTTTCTGGTAGACCTGCCAACTGGTGCAGTTAGGGTTTCTGTGTGATATTTGTTTTTCGACCCTGTATGCCTTTTGTGGTTCTGTGATATTTTAGTGCTTTCGCTGCTGTTGATTTATTTGATCAGTCTACTCTGTGTTCATCTCTGATCTGAATAGATCAACCTACTGAACCGTACTATACGGTCCATTGCTTCCTCTATGTTTTGAAATCTAGACAGTAGCTTGGTGACCCCCTGCGCCCAGGACAAGAGCCTGCGATTGCGAGCTGGGAAATCCCATAGCGTTCAAATACTGTGAGATATAAACACAAAGGGGTTAATATCTATATTCTGCCATTTGATATGGCTTTTGTTTCCTCTAGTGGCATTGTCACTTTCAATGGTAAATCTGATTTCAATTTGTGGAAGAAAAGGATGACTGCTATTTTGGTTGAAAAACGTGCCTCTGCTGCTATTACTGAATCTTATGAGTCAAATTTAACTGAAAATAAAAAAACTGAAATGAATGATCTTGCTCTGTCTGCTATCACACTGAATTTGACTGATTTCGTGCTAAGAAAAGTTGAACATCTTGATTCTGCTAAAGAGGTGTGGGATAGACTCAATGAATTGTATACTGAAACATCCCTTCCCTCTAAAATGTATTTGCTTCAGAGTTTTTTCAAATTCAGATTAGATATGACCAAGGACATAGATGAGAACCTAGATGAATTTAACAAGCTTCTGCAGTTAATTAAGCAAACTGGGGACACTAGCATTGACAACTATGCACCTATTGCCTTACTGAATTCCATTCCTGAAACTTATAGTGATGTACAGTCAGCCATTAAATATGGGAGGGACAAGATAGACCTTGAGACTGTGGTTAGTGTTTTAAAGAGTAAGGAAATGAACTTAAAATTCAGTAGAGAAGTTAGGGTAAATGAACATAGTACCTCCTATCAAGTTAGGGGCAGAACTAGTGATAGAGTCAGTTCTTCCTTTAGTTCTGAGAAAGGGGGAAAGAAACATAACCATAAACCTAGATCTAAGTCTAGAACCAAGGGTAGAAAGTGTTTTAATTGTGGGGAATATGACCATTATCAAAAATATTGTTCTTCACCTAGGAAAGGAAAACAGCATAGTGAACATAAGAGTGTTTCTAATGCTATACTGGGTGATGATTCTGAACAATATGTGCTTGGAAAATATTTTATGGTTACTGAACTTCTCCTCTGTGAATTCTGTGCAAATCAATGAATGGCTTATGGATTCTGAAAGTGCTTACCATGTTTCTCCTTTTAAATAATGTTTTTCAAACTTGAAATTTGGTGATTTTGGTTATGTAATAGTTGCCAATAACGACAAATGTGTTGTTTTGGGTATGGGTGACATTTGTCTGCAATTTAAATCTGGTTTTCAGTATACTATGAAAAATGTAAGGTTTGTCCCTACAGTTGCTTGCAATTTACTGTCCTTTACTGCCTTGGAAAATGATGGTTTTGGGGGAAGTTGGGGAAATGGTTGGATGAAGGTTAAAAAGGGGTCTTTAGTGGTTTTCAAATCTAAAAGGACTAATAACCTGTATCCATTCACTGTTGTACCTGTGTTTCCTGCTTCTAATGTGAATGTTACTCTTTCTGACAAAACTATTTTGTGGCATTTAAGACTTGGGCATGCTAGTTCTAAGAACTTGACAACTTTGAGGAAATCTGGAATGTTTGGTAATGATAAGATTTCTACTCTGCCTTTCTGTGATTCTTGTGTGATTGGAAAACAACATAAGGTATCTTTTCCTACCACTGCTTCTTCTGATAGAACTGTAGCCTCTGAAATTCTTGAATATATTCATGCTGATGTGTGGGGTCCCTCTAGTACTCCTACTCATAGTGGTTGTAGGTATTATCTATCTATCATAGATGATTTTTCAAGAAATACCTGGTTGTTTCTTTTAAAACAAAAGTCTGAGGTTTTTCAAATGTTCTGTGACTGGAAAACTAAGGTAGAAAACCAAACAGGGAAGAAAATTAAAGTCCTTAGGACTGATAATGGTCTAGAGTTCTGTAATTATCCCTTTGACAACCTTTGTGTTAAATCTGGTATTAGAAGACACAAAACTGTCCCTTATAACCCACAGCAAAATGGGGTAGTGGAAAGGATGAATAGAACTCTCCTAGAGAAGGTAAGGTGTATGCTAGAACATGCAGGTTTGTCTAAAACCTGTTGGGGGTATAGCTGCCTTAACAGCAACATATCTGATAAATAGACTTCCTTCTAGCTACCTTAAGGGGCAATGCCCTGAATTTGTCTTCTCTGGAAAATGTCCAGATTTGTCTCATCTAAGGGTTTTTGGATGTGCTGCCTTTGTTCACCAAAAGGGGGATAAGCTAGAACCTAGGTCTAAGAAGTGTGTTTTCTTAGGATATCCAGATGGTGTTAAGGGTTATAGGTTGTGGGATAGAAGCCAGCCAGGATTTAAGGTGATAATTAGCAGAGATGTGATCTTCAATGAGTCTGAATTTCCTTGCTTACCTGCTCATGTCCCTGCTTCTTCTTCTGATACTGCTCCTTCTGAGGTGGAGCCTAATCCCTCTTATGCTGAACCATTTTGCCATGATTGTGATTCTCCTACTTCTGAAGATGATGTGTCTGAATCTAGTATTGACAATTCTACCTCCAGCAATGATTCTCCTGTGTCTGATTCTGTGCATGATGACTCTATTACTGATCCTAATAATCTGTCTGATTCTGTTCAAAGTGATTATATGCTGTCAAGAGATAGGGCTAGAAGAGTTCCTCATGCTAATACTAAGTATGATGATTATATTATGCATGCTTTATCTGTGTGTGATTCCTTAGATAATGAACCTATTTGCTATTCTGATGCTCTGCAATCTCCCTCTGCTACTAAGTGGTTAGCTGCTATGCAGTCTGAAATAAACTCCTTGCATGTGAATAAAACCTGGGTGCTTGTTCCTAAGCATGCTTCATGTTCCCTTGTTGACTGTAAGTGGTTGTTTAAGATTAAATCAGAACCTAATTCTATGAGGTACAAAGCTAGGTTAGTTGCTAAGGGGTTTACTCAAAAAGAGGGGGTAGACTACTCAGAAATATTTGCTCCTGTTGTTAAACTGACTACTGTGCGCATTATGCTTGCTTTGGTTGCTCATTTTAACTGGGAATTGAAACAAATGGATGTTTCAACTGCCTTTCTTCATGGGGATTTAGATAGACAATTTTTTTTGAAACAGCCTGAGGGCTTTGTTGATTCTTCTAAACCTAATCATGTGTGTCTGTTAAAAAATGCATTGTATGGTTTGAAACAATCTCCTAGACAGTGGAACAAAAAATTTGATCAATGTATGTTGTCTTTGAATTTTTCCAGAAGTTCATTTGATCCTTGTCTCTACTATACCTCTTCTGCCTCTATTCCTATCTACTTGCTGATTTATGTGGATGATATGTTAATTGTCAGTCCTTGAATTAAATCCATTAAACATGTTCAGAAATGTCTAAGTGAAAATTTTGAAATGAAGGATTTAGGAGATGCAAAAAGAATTATTGGCATGCATATCCATAGAGACAGAAAGATAGGCACCCTTACTCTTAATCAGATTTCTTATGTGGATAAGATTTTGAGTAAATTTTCAATGTCTGCTGCAAAACCTGTAACTGTACCTCTTGCATCTCATACTGTTTTAAGTAAGGATCAATCTCCCTAGACTGATTCTGAAATGTCTGAAATGCAAAAGGTTCCTTATGCAAATGCTATTGGGTCTGTGATGTATCTTATAGTATGTACTAGGCCTGATATAGCTTATGATGTGAGTTGCTTGAGCAGATACATGTCTAATCTTGGTTTAGCTCATTGGAATTCCTTGAAATGGCTGTTTAGGTACTTGAAAGCTACTAAGCATTTAGGGATCTATTTTTCTAAACAGTCTGATGGTACTAAACTTGTTGGTTATGTGGATTCTAATTATGCTAATAATAGAGACAATAGAAAATCTACTACCTCATATGTTTTTACCTTCTGTGGTTCTTGTATAAGTTGGAAATCTCAACTCCAACATATTGTTGCCTTATCTACAACTGAAGCTGAATATGTTGCAGCTGCTGAAGCCTTGAAAGAGGTTGTTTGGTTAAAAAGTCTTCTTACTGAACTTCATTTTCTGCATAAGGATGTGATCTTGTATTCTGATAGTCAATCTGCTATTCAGTTAACCAAAAATCCTGTGTTTCATGAAAGAACCAAGCATATAGATGTTAGGTATCATTACATTAGAGACTTAGTGGAAAAGGGTGTGATTATGATTGATAAGGTACACTCTGATCTTAATCCTGCAGATATGGGCACCAAATGCTTAAGTTCTGAAAAACTGCAAACTTGTCTTTAGATACTAAAAATTGGTGCTGATTTGTATCTACAGTCCTCTCCTGTTCTGTTTGTATTGTTTTTCTTCTTTTGCAGGTTGTGAAGATGCATGAAGGAGAGGGGGCGATGATGACACCAAATGCCATTTGCACACCTTCCCTTTGTAAAATGGCACACCACCGCTGGGCCTAAGGTGGAGTATGTTGTATGATAGGCCCAACACATAAGTGCTCAGGCCCATCTGAAACTCTACATCCCACTACTGAATGATTTCAGCCCATGACTTTGGCCCATCTGCTGAAACAGCTCGCGCGGTTTACTCGAGTCGTTTCCTATTACTGCGATGAACCGTTACTTGTTGACCTACCTATAGAAGGCCAATGTTGTGTACTGTTCAGACGCGCAGCTTCAATATCATCTTCTTCATCCTCTTTCTATACTTTCGAATCTTTCTTTCTCTCTTGTGGGTTAGTGAGTGATTCAGTGTATAATTGTGAAGATCTACTGTAATAGTTTCTATTGGCCTGTTGGCGCCGTGTGTAGGTGTGTGTGGTGCTTGCGATTTGGCGGTCTTAGCCTGTATTGAATCGATCTATTCTATATTATTGTTATTCTTGTCTTATAGCTTCAGATCTACGATCCCATCACATGATTTGGGCTCATGGTTAATGGAAATGGAGGGGATGACAAGTCCGCCAACTCTAATGCAGATGAGATCTAGCCCAACTTGGGAGGTGAACTCGTGGGAGGAGATTGAGGCGCAAGTAAAGGAGATGTTAGTGGAGATAAGGGAGGATGTTGAGGCGCTAGTGGGTGACCAGATTGCGGCGGCGATGCAGGGAGTGAAAGTCATAGATATCATAGTGATTCAACTAGTAGGGGAGATGGACTCGGTTAATGGAGTTCAGTGGAAGAGGTGATGGATGATGTTACCAGCAAAATCGGGCTTTATTGAAGTGGCTAAGAGCTAGGAAGAAGTGGAGTATGGTAGTGTAGTAGAGTCCGCTATTTCAATTCCTAGAATTATTTGAGTCAGCATCTTGTTAATTAGTCATTTAATTAGTTGTTAGTCGTCTTCCACTATGTTAGTGGAAGTAGTGATATTGCTAATCAAGTCTATTTATAGTTCGTTTTTTTTTAATGAAGATCATCATAAATTCACATCAATTTATATGTGTATTTGCTAACTACTACTATAAGCATTAAAACCATATTTCTACTCCCACAAGCCTTCCTTTCAAAAGAATTACAATGGAGGAAAGAGTGGAGATTGCGTCATTCCATCTCGATGGAAATGCACAACTTTGGTACCTTAAGCTGCAAAAGGATTTTCCTGAAGCAACTTGGGAAGCCTTTAAGAGAAGGTGTCGCCAGCGGTTCGGATCTCCGATCCAGGCCGATACCTATGGGGACTTGATCAAACTAAGGCAAACGGGGTCCGTGGACGCTTGTCAGCGCAAACTACCCTTATAACACTAGCTCAAGAACGAGAAACTTTCATTAGCGGACTTCGCGAAGATCTTGCTATTGGAGTGAAGCTGAGGCAGCCCCAGGACGTGCATACAACCATGAGCTTGGCTCGTCTCTACAAAATGCGGGACAAGAGCAAGGAATCGAGCTCCGCACTACGACAAACAGACAAAACAACCGTTCGTCCGTCGTCTATAAAGGGCAGAGATGGAGAGTAGGCGACGCCAAAGATTATGTTTCAATTGTGATGAGAAAATTGAGCGCGGTCATAAGTGCGAACAGTTATTTTGGCTAGAGTGTGTGGAGGAAGACGAGTCATTTGATAAGGAACCTTGTGAGGTAGAGGTCTCCTTCCACGCTATCTCGGGCACGCAACGACCCCAAACCATGCAGATTTGTGGCAAGATCAAAATCACCCCTTAACCATCCTAATTGATTCGGGTTCGACCTATAGTTTCATCAGCGCGGCATTGGCAACGCAATTGGATATTCCCACGGAACAACAGGCAAATATGCGTGTTATTGTGGCCAATGGAGAAAAAATGGAATGCCCAGGAGTTTGCCGAGGGTAGCCCTTGCCGTTGGATAATTCCAAATTTCCCTTTGATTTCTTCTTATTACCTTTATGCGGATTTGTGGCAGTACTAGGGGCTCAAAACTCTTGGCCCAATTCTTTAGAATTTCGAAAACATGTCTATGAAGTTCAATCATGGGAGAGAGATGGTAATCTTGAAAGGCCTCACGGACGGAAATGGAATAGCGCGACTTTCGTCGCTTTAATTGGAGGCTTACCAACCAGCTGGAATTCAAGATTTACAGGCATCCTTTCAAGATTTTTTCCAGCCACCAAGGGGATTACCGCCATCACGTGCATGTGACCACCAGAATAGACTTGAACCCGACACGAAACCCGTTGTTGTTCGTCCTTACCGTTACGCTCATTTTTAGAAAAATGAGATAGAGGCCCAGTGCACCGAGATGCTGAAATAAGGGATCATCCGTCCAAGCTATTCGCCTTGTTCCTCGCCGGTATTGCTCGTGCGGAAGGCCGACCAAACATGGTGTTTTTGTGTCAGACTATCGTGCCCTTAATACGGTATCGGTAAAGGATAAATTTCCTATTCCCTTTATTGAGGAATTGTTCGATGAACTATTTGGGGCTAATTATTTCTCCAAGTTAGATCTCCGCTTCGGCTACCATCAAATCAGAATGAGGCCTTCTGACGTGGAGAAGACTGCATTCCGTACACACCATGGTCACTTCGAGTATCTTGTAATCCCCTTCGGACCCACCAATGCACCATCAACTTTCCAGGCATTGATGAATGAAATTTTTTGCCCACACTTGCGAAAATTTGTCCTCGTGTTCTTAGATGATATTTTAATTTACATGGAGTTCTCACATGGAGCACCTCAAGCAGGTGTATTTCAGATCCTAAGGCAACATCATATTTTTTTTAAAGGAATCTAAATGTTAATTTGACCAACGATGCATCAACTACTTGGGGCATGTTATATCAAGTAAAGGCGTTGAAGTGGGTTCTGTTGAAGTGGGTTCCGAGAAAGTGGCTGCCATGTTACAATGGCTAATGACAATTCGTGAATTAAGAGGGTTTTTAGGTCTAATCGGGCACTATCGAAAATTTGTGCAAGGCTTTGGGGTTATCGTTGCCCCTTTAACCTCGATGCTTAAGCGAAATTCATTTCAATAGATGAGGGAGGCTGTTGGGAAATAATATAAGTTTTCATTGATCTCAAACCCCAATTTGACTGATGAATCAGTCTGTTGTAATTGTTAGATTCAATCAACACGTGTCTGTATAGTCAGACTGATATCTTTAATATTTTCATATTAGGCTCAGATAGAAAGTATTAGTTGGTCTGAGTTTTGCTCTCAAGCTTATATCACTCAGGCTGAACCAACTCACATACTGAGAACTTCATCAAAATGAAGATCAAAACAAGGTACAAGGCGCAGTATTCGAAATAGATGGTCAACGAAGAAAATGACAACATCTGAATCAACATTGACCAATCTCAGGCCGCCATGTCATCCCTAGTCAAAGGGGACAGAACAGTACCTCATATAGAATCTGCAGAACCAAGCAGAACTCAACACGTCTTCATGCATTCAAAGCATGAGACCGTTGTTAATACGAAGCCAATAGGAGATGGATGGTGTTCAACGGATCTATCCCCTAGCTTGACTATAAATAGCAGAAGACCTCTTACAACAAGGTTACGGAATTTCAAACAAGCTCAAGTATATTCAAAGCTAAAAGAACTCGCTCTTATGCTCATCTCTACTCACGTACATTAGCCAAGAAATTCCATTTCTTCTGTTCACACTCCAAGAAATCATCAGCTTATCCTAAGCTTGGAGTCAAGAGTGTATAAAACTCTTATTGTTGAACAAATTCAAAACCCCATTTTCTTTTGTTAGAAAGAACGAAGCTGATTGATAGATAGTTTGTTTGATAGTTAGATAGTTTGATAGTTTGCATATGTTGATCTGCGCTTGTCAGTCTACAAGCATCTGATAGTGGATTCCTGCTGAGAAAGCAAAAGAGTGGACGTAGGATCTTGAGCATCCGAACCACTATAAAAAATTATTGTTACTGTTTTATTCATCTCCACACACGATTCACTCAAAAAAGCACACACACCCTTAAAGGGCCTATTACCGAGGCACTGAGAAAGCAGAAGAGTGGACAATGGTTTCTCTAACCGTTGTTGTTTATGTCACGCCCCAATTCTCGAGGGAAGGCATGTGGGCCGGAACGTGACTGGGGAGGGGTGAAAGAAACGGGAAAGAAAAGGGGAAAGAACTTAAAGACTAACCAAGAACTTTCTTTCAACATATCCACATAGATATAGATATTATCAAAGCAACATTTTCATCGAGCTACCTCTATGGACACAAAAGAGGTAGAAAATAATATACATAATTAGGGTTCAAGCGGAAGCTTTTCATAAAGTAGGAGGTTATCTGTATAAGAAAAGAGCATAAGGATCAAGCTAGCACTAATTCAGCATTTCCTCCCTGTACCGCCAGTTTAATCTGCAAGACATTTTGAAAAACATTTGGGCTGAGCACTAGTGTACTCAGTGGGCAAAGCAGGTGATAATAAACCTCCGAAAATCCTTTGAAAATGAAATGCTCATGCATAACCGATATAACATAGAAAGTTTTAAAACCAAATGCAACCTATGTATACCAAAACATTCACTTTAGCCATTTCATTCATTTCTCAATTATTGGTGCATTCTACACTCTTTTCCATTTGTTAGACTTAGGGAAACACATTCACTTAAGAATAACCTCGTACCCTTCATTAGTCTTGGGAAACAGATTCACCCTAGACTAACTTCGTGACGTTTGGTGTACACTAACCCTGACCACGTCTAGCTCAGGATCCGATCGTTTCTTTACTTATTGGCAAAGTCAATTTCATTCAAGTAGATGCACTTATCCAATAGCGAGTAAAACATTTTCATGAACATTCATAACTTTAATTGACATAAATATCAGAGCTTAATAACTCAAACATAAATTTCTGAAATAAAATATAACTCACCTTGTTGTTGTATTGTACGGACTTGTTTTAGTCCACAATATGCTATTTCGTTTCCTCGGTAGGGCCTACAACATGAATCCTAAGCTTAGTTGTAACTCAAACTCTTATTCCTTAGTAATCCTAATAACTTATAAATCATAATTTACAAAACTTCCCTTTAAAGAGATTATACCTTCTTCACTATGGATGCTCAATACGTATGAAAATCAGAAATATAATTGAAAACGTCGACTCCACTATTTATAGAAAGGAATAGTAATAAAAAAAATTGATAGCCAACTAGCCATTTCTCTAGCTAGCTAGGCTTACTCATTTCTTAGCTCTACATGCATGAAGATACACGTGGGGAGGAGAGATACTTCTTAACTTACCCATGAAGTTATTTTCTTGATTTTACCGTTTTTGTTAACTTGTTTCTTTCTAGATATACCCCACATAGGAATAGTGTAGAATTTGTCATCTCGTAAGTCTCATAGGCTTGCGTGATCATTATTACCCTTGTATAATAGAAGGACACGTAGGGATGAAGGATTAATGTACCTCTGCCAATCTACAAAACATGTTCATGCAACTAATTGTCTTACTCCCTCCGTCCCAAATATATATGTCTACTTTCCTTTTTTGTCTGTCCCAAATTTATATGCTTATTAACAATTTTTTGTGTCTAACTAAATCTTTCACTAACTTTAATGCATCTAATTAATGTGATAATATAGAAAAAGACTACTTTATCCAACTTTTCTAATAACAAATACAATTATATCATTAATTTTTTAGTAATTTACTTTAATTGACTCATATTTCAATACCAACATTTATCTAACTTTCATATCATTAAATTTTTTCTTAATATGTGTAGAAAAACAAATAAACATATATATTCGGAACGGAGGGAGTATTATTCAATACATTCAATAATGTATACTATTAATATATGTATATATCTACGTATATGTATGTCTAGGAGCTAGTTTCTTTTCTTATGTATACTTATGGTTTTAAAAACCATATATGCATGCACGCACATGACTTCAATATTATATATATGTCCTTTTATATATATATATAGGGAATGGATATTATGAGATCCAAATCTTAAAAGAGATACGAGAACCGATCTCGTCCCTCCATTTCGCAAATCTAAGGCTCTCATTTTATCCCCAAAAACATTTAAATTTAAATCAAAAAAGGAAAAAATAGCCTCATTAAGGGCAAATTTGTAAACTTCTCTTTTCTTTTTCCCTAACCCTCCATTTTCGGCTGTTTGTGTGTAATAGAATTCTCACTCTTCATTTTCGTTCTTCATAACTCACGAGTGCCTCAAGTTTTTCTTCAAATCGACGACTTGGAAGTCGATTATTTATGGTGGATTTCGAAGTTCTATGTTTCTTGAGTGATTTAAGCTCGTTTTCCTTGTCTATTTATCCCGATTATTGCCGATTTTGAATATTGATTTCTGCACATTTTTCGAATTTTTACAGATTTTGCTACGAAGGTAAGAATTACTTATGGTTTTCGAAAATTTGTAGTTCAATATTTGTGGAATGCTTTGTTTGGTTCAAATTCTTGAAGCTCGATGTCATTTCATATTTTTTTCGTAGAGTTTTTTCGATTTATAGGGTAGTAGTCATTTTTCCAAGTGATTAGGGTTTCATTATGAATATTTATGAGATGTATGTATTGATTAAGTATTGTTTTTATGTTGTAGATTAACTATTATAATTTTTGCACACGTAAGTACAATGTTCATGCATATGTATTTGTTAGTTTATGCTGATACTGTGTAATATTCATGCATGCAGTTTGTGGAATGGCTGAACCGTTACAGTCAATTGTGTCTCTTGAATCCGATGAATCCATTTACATTCCTGATTGGCCGGCCGAATTGAAACCGTATGTTGGACGGAAATTTGTTACTCTTGATGAGGCTGAAATTTCTACAGAGACTACGGAGGTTTGTGCGGTTTCGATATCCGTAAGTGGTCGATAAAACGTCATGGGGATGAGTCTATTATACGTAGATACTTAGTGTGCAGTAGAGAAGGGGAGAAATTCATGGATGTTGATAATGTGAATTCGAATAGAACAAAGCGAAGGTGTAATTCAAAACGGTCATCTTGCTTGACACGCGTCGAAAATGCAACCAGATGGGACATCACGATTCAAGAAACTGCCCTAACGTTAAGGATTGAAGATTCGTCTTAAGTTGTTATGCAGAACTTACTACAGACATATGCACTGAACCATTTAATTTTTTGCACTAATTTGTCATAACTGAGTGCCTTACTTTTGTTATGTTATTTTCATGCATACGATCGTTTATTTTTATGCATGTGTTTTATGACAATCATGCATATCTATTTTAGTTCTCAAGTTCAACCTTTATGGTACTAATTATGTTAAAGGTTTTATATTTCATGCATACCGTAGTGTATTTTCATGCTTATGGTATGTAATTTTTTTGCATATCCCTTTGTAATGTACATGTATGTTTATATATCTGCATAGTTCTCATTTTTGATTTGCATAAAAAACAAGTTATATATGCATAACTTCTAATACTTAAATATACCAAAACAAGTATTCGATTACATTTCTTCAACTACTGTATCCTTAAAAAACAAAAGTATCATCATAAGTTCTAAGTTTTTCATCCCAATTGTCCCAACCAAAGAGTCGCACAACCGAATTTCTAACTATCAAGCATTTCTTTCACACATTCTTTAGAATCAAGTTCATTGCTCATCATGTTTAGCCTTTTTCCGTTTGCCCTTTTGCTGTGGGTCAGTAACATCCGCTGTCTTCTTACCTTTTGATTTGGCCGACCCCTTCCCTTTCTCATCCACTATCTTCTTATTTCCTTTCTCCTTCCCTTTGTTGTTTTTCACTCTCTCCTTGCCTTTATTCACCAAGTTTATTAAAGGAAGATTCTCGTCCGGCAGTGTTGTTCTCTTCCTCTTTCTTTTAGCTCGTGATGTTCCTGCTTTTTAACAAAATTAAGTGGTTATTATTGCTGTTTTTTCACTCTTTCTATATTTATTCACTCAATATCATGCACCCACTTTATATATTTTATGCATATAAGTATCATATTTTATGCATACAAGTAACACATAAAACTTTCCAGAATATGAACATTTTATGCATATAAGTATCATATTTTATGCTAACCTTTCCCTATAGTTATGCAGACCACCAACACTTAATATGCACAAACAACCTAAATAATATGTACCAATAAACTTTTTTTTATGCTTACTGTTTCATAGTTTTATGCTAATATATAGAATATTTTATGCTAACGCTTCCATAAAAAAGAAAACCAATTTACAACTTTATGCATACAAATATTAAAACTTTCATGCTCACAGACACTCAATTTCATGCACTTCAGGCACAAGATTCGTGCATATCAATGAAACCGGGAATGAAAAATACAAGGTTTTTATATGAAATACAAACAACTAACAACTCGATTAATTACTTATCTGCGTCCATGTTTTACCGTTTGAACCAAAATGCGACTATCAATCTTCAAGGCTTGAAATCCACAAACAAACCATTTCCATCCAAATATCAGTAATATTTAGCTTAATCGAAAGTCGTTTGCCAAAACCAAAATCAACAAAACCAAATAGATCCACACGAGCATGAAATTTACAACGAAAACAAGGAAAAACGGCGCTCTGTAATATCAACGAAAGCGGGAATGAAAATTCGCCAACAATGGAATTATATTTTATGCTTACTATTCCATATTTTTATGCTAATATATAAAATGTTTTATGCTAAGGCTTCCATAATAAAATAGATCTATTTACAACTTTATACAGAATAATATTTTATTTTTCATGCACACAAACACTCAATTTCATGCACATAAGACACAAGATTCATGCATATCAACGAAATCGTGAATGAAAATTCGCAAACAATTATAAAATGAAACACAATCACCAAAGAAATCGAGAGATTAGTCTTTACACCAACAATTTCTCTTCTAAAACACAAATCCATCCATGGGTAAACTAAATTAAGAAATGAAAACATGAAACATACCTAAAATTTCGTCGATTACAGGGATTTGTAATCGATTTGTGCGAATTATAGTCGATTTGGGGACCAAAACACGAAAACAATTTTTGCGAAGATTTTGCTTCCATCTGCAAATCTGTTGTTTCTGGAACCGGTACAAGAGGGTTTGTAGCAGTTTCGTAGCAGTCGGAAGTTTGGGAGTAGTGGGTTACACCAACAATTTGTCTTCTAAAACACAAATTCATCCATGGGTAAACTAAATTAAGAAACGAAAACATGAAACATACCTGAAATTTCGTCGATTATAGGGATTTCTAGTCGATTTCTGCGAATTGTTAGTCGATTTGGGGACCAAAACACGAAAATAATTTTTTCGAAGATTATGCTTCCATCTGCAAAGCTACTGTTACTGGAACCGGTTACAAGAGGGTTTATAGCAGTTTCGTAGCAGTCGGGAGTAGTGGGTTCTCTCGATTATGGAAGGAAATTTTTGAGAATATGGGGTGTAGTCTACCGCCGTTTTCTCCTTCTGTGAGTTTTGAAAAGAAAGGATTCTATGGGGAATGAATTCTACCGTCCAATTTAATTTACTATTTCTATGCCCAAAACACCCTTTCCTCCATTTTTTTTTAAGAAAGAAGGGGTTGATATTGGCCATTAGATTAGGACCGATCGACGCTTAGGATCGGTTCTCATATCTCTTTTGAGTGTTGGATCTCCCTAGATCCACACCCTATATATATATATATATATATATATATATATATATATATATATATATATATATATATATATATATATATATAGGAAATGAATCAAATGAGATCCTAATTTCAAAAGAGATACGAGAACCGATCTCGTCCGCCCATTTCGTAGATCTATGGCCATCATTTTTCATTAGGTAGCATTTAAAAATAAATCAAAAAGGAGAAAATCTAGCTCATTAAGGGTATTTTTGTAAACTTCTCTTCTTTTAATTCAACTTATATTTTCTCTCTCCACCCATTTTCGCTGCCATGTTTGACTTTTACACCTTTATGCTCATGATGTTATGTGTTTATGTTCATCTTGTGAACTTTTCATGCATGTCCAAATCGGAATGGCAGAGTCGTGTTTCTTTTGACCCCGATTGTTTCTTTTGTTAGAATGAATCTGATGTGTACGCATAAAGATTGATTTTGGATGGGCGTTCATTATTCTTGGGCAATTTTGCTCATTTCCTTTGTTTTATTCGATTTTTGTGTTTTCCTATTTTCTAATTATCTGTTTATGTGTATTATATTCTAGGTGAATTTATGCAGATTTTTATGGATGGAAGTCTTCAAGGCTTTCCATCACCTTTGAATGTCTCCTGCAAAAAGAAAAAGAAAATTGAGATTCAATCATGACAATTTAAAGATTCATGCAAATAGCCACTCATTTTCATGCATACTTACTCACATTTTCATGCATACCATCGAACAGATTTATGCATATTACTTCGAACTCAATATGAAACGCAGTCTGTCACATGCTTCACAATGCACTCATTTTCATGCATATATAACCTCTCATCCATGCATACCATTATACAAATTCATGCTTATTACTTCGAAGTAATATGAAACACAGTCCGTCACATGCTTCACAATGCACTCATTCTAATGTATATACAACATCTCATCCATGCATACCATTCTACAAATTCATGCATATTACTTCGAAGACAATATGAAATGCAATCCGTCATATGCTTCACAATGCATTCGTTTTCATGCATACGACTCAACAAATTTATGCATATTACTTCGAACCCCAAAATGAAACGCAGTCCGTCACATCACAATGCATTCATTTTCATGCATATATAACGTCTAATTCCTGCATACCATTCTACAAATTCATGCATATTACTTCGAACCCCAAAATGAAACGCAGTCCGTCACATACTCACAATGCATTCATTTTTTCATGCATATATAACATCTAAATTATGCATACCCTTCTACAAATTTATGCATATTACTGCTATGTATGCATATTTTTCCAAAAAAGGCAAGAATCATGAAATGCATTCCAAACAGAGCAATAATTGCGGAACTCGATGTATATCTCTAGAAACAGATCGAAAAACACATCAAGATTAACAAGAATCGAAAACAAATCACAGATCTAGGGATAAAATTCATAGATCTAAGGTTAAAAATCGTAGATCTATGTTTAAAAACCAGAAATCGTACTCAAAACCATAAAAAAAACAGTAATCGTACTCAAAACCAGAAAAAAAAACCTAAATCTCAAACCAATCCACCAGAATATTTTTACAAAACAATTAAATCGATGGGTAAACGAAAATATCCGCACGCAAACAACAAAATATCCGCACACAAACATAAACGAAGGTTTGCAGAAATATCGCCCAAAATAGCGGCGGTTTTCAGAAACCGAAACTCAGAACCACAATTTAATCGATGGGTAAACGAAAATAACAAAAAAAAAGAAGAAACATACCTCTTAATTCATCAATTACGGTCGAGTTTTCTCCAATTTCTTCGTACGAAGTTGAAACCTGGCGATGGTTAGGGTAGAAATCGCCTCCAAGAACGACGCAGACCGATAAGAACGAGGAGAGCGAAAATGATCTATGGAATTGAGATGGAATTGAGATGGAACAACATAAATTGGAGAGAAATCGACGGAATTTAGGCTTGAGAGGTTTTTTATTTTAGAGAGAGAGAGAGATCGAGAGAGAGAGGGAGAGAGAGAGAGAGAGAATGAAGGTGTGGAAGTGGTGTTGAATGGAGAAAAAGGAGAATCAAACGTTTCTTCAAATTAGATTTTTTCTTCTTTCCAATTTTACCCTTTCCCCCTTTTTATTTTATTTTAATGAGATTAATTAGTGTAATCTTGGCCATTGAAAAGGGATGAATCTACGGTCACGATCGGTTCTCGTATCTATTTTGAAGGGAGGATCTCCCTAGAACCATACCCTATGTATATATATATATACATATATATTCATTATAGCACGAGTATATATTTTACAATCTATAATTCATAATATTGAATTTATACTTAACCTTAAATGATTGCAAATTCTTAACAGTTCGAAAAATTAGGATTATTACAGTTTATCCCTTGTTGTAGTTAAAAGATGCGCTCATAGACAACAGTTTCTCTAACTGTTGTTGTAGTTAAAAGATGCGCTCATAAACAACGGTGTTTGTAACCGTTGTCGTAGTGAAACAATGCGCTCGTAGACAACGGTTATTGTAATCGTTGTCGCTTATCCGTTGTCGTAAGTGGAAACATGCGCTCATAAACAACGGTTTTAGTAACCGTTGTCGCTTATCCGTTGTCTTAGTGGAACAATACGCTCATAGACATCAGTTTTTGTAACTGTTGTTCTAAGTGGTAAAATACGCTCATAGACCGTTGTCATTTATCATTTATCGTAATGAAAAAATACGCTCATAGACAACGGTTTCACTAACCGTTGTCGTTTATCTGTGTTGTTTTTTACTAAAATATTTGATTTATTTACAATTATTCACAAATTTTAAAAACTAATTAATTCAATATAATTTGAATAGAAAAAATATTTATAATTTTAAATTTAATATATGTTTTGAAAATGTTTTTAAAAACTTAATACTAAAATTTAAGAAGATTTTATTAAAAAAAAATCTTCATTAAAGCTATAATACTTAATCAGAAGTTAAGTAACACTTAAATTCTACTCCCTCCGTCCCATTAGAAACGATGTGTTTTTCTTATTAGATTGTCCTACTAAAAATGACGTGTTTTTAAAATAGTAAAGATTATATAAACCATATTTAACTACTAAATAGTAAAATAATCTACACCATATAAATTTTCTTGATTTCCGCACTCAAAAGAAACTTAGTCTTTGTTTGGATAGGAGAAGAATATGAGAAGAAAGAAATAGGAAAGAAAAAAAATGGGGAGAAAGAAATAAGTGAGAAAATTAGAATATTTTGTATATTTTGGTTGAAGAGAAAGAGAGAAAAAATATGAGAGAAAATAGTGTTATATATGAAAAATAAAAATATCTTTTAATAAAATAAAAAAATAAAATATTATTAAAATTAAAATTATCATTTACTTTTTCTTTTCAAATTCTCTTTATATTTGGAGAGAAAAGATATTAAGGTGGGTCTCACCTTTTTATCTTTTCTCTAAATAAAATATTATTAAAATTAAAATTATCATTTCTCTTCATATATGAAGAGAAAATATTGAAGAGAAAATATTTTAGGGTGGGTCTCACCTTTTTCTCTTTTCTCTCATTTTTTTCTTCTAACTAAATGAGAGAAAATTTTACTTTCTTTTATTTTTCTCCATTCATTTTCTTTCCTCTCAAATTCTCTTCAACCAAACAAACAAAGAGTTAGTGTAACTGATGGAGTAATTAACAGTCTCCGATAAATTACCTCTCCACCCCCAATTCTAATTAGCCTAACTGCAAAAACTTCACCCCTCTTCATCTTTCTCGTCCACTCTCCCCGGTCCGTCAAAGCTTTGAGCATCTTCGTCCTTCGACACCCTCTCGCCGCCACCGCCGCCGTCATCAAAGTCGTCTCCAACGAGTTTTATCTTCACCACCAAACTGCTATCACCATGAAATTCTTTCGGCGACAATTCCCCTAAGGCCGTAACCCTAATCTACCTCATTTCGGTAAGTTTTATCTCACCATGAATTTTTGCTTCCATCACCAAAAACTTTCCTGGCTACATCACCCTTGCCTTAGTCAACCTCATATACAGTGAGTTTTAGCTTTATCGAGAGTTTCCGATTCAAAAACTGTGAAAAGTTTCAATGAATCTCACGCTCTGACGCCATCAGCAATTCGGGGCTGGGCAATTTCACTACTGAGGTTGTGAAGCGCGTTGTTTAGGTGCGTTATTCTAATTCACTGGTTTATATATGCATATATACTACGAATAATCATCTTTCTCTCTCTATGTTATTGTATTGTGTTGTTTATTTATGTTTATGCATTCTGTAAGTAATTAATTCTGGCGACTCTGGGCTCTGCAGCACTGTCGTGTAGCCTCATTTGAAGTAGGAAAATTTAAGTCTTTTGCTGGTTCTTTCCTAATCTATTCCTTGAGTATGATTATTTTTTCTATTGCATTTATCAATTGGAATCCAATCACTGCACATGCATTGTGGAGATGTCTTCTCTGCAAACAATAAAGAAATATGTTGGGATAGAACGAATATAAATTTTGCCTATGATTGATAATTCTTCATCTTGTTCTTCACAAATTGTCTTTGACTCTTAATAAAAGAAATCCTTTTGTAAATGGAGGAACACGATGGCAGTGGGGCCATATTTTAAGGAAGATGTCTGCTTGTCGTGTTACTGATCCGGATTGTCGAAAATGTGACATGATTCAGCCAATTGCTCTCTTTTATTTGATTTCAATAATCTAATTCATGTTTCTATTACTCTTGAACTATTTCAAAGTGAATGGTTCTCATACAGTCATAATATACCCTATTTGCCCTCTGTTTTTTCTGCTTTTCGGGTTTATTCTGTTGGTGGGATTCTTGGTCATAGTATATTGCTATAATTATGTGTCGACATTATTGCATCAAAATCTCTCCTCATTCTTAAGGTGTTTTGATGTTATTTCTTTTTATTGAGCATTAAATAAATTAGTCATGATTTGATCATTGAAAAGTAGGGATGATTTGATTGTTACAATCCCAATCTAGAAAACTTGTATGTTTTTAGTCTTAGTTTTTGGTTTATGGTTAAGTGCTCCTATGCTTTTTCTCCTTGACTAATATGTATTTTCATGTAGTAGGAAGAAACATGGGAAATTGAAGAGAGAACTTAAACAAATATTTTGTCCAGCGGTATGCAGGTATACAGATTGAACATATATTGACCTATGAACTTTTTTTTTTCTTTGAGCAAGAAGTATATGTGTTATATATGAGTAGTGGGTTTCACCTATGCACGTATACAGATTGTCTGTGGCCCTTTTTGTTGTAGTGTTTGGATCAGAATTATGTCATCTGCCATGTGAGATCTATGAATTCTTGGATCATATTGTTTTTCTTTAAAAGCTATGATATGGTGGTATACTTTGGAGAAATTTACTGTTTCTTTAAGTTCTGTTTTTTACGTGCTAGTTTTGCCTATTGCTATTGTTATTGATCTACTCCTTACAATATTGACAATGGTGATTTCTTTTAATTGACAATGGTGATCTCTTTTAAGTGCATAATTAACTTTAAATGGTTTCACTTTTAAAGTGAAATGTAAAACAACACCGAAATATCAGTATTATTGAAATTGTTGAACTACTTAAGAGTTTGTTAGAATGTTCGT
This sequence comes from Lavandula angustifolia, assembly GCA_028984105.1. Lineage (NCBI taxonomy): Eukaryota > Viridiplantae > Streptophyta > Magnoliopsida > Lamiales > Lamiaceae > Lavandula > Lavandula angustifolia. The sequence goes on along the minus strand of CM054823.1, from coordinate 4,159,311 downwards.
CAGGTTCTTCTCTCCTGAAGTACTGGAAATAAGGTATTTTGGCTTTGGAAGCAATTGGTAGTGTATAGACCAACAAGTAATTCTTCTGAGTCGGCCATTGAAGCCTCCGTCTATGTTCTTTTGTTGGTGCATTCTCATTGAAACCTTGTTCAAGATTTTGTATTTACTTCCTAAACCAGTTTGTTTTTAGTTTGGTTGTTGTAGCACTTTTTCTGGACACGGATGTAATTTTATTGCTAGGATATTTATTAATTAAAATTGTTGTGGTTAATATCTACTACGCATAAAAATATTGTCTTTACTTAATAAGTGTTGTCGTAAGTTTATATGACCATTGTCTATATATCTTAAACCATTGTCTAAGAAAGCAAAAACAACGGTTACGTACAAACCAATGTCTACGAACAACAATCTAAGATAACGGGATTATTCACAACAGTTTGAAAAATACATTCGAAAACGGTTAAAGCCGTTATGGAAATTGTCTACGACAACGTTTTACAAGCGTTGTCTATAGCTCATATCTACGACAACGAACCTTCTGCAACAATTAGAGATTTAATCTGACAATATAGGTTGATTAAAGAAGCAGGTTGTAATAAACTCCCTCGTTCCGTCCATCAACGTTTCTTCCAGGCTCATAACGAGATCTAGGAGTGAGGATCATAACATATACAACATCGAACTACGTTTAATAGATGATTGTAGTATATTTCATTTCTCAATTTCTATTTTCGGTGAGTGAGAAATAACTATTCGAAATTAAATGCGCAATGTGAGAATTGATTGAAGTGGGCTTGTTTGGTGGGCGTATGAAATGGTTCATATTTCCACTTCAAACTCTTGACCATTACTTACGTGGGAAACTAGAGAGGTGTATAACCTCCAATTATAATATGTCCTCTATGGCCATGATAAGTTATGATCTTGTAACCACCCACTTCTATGTTTATGAACATGAATTCCTAAATGGTGGAGTTTGCCTATAAATAGGATGATGTAGAAGCCTTTCATGCACCAACACATTCGTATTTATTTTAATTGCATTAGCTCTTTAGTTGGAAACTCTCGTCCTCGCCTTCCGTCTAGTTTGCCTGAGTCCATTCATTTGCGGTGCTGCTACGCCTTTAGAGAGATTACGTCGTAACCGCGAGCATTACCGGGACGTATTTCTCTTATGAATACAGAGATTCTCTCGATTCGGCTGTGGTTCTATTTTATTTTTTGTTCAAATTGTAATTCTTCATTTCCATTTCAAGGGTTTTATGTTAGACAGATTGTTCTATTTTGTAACAAGTTAGATTTACTCAAGCTTAGAATCGATGAAAGGGATAGGAACATGGCTCTCAATAAAACAAGCACAATATACGGTTGTTTTCCTAATGGAAAAATCCAATTATAGCTAGTGTTATACTTGATCACTCCGTCCCACTAATCAAGTCTCATTGTTTTTTAGTATGAGAATTTAGGAAGTGGATGGAAAATAAAATGTATGGTGTAAAAGTATTAAGTGGTCGGACCCATTTATTTAGAGTGATTATAGTTCACTCATTTCTTTCTACTTTTAGAAAGTGACTTGTTTAGTGGGACACCCGAAATAGAAAATGGGAATTGTTTAGTGGGGCGGAGGGACTATATGTTTGATTGGAATCATCTCCAACTATTCAACTGTATTAAAAATGAAAAAGTAGGCAAAACTACTTCACTACAAGGCTTGTCGGGATACAGTATTTGAAACTAGAGTGACACCCGTGCTACGCACGAAAAATGTTACAATTTCATGATGAAATAACATTAATATAGTTAATATATAGATATATTATATAATTCATATTAAACCCTAACTACTAAATCTAACATAAAATAGCAATTCAGTTTCATGACACACGTTAATCTATCCCCTTAAAGTTGTTCAAAGTTGTGTCAATTCAATTTCATTGTTTATATTAGTCTATCTCATACTATTCTAATTGTTGAACATATGTCTACATTATAAATTGATTATGAAAGTTACAAATAAAACATATAAGTATGCACCAAAGGGCTTGAAATCACAGTTTAAAAATATATTTATGCATAACCCATATTTGTATTCTCCAAAAATATAATTCTAATTTTTTTAAATATTATTAATATGATCAAAGTAACAAATAATATTACATTCTCCTATATCTATTTCTTGATAGAACTACCTTATGCACATTTCACAGACATACCACTCACTTGAAACGATTTTCTTCTTCACCACACATCCGTAGTCTAATTCTCATTCACATGTAGTTTCTTTTATTTTTTCCCAATGTAACTTATCCATATCTAATATGAATGTGAGCATCACCAACATCAAACATCACTTAGCAAACCAATTGGATGTCAACAAATTACCTTCACAAATGAAAAAAAGAGGATGCAATCAGTAACAGTTTCCAAATTAATGAATACAAAGTCTATAACACTATATTACTTGCATATCATCGATGCATTCCCTCCCATTAAGATCTAATCTTTTACATGATCATCATATATGCACCCCGACAGGAGAAAGAAATGAGAAGAGAAGGGATGAGCAGCATCGCGCAAAAAAGAAACACAATTTAAAAACTGAACATGTTATTGCTGCTTACCTTACTTTGTCACCAGTCAGTCAGTCGAGACACCACTCTCCTATTGAGAAAAATAAAAATAAAAATAATCTAAGTAAATCTATAAATGGGTAAATATATAAATAATCTCTTAAATTATCATTACCAAAATTAATTACTTCTTGTGGATAATTAGTTTAACATGATTTGTGGTACTTAAAGTTTGTTTTGAATACATTTATGTAATTTCTGACAATTTTATTTTAAATTAGACTATATATGGTTAATAATTTATAATTAGCTGTAGATTAGGCTAATTAAATATTTGAATGATTAATAATTCATATTTAATTAAATATATACCATTATGGATTTTTTTTAAATAGTTGGGATTCTTTATTGATTTGGTTTATTTTTACATAAAAAAATAATTTTGACAATTAAAAAAGTGAAAAATATATCATTTACATTGTATAACTCATTTAAAAGAAACCATATTTATTAAAGTGTTTTAAAAAACTTAATGTAAATATTTTTTGAAAAAATTAATTAGATTGAAATGCAATTAGATTTGAAATTGAATTTTTAATGTAGATGTGTATCTATCGAAAATAAAAGAATAAAGTATTTGCTCCTCAATTTAATGAAAGTCTAATTGAGTTCAATTGAATTGAAATTGATATTGATTTGGAATTGAAATCATTTGGTTTTTATATATATAAGATTATGCAATTAATTTGAAATTGAATTGAAATTGATTGAAATTTTTTAATTTAATATCAATCTTAATATAAATGAATTTTGAAAATAAAAAAATTCAAGATAATTATGGAATATTTTTTTATTTGAAAGGATTAGATTAAATTGAAATGAATCAAAATTGACATTTTCAATTTAAGTTATAATAGTAAATTATACAACTAATTTGAAAAGGATTTGGAATTGATTAAAAATTGTTTATTGAATATTTGTTTTAATATTAATGGATTTTTAAAATGTGTATAAGATTTGATTCGTAGGCATAAAACGGACCTAAATAGGCATTTTAAAATTTACACTAATTGCATTAAAATTCTACATGATATACAACTTTAAAATACCATAGGAGTTAGATATAATTGATTTGAGATTTAAAAGGATTATAAGAAATTAAATTGATAAAGTTGAGATTAAATCTAAATCAAAATGGTAAAATAGTAAATTAAGGTTTACAATCAATTTAAATTGAATTGAAATTCAATTGCAATTAAAGCACCATTTGGTTTTCATATAGATAATAGATAATAGATAAGATTAATTAAATCTTGAGGGTTACTGATTTTTGTAGCCAAGCTCGCCATCCCCCCCTCCCCTTCCGGCTGATCACCTCCGACCTTGCTTCAGTCATATGTGGCTTCTTCTCTCTCTTGCTCAAGATGAAGCTTCTCGCTCCTCCCCATACAATCTTTTCCCTGGCTTTCATTTCTGCAAACTGTTAGATTTTTTAATTGAAATTTAGATTATTAAAATCTATGTGAAACGTGGCTTGTGAATCATGATTATTATAACATGAGTTGCATTGTTTCATGCTTTCATGTGCATAATGAAAGGGACACGCATGTTGGAAAATGAATAAACAAACATGTCGGTTGAAAATTGAAGGAATGGACACATGCATGGCTTCACGTTGAATGGACACGTTGGTTAGCCTTATGCATGCATGATTGAATGGTTGCATGGCTTCGGTTGGGAAATGGACGCATGCATCATACTTGTTACCATGCATGGAGTTGTGTCCTTTCATGAAGAGATTTGTCAAAGTCTATAAATAGACCAACAAATCCCAACCGAGAAGAGACACCAACAATTCAATTCTCCATTTTACTTTATGTCCCTTTCATTACATACATTTATATGTTCATATTTTCTTAGTCCCGAGATATCAAGTAGTTCGCCGGAATTACGAGAAGTAGTGCAGCTACTCGTAATTGAAAAATCATTGTATCTTGGAGACGAGTGCTATAGACCGCTTGCACCGAGTAGCGGAGCATTATCGTCTTGCGGAGAGAGAGTCTAACTCTCGCCTCGGTTTACATTTCGTTATTTTCACTATTTTTCATATGTTGTTTGTTATGTTGTTATAGTATTTATACTAACATTTGTTTTTATTATCGCTTCATTTCTTCACACCTAATTTTTTAATAACACAAACAACAATATAATTCTCATTTCCAGATAATCCAACAAATTAAGAACCCTAACATTATATTTGTTTTGCAAATTAAATAATACCTCGAAAATCAGCATGGGCAGGGTAGAGATAGAAGCTGTGGATGTCGGAGCCAAGAACCGGCAACCTGCCCTGGCGAGCGTAAATCTTGAGAGCCGTGTCGATGACGGCGGCAGCGTCATCGTCTCCGTTCACCACAAATCTTATTGCTCCGGCGCTGCCAAAGACAATAACGCTGATCAAGAACCGGTTACTCTTCGTAGACGCCTTCCCTTTCAGCGAAAACGCCTTGTCCGAAAAACTTTTCTTCATTTTCGTTTCCATCTTGCAAGATAAAGCTGGTTAGTTATAAAATTTCAAGAGAAATAAAGAGAGGGTTTTGTGGCTGCAGATAACTGAAGCAATAGTTTTAGGATTATTTTGTAAGTTGAATTTAAAAGTGATGAGGATGATGAAGCATGCAATAATTGTAGGAGGAAAAAAAAGATGATAAATCTAATGAGGTGGTACTATAGCATTCATTTAGAAGTATTATAAGGAGCGAGATAAATATTCAAGGCTCATACTTTGTGTCTTCTTCATAATTTTTATCATCCCATTACGCATGCAACACTTTGATGTGCATAGATATTCCTGAAAGTCAACTCTATTTTTATAGTATATTCCACTAGTAAATACTAAGGGAAATTCAATAATTCAGATTAGGTTGGGTAAAATAAAGCCACCGTTGAAAATAATTCTAAAGTTGAAACAACTCAATAATGTCAAAAAGAAAAAGAAAGGTGTGATGCATGACGCAAGCTACCCAATATTTAGTACAAAAATGATATGAATAATTCGATGCAGTCAAATATTTGATAGTACATAATAAACGGAATTAATTATATCCGGATATATATATCACAAGTTTTACTCATGTCACCAATGCAATTATTGTAGATGACCATTCCAGTTCTCAAAGTTTGTATTCACGATTTGTTGCCACCACCACCAAAATATAATACTTGGGAAAATATATTTTTAACCTTTAAATCATAATTTAAATTTTTATAAAAATATTAATTTGTAATCAATATATTTATTGGATTCAAGAAGGAAACATACATATTTGTTAGATACGTATAACTTTTTTATTTAGGCCCATGACAAATCGACAATCATAACTAAATACTAGCCCAATAAGAACCCCCCCCGCCCCCCCAAAAAAAAAGGCAATGTTTTTTAACCTTTATGACAAACCCTAAACAAATATTGAAAAATGACCCTAATCTTCCCAAATTTGATTTATAGAATGCGACTGAATTACATGCATGTAATATTCAAACAAAATTAGTAGACTATTCATACAAAAATAATTTAATAAATTTACTAATTCTATAATACTTCCTCGTACAATAAATTAAAAAGAGAAACGAAAATAAGTAGGCAGAGGAAATCAACATTGGTACAAAACCTTAATTAATAGGCATAACTAGATATGGACCATAAATCAGAAATAATACATGCAAGGCTCACTTATCTTCGCACGAATATGACCTTACTTTTGTTTTTACTCCACGTTCACCTTATCTTTTCCCATACTATTTCAAATACGTACATAGACGCCGTTCAGTTATGTATTGGGATTGGGAGTGAGAAAATCTGAAAATGTTCATGGACCAAAGAGGACGACATTCGTCTGAGAGAGAGACTGCGTTGACAACTTTGGAGAAGGGAAGTGGCATCTTGTCCCTCTTTCTAATGTTTTCTGAGAAATTAATGCTTCGTGTTTCTTCTCATCGTAAGACTTGATAGGTTGTTGGGAAACAGACAAGTTTAATTTTCATTTATCTTCGTTTGTCTCTAATTAGATGTCACATGAATCATCATTGTAAAGCGGTTTTAAAGCGGATAAACGTTTATGATTATGCCTATGCAAGAAGTTGGGTACGTGCACTAGTTTTCATGAAATGACTGAAAATATAGGATGTTCTTAGGATCTTTGCACCCTCAAAATGTGACGAATGAGTTTTTGAAACCCAACCGAGACAATAACAAAGAATAACAAAAAGAGAAAAAGAAATAGGCACAGAGAAATTAACGTGGTTCGGTCAATCGACCTACATCCACAAAGAATAACAAAAAGAGAAAAAGAGATAGACACAGAGAATTTAACGTAGTAAAGAGGATAATACAAAATGGGCCTCTAGAATATAGTCATAAACCCAAAAACATATATCCACAAAAACATATCAATTAGTCCAACTAACTAATCTCATAACATGTGGGCTATGATGTGTAGAAGCACACTTAAAACAATTAGAGACCTATCTATTTATAGTGAAATTAATGATAAACTTCATTAATTATCCGATGTGGAATAGGACTCAATTTCCTTTAAGGATTATAATTTGAGCCACACCATAACAATCTCCACCGTGTCGAAAACTTCAATATGCAATCCAACATAACAAATCTTCACATCAACCAAAACTCCAATCATGACACAGAACGATCTTGCTCCACCGCTTCCACAAAAACCTCAATGGGCTTAATCCAAATCAGAATACCAACAAAGTCGCAGCGTCCCTCAAACAAGGATCATCCATCATTTAAATCTTAAGAACTGAAATCTTCCTTGGCAAAACGATACCCCGATAACGTGAAACTTCACGTCATGGTGCTTCCTCCTCAAACATGTTCTACCTCCACCTCCTTCAAAAGCCTCAAAATGTGACGAACGAGTTCTTGAAACCCAACCGAGACAATAACAAAGAATAACAAAAAGAGAAAAAGAAATAGGCAAGTAAATTCTTTTGTTCTTGTTTTATTTATTTTCTCGCATTTCGTTTACTCGTATTTTATAACAAGTAGTATCAGAGCCTTTAAATTTCTCGACCCAAAATCTTTGTTATTGTCATTGTCACAACACAAGCCAAACCTTGGCTCTGATACCACTTGTTAGGATCTTTGGACCCTCAAAATGTGACGAACGGATTCTTGAAACCCAACTGAGATAATAACAAAAAATAAAAAAAGAGAAAAAGAAATGGGCGCATAAATTCTTGTGTTTTGTGTTATCGTTTTATTTATTTTCTCGTATTTTATAACAGATGTACATCCTATCAAATATACTGGAAACGGCGGAGAAACTCCATTTTGGTAACTTTAATCGAAGGATGCCGTGACCGTGAGAGTAACAGCGTTAACGGTGGACAGTGTGGTGATGATTTAGCACTTTAATATCAATTTCGTGATTAATAAACTGCAAAATCCCCTTTACTTTTCATGTTTTCTACAGCATGGAATTTTATTTTTTCCAGGGAAACAACTGGAAGAAATTGATATATTCAGGAGAAATTATTGCTATTTTCATATGCGAGCAACATAAGAATTAGCTTGAGTGACATATCTCACCTAACGATATGGGTTGGCAGTTTTGCTCTTCTTAGCTATCTGCAACTACTTCACCTGCATAAGGCTGATCCAGAATTCATAATTAGTGCCGCAAATCTGTAATCTCGGTCCAAGGGGTGAGAAATAGCGAGAAATATATATATATATATATATATATATATATATATATATATATATATATATATATATATATATATATATATATTGGCTTTTTTGCAACAATTGCATAGCATGTAATAGTTATGAAGATGGATGACAGCAACTCTTTTGTATTTAAATGATAGCATCAACTTTACCTGTAGTCTTGAAGGGTTGTTGTACATAGGTATGGTGAAGGTCAAACTCACAGGCCCAGCTTCTTTAGTGAGATTTCCTATGAAACCCAGCAGCAATAGTATGGGAGAGAAGGGAGACATAATCTGATCGTGCAATCGAATCGGCTATAAATTTGAACTATATAAACATACCATGAAGCACTTATGAGCAACAATTGTAAAAAGATTCAAACACTATTTATTGAGTAGCACGAAAAGTTACCTTCTTCAAACTCCATTCGAGTTTCTTTTGTGATTTTTTGAAATCAGCATTCTGACCAACTATACCACATTCCAAGTCAAAATTGACTCTAAGATACAATAAACAAAAAGATAAGTTGTTCAAGCTTTGCACCTCTCCTAGGTAGACTAGATCTGAGAAAAATTATCAGTAAAGTAAAAATGTGTTTAATTTATCTAGAGGCAAGGCATTATGATTTATGATGCAACTGCCGAAACTGAAGGACCAATAGAAAATGCGCAGAGCAACAAGCAAGATAATCATATTAGAAAGGAACAATGTGTCGATTGAATCATACAAGTAACTCTTAGCAGAATTTTACCTTGTCGTACATGTTGTTAATGGCATCTCATAGAACTTTCCAGATTCAAATGCTCCAGCAGCTGTCAATTATAAGAGTTGAAACAAAAACCCTAGAAAGACATAACAGTTTATCGTTGTTGTAAAAACACAAACATTTAAAGTAAGCTCAAACTAGATCCCTCAACATAAGCAGTTATACCTTAGCTGATCCAGCTTCTTCAATTAAGGTGTTAATTGTAAAGGGGGGGCTTAAATTCCTGAGTGATACGGTAATTCATGACGGGAAATTCCCCATCTGGTGGTACCTAAGCAACAAGGGACATATAAAATGACATTTCTTCAGGAAAAAATTAAATCAAAAGACCATAACAGGATAATCTTATAAATCCATAATAGAGTTCATTGTTCTATCTACATCGAAATTATCCATATGTACAGATTCGTGAAAATTGCAATCATCCAAAATAACTATGTCATGACCCCGATGGATCTGACAAAAGAAAACTCACTCACAACAGATCCGACACCTAAAGAACAGATCCAAACAGATCCGACTTTTGGAGAACATGCTACAGAGGGAAGTGTTGAAGAATCGAAGGAAGAAATCAAGGGTTTACTGTATTTGCTCGTGAGAGAGAAGAAAGATACTGATGATAGAAATGAGAAGGAGAATGATATATTTTATGATTCAGTTGACCAGTTTGGCACCGTTGATCAGGTTGAAGCAAATCCGACGGATGATATTAGAAGTGGCTAAGCCGTCGGATCATAAAGTGGAGCACATGCGTGGATGGAACAGAGCAATCCACGTGTCTAGCAGCTTATTATATTTATTTCCTTATTAGTCGTTATTTCCTTAATTAACTCGTTTGTTTCCGTATTACGTTTTTAGCTATAATTAGGTTTAGGGTTTGAGGTTTATATATATCCTTAAACTCGTTTTTATTCAAAGAACGAATGAATTATCCTTTTCTCTTAAACTTCTTCTCTTCTCCTTTAACTCTCTCTCTCTCTCTCGTTTAGATCTCTCCCTCTTGTATTCTTCTTATTTTGAGTTCGTGCAGTTTGATGCGGCCGATTACAGATTACAATACAAGGAATTCCAATTAATAGATCTAATCTATTACAGTGGTATCAGAGCGCTCGACTCCATGGCGAATTCCGGGCTCTCTTCTATTCCTGAAGATGGCAACATTGAAGATGAAGAACCGGTAGTACAACCTGCAAAATTAGACGCCAATTCACAATTATTGGCGGATCAGATGAAACAGACTATGCTGCAACATATGGCGTTAAATAATCAAAATCTGAAAGATTCATTCAACGGAGCAATCGGAGGTCTTACGGCTCGGTTGGAGCTTTTAGAGTCTCAGTCAAAAACGGGACCCTCATTGGCACCTCTACCGGGTACCCCACATTACGCTAATGTTCCATTCCGATATTCCTCACAATCACCCCCGGGGTTTAAGAATTTTGGAAAAGGGTTAGACGATGCGGGAGGTTCAAATTATATGGAAGATGGATTTGAACAACTAAGGGAACGTTTGAATTCAAGTGGCGGACCGGGTGGGGAGAATTATCGGAGAGGAGGCTCCAGAAATTTCGGTCCTCATACTAATAATGGAGTTATGCCCACGGTTGCCAAGGTTAGTTTCCCAAAATTCGACGGTACTCGTTCAAGATCTTGGTTAATGCGATGTCATAGTTATTTTTCTATGATCACTACGATACCAGAAGATCAGAAGGTGGCTTTCGCCTCAATGCATTTTGAAGGCAAGGCATTAGAATGGTATGATAACCTTCCTCTCAAGGGAGAAGATTTGGTTTGGGCCCAATTTGTTAAGATGATATCCACTCGATTCCAAGATTTGCAGACAAACAAGGCGATCGCGGAATTACACAAATTGGTTAACACGGGAAGTTACGAGGATTATGTATCGCGATTTGAGGAATTAAAGGCTTTTATAATTCACAGTAGGTGTGGAGCATTTGACGAACAATATTGGATTGCGGCTTTTGTTAGTGGGTTAGACAATGATATACAGGCGGGATTGGACATGTTGCACCCCACAACGTTGGAGTCGGCCATAAATTTAGGTAGACAGCAAATCCACCTAAATGATTCTTTAATGAGGAAGATACGGGAATTTACCAAGGGAGTCTCGCCTACTGCTTTTCCAAAGAAGGCCGACATCAAGCCATATCAAAAACCATTACCGAAGGCAAACCCTAATCCAAGACCTGGATTTAAGTTGCTTACGCCCCAGGAGATGGATCAAAGAAGAGCTAAAGGGCTTTGTTATAATTGTGACGAGCCGTTTATTCCGGGGCATAAGTGCAAGAATAAAATTAATTTTATGGTTATGAGTGTAGAGGAACAAGGTGAATTCCTCAATAGTCTAGAAGGATCAGTTGATGAGGAAGATTATAGGGACGCCAAGGATGAATTGGGCATGGCGATGATCACACTCGGATCAATGGAGGAGGATTCGGGTAAACATATTATGCGACTTATTGGCGAAGCTGGGGAACGTAGATTAAGGATCTTAGTTGATACAGGAAGCTCCTTGAGTTTCTTAAATACTGGGTTGCACAAGAGTTACATGGACGTGTAGAATCTGCTAAACCATTGAAGGTAATTGTGGCTAACGGGGATGTCATGGTTAGTGATAAGAAATTGCGAGGATTCAAGTGGAAAATGCAAAATATCGAATTTGGATATGATATCAGACTATTACCTACGTCCGGATACGATTTAATTCTGGGTAGTGATTGGTTAAGGAGAGGATCTCCTATTCTCTTTGATTACGAACAGATGTACTTCTCGGTTTTACATGAGGGAAAAAGGGTTTCTATCTACACTGCCAAGAGACAGAACCACCAGTATCCAATTACCGCAGCAGCTATCTATCAATTATTACAACAGAGGCAAACAACACCGGGTGATTTTCTGTTATTGTCACTGAAAACAGAAGAGGAGCAGAATAATCCTCTCATGGATCCATTATTGAAGGAATTTGGTGATATATTCGAGGTCCCTAAGGGGTTACCACCTAGTCGGGGAGTGGAGCATAAGATATTATTACAGCCAGGAAGTATTCCAAAACAACAATACCCTTATAGGGTATCACATGCACAAAAAATAGAAATCGAAAAAATAGTAAAGGAGCTACTGGAATCGGGAGAAATTCAGCCAAGTAAAAGTCCTTTTTCTTCACCCGTATTGTTGGTCAAGAAGAAAGACAACACATGGCGAATGTGTGTGGACTACAGGTACTTGAATAAACTTACTATCAAGCATGATTATCCAATTCCCGTCATTGATGAATTATTAGATGAGTTACATGGGGCTAGATACTTTTCTAAAATTGATCTCAGATCAGGTTACTTTCAAATCCTTATGGATCCCGGTTCTAGGTATTTAACAGCCTTTAGGACTCATAATGGTCATTATGAGTATTGTGTTATGCCATTTGGGCTTTGTAATGCTCCTGCCACATTTCAATCTCTTATGAATCAAATATTCAGGGATCAATTAAGAAGGCAAGTACTGGTTTTCTTTGATGATATTTTGGTGTACAGTTCACTTGGGAATTGCATTTAAAACATGTGCAGGAAGTTCTAGGAATCTTAAGGAAACACAAGCTGTTTGCCAAATTCAGCAAATGTGCTTTTGGAAGAGAATCTGTCTCTTATCTTGGACATATCATATCTAAAGAAGGAGTGGCAACAGATCCGGAAAAAGTTGCTGCCATGGTGGATTGGAAACCTCCCACAAACTTGAAGGGGTTAAGAGGTTTCCTAGGGCTTACAGGGTATTATAGAAAGTTTATCAGAAACTACGGAATGATCAGCAGGCCTCTAACACAGCTGCTAAAAAAGGGGTCTTTTAAGTGGGAAGCAGAGGCAGAGGGGGCTTTCCAGAATCTCAAAAAAATTATGACTACAGCACCTGTTTTGGCTCTACCAGATTTTGGAAAAGACTTCGTATTGGAGACTGATGCCAGTGGAAATGGAATAGGAGCAGTACTTATGCAAGAAGGGAAACCAATAGCTTTTCTAAGCAAGGTCTTATCAGGAAAAAACTTGAACTTATCTACTTATGAAAAGGAGTTTTTGGCTATTTTAATGGCAGTGCAAAAGTGGAAAAACTACTTGCAGGGGCATCACTTTATCATCAAAACCGACCAGCAAGCTCTTAAGTATCTATTGGACCAAAAGATTACTACCCCACTACAACAAAAGTGGATACCCAAGTTGTTAGGTTATGACTATTCTATATTTTATAAGAAAGGCAAGGATAATTTAGCCGCTGATGCTTTATCCAGAAAGGAAGTTTATCACTGTCTTGCTACAAGTATAGCTGTTCCAGTATGGGTCCAGAAAGTAGCAGATAGCTACTCTCAAGATGTACATCTTCAGAAAGTGGTGGCAGCTAAGGTAATTGACTCTAACTCCTATCCTGAATATTCTTTCACAGGAGGTCTATTAAGACAAGAAGGCAGAATTGTGGTGGGAGAAGATGCTAAGCTCAGAAATATCATTATAAGGGAACTTCATGACTCAGCTATAGGGGGACATTCGGGGGAAGGAAGTACATATCAAAGAGTGAGGAAATACTTTATCTGGAAGGGTCTCAAAGCTCAAGTTTTGGATTGGGTAAAAGCTTGCTCAACCTGTTCTCAAAGCAAGGCAGAAAGGGGGTTAAGGCCTGGTTTATTACAGCCATTACCTATTCCTACACAGCCTTGGACCCACATTACTATGGACTTCATTGAAGGCCTGCCCAAATCCTAGGGCGGGGACGATGATATTAGTGGTTGTAGATAGATTAACTAAGTACAGCCACTTCCTAGGACTCAGCCACCCCTACACAGCATCTACAGTGGCACAAGTATTCCTAGATAATATCACTAAATTACATGGCCAACCACTGAGTGTGGTTACAGATAGAGATCCAATTTTTATCAGTGTTTTTTGGGCAGAATTATTCAAGTTCTTAGGCACAAGGCTTGACATGACTTCTGCCTACCATCCACAGTCAGATGGTCAAACAGAAAGAGTCAATCAATGTTTAGAAACTTATTTGAGATGCTTGGTTAAACAAAAACCAAAACTGTGGTTTAAATGGTTGGCATTGGCTGAATTCTGGTATAATACAAACTATCATACCAGTCTCCAGCTTACCCCTTATGAAGCATTATATGGTTATACCCCTCCTATATTTTCTATAGGACCCTTTCCCCACACTTATTCATCCGAGTCACTAGATGTAGCAGCAGAACGTATGAAAATGCAGCAGATATTCAGAGATAATTTATTACTAGCTCAAGACAGAATGAAGAGTCAAGCAGATAAGCACATAATAGACAGACAATTCAAGGCTGGCGAGCATGTCTAAAAATTACAACCTTTTAGACAAAATAGCGTAGCTCTGAGGCAAAATCAGAAGCTAGCTCCCAGGTATTATGGTCCATATAAAATTTTAGAGAAAGTGGGCGAGGTTACCTATCGTCTTCAACTTCCGGCGGGGGCCAAAATATGGCCAGTCTTCCACGTTTCACTCCTTAAGAGATCGGTAGACCCGAAGAAAATTCACTCGGCGCAACTGCCAGAACTCTCTAACGAAGGCTCCATAAACTGCGTTCCTACAGTAAAAGGAAGACGAAGTCAATTAAACCGAAGAGGGCGACAAATCCATTCCTTCTTGATCGAATGGGAAAGCGAAGGAATTAAACAAAAAAAATGGTTAGAAGAGACTTATCTGAAGTCGATTCTTCCAGATCTTTTACCTTGGGGTCAAGGTAAAGAAAATCGGGAGGGTAATGTCATGACCCCGATGGATCTGACAAAAGAAAACTCACTCACAACAGATCCGACACCTAAAGAACAGATCCAAACAGATCCGACTTTTGGAGACCATGCTACAGAGGGAAGTGTTGAAGAATCAAAGGTAGAAATCAAGGGTTTACTGTATTTGCTCATGAGAGAGAAGAAAGATACTGATGATAGAAATGAGAAGGAGAATGATATATTTTATGATTCAGTTGACCAGTTTGGCACCGTTGATCAGGTTGAAGCAAATCCGACGGATGATATTAGAAGTGGCTAAGCCGTCGGATCATAAAGTGGAGCACATGCGTGGATGGAACAGAGCAATCCACGTGTCTAGCAGCTTATTATATTTATTTCCTTATTAGTCGTTATTTCCTTAATTAACTCGTTTGTTTCCGTATTACGTTTTTAGCTATAATTAGGTTTAGGGTTTGAGGTTTATATATATCCTTAAACTCGTTTTATTCAGCAACGAATGAATTATCCTTTTCTCTTAAACTTCTTCTCTTCTCCTTTAACTCTCTCTCTCTCTCTCGTTTAGATCTCTCCCTCTTGTATTCTTCTTATTTTGAGTTCGTGCAGTTTGATGCGGCCGATTACAGATTACAATACAAGGAATTCCAATTAATAGATCTAATCTATTACAGTGGTATCAGAGCGCTCGACTCCATGGCGAATTCGGGCTCTCTTCTATTCCCGAAGATGGCAACATTGAAGATGAAGAACCGGTAGTACAACCTGCAAAATTAGACGCCAATTCACAATTATTGGCGGATCAGATGAAACAGACTATGCTGCAACATATGGCGTTAAATAATCAAAATCTGAAAGATTCATTCAACGGAGCAATCGGAGGTCTTACGGCTCGGTTGGAGCTTTTAGAGTCTCAGTCAAAAACGGGACCCTCATTGGCACCTCTACCGGGTACCCCACATTACGCTAATGTTCCATTCCGATATTCCTCACAATCACCCCCGGGGTTTAAGAATTTTGGAAAAGGGTTAGACGATGCGGGAGGTTCAAATTATATGGAAGATGGATTTGAACAACTAAGGGAACGTTTGAATTCAAGTGGCGGACCGGGTGGGGAGAATTATCGGAGAGGAGGCTCCAGAAATTTCGGTCCTCATACTAATAATGGAGTTATGCCCACGGTTGCCAAGGTTAGTTTCCCAAAATTCGACGGTACTCGTTCAAGATCTTGGTTAATGCGATGTCATAGTTATTTTTCTATGATCACTACGATACCAGAAGATCAGAAGGTGGCTTTCGCCTCAATGCATTTTGAAGGCAAGGCATTAGAATGGTATGATAACCTTCCTCTCAAGGGAGAAGATTTGGTTTGGGCCCAATTTGTTAAGATGATATCCACTCGATTCCAAGATTTGCAGACAAACAAGGCGATCGCGGAATTACACAAATTGGTTAACACGGGAAGTTACGAGGATTATGTATCGCGATTTGAGGAATTAAAGGCTTTTATAATTCACAGTAGGTGTGGAGCATTTGACGAACAATATTGGATTGCGGCTTTTGTTAGTGGGTTAGACAATGATATACAGGCGGGATTGGACATGTTGCACCCCACAACGTTGGAGTCGGCCATAAATTTAGGTAGACAGCAAATCCACCTAAATGATTCTTTAATGAGGAAGATACGGGAATTTACCAAGGGAGTCTCGCCTACTGCTTTTCCAAAGAAGGCCGACATCAAGCCATATCAAAAACCATTACCGAAGGCAAACCCTAATCCAAGACACGGATTTAAGTTGCTTACGCCCCGAGAGATGGATCAAAGAAGAGCTAAAGGGCTTTGTTATAATTGTGACGAGCCGTTTATTCGGGGCATAAGTGCAAGAATAAAATTAATTTTATGGTTATGAGTGTAGAGGAACAAGGTGAATTCCTCAATAGTCTAGAAGGATCGGTTGATGAGGAAGATTATAGGGACGCCAAGGATGAATTGGGCATGGCGATGATCACACTCGGATCAATGGAGGAGGATTCGGGTAAACATATTATGCGACTTATTGGCGAAGCTGGGGAACGTAGATTAAGGATCTTAGTTGATACAGGAAGCTCCTTGAGTTTCTTAAATACTGGGTTGCACAAGAGTTACATGGACGTGTAGAATCTGCTAAACCATTGAAGGTAATTGTGGCTAACGGGGATGTCATGGTTAGTGATAAGAAATTGCGAGGATTCAAGTGGAAAATGCAAAATATCGAATTTGGATATGATATCAGACTATTACCTACGTCCGGATACGATTTAATTCTGGGTAGTGATTGGTTAAGGAGAGGATCTCCTATTCTCTTTGATTACGAACAGATGTACTTCTCGGTTTTACATGAGGGAAAAAGGGTTTCTATCTACACTGCCAAGAGACAGAACCACCAGTATCCAATTACCGCAGCAGCTATCTATCAATTATTACAACAGAGGCAAACAACACCGGGTGATTTTCTGTTATTGTCACTGAAAACAGAAGAGGAGCAGAATAATCCTCTCATGGATCCATTATTGAAGGAATTTGGTGATATATTCGAGGTCCCTAAGGGGTTACCACCTAGTCGGGGAGTGGAGCATAAGATATTATTACAGCCAGGAAGTATTCCAAAACAACAATACCCTTATAGGGTATCACATGCACAAAAAATAGAAATCGAAAAAATAGTAAAGGAGCTACTGGAATCGGGAGAAATTCAGCCAAGTAAAAGTCCTTTTTCTTCACCCGTATTGTTGGTCAAGAAGAAAGACAACACATGGCGAATGTGTGTGGACTACAGGTACTTGAATAAACTTACTATCAAGCATGATTATCCAATTCCCGTCATTGATGAATTATTAGATGAGTTACATGGGGCTAGATACTTTTCTAAAATTGATCTCAGATCAGGTTACTTTCAAATCCTTATGGATCCCGGTTCTAGGTATTTAACAGCCTTTAGGACTCATAATGGTCATTATGAGTATTGTGTTATGCCATTTGGGCTTTGTAATGCTCCTGCCACATTTCAATCTCTTATGAATCAAATATTCAGGGATCAATTAAGAAGGCAAGTACTGGTTTTCTTTGATGATATTTTGGTGTACAGTTCCACTTGGGAATTGCATTTAAAACATGTGCAGGAAGTTCTAGGAATCTTAAGGAAACACAAGCTGTTTGCCAAATTCAGCAAATGTGCTTTTGGAAGAGAATCTGTCTCTTATCTTGGACATATCATATCTAAAGAAGGAGTGGCAACAGATCCGGAAAAAGTTGCTGCCATGGTGGATTGGAAACCTCCCACAAACTTGAAGGGGTTAAGAGGTTTCCTAGGGCTTACAGGGTATTATAGAAAGTTTATCAGAAACTACGGAATGATCAGCAGGCCTCTAACACAGCTGCTAAAAAAGGGGTCTTTTAAGTGGGAAGCAGAGGCAGAGGGGGCTTTCCAGAATCTCAAAAAAATTATGACTACAGCACCTGTTTTGGCTCTACCAGATTTTGGAAAAGACTTCGTATTGGAGACTGATGCCAGTGGAAATGGAATAGGAGCAGTACTTATGCAAGAAGGGAAACCAATAGCTTTTCTAAGCAAGGTCTTATCAGGAAAAAACTTGAACTTATCTACTTATGAAAAGGAGTTTTTGGCTATTTTAATGGCAGTGCAAAAGTGGAAAAACTACTTGCAGGGGCATCACTTTATCATCAAAACCGACCAGCAAGCTCTTAAGTATCTATTGGACCAAAAGATTACTACCCCACTACAACAAAAGTGGATACCCAAGTTGTTAGGTTATGACTATTCTATATTTTATAAGAAAGGCAAGGATAATTTAGCCGCTGATGCTTTATCCAGAAAGGAAGTTTATCACTGTCTTGCTACAAGTATAGGTTGTTCCAAGTATGGGTCCGTAAAGTAGCGAGATAGCTACTCTCAAGATGTACATCTTCAGAAAGTGGTGGCAGCTAAGGTAATTGACTCTAACTCCTATCCTGAATATTCTTTCACAGGAGGTCTATTAAGACAAGAAGGCAGAATTGTGGTGGGAGAAGATGCTAAGCTCAGAAATATCATTATAAGGGAACTTCATGACTCAGCTATAGGGGGACATTCGGGGGAAGGAAGTACATATCAAAGAGTGAGGAAATACTTTATCTGGAAGGGTCTCAAAGCTCAAGTTTTGGATTGGGTAAAAGCTTGCTCAACCTGTTCTCAAAGCAAGGCAGAAAGGGGGTTAAGGCCTGGTTTATTACAGCCATTACCTATTCCTACACAGCCTTGGACCCACATTACTATGGACTTCATTGAAGGCCTGCCCAAATCCTAGGGCAGGACAGTGATATTAGTGGTTGTAGATAGATTAACTAAGTACAGCCACTTCCTAGGACTCAGCCACCCCTACACAGCATCTACAGTGGCACAAGTATTCCTAGATAATATCACTAAATTACATGGCCAACCACTGAGTGTGGTTACAGATAGAGATCCAATTTTTATCAGTGTTTTTTGGGCAGAATTATTCAAGTTCTTAGGCACAAGGCTTGACATGACTTCTGCCTACCATCCACAGTCAGATGGTCAAACAGAAAGAGTCAATCAATGTTTAGAAACTTATTTGAGATGCTTGGTTAAACAAAAACCAAAACTGTGGTTTAAATGGTTGGCATTGGCTGAATTCTGGTATAATACAAACTATCATACCAGTCTCCAGCTTACCCCTTATGAAGCATTATATGGTTATACCCCTCCTATATTTTCTATAGGACCCTTTCCCCACACTTATTCATCCGAGTCACTAGATGTAGCAGCAGAACGTATGAAAATGCAGCAGACATTCAGAGATAATTTATTACTAGCTCAAGACAGAATGAAGAGTCAAGCAGATAAGCACATAATAGACAGACAATTCAAGTGTGCGAGCATGTCTAAAAATTACAACCTTTTAGACAAAATAGCGTAGCTCTGAGGCAAAATCAGAAGCTAGCTCCCAGGTATTATGGTCCATATAAAATTTTAGAGAAAGTGGGCGAGGTTACCTATCGTCTTCAACTTCCGGCGGGGGCCAAAATATGGCCAGTCTTCCACGTTTCACTCCTTAAGAGATCGGTAGACCCGAAGAAAATTCACTCGGCGCAACTGCCAGAACTCTCTAACGAAGGCTCCATAAACTGCGTTCCTACAGTAAAAGGAAGACGAAGTCAATTAAACCGAAGAGGGCGACAAATCCATTCCTTCTTGATCGAATGGGAAAGCGAAGGAATTAAACAAAAAAAATGGTTAGAAGAGACTTATCTGAAGTCGATTCTTCCAGATCTTTTACCTTGGGGTCAAGGTAAAGAAAATCGGGAGGGTAATGTCATGACCCCGATGGATCTGACAAAAGAAAACTCACTCACAACAGATCCGACACCTAAAGAACAGATCCAAACAGATCCGACTTTTGGAGACCATGCTACAGAGGGAAGTGTTGAAGAATCAAAGGTAGAAATCAAGGGTTTACTGTATTTGCTCATGAGAGAGAAGAAAGATACTGATGATAGAAATGAGAAGGAGAATGATATATTTTATGATTCAGTTGACCAGTTTGGCACCGTTGATCAGGTTGAAGCAAATCCGACGGATGATATTAGAAGTGGCTAAGCCGTCGGATCATAAAGTGGAGCACATGCGTGGATGGAACAGAGCAATCCACGTGTCTAGCAGCTTATTATATTTATTTCCTTATTAGTCGTTATTTCCTTAATTAACTCGTTTGTTTCCGTATTACGTTTTTAGCTATAATTAGGTTTAGGGTTTGAGGTTTATATATATCCTTAAACTCGTTTTATTCAGCAACGAATGAATTATCCTTTTCTCTTAAACTTCTTCTCTTCTCCTTTAACTCTCTCTCTCTCTCTCGTTTAGATCTCTCCCTCTTGTATTCTTCTTATTTTGAGTTCGTGCAGTTTGATGCGGCCGATTACAGATTACAATACAAGGAATTCCAATTAATAGATCTAATCTATTACAGTGGTATCAGAGCGCTCGACTCCATGGCGAATTCCGGGCTCTCTTCTATTCCTGAAGATGGCAACATTGAAGATGAAGAACCGGTAGTACAACCTGCAAAATTAGACGCCAATTCACAATTATTGGCGGATCAGATGAAACAGACTATGCTGCAACATATGGCGTTAAATAATCAAAATCTGAAAGATTCATTCAACGGAGCAATCGGAGGTCTTACGGCTCGGTTGGAGCTTTTAGAGTCTCAGTCAAAAACGGGACCCTCATTGGCACCTCTACCGGGTACCCCACATTACGCTAATGTTCCATTCCGATATTCCTCACAATCACCCCCGGGGTTTAAGAATTTTGGAAAAGGGTTAGACGATGCGGGAGGTTCAAATTATATGGAAGATGGATTTGAACAACTAAGGGAACGTTTGAATTCAAGTGGCGGACCGGGTGGGGAGAATTATCGGAGAGGAGGCTCCAGAAATTTCGGTCCTCATACTAATAATGGAGTTATGCCCACGGTTGCCAAGGTTAGTTTCCCAAAATTCGACGGTACTCGTTCAAGATCTTGGTTAATGCGATGTCATAGTTATTTTTCTATGATCACTACGATACCAGAAGATCAGAAGGTGGCTTTCGCCTCAATGCATTTTGAAGGCAAGGCATTAGAATGGTATGATAACCTTCCTCTCAAGGGAGAAGATTTGGTTTGGGCCCAATTTGTTAAGATGATATCCACTCGATTCCAAGATTTGCAGACAAACAAGGCGATCGCGGAATTACACAAATTGGTTAACACGGGAAGTTACGAGGATTATGTATCGCGATTTGAGGAATTAAAGGCTTTTATAATTCACAGTAGGTGTGGAGCATTTGACGAACAATATTGGATTGCGGCTTTTGTTAGTGGGTTAGACAATGATATACAGGCGGGATTGGACATGTTGCACCCCACAACGTTGGAGTCGGCCATAAATTTAGGTAGACAGCAAATCCACCTAAATGATTCTTTAATGAGGAAGATACGGGAATTTACCAAGGGAGTCTCGCCTACTGCTTTTCCAAAGAAGGCCGACATCAAGCCATATCAAAAACCATTACCGAAGGCAAACCCTAATCCAAGACCTGGATTTAAGTTGCTTACGCCCCAGGAGATGGATCAAAGAAGAGCTAAAGGGCTTTGTTATAATTGTGACGAGCCGTTTATTCGGGGCATAAGTGCAAGAATAAAATTAATTTTATGGTTATGAGTGTAGAGGAACAAGGTGAATTCCTCAATAGTCTAGAAGGATCCGTTGATGAGGAAGATTATAGGGACGCCAAGGATGAATTGGGCATGGCGATGATCACACTCGGATCAATGGAGGAGGATTCGGGTAAACATATTATGCGACTTATTGGCGAAGCTGGGGAACGTAGATTAAGGATCTTAGTTGATACAGGAAGCTCCTTGAGTTTCTTAAATACTGGGTTGCACAAGAGTTACATGGACGTGTAGAATCTGCTAAACCATTGAAGGTAATTGTGGCTAACGGGGATGTCATGGTTAGTGATAAGAAATTGCGAGGATTCAAGTGGAAAATGCAAAATATCGAATTTGGATATGATATCAGACTATTACCTACGTCCGGATACGATTTAATTCTGGGTAGTGATTGGTTAAGGAGAGGATCTCCTATTCTCTTTGATTACGAACAGATGTACTTCTCGGTTTTACATGAGGGAAAAAGGGTTTCTATCTACACTGCCAAGAGACAGAACCACCAGTATCCAATTACCGCAGCAGCTATCTATCAATTATTACAACAGAGGCAAACAACACCGGGTGATTTTCTGTTATTGTCACTGAAAACAGAAGAGGAGCAGAATAATCCTCTCATGGATCCATTATTGAAGGAATTTGGTGATATATTCGAGGTCCCTAAGGGGTTACCACCTAGTCGGGGAGTGGAGCATAAGATATTATTACAGCCAGGAAGTATTCCAAAACAACAATACCCTTATAGGGTATCACATGCACAAAAAATAGAAATCGAAAAAATAGTAAAGGAGCTACGGAATCGGGAGAAATTCGACCAAGTAAAAGTCCTTTTTCTTCACCCGTATTGTTGGTCAAGAAGAAAGACAACACATGGCGAATGTGTGTGGACTACAGGTACTTGAATAAACTTACTATCAAGCATGATTATCCAATTCCCGTCATTGATGAATTATTAGATGAGTTACATGGGGCTAGATACTTTTCTAAAATTGATCTCAGATCAGGTTACTTTCAAATCCTTATGGATCCCGGTTCTAGGTATTTAATGACTTTTAGGACTCATAATGGTCATTATGAGTATTGTGTTATGCCATTTGGGCTTTGTAATGCTCCTGCCACATTTCAATCTCTTATGAATCAAATATTCAGGGATCAATTAAGAAGGCAAGTACTGGTTTTCTTTGATGATATTTTGGTGTACAGTTCCACTTGGGAATTGCATTTAAAACATGTGCAGGAAGTTCTAGGAATCTTAAGGAAACACAAGCTGTTTGCCAAATTCAGCAAATGTGCTTTTGGAAGAGAATCTGTCTCTTATCTTGGACATATCATATCTAAAGAAGGAGTGGCAACGGGATCCGGAAAAAGTTCTTTGCCATGGTGGATTGGAAACCTCCCACAAACTTGAAGGGGTTAAGAGGTTTCCTAGGGCTTACAGGGTATTATAGAAAGTTTATCAGAAACTACGGAATGATCAGCAGGCCTCTAACACAGCTGCTAAAAAAGGGGTCTTTTAAGTGGGAAGCAGAGGCAAGGGGGGCTTTCCAGAATCTCAAAAAAATTATGACTACAGCACCT
The DNA here is from genome assembly GCA_028984105.1 of Lavandula angustifolia. Lineage (NCBI taxonomy): Eukaryota > Viridiplantae > Streptophyta > Magnoliopsida > Lamiales > Lamiaceae > Lavandula > Lavandula angustifolia. The sequence goes on along the minus strand of CM054823.1, from coordinate 4,135,605 downwards.
GTTTTGGCTCTACCAGATTTTGGAAAAGACTTCGTATTGGAGACTGATGCCAGTGGAAATGGAATAGGAGCAGTACTTATGCAAGAAGGGAAACCAATAGCTTTTCTAAGCAAGGTCTTATCAGGAAAAAACTTGAACTTATCTACTTATGAAAAGGAGTTTTTGGCTATTTTAATGGCAGTGCAAAAGTGGAAAAACTACTTGCAGGGGCATCACTTTATCATCAAAACCGACCAGCAAGCTCTTAAGTATCTATTGGACCAAAAGATTACTACCCCACTACAACAAAAGTGGATACCCAAGTTGTTAGGTTATGACTATTCTATATTTTATAAGAAAGGCAAGGATAATTTAGCCGCTGATGCTTTATCCAGAAAGGAAGTTTATCACTGTCTTGCTACAAGTATAGCTGTTCCAGTATGGGTCCAGAAAGTAGCAGATAGCTACTCTCAAGATGTACATCTTCAGAAAGTGGTGGCAGCTAAGGTAATTGACTCTAACTCCTATCCTGAATATTCTTTCACAGGAGGTCTATTAAGACAAGAAGGCAGAATTGTGGTGGGAGAAGATGCTAAGCTCAGAAATATCATTATAAGGGAACTTCATGACTCAGCTATAGGGGGACATTCGGGGGAAGGAAGTACATATCAAAGAGTGAGGAAATACTTTATCTGGAAGGGTCTCAAAGCTCAAGTTTTGGATTGGGTAAAAGCTTGCTCAACCTGTTCTCAAAGCAAGGCAGAAAGGGGGTTAAGGCCTGGTTTATTACAGCCATTACCTATTCCTACACAGCCTTGGACCCACATTACTATGGACTTCATTGAAGGCTTGCCCAAATCCTAGGGCAGGACAGTGATATTAGTGGTTGTAGATAGATTAACTAAGTACAGCCACTTCCTAGGACTCAGCCACCCCTACACAGCATCTACAGTGGCACAAGTATTCCTAGATAATATCACTAAATTACATGGCCAACCACTGAGTGTGGTTACAGATAGAGATCCAATTTTTATCAGTGTTTTTTGGGCAGAATTATTCAAGTTCTTAGGCACAAGGCTTGACATGACTTCTGCCTACCATCCACAGTCAGATGGTCAAACAGAAAGAGTCAATCAATGTTTAGAAACTTATTTGAGATGCTTGGTTAAACAAAAACCAAAACTGTGGTTTAAATGGTTGGCATTGGCTGAATTCTGGTATAATACAAACTATCATACCAGTCTCCAGCTTACCCCTTATGAAGCATTATATGGTTATACCCCTCCTATATTTTCTATAGGACCCTTTCCCCACACTTATTCATCCGAGTCACTAGATGTAGCAGCAGAACGTATGAAAATGCAGCAGACATTCAGAGATAATTTATTACTAGCTCAAGACAGAATGAAGAGTCAAGCAGATAAGCACATAATAGACAGACAATTCAAGGCTGGCGAGCATGTCTAAAAATTACAACCTTTTAGACAAAATAGCGTAGCTCTGAGGCAAAATCAGAAGCTAGCTCCCAGGTATTATGGTCCATATAAAATTTTAGAGAAAGTGGGCGAGGTTACCTATCGTCTTCAACTTCCGGCGGGGGCCAAAATATGGCCAGTCTTCCACGTTTCACTCCTTAAGAGATCGGTAGACCCGAAGAAAATTCACTCGGCGCAACTGCCAGAACTCTCTAACGAAGGCTCCATAAACTGCGTTCCTACAGTAAAAGGAAGACGAAGTCAATTAAACCGAAGAGGGCGACAAATCCATTCCTTCTTGATCGAATGGGAAAGCGAAGGAATTAAACAAAAAAAATGGTTAGAAGAGACTTATCTGAAGTCGATTCTTCCAGATCTTTTACCTTGGGGTCAAGGTAAAGAAAATCGGGAGGGTAATGTCATGACCCCGATGGATCTGACAAAAGAAAACTCACTCACAACAGATCCGACACCTAAAGAACAGATCCAAACAGATCCGACTTTTGGAGAACATGCTACAGAGGGAAGTGTTGAAGAATCAAAGGTAGAAATCAAGGGTTTACTGTATTTGCTCATGAGAGAGAAGAAAGATACTGATGATAGAAATGAGAAGGAGAATGATATATTTTATGATTCAGTTGACCAGTTTGGCACCGTTGATCAGGTTGAAGCAAATCCGACGGATGATATTAGAAGTGGCTAAGCCGTCGGATCATAAAGTGGAGCACATGCGTGGATGGAACAGAGCAATCCACGTGTCTAGCAGCTTATTATATTTATTTCCTTATTAGTCGTTATTTCCTTAATTAACTCGTTTGTTTCCGTATTACGTTTTTAGCTATAATTAGGTTTAGGGTTTGAGGTTTATATATATCCTTAAACTCGTTTTATTCAGCAACGAATGAATTATCCTTTTCTCTTAAACTTCTTCTCTTCTCCTTTAACTCTCTCTCTCTCTCTCGTTTAGATCTCTCCCTCTTGTATTCTTCTTATTTTGAGTTCGTGCAGTTTGATGCGGCCGATTACAGATTACAATACAAGGAATTCCAATTAATAGATCTAATCTATTACAAACTACTCCTATCCCAGAAGAACCACTGTGTCCTACATAAAGAACAAAAGCAAAATTTGTTAAAGACTATCATAACACATGAAGGTTGTGACTTACAAACATATGAAAAACTGACTGCTAAAAAGGGATTATACTTCGAAAAAAAATAGGTAACATTATACATGGCTATAAAGTGACTTAACAAATCAAGACCGTGGTATTGCAAAACATTAACCATGAGAATACCATAATTTGGCACGCTGCCTCTTCCGATGTATAGGCCATCGTTCAGAGCTAATTTGATTTCTGGGTTTCCTGTTCGATTACTCTTCATTTAAATAGTACCATCAATTTCAGAAGTCAGCACGTATCCCTGTTCGCCATCATTTTGATCTAGCTTAGGTCAATCCTTGAGCGACATAATACATGGAAGACTTTCACATTGAACAAGAGACGATGAAAACACTAGAAAATGATACTAAATGTACTGAATGTGGACAGATAAAGTATTACAAGATGGGCCTCTCTTGTTTCAGCCTTTGCAGCTTGATTTCCTCAACAAAATCACTATTTATATCTAGATTATTTTCGGGATATAGTCATAAAGGATCGATTAGGACTAAAATACATAGGCAAGTTGATGGGATGAAACTGTCACTTACACTGGAGCTAAAGGTAACACTTATTTTCTCAATTATATCAACAAAGATTTCCTCTCTTTTCCTACCCCCAGGTTCATTTGCCACAACTGACTTAGTAACAGCTGTACCGGGCATTCGTTTGTTTCCTTGCTGCATAAAATAAAGCAGTGGCCATCAGGATAATGAATACTTAAATGAGGCCAGATTCAAATGCACTTTAAAGCACAAGTAAGAAAAGTTTAACTGCTAAAATTCTTAACTGGCTTTTCTGCACATTTTCATACCACAAACAAGGCTGCAGGGCCGAGAGCCGGCAAGCGTGCAGGTTCAACAACAATTGGATCGTTGAATATATAAGACTTCAAAACCTCAGTAGATGTCGTTTGAACATATCTAAAATCCTGCAATTAGAAGAATAGGTATTGGAATATAAACCAGTAAAATGCAAGTGTAGTAAAGATACCATGAGTGCACAAAAAATCTTCAAAGTAAATTCATCAGATGTCAGGAAAACTTGAGCTGGGATGTCACATAAGAATCACACTACATCCAGGTAAATTCAAGTTGCTAAGGCTTCCACGTTGTATGTAATTGATTTATAACATCTAAATTAATTTTAACGAGCATAAAAGTTCAATGAGGATATTTACTTAAATAATTAGTAAGAACCCATTAAGGATACAAAATGACAAAAATAAAACAAATTTGAAGGACAAATGTCCACAGTATATTCCAAAATACTTACTATAACTTCATCAAGCAGCTCATGGACAAGCACAAAAAATTTTCGCAATGATTCTTCACTAAGAACTCCAAGGTAATCTTTGATGACACGTGCAATCCTCTGGAGAAGCTCTAAAGCTAAGGAAGGGGACAAGTTTGTCCTTGTCGTAGCAACAAAAAGCAGGCCAACGACCTTCACATGGAAGTAGTTTACGCCATCCAGATTCTGTTCATGAAGATGTTAAACAAAACAGAGTTAGTTATCTGACTTTGTCATGTACTACCATGCAAGTCATTTTAGTAAAAAGGCTTCTTGCTGGGAGTGAATCAAGTGATAAGTCGCAATAGTTGTATATGGCATTTCACAAATTCGGTCATCAATACATTACGTGTGACTTCATAAGCAAATAAGCCAAAGCCAAGAAGACATGTTGTATGAGCTACTCCAGCACCACTGTGTTGGAGCACCAAATGATTATTCAAGTTAAATGAAAATATAAATGAACAAAACACAACCTAACCGGGAATAAACTTTCACCACATATTCACACTACATCAAAATATGCAAAAGCAACTCATTCAGGCCACCTTTGGCTGAAATACATCAATCATTGTTAACTCCATTGACCAATAAAAGGTAGGAAAATATGCATATGACACTAAAAATACTCACAAAGACAGGCGGTGCTTCCTCTTTGCCATCTTCTTTCCAGAACTTCACTTTGCGGAAGAATATCTCTGCACTTGCTTTCTGTACATTACCACGGTCTGAATGTTTGCAACATTAAGAAAAAATAAATAAATAAAAATAAAAACAGATATAAGTAACAAAAGGATAATGAATTATGATATAGTATATTACCCTTAAAGATTATAATTCAATTAGAGTTTGCTGATCATCCTTTGACGGACCTAAATTCTATCGGATTGAGGTAGAACAAAGCGGTAATTTAGGTCCCAAATTTATTACACATCGATCAATACCAAGCCAATTCTTGGAACTCCTAAGAATTTTCATCATGCAAATATAAATCCCTTCACTTATGGATCTGCAAACTAAGATACCACTCATTTCTGTCTTACTTAAGGATCTACATACTACTAGGAAAACATTGGACTAAATACTAGACGAATATCATCTTCCTACAATAAACTGAATCTGAAGGTAAAGAAAAAATCTCAAAGCAATTATAAAAATCGGACGAACAAGATATCCCTATGCAATATTGGTAGAGAAAGAAGAGCTTAAAGTCTCGAAAGACAATGTTATCGCCCCTCTGCGAAAGCACGAAGAACTGGGAGATCATTGCGATCAACAGATAAGGCCAGAACTCGCAGCTCGCTGAAATGGATTCCTGAATCGAGTACTGTATGGAGGCAGGGGACCCGTTTTGGATCTTCAAATCACTTCCTCTAGAAGATTTAAACGCCGTAGAGAAGAGATGAGGGCCGCCGTAGAATGAGATTACGGGAGGAGACACCAGTTTGAGGGTTTTACCAGTTTGGGGCAGTGGATTAAGATTATTAATACTTACTCTTGTTTTGTGTTAAAATTCCACAGATCTATATATAGTCCACACTTTTATTAGTTGAATACTCTAATATCTACTATCTTCGTCACGCTATTTCCGGCACATTTCATTTGTGCACGAAAATTAAGAAAGTAGATAATTAAGAATGAGATATAAATAGATGATAAAGTATGAGAGAGAAGATGGGTGATAGTCGATAAAGTAAGAGAGAATATGGTAAAGTAAGAGAGAAGATGATAAAATAAGAAAAAGTAGGAGAAATAAGATGATAAAGTATGAGAGGGATGATAGTTATTTCCAAATTAGGAAGTGTCTCAGGAATAGTGAGACGTCCATTTCGAGAAAGTGTGTCAGAAATAGCGGGACGGAGATAGTAAATAGTATTGATTACTCCGTTTCTTGTTTTCCTTTTTGGAACTTACCATAAAAAGTGTTATGTTTTTAAAAAAAAAAGTAAAAAATATACGGACCAAAAGTAACAACTCAAAAGTAAAATAATATACCCATAAAAAAAGACACTTTTTATAGTACGGATAAAATATTAATTTATAGTATTAGAAAGTATATTTTTGTAGCTATAAACAAGCCGTGCACAACACTCTTCGAATATAATTATACATTTTCTATGAGTTACGGACTTCGTGACCGTCTAATCAAAGGAGTAATTACGAATTATGGGGGCATGATCCTTCAAATAAAGTGATAATAAATGGATTTATGAACCTTTAAAACAATTACTAATTATGTATGACTGATGGGTTTAAGCAAATTTTATCCTTCCATAAAAATTTAAAATTAATTACCCTGATATTGTTTTCCATGTATAATACTTTTGATAGGATCGTAGATCTGAGAATGTAAAACAAAGATAATAACACAAGATAACAGATTTATATAGTTACAGGCTCAGACCACCAAATCGCAACCACCACACCACCTACACACGGCGCCAACAGGCCGATCGAAACTATTACAGTAGATCCTCACAAATATACACTGAATCACTCGTTAACTCACAAAAGAGAAAGAAAGATTCGAAAAGTATAGAGAGAGGAAGAAGAAGATCTCGAAGCTGCGCCCCTCCACAGTACACAACCTATCCTTTATATAGGTAGGTCAAGTGTAACGGTTCAGCGCAATGTAAGGAAACGGCTCGATTAAACCGCGTGAGCCGGATCATCAGTTGGGCCAAAACAAGTAAGTGGGCTGCAATGTTTCAGATGGGCCTGGGCACGAAGTGTGCTGGGCCTATCAGATAACATACTCCACCTTAGGCCTAGCGGTGGTGTGCCATTTAACAAAGGGAAGGTTTGCAATTGGCATATGTTGTCATCATCGCCCCCTCTCCTTCAAGCATCTTCATGTCCTGCAAAAAAGAAAAACAATACAAAAACAGGAGAGGATAATAGATACAAATCATTAGAAGACTATCCAATTTTTAGTATCTTGAGACAAGTTTGCAGTTTTTCAGAACTCAAGCATTTGGTACCCATATCTGCAGGATTAAGATCAGAGTGTACCTTATCAATTATAATTACACCCTTTTCCATTAAGTCTCTAATGTAATGATACCTAACATCAATATGTTTGGTTCTCTCATGAAACATAGGATTTTTGGTTAACTGAATAGCAGATTGACTATCAGAATATAAGATCACATCCTTAAGCAGAAAATGAAGTTCAAACAGAAGACTTTTTAACCAAACAGCCTCTTTCAAGGCCTCAGCAGCTGCAACATATTCAACTTTAGTTGTAGACATGGCAACAATAGCTTGGAGTTGAGATTTCCAACTTATACATGAACCACAGAAGGTAAACACATATAAGGTAGTGGATTTTCTATTATCTCTATCATTAGCATAATTAGAATCCACATAACCAACTAGTTTAGTACCATCAGACTGTTTAGAGAAACAGATTCCTACATGCTTGGTAGACTTTAAATACCTAAACAACCATTTTAAAGAATTCTAATGAGCTAAACCATGATTTGACATGTATCTGCTCAAGCAACTCACAACATAGGCAATATCAGGCCTAGTACAGACCATAAGGTACATTACAGACCCAATAGAATTTGCATAAGGAACCTTTTGCATATCAGACATTTCAGAATCAGTATTGGGAGATTGATCCTTACTTAACACAGTATGAGAAGAAAGAGGTACAGTTACAATTTTTGCAGCAGACATAGAAAATTTACTCAAAATCTTTTCCACATAAGAAATCTGATTAAGAGTAAGAGTGCCAAGTTTTCTGTCTCTATGGATATGCATGCCTAGAATTCTTTTTGCATCACCTAAATCCTTCATTTCAAAATTTTCACTCAAACACTTTTGAACATGTTTAATGGATTTAAGGCAAGGACTGACAATCAACATATCATCCACATAAATCAGCAAATAGATAGGAATAGAGGCAGAACAGATATAGTAGAGACAAGGATCAAATGAACTTCTGGAAAAGTTCAAAGACAGCATGCATTGATCAAACTTTTTGTTCCACTGCCTAGGGGATTGTTTCAAACCATACAATGCCTTTTTTAACAAACACACATGATTAGGTTTAGAAGAATCAACAAAGCTTTCAGGCTGTTTCATAAAAATCTGTCTATCTAAATCACCATGAAGAAAGGCAGTTGTAATATCCATTTGTTTCAATTCTCAGTTAAAATGAGCAACCAAAGCAAGCATAATGCGCACAGTAGTCAGTTTAACAACAGGAGCAAAGATTTCTGAATAATCTACCCCCTCTTTTTGAGTAAACCCCTTGGCAACTAACCTAGCCTTGTACCTCACAGAATTAGGTTCTGATTTAATCTTAAACAGTCATTTACAGTCAACAAGAGAACAAGTATCAGGCTTAGGAACAAGCACCCAAGTATGATTCACATGCAAAGAGTGGATTTCAGATTGCATAGCAGCTAACCATTGAGAAGCAGAGGCATATTTCAGTGCATCAGTGTAACAAGTAGGTTCATTATCCAAAGAATCACACACTGATAAAGCATGCATAACATAATCATCATACTTCGAATTAGCATGAGGAACTCTTCTAGCTCTATCCCTTGACAGCATATAATCACTTTGAACAGAATCAGACAGATGATCAGGATCAGAGGCAGAAGCAGAGGCATCATGCAAAGAATCAGACAAAGGAGAACCACTACTGGATGTAGAATTGTCAATACTAGACTCAGACTCATCATCTTTAGAAGTAGGAGAATCACAATCATGACAAATAGGATTAGACGGAGAGGGATTAGGCTCCACCTCAGAAGGAGCAGTATCAGAAGTAGAAGCAGGAACAGGAGCAGGCAAGCAAGGAAATTCAAATTCATTGAAAATCACATCTCTGCTAATTTTTACCTTAAAACCTGGCTGACTTCTATCCCACAATCTATAACCCTTAACACCATCAGGATATCCTAGGAAGACACATTTCTCAGACCTAGGTTCTAACTTATCCCCTCTTTGGTGAACAAAGGCAGCACATCCAAATACCCTTAGATGTGAAAGATCTGGAGTTTTTCCAGAGAAGATAGTTTCAGGGCATTGCCCCTTGAGGTAGCTAGAAGGAAGCCTATTTATGAGATATGTAGCAGTTAAGGCAGCTATACCCCAACAGTTTTTAGACAACCCTGCATGTTCTAGCATACATCTAACCTTTTCTAGAAGTGTCCTATTCATCCTCTCAACTACCCCATTCTGCTGTGGGTTATAAGGGACAGTTTTGTGTCTTCTAATCCCAGATTTAACACAAAGATTGTCAAAAGGATAATTGCAGAACTCAAGTCCATTATCTGTCCTAAGAACTTTAATTTTCTTCCCTGTTTGGTTTTCTACCTTAGTTTTTCAGTCACAAAACATTTGAAAAACCTCAGATTTCTGTCTTAAAAGAAATAAGAATCATCCATGATAGACAAATAATACCTACAACCACTATGAGTAGGAGTACTAGAGGGACCCCACACATCAGCATGAATATATTCAAGAATTTCAGAGGCTACAGTTCTATCACGAGAAGCAGCAACAGGAAAAGATACCTTATGTTGTTTTCCAATCACACAAGAATCACAGAAAGGCAGGTCAGAGATTTTATCTTTACCAAACATTCCAGATTTCCTCAAAGTTGTTAAATTCTTAGAACTAGCATGTCCTAGTCTTAAGTGCCACAAAACAGTTTTGTCAGGAAGAGTAGCATTCACATTAGAAGCTGGTAACACAGGTACAGCAGTGAATGGATACAGGTTATTAGTTCTTTTTTATTTAAAAACCACTAAAGACCCCTTTTTAACCTTCATCCAACCATTTCCCCAACTTCCCCCAAAACTATCATTTTCCAAGGCAGTAAAAGATAGTAAATTACATGCAACAACAGGAACAAATCTGACATTTTTCATAGTATACTGGAAACCAAATTTAAACTGCAGACAAATGTCACCAATTCCCAATACAGAACATTTGTCTTTATTGGCAACTATCACATAACCAAAATCACCAAGTTTTAGGTTTGAAAAGCATTCTTTAAAAGGAGAAACATGGTAGACACTTCCAGAATCCATAAGCCATTCATTAATTTGCACAGAATTCACAGTATTCACAGAGGAGAGGTTTTGAGGTTCAGTAACCATAAAGTATTTTCCAACCATAAAGTAACCATAAGCCATTCATTAATTTGCACAGAATTCACAGTATACACATTTTATGCTATGGGATTTCCCAGCTCGCAATCGCAGGCTCTTGTCCTGGGCGCAGGGGGTCACCAAAGCTACTGTATCGATTTCAAATAAAAGGAAGAATAAACCGTACATACGGTTCAGAGAATTGATCTATACAGATCAGAGAAACTCAAAGTAAAGAGATCTGAAGTTCAACAGGAGCGAAAGCACAAAAGAACACAGAACCACAGAAATCACATAGAGTCAGTCAATAGATATCACACATAAACCCTAACTGCTCCAGATGGCAGATCTACCAGCAAACAAGTCCCAAGCCTATCTGCACCAGTCGGCAGCTTCTAATAATTTAAAACAAGAGGTTTAAGCCAATTTACCAGAGCGAGGTTCGGAGTTTTGAACCTCGTTTTTACCTGTCGGACGGACTGCTCTAGATCTAGGGTTACAGTTCGACAAACTGCCCTTTCGCAACCTAGGCAGTCAAGAGGTGAGTGACTTAGCAAATAAAGCAATCAATGCTCTGATACCACTGATAGGATCGTAGATCTGAGAATGTAAAACAAAGATAATAACACAAGATAACAGATCTATATAGTTACAGGCTCAGACCACCAAATCGCAACCACCACACCACCTACACACGGCGCCAACAGGCCGATCGAAACTATTACCGTAGATCCTCACAAATATACACTGAATCACTCGCTAACTCACAAAAGAGAAAGAAAGATTCGAAAAGTGTAGAGAGAGGAAGAAGAAGATCTCGAAGCTGCGCCCCTCCACAGTACACAACCTATCCTTTATGTAGGTAGGTCAAGTGTAAGGGTTCAGCGCAATGTAAAGAAACGACTCGATTAAACCGCGTGAGCCGGATTATCAATTGGGCCAAAACAAGTAAGTGGGCTGCAATGTTTCAGATAGGTCTGGGCACGAAGTGTGCTGGGCCTATCAGATAACAACTTTTATTAGTTAACATGCTATGTATTTTTTTCGATTCACTCCTCAATTGATCTTTAGTTTTTAGAGAACAAAAACTCATCTCCTACTTGTTAGCTTCAATATATTAATATTATTTAATAATTCTACTACTGAAATAAGCCAACATAATTAGTTTTAATTAACCAATAAGAAACTAATAAATCATAACTTCTAATTATTAAACATAAAATCAGATACTTAGCCACAACAACTGATAACTAATACTACTAATTAGATTATCTTTTCCGACACATCGACCTTCACAAATAAACTAGAAGTTTTTATGTATGTATATTTTTACATCATGCACTTATATATTCTAGATATAGAATAAATACCATTTTAATGTATGCATCGTTGTGACTCATATCCCGCTTTAATACGTCATAAATATTTAAAAAATAAGCTCATCTAGGAACTTATCTCCTTGGGATGATCCACTGTAGCCAGGTTTAATATTATTATATTATATTTATGTAAGCATCTTATCTTATATATTTCTCTAAAGCTCATCTCATTTTCCACTGTTCTACCACGTCCCATCGCGCTACAGTACGCATCTTTATTCCTTTTTTTTTTTTTTGTTCCGGTCCTCAACAGTACATGGGAAGAAGAACATACGCTACCTCCATACCCTCGTCTGCTATCTGCGCCACCTACTCCCTACCCCCCCTTTCCCGGATGACTTTTCATTTCATCTTCGGCAGCTACTCCCTACCCCCAGCGGCGACGCAGAAACAAGAAATCCCATAAAGAGTCAGCACCCAAAACGAATATACCCCTTCCGAACCTACCGATCAACAGATAACAGCAATCGCCGAATAAACCCTACCGCCGCCAATCCACCGACAACCAAAAAAACGGCGACGGAAAACCACGCCAGAGCAGAGGTTTCCTTCTTCTAAGGATGTGAGATTTCTGTCGCTAATCGATTGTCTATTTGTCTGTAAAGCCTCGTGTTTCTCTCTCTATATTAATCCAAACAGGGAGTTTTGATGGCTGTCATATATAACGTCGTTGGTACATATTTTATTTTGGGAGCTTCTGAAATCTTATTTCATGGTTAAACTATATGTAGTTTCAGTCTTCTCTCATTGGCGTGCTTATTGTCAGTTGTTTGTACGAGATGCTCTTCAATTCCAAGAGGTACCTGAAGTTTGTGAACCTTGGAAACCTCTCTTACTTTGTAGTTGTTTCCTGGTGCAGGTATATCTTGAAACAATAGAGGCGTTTCTTTGCTTTTCTTGGTTCTGTTTTTGAGTTTTATGTGCGTATTCGAAAGCTACTTGCAGAGTTTCTTCAATTATTTTATCGCGTATTTTATTTTAGAAATAAAGAAATTTCATGTTTAAACTATATGTAGTTTCCGTCTTGTCTTACCTGAAGTTTGTGAAACTTCAAATTCTGAGTGCGGTATATCTTGATACAATAGATGCGTTTATTGGAAAGAGAAAGTAGGTGAATTTCATTTGTAAAGAGTTTCTTCAATTATTTTACCACATATTTTATTTTGGGAGCTTCTGAAATCTTATTTCATGGTTAAACTATAGGTAGTTTCAGTCTTCTCTTATTGGCGTGCTTATTGCCAGTTGTTTGTACGAGATGCTCTTCAATTTCAAGAGGTACCTGAAGTTTGTGAACCTTGAAAACCTCCCTTACTTCGTAGTTGTTTCCTGCTGCAGGTATATCTTGAAACAATAGAGGCGTTTCTTTGCTTTTCTTGGTTCTGTTTTTGAGTTTTCTGTGCGTATTCGAAAGCTACTTGCAGAGTTTCTTGAATTATTTTACCACATATTTTATTTTAGAAATATAGAAATTTCATGTTTAAACTATATGTAGTTTCCGTCTTGTATGATTGGCGTGCTTATTGGCAGTTGTTTGTACAAGATGATCTTCAATTTCAAGAGGTCCCTCAAGTACAAATTTTAGATTTGTTGGCAGTTGTTTGTATTGGCGCCCATTTTCTCTGATTGTTAGGGTTGGCTTGAAGAGGGATTCTTTGAAAAATGCTCATACTATAGCATGGCAGAGGGAGTGAAAGTTTTTTTTGCTCCATGTTAATATTCTACTTAGACTTCCCCTTTCTTATAGTTATTCTTTTCAATAATCAGAGCTGCGGAGGGAGTTATGCTTTTCAAGTCACCGATAAAAACTGGTAAGAGGGAGTTATGTAGATTGGGTGACAATGATAATGACTGAGAAGCCGGTCCTCAAGGTTAGCTCTCCACAGATTTACTTATTACCAAATCCCTTACTCTGTCTTCGTTTGTCTTTGATTTGGTGAAGTATATATTGATAGGCGCTTTGGGATTGTTGGTTATTACCTAAAAAGAATAGAGGATATAATTATGGAGGATTCAGAGAATATTGAATACAAATCCAAGGTCACTCACAATTTTATTACCTGGATTATTTTAATCTACGCTGTCTTCGTTTTCATTCTTCTAATCAATAATCGTGAATTTTGTTTGTTAAGCGAACGAGGGTGGATTGAGGCGAGTGAGTAATAGAGACGGGGGAGATGCGGGTAACGTACAGAAACCGAGTTCTGCTGCGGGTGAAGACGATGCAGCGAGACAAGGTCGATTCAGTTGATCTAACCAATTATTATACAAGATTTGCTTCATCTTAAAGTACAAATTTCATTTTCTTTCTCTTAAGGTAGAGTTAATTTATCTAATTAAATTATGGATTTGTATCTTACCAGCTGAACTACTACTCCAGATGTTATCAGAGATAAATTTTGTGCGGTATTGCTGTGATGTTCTTGGATTCCATGTACTGCGAACTCTTAGTGTTGTGGAGTCTGTTAATCAATTCCTTATAACAAAGATGGCAGGTGACGAACATGTCTATTTGAGTTCTGATAGTATATGTAGCTATTTGGGAACTGATCTAATGTTTGAAAATGTTCATACCCCGGAATTCTTAAACACTTTAAGATGTTCGGGTTTGCCCAACCATCGGTTGGTGTTGAAAGTTGGAACTCCGATAATGTTACTTAGAAATTTAGACCATTCGAATGGTTTGTGTAATAGATAGTTTATGGGAGAACTTACACATTTTCATTGTTAAGGGGGCAAAGCACAAAAAACCAATACTCCATACTCCAAAATCCACATTTTCATAATTAAAGGACAACACGTAAAAAACGAATAGTTTAGAGATTTAATACATTTTACCCAATTTACAAGTGTGGGATCCATATAATAATTAATTGTGTAAAATTAATATGTGTGAGACCCATATTATTATTTAATTATTTAAAATTTATTTGAATGGATAAAGTTGTGGGAAAATAGACACAACAAAAAGCTACTTGTTTACCTAAATGCATATGCGAAAATACTATATAATTTGTTCTGAATTTATATAATATTATACAATGAGGAACTAATAACAATATATTTTATAAAATATATTATCTTATATTATAAAATGAGTATATTATTTTATATCATTTTATTTTTAAATAATATATTAGTTTAAAATAATATCATATTTTATATTATATAACTTTAATATTATATATTTGATATAAATTTCAGATCTTACTATGTGTTCTTTATTTTATATTTATAGGAGTGTAGGTAGTAGGGCTAGATTGCTATCTAAATCTAATTATTTGATTTGATGATTTGCTATCAGATGATGGAGACCCTCTTTAGGCTAGGCTATATTTTTTATTTGTGTTCTTTATTTTATATTTTATAGGAGTATAGGTAGTACATATTGCTATATAAATCTAATTATTTGATTTGATGCTTTGCTCTTGTAGACCACTATTGCATGCAATGTATTCCTCATATTATTTATAATATATAGTACATGTAGGATTACATAGATGAGGTTATTTATAAGACATAGTACATATAATACATGTAGGGTTACATAGGTGAGGTGTGAGGGATTAAATTTTTGTGGTTGTGCCTGCATTATAAGATATGCTATCATTAAAAAGTTAGCTTTGATGGGTAAATTCTGACAAGTTTTGCATCAGTTCTTATATTGTTATATGAGCAGAATAAGAGCTTACATGGACAAGCGAGGTGGACCTGTGTCTATTAATCCGCAGCATTCCAAAAAAAGGAAATCCAATCAAGGTTCGTTCTCCCTTGTATAATCAATATTTGGACAGCATATTCATAATAATTTTGCTTGTGTTTCTTCATTGTTAGTTTATTGATAATAAATTGTTTTGTTGTATTATTTAGCTGCTTTTTCTATCATGAATGTGCTAAATTTATGCCAAATTATATGCTAGCTAGCTGTGGCAGTTGGTTCCTATCATTGTCCCAGGGATATCGATATATTCTTGCTTTTCTACTCAGTTATGTACTGCTTGTCTTAATTTAAAATGGTCGTTTGTCTTCATTTGTTCGTGAGGTTCGTCCTGCCAGATTGGGTGTGATGATACATCAGGATCAGTCAAGCTTAATTGATGATCGTTTGAGCTGCGTCTCAAAGAATGATGGTAACTTTTTTCGTATTATATCTGCAATTGGTGTGGTTTTCATTTGTAAAATGCATATATTGTTATTTTTGGTTGCTCTAGCTGTATCTGCTTAGTAGTATTCAGTTTTGTATAATATTCATGACTCATTTCTTATTTCTTTATCAGATTATTGGGATATAGGAGATCCAATTTATCATTGTACTTCATGTACTGCTTGGTTTAGGTATGAAGAGAGATTGCTCTATCATCGTAGTAAAACAGAACCAAGGTACTCTAAATGTTGCGGTAATGGTAAAATAGGACTCCCAGAATTGAAAGAGCCTCCTCCAATTTTACAGCAACTTATATTTGGCCGCACTCAGTTGAGTTCTCATTTTCTAGAAAAAATAAGGCAATACAACAACATGTTCTCCTTTACATCTATGGGTGGTAAGATTGATTCATCGTTGAATAATGGTAGATGTCCACCTATGTTTCGAATGCATGGTGAGAATTGTCATCGTATTGGAAGTTTATTGCCGGTTGAAGGTAGGACCCCGAAATTTGCACAGCTTTATATTTATGATACGGAGAATGAAGTCGATAATAGATTGCAAACTACACTGTAAGTTCAATGATTCTTTTTTTTCTAATATATTTTTAGAATATCCTATGAAGTTCTCTTTGATTAAACTGTGTCTTTTGAATCATTCGATATGTAGAGCGAATGACCTACGCAATCAAATTGTTGTGGGAATTCAGGATATGTTGGATCGCAGTAATGTTCTGGTGAAATCTTTCCGAATGGCAAGGGATAGGTTAAATGTTGGAGATACAACATCAGTTAAGCTGAGATTGATTAGTGAAAGATCTCATGATCGGAGAACTTATAATCACCCAGTTGTTTCGGAAGTAGCAGCTTTAGTTGTTGGTGACCTTGATGATTCTTCTCAGGAGAGAGAGATATAATTGTAGAAACTCAATCAGGTTATTATCGACGTATCAGCCAATTGCACCCATCGTATCTTGCTTTACAATATCCTTTATTGTTCCCTTATGGTGATGACGGGTTTTCTCTTCACATTCCATTTGCGGAAAATTCTCGTGCTTATTGTCGACAAGGAGTTAGCATGAGGGAATATTTTGCTTATAGATTGCATGAGAGGTCGAAGGAGGTTTCTACAATTTTATCTGTTAAAAGACTGACGCAACAGTTCATTGTTGATGCTTACACGATGGTTGAATCAGATCGTTTATGTTATATTCGTCGATATCAGATACCGTTGCGTGCAGATAAGTATCAATGTCTTAAGGATGCAGGTGGAAGAGGGGATACAGATCC
Organism: Lavandula angustifolia; assembly: GCA_028984105.1. NCBI lineage: Eukaryota > Viridiplantae > Streptophyta > Magnoliopsida > Lamiales > Lamiaceae > Lavandula > Lavandula angustifolia. The sequence continues at coordinate 4,118,771 of CM054823.1, read as the reverse complement.
TGCTGCACGAGGTAAGCCTGTTGTTCTGCCTTCGTCGTTTACAGGTGGTGCTAGGTATATGAGAGAAAATTACATGGATGCAATGGCGATATGTAGTTGGATGGGGTACCCGGATTTATTTATAACTTTCACTTGTAATCCAAAGTGGCCTGAGGTAGTCAGATTTGTGAGGAAGCGGAATCTCCGGGCTGAAGATAGACCAGATATAATTGCTAGAATCTTCAAAATAAAATTGAATGGTTTAATGACAGATCTTAAAAAGGGTGCACTCTTTGGTGCGCTCCGAGCAGGTGCAGAACATTCTTTGTTTTTTTATTATTAGTTATATTTATGTTGCATATTTCCTGCAGCTAATTTTTTTATTTTTATTCTTTTTGTGGGGGGCAGCATTGTACACGATTGAATTCCAGAAAAGAGGGTTGCCACATGCACATATGTTGCTATTTCTTAAGAAGGACGGCAAGGATAGAGCTGATGCGAATATTGATCTAATAATCAGTGCTGAGCTCCCTGATCCAGAATTCGATTTACAATATTTTGAGTGTGTAAAGGCACATATGGTTCATGGACCATGTGGAGTTTCTAAGTTGGACTCACCGTGCATGATGGATGGCCATTGTACTAAATATTATCCAAAAGATTTTGTGTCAGCTTCGACGAGGGATGAAGATGGCTATCCAGTGTATAGACGTCGAGATAATGGAAGGGTCGTCATGAAAAGTGGTATTCCTCTAGACAATAGACATGTCGTCCCACATAATCGTGAGCCCCTTATGAAATATGATGCACATATTAACGTTGAATGGTGTAATCAATCTCGATCGATTAAGTATTTGTTTAAATATATAAACAAAGGTAACGATCGTGTTACAGCTGCTATTTCTGAAGATGTACAGAATGCCAAATCTGAGAAAATGTATGATGAGGTGAAGATGTATTATGATTGTAGGTATATTTCTTCTTGTGAGGCCGCATGGAGAATCTTTGGTTTTGAAATTCACTATCGAGATCCTCCAGTTCAGAGGCTAGGTTTTCATTTGCCGGGTGAGAACTTTGTATTGTTTTCAGAGTCGGAACCAATTCAAGATGTCCTTTCACGCCCAACTGTTAAGCAGAGTATGTTCCTAGCTTGGATGGATGCTAATAAAGTTTATGCTGAAGCGAGGAATCTCAAATATGTTGAATTTCACACAAAATTTGTATTTAAAGATAAGGCGTGGGAGCCTAGAAAGTTAGGTTACTCTATTGGTAGAATTTATAATGTTTCACCGGGTACTGGAGAGTTGTATTATTTGAGGTGCTTACTCAATATTGTGAGAGGTCCTAGAAGCTATGAAGATATTAGGTGTATTGATGGTATTCAATATGATACATTTAGGGATGCGGTATACTCATTGGGGCTTCTTGATGATGATAAGGAGTATATTGATGGAATTAAGGAAGCAAGTCATTGGTCATCAGCGGTTTCATTGAGACATTTATTTGCTACTTTATTATCGAACAACTCATTTTCCAGACCTGAGGTTGTTTGGGATGAGTGTTGGTTATATTTATCTGATGATATTGTGCATCGTCAGAGGCATTGTCTGCATCGAAAAGGTTTCTTAGGATTTGCAATGTTATTCCATATAATAATGTATGTATTTGCATTCGGGTTCAAATATCTTTAATATAATTCCTCTTTGTTTGATTTGCAGACTTATCATTGAGTGATGATCAAATCAAGTCATATGCTTTATTAGAGATTGAAAAATTGTTAAAGTCTTTGGGGAAAATCCTACACGAGTATCCATCAATTATTATTCCAGATTTCAATCAGCTTATAAGTACTGACAATGTTTTGATATTTGATGAGTTGCAGTACGATCGAGAGGAGCTTAAAAAAGATAGCTACATGTTTCTGGAAAAATGTATTGATGAACAAAAATATATTCATGATACTATACTGACTGCTGTGGATTCCTTAAATGGAGGTATGTATTTTGTATATGGTTATGGAGGTACTGGTAAAACTTTTGTTTGGCGTGGATTATCTGCTACTCTGCGTTTGAAGGGTGATATTGTTATTAATGTTGCGTCAAGTGGGATTGCATCATTACTATTACCAGGTGGACGAACAGCACATTCTCGGTTCAAGATTCCAATTGACATAAACGAAGATTCTATATGTAACATAACACAAGGAAGTCAGCTGGCTCAATTGATATTGAAGGCAAAGCTGATAATCTGGGACGAGGCCCCAATGATGAAAAAATTTTGTTTTGAAGCACTGGATAGAAGTTTTCGTGACATTATGCGCTTTGCCAATCCTTCGGCTTCTCATTCTCCTTTTGGTGGTAAAACAGTCGTTTTTGGAGGGGATTTCCGGCAAATCTTGCCTGTAATACCAAAAGGCAGGCAGCATGACGTGGTACATGCAACTATGAATTCATCATATCTATGGGATAGTTGTATTGTCTTGAAGCTGACCAAAAATATGAGGCTCCAGAGCACTTCTTCACTAGATGAAGCAATTCAACTATCTGTTTTTTCGGATTGGGTTTCTAGCATCGGTGATGGAACATGTGGTGGGCCAAATGATGGAGAATCTGAAATTGAGCTACCTGAAGATATTATACTTGAATACAATGGCGACCCTATAGAAGCAATCGTGGATTTCGTATATTTCAAGGATGGTGAGTTTGTAAATATACCTGGGTTCTTACAAGAGAGGGCAATTTTAGCACCGACTCTTAGTGTTGTGGAGTCTGTTAATCAATTCCTTATAACAAAGATGGCAGGTGACGAACATGTCTATTTGAGTTCTGATAGTATATGTAGCTATTTGGGAACTGGTCTAATGTTTGAAAATGTTCATACCCCGGAATTCTTAAACACTTTAAGATGTTCGAGTTTGCCCAACCATCGGTTGGTGTTGAAAGTTGGAACTCCGATAATGTTACTTAGAAATTTAGACCATTCGAATGGTTTGTGTAATGGAACAAGATTGTTGATTACAAGGTTGGCAAAACATGTCTTGGAAGCCGAGGTATTGACTGGAAAGATTGCTGGTAAAAGAATCTTAATACCACGTATGACAATGAGCCCTGCGGAGACACGTTTGCCTTTTAAATTTCAAAGGCGACAATTTCCAATAATTGTCTCGTACGCTATGACAATTAACAAAAGTCAGGGTCAGTCTCTAAAATGTGTAGGATTGTTTTTGAAAAATCCTGTTTTTACACATGGGCAATTATATGTTGCAATTTCGCGTGTCGTGCATCGTAGCGGTTTGAAAATTCTTGTTCAGAATAAGGAAGGTGAGAAGTCGAAGACTACCCATAATGTGGTATATAAGGAAGTGTATCGGAACTTATAGTATAATGGGGAATATTATACCATAAAATTAGATCTTGCAAAGCTTATGAGGTAAGATCTTACAATTTATCCTATTACTTTATTGATAAATAATTTTTGTAAGTTTGTTTCATTGTATTTGAGCATTTTATCAGGTTTGAATTGTGGGCACTGAAGAGGAATTTTAGAACGCAACATGATTTTGGAGCTACTGGGTTTCCTATTTAGGTTTGTATATTAATATAATTATTGTCCAGTATTGTCCAGTATTGCAAGGCTAATATTTATAATGGTCTGTGATTCAATATTCTTCTTACTCGAATGCCTCTTTTCTTTATTTCTTTTATAATGGTTTCTTTTTTTTTTTTTGGTTATGTTTGTGTATAGATAAAAGGAAGAATACTAATGTTTTGTATGCTAGAAAGCTTTATATAAATGCTGAGTTTGATGAGGTTGCTGAATATCGGATGTTAATCAGTGTGAAAAGAATAGGGATATTATTGTAGAGACGCGTTCTGGACGGTTGCAACGTATGAGTGAGTTACATGCATCTTACCTTGGTCTACAATATCCTTTGTTATTTCCTTATGGGGAAGATGGTTATCGTGAAGATATACCTTTTGCGGATATTGGAAAGATATCCTTTGTCATTGAGCCGGCGTGTTTAAAGATCTTGGTTTTTCGTGAGGATGGTGGAGATGCTTCTATTACTCGAAATGTGGTGTTTAAGGAGGTATATAAAAACTTATAGTCATTAGTCACTGTATGACTTAATCTGCTTTTATTGTGTGGTTTGTATTTTGTTTGGAAACCCAAAAATGTATAGTTAGTGTATGACTTAATCTGCTTTTGGGTTTCAGTTATTATGTTGTGCTCAAGTATGTATATGATTATGTTTTGTTGCTTCGTTGCTTCCTTGGTTTGGATCTTTGGATTTGTTGTATTGTTTCGTTTCTTTGTTATCGATTCTAATTAAGCATTTAGTTATTAGAATCTTTCTTTTTAATAGTTAGGTGAAAGTATATGTGCTGGAACAGAGGACAAGTATTACATCAAATGAGCAGAATTGTTACATCATATTAATGTTTGCAGAAAAAGAAGTCTGTTTGATGGTCTGCTCATAAACAAAAATAATACATACTAATAAGTTTTCTTAATACTTAAACATTGGTTTTAAGGTAGAGCAGCTTCTTTGTTGTCTTCTGGCGCACAAACTTGAATTCAATTTCATCCCCAGTCTTCAGTCCATGGTTTTCGTAGAACTTCTGCCATCCGCTTGAAAATCTGCATTTGGGACCGCTTACTATCCTCCCAGACATTCCTATTTCCCATTTTAGACTAGCTATATCATGAATAATTGCTTCTCATGTGTACCTAACTTGTTGGAGTGTATGAACTGCATTGGTAGGTTCTGTGTTGTAGATGTGTTACGTATTAGATTACTGGGATACGAAAATAATATATATATATATATATATATATATGTACTTACCACTTTGTTGTTCTTCTTCCCATGTGATGGCAGCATTTTCTTTGTGAATGACTTTGGTGTACTGACCACATTTCCTGCTGTTGAGCTTCCTATTTGTTCGTTATGTTCCTCAGTTTCCTCTTCCTCCTTGGTTTCCAAATCATTTTCTTTTGTGCCCTCGTCTTCTTCAAAGCTTTGTAGCATTTCCTTAAGAAATTTAACGCATCCATTCGGTGCGAATATGGTTACCGAAAACTCTGTCTCCTTAATCAAGCAGAAGGTCATAAAGTCTCCATCTTTCAATTTGTTATCTTGCCTAAACTCTATCCAACCGTCGACAAAGTAGTAATCTTCTTCGATTAATTCAACAGAAACTTCCCATCGTCCTCTTTCCTCCCATACCTCTAGCCAGAATTTCCTTGGCACAATTCCTCTCAGTTTGGTGATAAAATCCGATGGGATTCTCTATATGTATACCAGATTAAAAATAAAAAAGTCTGGTATTAGAACAATTGTGCAGTTAGTTCTAAAATCTAAGATGGAATTTTTATCCTTACCATCTCTTTTTCAGCGAGGTCAGGAATATAGATTTTGAAAAATTCAGGGCATCTAGCAGTCTTCATCTACATAACAATAACAAAAAATTTATTGCTTAAAAATGCTGCACAATATTACATAGATGATATATCCTCATTTAATCTGCAATTATGGATATCAATTATGAATTCTCATATGATATTACAGGATTATCACACAACATAAATATTACTGAATCTTTTCTTAACAAGAAGACACCGTTGACCTATAAATCGAGAGATTTATGAAGATAATTAATAAAGAGTATCCTATAATGCAGAGCCACAAATCTTATATTAACTTTTATTGAGAAAAAAAAGTATACACGTAATCTTCCTCAACCAGCTCTCGAAGTTTCCAAGACCACTAAAGCATATTGCAACAAATTATAAAAGTACCTAGAATCTCAAGGCGCCGCTGCGGCGGAAATGGAGGGGGAGCGGTGGCGGAAATGGAGCAGATACAGGGTGAAGAGGCGGCGAGAATGGAGCCATGGCGGAGCTGCTGCGCGACTGAGCAGATCTAAACTAGGGGAGCAGATGGAGCGGCGACGGAGCGGATGGACCAGCGGCAGGGACGAAGTTACACGAATTTTGTGTTCAACAATACTGCAATTTAAGTTTTGCAGTTCAAAAATTAGTCCCATACTGCAAAATAAACTGCAAAACCCATTTTATTTTCCGAAATCGAGAGTCCGTCTTGCTTACTTACCGGAATCGAGAGTTCGTCTTGCTTCATAGGACTGATTCGAATTGATCTATTTGCTGCATAGGACTGATTCGAATCGAAAGTTCATCTTGCTGCATAGGAATGAATACGTTGCCATTCACATAAAGCCTGCATACGACTTATTTGAATCGATCTATTTGCTCTTGCTGGCGATCTGATTTTCGCCTTCCTATTTGGGGAGGGCTGAGGATGAGAGAATCAAGAGAAAACTGGCGATGAAAGAGAGAAGAAAAATGGCAAAAGGTTGGGGGGAGAAAGAGGAATGATTGTAATTGAATTTAATTCATCTTCATCTTCTTTTATTAAATTAGTCAACAAATTAGTTTATCTTATTCCTTATTTATTTTGTTATTCATTCTTATTTAATTAAATCAAGATTTTATTTCCTTATTTAATCAAGATATTTTTTTCCTTATTCCTTATCAGTTAACTTAGTTAGTTGATAGTGAAAACAAATACATAGTTTTGAAATAAAATACAAGACTTATTAGAAATTAAGAAAGATATAATGAAAACAAATACATAGTAGGAATTTAGAACGACAAAATAGACATAAGAAGTACTCCCTTCGTCCCACTCATCTTGACGCGTTTCTTTTCCGCACGAGAATTAAAAAAGTGGATGATAAAGTATGAGAGAGGGACGAAGTAAGAGGGATAAGATAAATGAGGGATAAAGTAAGAGAGAGAAGATAAATGAGCTTGTAAGAAAGTAAATGATAAAGTATGAGAGAAATGATAAAGTAAGATAAATAAATAAAAAAGTAAGAGAGAAATAAAAAAGTAAAAGATAATTTAATAATATTTTTATATTATTATAACATATAGTTTAATAATAAAGTAAAAGATAATTTAATAATGATTATTTATAACATATAGTTTTTATAAATAATGTCAAATTAGTAAGAAATTATAATAATCTAAGATTCATTATCATTACATTATAATAAATAAATTTATGTAATATATATTTACATGTACATCATTTAGCATTCATTAAGAAGAAGTAAAGAATAAGATCACATGGATCTTGATTGAAAAAAAATATGAAAATATGGAAAAAATTGAGAAATGCTTATATCATACATATTTGGCATGGTTTGCGTATTTTTGCATTTAAGGAGAAAAAATTGCCTATTTTAATTTTTTCCCATGTTGTTAATTAAAACACAAATATCTGTGCATTGCACGGGTCTTTGATTAGTTCCCATGTTGTTTGCCTCTTAATATTCACAATAATTATATAAAAGAAAAATATTTACACATTTGTCTATGATTTAGTAATAAAGTCTGTATGTATCTTATATTCCTTTTCTTTGAGGTTTATGCTAATGTAGGAGAAAAAAAATCTCAACTGTAAAAGATGAGGTAAGAGAATAGTTTTGTCTCTCTTTAACTAAATTTCCAAGTACGGAGCATTTCTAAACTCGTTTGATATCGGAAAACAAAAGGTTACAGGAAAAGATGGTACTGGTGCTTATAGAAATAGAAGCGACAAAGAGGGAAGCAACAATACAACTGGTGAAGGAAAGCATAAGGGACAACGACAACAGTCTACTTCAATTCTTCGGCTACATGAGATTCTCCTTGATAAACTGACCTCTCAGGTGAAGTAACATACGAAGAAGATAACTATTATTCCAGCCTTCATCTTGAAGGGAACCTTGTAACCTATAATTCTGTTAGTTAACTTCTAATTTGTACTGTCCATCCTTTTTGTAATAGAGAAAAAACAGTTGCATACAATCTTTCATATATGAATTGTTGCAAAATAACTAATCATTTAATTTTGTTAATGTAAATTTATTATTAGTTACTATCAATTCCATATTACTTTTGTACGCTCAAACAGTTGTTTTCGTCGCTATTAAGAACGTGCATAAGTAAGTCCTTTGTATATATATTTTTATTAGTATATATGTGTAAAATCATCCGTGCGAAGCACGGGTGCAGCACTAGTTATCGATATATGTATCACTCATTCAATAATGTGGCTTGGTAAGGACGAACCTAACCCACAATTATTACTCCAATTTTTCCATTTTAAAACAATCGCTTTGGCTGGTGATTACTGATCAGGGCAGTAAAAAAACTAGATATAAAGCAATCACGCCACCCTTTGCTGCCTTTTCACGTTAATAATTAAGCACAGAAAAGGACATAACCACGCTAATCACACACAAGGCCTAATTGGAAATATCTAAGGCCACAAGCCTCAAATCTACAAGACAAACTTGCATTCTCATTCATCATGCATACCAGTATACGGCACGACTCAATTATAGATATATTATATACTCGATTGTAGTACTCTCTCGTTCTATTTATCTTATTTTTGTCGTGATTATTAAGAAAAACAATTAATAGTGATTGAATGAGTGAATCTTATACAAAGAAAGTAACTATGAGCGGCGAAATTAGCATTTATATAATGACATAAGATGGATGAGATAATTCGAAAAAGAAGTTGAAACAATATGAATGAAATAGAGAACAATAAATCGTGTTAGACTAATAATTTGTGAGGAGGAAGAGTTGAGATTTGAGTTTGGGACTTAAACGGGACGATTCAATCTAGGCAATGGTCGCGGCCCCCCTTCCTTTTCACATACAAGGCAGTGTAGAGAGAGAAAATATAGATTGTCACAGATCTCGTCAATTTTCAGGCTCTGACGTTGTTTTTTTCCACTGTACATATGTTTTCTCTTTAGCCCATCCCCTTTCCTTGACCTCCTCTATCCCATCTTCCGATTCGGGCGATGCGGCGCGGCAGAGCGGCGGCGAGGCTACCGGATGCGATTCACGGCGGCGAAGTCAACGGATCTGGTGTTTCCAAGGAGGTCAGATTCCGCGGCGTGAGGAAGAGGCCATGGGGGAGATTTGCGGCGGAGATAAGGGACCCGTTGAAGAAGACGCGTGTCTGGCTCGGCACCTTTGACTCGGCGGAAGACGCTGCGCGAGCCTACGATGCCGCCGCCCGCTCGCTTCGCGGCCCTAAGGCTAAGACGAACTTCCCCGGCCACCCGAACGACGCCGCCTCGCCCGATTTCAACCCCCAAAACCCTAATCAACCACAGATCAATAATATATCTAACGATCGGTTCGCCAACTCCCGACTTTACCGTCAGGAGCAGCATATAATTGCGCAGCAGAGACCGACGTCCAGCGGGATGAGCAGCACCGTGGAGTCGTTTAGTGGGCCCCGGCAGCTTCCTCTCCCGCAGCAGCAGAGGAGGTACCCGCGCTCGCCGCCGGTGGTTCCGGACGATTGTCATAGCGATTGTGATTCTTCCTCGTCCGTGGTTGATGATACCGAGTGTGACATCGCCTCCTCCTCTTGTAAAAAGCCCCTGCCTTTTGATCTTAACATGCCACCGCCGCCAGTGGACGCCGCTGCTTCTGACGTGGACGAGCTAGCTTGCACGGCCCTCAGGCTCTGATGTGTTGTAGAAGATGACGATTATCTAGTCATTCCGAAGAAACCACCTGGTTAAGTTACCAAGATTTTTTTTCTTTTTTGTTTTGGGGCTTCTTTGCCACACTTTCTGTTTCTCTTTAGCTGAAAAATGAAAAAACAAAGAAGAGAGAAATTCGAGAAGAAGGGTCCTAGATTTTTATGATGATTGATGAATCACCGAACATTATCCAAACTAGGAGTGTGTCTTGTATGAGTGTCTGCTGTTTGAAGAGAATTTACTTGTTTCGACTTGCATATTTGAAGGTTGTTCTGATGTTATTTATTGAATCTGTTGCGGTATGTGTTGTTAATTATAGTGTAAAATCTAGCTAGAGGGTGAGTTTCTAGGTTCATTTATCTATGCTTGTGTTGGTTTCTTAAAGATTATTTGTCTCTCTTGATTCTCTAATGTTATTAGCAGGTTACTAGTAGACCATTACAACTTGTTCTCTCTACATGTGTGAAGATTATTTGTCTTTCTTGATTCTCTAATGTTATTAGCAGGTTACTACTAGACCACTACAACTTATTGTTGTTCTCAATTATCTCCTAATTGCGATCATTTGGTCAAAAAGTTTTTCATACTTCACTCATGCATTCCTCAATTATCTCCTAATTGTCATCACCTTGGCCAGAATGTTTTTCATAGTTATATCTTGAAGAGGTTTTAAGAAGCATGCTCAATTTGGCAATTCCTCGCGTGTTCACCTTGCACGCGAGTAATCACTACATTTTTGCACGGAGCCGAGTATTAGCCCACATAAATATTACACACTATAAGATACAGTATTAGTAACTTGTATACATGTAACATGTTCAATCAATCACACTTATTCAACGTAAGAGGAGTATTGAATAGAACATTATCCACAGCTTCTCATTTGAAATACCAACAAAGCCACTCTTTCTCACTTATCAATATTAGTGGCTATATTGTGTTATTGATTCATAGACATTGTGTTATATATTTATTGTTCTTCCGGTTGCAGTGGATGTACTTGCTTCTGTAATTGAAGCTTCAGCTTGCAAGACTGTAATCAGATTTACTGTTTTTGGTTCACACATAAATCTTTTTAACATTATTCTAGAAATATGTTCCTACATGGTGTCTAATATAATATTTATTGTATTTGTTTCAACTTTATGCATTAGAAAATTACATCCTTGGAGGGCCTCTGCTATGTGAAGCGCGTCAAGAAATATTTGAATTTTCAATTTTTTCTTTAATGTTTTGATTGGACTGTGCCTGAGAGTTGAAAAGAGTTGAAAAGCAGTAAGAGGACCTCAGACTACTTACTACCATCAATGATTTTCTACTCACTAACTCAGAAAAGACAAAAACAGTAAATTAAAAAAAAAGAACAAATGAGGCGGTCAGACCAGCCTCGGACTGTCTGCCGCCTCAAAAGTGTGGCACTGTTGACTATCATCAAGTGGTTGTGAAATCGCCATGTGGCACCACTCGGTTGGTGCCACATTTTTTATGTCTAATTAAATTTATTTTAGTAATATCTTTAATTAATTATTTATAAAATTAAATAAAAATTATATGAAAATTAATAATTTTTCCTCTATAAATAGAACTTAATTTTTCTATGTTTTCACCAAGAAAAAAAAAACTTCTCTTTTCTTTCACCCTTTCAACAACAAATCAAATATCCATTTTTTCTTCACAAATTATGGATCCAAATCAACAAAATTTTCCATGGTTAAACTAATTTTCCAATTCCGAGTATCAACAAAACTCCCAATATTATCCAAATTCTCAATTCTCTCCAAATCTGAACCAAGTTCCGGCCTCTCATTTCGTGTCTTCTTTACAAAAATTTTCTCACGGCTTGTTTCCCGATGAACAACGTCCAAATAAAAATTCAAGGGGTCCAAAAAATGTTTGGTGTGTGAAAGAAGATGTAGCTCTTATGTCAAGTTGGGTTTTCATTACCTTATGGAAACGTGTTCATCAAATGTACAATGAGAAGCAAGCAAACAATCCGGATGAACTCAGCGTAAGAAACATTGACGCAATGAAAGGTCGTTGGAAACGACTTAATGAAAATGCAAACAAGTGGGTTGCTGCTTGCAAAGAAGCATATGCTCGTAAAAGAAGTGGAATGAGCCAAAAAGATGTTGAGAAAGAAGCTCATGTATTTTACGCAGCAGGTGGCAGCAAGTTCTAGGATTTGGTTGTATTCAATGAAGTTATGTGTAAATGTCCCAAGTGGGATTTATATTCAACTCTTGGTGCACCACATGGCTATCCTGAAAGTCAAGTTGCTGAGGATCGAGAAAGTGGTGGTAGTTCGAAACGATCTAAGACTTCCGTCGGGAAGGGGTATTATGTCCCTTCAATCCGCTTCCTCTGGCCCATTTCGGGTGGCCCCTTCGGTGGCCCACCAATCACGCCCCGCCACGCGTGCATTGGTGGGCCATGTTAACAATAAAAAAATATTTAAGTTATAAAAAGGTGGCCCACCAATGCACGCGTGGCGGGGCGTGATTGGTGGGCCACCGAAGGGGCCACCCGAAATGGGCCAGACGATTTGTAGCGATGTCCCTTCCAACCCTAATACTTCCAATACGAGATTATCAACGATTCCCCATCCCGACGGAAGAGATAAGACGAAGAAGAAAGCAAAAGGTAAGGCATTTCAATCTGATTGTACTAATGAATTTGCTGAACAACTTCGTGCTCTCATAGTCTCTAAAAACAATGAGACTGCATGCATTAGAGATGTGTAGAATGCTCAACTCAAACTGGAGCGCCAAAGGTTAGAAATTGAGAGTAAGAAAATAGAAATGATGAATAAGAAGATGGAACGTCAAGATATGAAGAGAAAAGAAAAGATGTTGATTGCATTGATGGCAAGAGACAATTTATCTCCTGATTTCTTTGTTGGAATAACTTTTTCAACTTTTTAAGTTTTATTTCAATTGTTAAATGTTGGAATAGAACGTTTTGCAAATTAAGAAGCTAGATTAAAAACCTCCCATTAGAGGTAATTTCGGTGATGTCTTGGTCCTGTTTGTTATAAACTTTATATTTGAAAACGTTCCCATTTAGACAGTTACGTAGCGATTGATGCAGGCCCCAAATCTATTACCACCCTTGATATTGGTGTTCAAAAGTAGAAAAATTATTGTTATCCACTTCACATGGGAAAATTATTGCTATCTACTTCACATGGGAAAATGACAAGACAAGTGTGGTGATAATTCCAAAAGCTTATTTATTGCTATCCACTTTATAGAATCCTATGCATATACATGTACAAATTATTGGTGTTCAAAAGTGGGAAAATGACAAGACAATACTATCATCAAACTTATTAAGAAGTGGAATCCAATATAGTCTCTCTATTTAATATGTACATCACCTATCAAATGATATTACATACTATCTATTTGTTATTTTCTCTTCATTTTATCTTCTTCATAACAATGTCTAGCTCCAAAAGCTCTGTTGGTCCCGAGATAATCGTTCAGGTGTAGAGGGGGGTGGGGGTGGGTGGGGTGAATACACCTGAAAACACTTTCTCAACTTAAAACGCGAACAGTCCCTTTCAGGAAGATATCGTACTGAACAGGTTCAGTAGACCAGATATGTTGTTCTGAATCGCGTGGCAGAGTGACTGACTTCACTGAGGCCTGCTAGTTGACTTAGATCAGAATTCAATTCTGTTCAGCTGAAGTTCAGTAGGGTGCGGAAATGTGTGTTGGGATTTTGTATACTGTAAGCACTTTTTATGCTTGTATACAATGTGTTTTTGTCCTTACCACTATTTTATTCTCCTATCTGATAAATATATATATTTGCACATGTTATCATTTATCTTGTATAAAAGTTAGATTTGTATGGTGTGTCGGGTATCACAGAAGACAACACAAATTGGTTAAACTGACAAGATATAAACAGTTATCACAATTGAGACAACTTAAGGATAAGTTGTTGGTTTAAACTGCAGTTTAGATAAGAAGTGGCTTGTCTTAGCTGCTTGTCTTTACTGGTACACTTAAGGTGGTGTATTGATGGATCATAGTGAGATGTGTTCTCCTAACTGACCTTAGTGGAGAACCAAGATCTCGGTGACTTAGATGGTCTTAAGCTTGGTAAGACTTTAGCTGAGCGCATTTAGCTATCTATCACTTTGACCTACTATGGTGAACGTCATCGCGACCGGATCTACGTATCTTGGGTGTTAGTAGTTATTTGTGGCTCAGGCTGGTTGTCTGTATCTTGCAACCATATCCTAGTAAAATGGGTTGATAATATCCCCTGAGGAACTCGAAAGGATTAGCACACTAAACCCGGCCGGTTGATTAAGTTCAGGTGTGTTAATAAGGTCGAGTGGTACTTACTTACAACAAAGCAGTGGGACATGTAGATGCAGATTCCTAGCGAATCGTCATGGACTCAGAATTTAAGTCCATAATTGATAGGGATGTATACGAGATTACTAGACTACCTGAGGGCTGCAAGGCTATTGGTAATAAGTGGGTATACAAGAGAAAGAGAGAGGACCGAATGGAGAGATCATGGCGTTTAAGGCCAGGCTAGTGGTGAAGGGTTTTACCCAGAAAGAAGGTATCGATTATGAAGAGACCTTTTCGCCTGTAGCAATGACCAAGTCCATTCGGATTCTCCTTGCCATAGCAGCTCACATGAACCTAGAGATCTGGCAAATGTATGTCAAAACCGCATTCCTAAACGGTCACCTTGAAAAAGGTAGGGACGTCTACATGAAACAGCCAGATGGTTATGTGAAGGAGGGCGAACAACATCTAGTTTGGAAGCTTAAGAAGTCTATTCATGGACTTAAGCAAGCTTTCCGGTTATGGCACCACCGTTTTCGACAAGGTAGTCATATCCTATGGACTTGTTCCTGTCCTAAAGAGGTGTGTGTACCGTATTTGTGTTAACGGATCAGTGGTGTTTCTTGCATTTTATATAGATGACATCCTTCTCATTGTCAACAATGTTGAAGTGTTATCAGACGTAAAGACGTGGTTATCCGAGCAGTTTCAAATGAAGGACATAGGTGAAGCTGCTTACATCCTTGGGATCAAAGTTATCGAGATTGCCAGAAAAGGATGTGAAGCTTGTCACAAGCGTCCTACATTGATACTGTTATTGCTCGTTTCAGCATGCAAAATGCCAAGAGAGGTTCAGTACCTTTCAGACATGGTAATTTTTCTATCTAAGAATCAGTGCCCTAAAAACGCCTGAAGAGATAGAAAGTATGAGGCTAGTACCATATGCTTCCGTTGTCGGTAGCCTCATGTATGCGATGCTTTGTACGAAACCAGATATCTCATATGTTGTAGGCATGGTCTCAAGATATCAGTCTAACCCCGGAAAGGAACACTAGACTACGGTCAAGCATATTCTCAAGTACCTTAAACGGACTATAGATCATAAGCTTGTTTACCAGTCAGACAGTCTAGTATCTTTGGGTTATACATACTCGGATTTCCAGGCTGACAGAGACGAGAAGAAGTCTACCTCGGGTTATGTATTTATCTTGGGAGGTGTATCCATTTCATGAAGGAGTGCAAAACAGAAATGCATTGCGGACTCAACCATGGAAGCTGAGTATGTGGCTGCTTCAGAAGCTTTGAAAGAGGCAGTTTGGCTCAAGAATTTCCTCGTGGATCTTGATATTGTTCAGAATTTGCCTAAGGCGATCACGATTTATTGTGATAATGCGGGTGCAGTGACAAATTCTACGGAACCTAGATCTCACAAGGTGTCTAAACACATCGACAAGAAGTACCACATTATACGAGTATTCGTAAATCGAGGAGACCTGGTGATTGACAAAATTTAGAACTGGAGTCAACCTAGCTAATCCTTTCACAAAGAGCTTACCACTCCCGGCTTACGAGAAGCATGTTCGTGGCTTAGGAGTGGTAGAGATGCCCCCCACTTAGGACTACAGAAACTTTTGTATAAGTGGGAGAAGATGCAGTGATAGATAGGATAAATAGCTAAGAGATAGTTGAGTACTAGTTTGTACCTAGAACTAACACATTGTATACTAAAAGTTTGCTTTAGTATAGGTGGGAGAATTGTTGGGATTTTGTATACTGGAAGCACTTTTTATGCTTGTATACAATGTGTTTTTGTCCTTACCACTATTTTATTCTCCTATCTGATAAATATATATATTTGCACATGTTATCATTTATCTTGTATAAAAGTTAGATTTGTGTGGTGTGTCTGGTATCACAGAAGACAACACAAATTGGTTAAACTGATAAGATATAAACAGTTATCACAGCTGAGACAACTTAAGGATAAGTTGTTGGTTTAAGCTGCAGTTTAGATAAGAAGTGGCTTGTCTTAGCTGCTTGTCTTTACTGGTACACTTAAGGTGGTGTATTGATGGATCACAGTGAGATGTGTTCTCCTAACTGACCTTAGTGGAGAACCAAGATATCGGTGACTTAGCTGGTCTTAAGCTTGGTAAGACTTTAGCTGAGTGCATTTGGTTATCTATCACTTTGACCTACTATGGTGAACGTCATCGCGACCGGATCTACGTATCTTGGGTGTTAGTAGTTATTTGTGGCTCAGGCTGGTTGTCTGTATCTTGCAACCGTATCCTAGTAAAATGGGTTGATAATATCCCCTGAGGAACTCGAAAGGATTAGCACACTAAACCCGACCGGTTGATTAAGTTCAGGTGTGTTAATAAGGTCGAGTGGTACTACTCAGGAATATAAGATGTTAATTAATTTAAGATGTCAGTGAGCTTAATTAATTAACGGATATTTTTATCTTAAATACGGAGATCGATTAAGTCTAAAATACAAGCCCTTGCTCAATTTGGGATAAAGGGGTAAGTCAGCACGAATTCTCTAGTAGAATGAATCTGTGTTTATTAATTAATTTTGCTCTGGGCCGAGCATAGATAATTAATTAATTTGAGGTCCAGCTTTATTTCTTATGTTAGATGCCTGATCTGGCTTAATTAGTTGCCTAGTTATTTATTGTCTCTCAGAAATCATTATTAATGGATTAATATATTTTTACATTATTTAATAATGTTATTTATCTGGAATTAATTGGTTGTGCCAATTAATTGATAAATATTAGTAGCCAAGTGGATTTATTAATTATATTATGAGCTAATTATGTGTAAGCCCATTAGAAATATAATTAAATTAATGGGCTACAAATATATTAATATTATATTTGCTTTTGAAGCCTATATATATTAGTATTATGTTCAGAAACATAACACACACATACACATTATCATTCACGCTACACGCGAGATTGAGAGAGATAGTATTCTTATTTTCTCCAGTTCTCTGACCACCCAGAGGGAGAAAAAGGCCGGAACACAGATCAGAAGATCTGACACACGAGCAACAATCAGAGCCGCGACAACATACGAAGGAGGAAGGTATCGTTCCTAATCTAATATTTCCTTCAATGTGTAGGCCCAAATTTAGTTGAGTTAGAAAACGTTTTTAAGGAAAACTGTTTCAGTATATTAGTGCAATCTTTTAGCTTTGCTGAAACACAGTTGAATGATTTTGAAAGATAATTTTCAGTATGAACAGTAATCAATGCAACAGTAAAAACATAGCACACAGAACACAAGCAATTTTAAAGTGGTTCGGATCCAATAATCTTACGTCCACTGTCCCGAAAAGATCAGGAGACTATTTTATTATACTGAGTTAGTCTCAGTCGGTTTGTGCACTGGACAAACACTGGTCTTGAGATTTATATTGAGCAAGTCTCAGTTTACAAGGTATCAAACTTAAGTGTTTGACAAACTCTCCAACTATGAAGGAGTCCTTTACAATAAGGATCAGTTCAAAGATGAACTCCTTCGTTCTAAGCTATAGATATGGTCAGCTGAGCTTAGGTTAGAGGGAGGGGAACGAGAAAGTGGCTTCTAGAGCGACGAACGGTTAAGTATGAACTCTGGGTTCGTATTCAGTCTCTTGGATACTAGAGGCTTATGATCTGATTCAGCTCGGTTCCCTTTGAGCATGTATGTCGCCTTTCGCCGGAAATAACTCTATGAAGTTATTGCGGAAAGCTTAAGGCGATTCTGAATTGCTCGTAAATGCTCGTGTGTTCTTCGTTTTCTTGGTGAGCTTCAATTTGAAATCTTCCCTCTATTTATAGAGCAGAGACATGGATAGATCTGTTGGAGACGACGATCCATGTGTCTCTCTCTTTTGGGTAGCTAACGTCTCTTTTAAAGTATGGTGACAGAGTCTTTTCCCTCAATTTCTGGAAAGATGTTGACTTGCAGCTTTAATCAGAAAGTGGACAGCTGGCCGCTTGTCATTGGTCGAGGCTGAAGAAAGTAGGTGAGACAAACAGACTTCAAGGTAGATCTGAAGCTGACTTCTCTATTCCTCGTATGACTCTGCTGATTTGACTTAAGAGATTTCCTAACAGTCAGAAGACTGTCTGCCCGTTGCTGAGTCTGATCTAAGTTCAGTAGCATACTCCTGTTGAGTTCAGCTCTACTGAGGATCAACTCTGAGTTCAGTGAACTACTCCTGCTAAGTTCAGTTCCACTGACTCCTTTCAGTATACTGCTCCTGCTGAGTCAGTACTACTGAGTCTTCTTCTCATGGTACTGAGGCTGATAGTCTGCTGAAGAACCAGCGGACAGAACTGAGCGCCTGAACCATGTCGAAGGGTGTCTACTGAGTCTGAAACTCTCAGAGACAGAACAAATACAACTGAATGGTTCATTAGTCAAAGTAGGGTTTTGGGATCTTCAAATCTACTGAGCACTAGGCTACTGAATCATCTCCCAACAAGCTCTTCATCTGACTCAGATTTAAATGAAAGTTCTTTCCAACTCCCAGAATTTAACCAATGGCGGCAACAGGTTTAACAACAAAATCGTCAAATTGATGACATCATTGTCAATTTCATGGTCTTCAATGTGACTGAAGGCTTTCGGAGACCTACAGCCAGAAGGAGAAGGTATCTTAACAGAGAACGCGAGATTGGTGCGGAGCGCTTGATGGCCGACTATTTTGGAGATCAACCGACGTATACTCCAGAAATGTTCCGACAGAGATTTCGCATGCAGAAATCATTATTTCTTCGTATAGTAGAGGCCCTTACTGCTCATGACGAATATTTTCAGCAGAGGCGTGACGCCACCGGCAGACAATCTCTTTCACCGTTACAGAAATGTACTAGTGCCAGGAGAGTGTTGGCATATGGGACATCAACTGATGTCGTTGATGAATATTTACAGATAAGTCAAACTGTGATAAGGGAATCTCTCATACATTTCGTAGAAGGTATCATTTCTTGCTTCGGTGCCACGTACCTCAGGAGGCCTAATGAGCAAAATTTGACAAGGCTACTCAATATTGGGGAACAACGTGGTTTCCCGGGGATGATTGGTAGTATTGACTGCATGCATTGGCAATGGAAAAATTGTCTCACATGCGTGGGCTGGACAATTTACAGGCAGAAGTGGAGTACCGACAATCAACGTACTACACCGATCTCCTATTTTTAATGATATCAACGTACTACACCGATCTAGCATGCATTTTTTGGAGCGTCAGGTGCTGCAAATGATATCAACGTACTACACCGATCTCCTATTTTTAATGATGTTTTAGAAGGTCGATCACCGAGGGTTAGCTATTTAGTGAATGGTCGCCAAAACGATCGAACATATTATTTAACTGACGGCATATATCCATCATGGGCTTCATTTGTTAAGTCAATTACTGCTCCACAACTCCCAAAGCACAAGTTGTTTGCTGAACACCAAGAGTCTGCTAGAAAAGATGTCTAACAAGCATTTGGAGTTCTACAAGCTCGTTTTACATTTATTCGACGTCCATGTCTTGTTTGGGACAAGGATTTGATGGGAAAGATTATGATGACTTGTATTATTATGCACAATATGATAGTAGAAGATGAAAGAGAGTCGTATCTAAATTATTATGATACTGCAGAATTTCTTGCGGATGTACCTCCAAGTGTACAAGCAGAAGATGATGAACCGTTTCACTACTCTAGTTCACGCACTACAAGTCTTCGCTCTCATATGGTTAACAGAGATCAGCTTCGAAATAGAGAAGCTCATATCGCCCTTCGGAATGACTTGATTGAACATACATGGTCAAAATTTGGCACTCATCAGTAAATTATGAAAAATTGCATATCTTCGGTCGTATCCATTTCGTATGTCGTTTATCTATTTGTAGCTCGATTATGTATTTTGATTTACGCATTTTTTATCTTCTTGTAATATTTAATTTGAGAGTATAAACTTTTTGTTTGCATGGTCATAATTTTTTGATTTTAATTAGGTATTTTAAATAGAATTTCTAATTAAATATAATTTAAAATAAATTGTTAAATTTAATAAAAATATTATATATAATAGAGAAGTTTAAAATAAATCAAAAAGAAAATTAAAGTTAGATTGATTGGATGTTATTAATGGGAGGTATAAATTAAATTAAATAATAAATTGTGGGTTGATGAGAGAAAAATAAGTATTTTATTAAAAAATTGAATTGGTTGGAAAGTACGAACATTTGGCTTCGATATTTTACAAGAAGTTGCAGAAGCATGAAGTTCGTTTTTAATTGAAATTTATTACGAACTAAAAAACAAAAGAAGATGGCCGGCTTTGCTCTTTTAACATACAAATACACATTTGATGTGATCGGTGATTTGACGATCTGCAGAAACAAATATTTAAAAATTTCTTTTTTTTATATCAATAATAATTAACATACTGGTAGGATTATGAAACCGTGCTGGCGCGAATCAGAACTTCGCTAGTATGATTAAATTTCCATTTTAGTATCAAATACAAGGGTTGGTTAAGTGACGGTATCTTTTTGACCAATCTTGCTTATAAGATTAAAGTTCCATTTTGTTTAACTATTTTGTATCAAATATTTGCGCGGATTTTTTTTTTTTAAAAACGTATAATAAATTTATTTATAATATAAAAAAAGATGGGAAAAAAGAGGTGCTCAGATAGGCTTCTTTGTCGTCCAGATTTGGTCCGACAAGCGAGTACCCTACTCGCCGAAGCAATAATCATCAGCGCACCTGAATTTGCACCAGCCGGGAATCGAACCCGGGTCTGTACCGTGGCAGGGTACTATTCTACCACTAGACCACTGGTGCTTCTTGACTGTATTGTCTAATTTTTCAAAATGTACTATTAAAAACAGCTGCTTGATCGTTTGTTGGATTAATATTGCATATATATAAAATATATGCATTTTCGATAACTTCTTGTTTATTACGGATTTTACGGTGTATTGCAATAGGGAGTAAGGGGTTCGGCACGAAACTACTTTTTAACGAGAACAAATCAAGTCGAATCAAAAAAACGATTATGTTTGATTTTGCGGTTTTTGTTCAATTTTTTTTAGAAATCATTTATAATTGATTCGGTTCGCCTTGCAGAAATTAGGAGCAATTATAACTGAACTATGTCTATGTATTTTATTTTTTATTTCCTATTTTTCCTTTCGACAAGAGAATATTGGGGAATGTTTAGAGATGGCAATGGATCTTGGACCCGGTCCAGATCCGTGGATCCAGATCCATTTTTTTGGATTTGAATCTTAAAAAATTGGACCTATTGGATCTGAATCGGATCTGGACTAATTTTAGAAATTATGGATCTGGATCTGGACTTTACGATCTGAGATCCGGATTCGGTCCAGATCCGCCAATTTTTATAACTAAAATATTATTTTATTATCATATCTAAAATATTATATTTATATTATTCTACTTAAAATATCACATTACATTATTTGTTGAGCTTGAAATACTTAACTAGTAATCTAATAAATAGAAAAGATGGAGGAGATTGAGTACTCACTGTCCGCAAATTTGGAAGTTTTTTTAGAGAGAAGATCATAGTTTTATAGATGATTGTAATATTTTTATAATATCATTAGTAGCTTGACTTTTTTAATGATGTAATGCTCTTATAGATTATCCTGTTATCGTAGAATTAATTAACTTAGTTAAATTTTAATTGATTTAGAATTTTTTTTAATTTTAACTAAAAAAACTTATGGATCCGGGTCTAGACCCGAGACCCTGTGGATCCAATGGATCTGGGTTTGGATCTCATTTTTTGAGATCCAATGGATCTGGATCGAATTTGGACCAAAGTAAAAAAATTCGGATCTAGATCTGGACCGAGAAGGATCCGGTCCAAATCCGATCCATTGTCATCCCTAGGAATGTTTTATTATAATATTTGAGCTAATATTAATCCTAATTGGAAGAGAAGCAAGTATACTTATGAATTCGAAACGAGTAGCAATCTTATAACTATGAGTTCTTATATTAAAAAAATAAGGAAAAAATTAAGCACCATCTCATACATAAGAACTAATTCTCAAGCAAGAATACCAAGTCTTTTATTTTTAGTTTAATTTTCGGTTAATTTCTTACTTTTTTAAAAAAAATTAAAAAAAATAAAGAGGTGAATCGACAAACTAAACCAAAACAAATTGAATCATTTAAGTTGTTCAGTTTTGTCACTTAAATACACTTCGAATCAAACCAAACCGAACCACTTTTATTATTTGGTTTGGTTCCTAAAATGCATGGGAAACTAACCGTGTGATACCCTAATTTCAATTGTTTATTGTAATTACTTTTTATTTAATTTGGCATTAAGTTAAAAACACTTATTTTTAGTTAAATTAAGATTTATTTGGTATTAATAATAAAAATCAGATATATTTGATATTGTAAATCTTAAACCAAAAGATCTCGTAATGCTTATAAATCTAAATAATTTTATTATTTAATCTTAGATAATCTACATAAAATACAAATTTATAAATAATAGAAAACTTCTTATACAGTTAAAAAATAAATAAATATTAAAAAAATAATTGCCAACACACCTCTAGTTCTTTGGATATGGGATTTTGTTTCTTGGTTTAAGTTAGCTCATTTGGGTTTAATTCAATTATTAAAAAAAAATTATCTTAAAAGAAGAGAATATTCAAAAATCAGCTGTTGTTTGCTTGAAAGAAAAAAACAATTGAATGAAACTTGATTTCTTTTTCTCCAAGTCTTTTGTTTTTTTCTTCTTAAACCCCAGCCTTCTTCCTACGCCAATTTCTTCAACTTTTGTTTCGCCGATTCGATACCTCATTCCAATTCATGTCTGCCAGCAGAATCACATCTCGGTTCGCGAGGACCGTGCTCACACAGTGCCGCAACTCGCCCCTTCTAATTGGGGCTCACCGTGATCGAAGATGCATTTCCTCTCTCACCAGTCAATTACCCTCCTCTGCTCCATTTTCTGATAAGGTGTCTCTCTCTCTCTCTCTCTCTCTCTCTCTCTCTCTCTCTCTCTCTCTCTGGTTTGATATGTGCACTGGATGTTGAGTTTGGTATCTCAATCTTAATTGGACCAGTGAATTGAATGTTTGAATGCACAATTTGAAGGATACCTCAACATTTCTCTCTTTGCACAATGAATTTTGAAGGTCTAACTTTGGTTATTATGGTTATTTCAAATATGGGAATTAGTAAATAGTATTGGGATCTTAGGTGCCTGGAGGAGGTTTTGTTCAAGTGTATTTGTTTTACTCTTGAACGCAAGATAGTCCTTGAATCTGTAACTATCTCTCGGCTAACCTAGCCTACATTGTCCTTGGGACCAACAAGGGGTAGTACACTTGCATGAATTGCTACGGATCCAGTGAGTCCAACATTGATTCCCTCTGACGTGCCAATTGAGCAAGTATTTTGAATAGATGGCTAATATGCTTTGTGTTTTATAATGCTTTGTCTGCCCTTTTGTTTTGCTTTGTTTTCTGTGCTGGAGTTGGTGGTTTTGAGGTGACGAGCTCGAATTCCATTTTAGGTGGTAACCGGTCAATTGGGACTGAGACATAATTCAGCCCCATATTTATCTTCCATTCAATGGTTTGGATTCTCGTCTTCTGCATCCCCACAACCTAATGGGAAGGAGAATGCTCAATCTGGTAATAAACATGAAAATAAGGCCGATAATCAGGCTGCTTCAGCTGTTAATTCTCCTGATAAAACTGAAGCTTCAACTTCTAAAGTAAAAACAGAATCAGGTTCTGCTACAGAGCCTCAGTCAAATGCTACTGGGACCACCAGGAGAAGAGGAGGCACTAAAAGAGTTGCATTTTCTGATTCAGAGTCTGATTCAGATTTAGAGGACCTGTCAAGAGATGATCTGGTGAACCTTGTGGCAGAGAAGGAACAACTTTTGAGCATAAAGCAGGAAGAGCTTGAGCAGATGAAGGATAAAGTTCTGAGGACGTTGGCAGAGATGGAAAATGTTAAAGATCGGACTAGACGTGAATCTGAGAATTCTAAGAAGTTTGCCATTCAGGTTTCGGTGCTTTTGTGTATAGCTTTCTAGTTATTATGCTTCCTTGGACCCTTTATGGGATTTCTTGCTCAATTATTTGTTTAAATATGCTGCAGAATTTTGCAAAAAGCCTTCTGGATGTGGCAGATAATTTAGGCAGGGCTTCTTCTGCTGCAAAGGCGAGCTTTTCTAAAATTGACGTGCCTGAAGATGCAGGTGGAGCTTTTCAGCAACTTAAAGTACTTCTTCAAGGTGTTGAAATGACTGAAAAACAATTATTGGAGGTAATTTTTTTTGTCTCAACATTTGGTTTTCTTCCCTTATATTGCATGGATTTCTTTGCTGCCCAGAAAATTCTTCTTACAGCTTCATTTGTTCTGCTTAAGGTTATAGACGTCTACCTTATCTCTTAAACCATTTTTGTATTTGTCATAATGGTCTTGGAAAAGATTGACTGTTGTTTCTTGTTTATTATGTAAAGTGGCAGTATGTTTTCTGTGCAACAAGTTTGATCTGTATTGGTGGGTTGTTGGAGAAATCTGATTAAGTATGCCAGGATGTAACAAAGCTACTACCTTGACATGAGAATTCCTCCATATAAAACAATTTCTAGGATTCAGGGTGATTTTCTGCTTTAATTAAGTCTAGTTAGTTTGAGGAGGACTTCTAATCCAAGAGTGAATAGAGAGCACTTTATGAAATGTGAGCAGTATCTTGTATGAAAGTTATAATCCTTCCCATAATCTGGTGTTTTGGTAAAAGCTCTTCTTCTCATCCTTCATCATATTCAGGTGCTATAGAAATATGGCAATACTAGTGCATGCATTGATCAACATATCCTGGTAGTTCTTTTGATATCTAGTGAGACTTGAGAGCTGGATAAACCCCTGCTATTTGCATTTGTAATGCTGAGTTTCTGCACTTGCAGGTATTCAGGAATTTTGGATTAGAGAGATATGATCCTATAAATGAAGAATTTGACCCGAACAGGCATAATGCAGTATTCCAAGTACCAGATGCTTCAAAACCAGCAGACCGTGTTGCAGTTGTTCTAAAGGTACTAGACTTGGTGCGATAAAAATGCATATATTTAGTCTTCTCTTTGCATCCATTTGAGAATCGGGAGAACAGTCAGAGCAAGACAAAATCATAGGTTTTTAAAAGAACAATGAGCTTGAATTTATTGTCACGCACTTGGATCAGCATTTGGTGTACAGTTGCAGACTGCCCTTCCTTGCTGTTTAAGTGCTTCTTACATCTAATATCTTAACTTTGCAGAAATGTTGTTGAAATGATACTTTCATCACTTCTCATGTAGTTAACATATCCCCAATGCAGGCTGGCTACATACTGCACGACCGCGTCATCAGACCTGCTGAAGTTGGTGTAACTGTTGCCACAAACGAGTAGGAAGCTGAAAACGCATTGCATATAATCAGTTAGAGGTATTTTCCTTGTGTACTACTTGTTGCTAGTTTTAGATAACATTTTTTAAGGCAAAGTTTGAACTTTGAAGCCTCTCTCAGTCATTTCTGCTGACTGCATGTATTGATGGGAAACTCATTTTTGATTGTGACAACAAATAATCCTGCCATTCTTAACTGCCCATGATATTGCTTGGACATACGAGTGAAATAACAGAGATATTCACCATATATAGTTTATATGTCGAATCTGTTGGCTTCTTCCTACCTCCCTCTTTCCCAGTTTCAAGATACAAAATAGAGCTACTTTATTAACACACACATAGCTAATGTTCATCCTAACTTATCTCTCTTCAGACCAGACTTTTGCTTGAATCTGCTTGATCTTCACTCGGTTCCTGCAGTGGAATAAGAAACATCAAATAAAATGTGAGGTTTGCTAGAGACAAGAATCAAGGAAAGTAGTTAAATCTAACCTGGGCTTCTTCTTCTTCTTCCTCTCCAGTGTTGGGCTTTTCCAGCACAGCATCACTCTCACTTCTCATCTCCCACCCATCATTTCTTAAGCTTGCTCCACCTTCATCATCGTCCTCACCACTTTTCTTGTTTCCCTTCTCTATTGGAACAATCTGCAACATGATTAATCATATCACACCTTAACCCAAACTAAAAAACCTCACATTCTTCACCTACCCTAAAAATTCCTCACATTGTCCAACAATCTTCTTCAAAATTGCTGACCACACTTTCAAAATTATTACCTTAAAAGGAAGATAAAGACAAATTTCACATTCACACAACATACCAGATATAGAAAGAAACAAAAAGAAAACACAGAAAAGCCCTCACCGGAGTGTAGCGGCAGCGGCGCTTGGGTGGCTCGTCGGCGGCGAGTGGGGTCCATCGGCAGAGGAGAAGCGGCGGGGCGTCGTTGCGCTCCCCGCCATTGTTGAGGCTGGTGGAGTGAGAGCTGACCCACTGCTTCTTCCACTTCCGTACGGGGCCGCTGAAGACCGGCGGCGAGGGACCGGAGGCGTAGCGCGAGGCGGCGCGGCTCTGCCTTGACCCCGGAGCTTCCATTTGTACGGTGGGTGTTGGTGTGAGGGTGAGGTGTAGTTATGAAGAGCAGTGGAGCCAGGGGTGTCGTGGCGGAGAGAGGGAGAAATTGCAGGATTGGGGATGATGTCGCTTTCCTGTTGATGCTTTTGAGGTTAGTTAGTACCAGGTAGCAGTAGTAATTACCACAAACAATACACCAGGATAAAATTGTTGTTCCCACTTTATGAAATCTAATACTATTACATATACGAGTATTAATTAATGATATTATTTATTCTTGCTAATTGAATAAATATCTTATCACGAATCTTCCAGACCTTCGACATTCCTGGAAGTAAATTAGATTCGCTATCCTAATTTTTTTTGTTTTTATTTCTGGCATTTTGTTTATAATCTCTCCGTCTCAAATATATATGTCTATTTTTTTTTCGTCTGTTTCAAATCTATATACCTATTAACAATTTTTTTTTGTATCTAACTAAATCTGTAATATCCCGAGTTTTCATAGGAAATAAAATTAGTTGAGATTAGCCCATTATAAAATTAAATTTCAATACAAAGAGAATTATATTTAGTAATATATATATATGTATGGTTTACATACAAAATAGTGAAGCTTGGTAAGAGGGAGAAACTTCATCGGTAAGTTAACTAGTGTGCTAAAGATATGTCTATTATTTTTATTTTTCTTAAGTTACGGATGAGACAAACCTAACAAATAAGTTGATATATCCATTCCATGAAGATATTTAGGAGAATAAGGTATTTTAGAGGTTTATAAAAATAGTAAATAGGGAAAATAAAATAATTGAAAAAGGGAGTAGATGTTGCTGGGCTGACTTCCACCGCCATTTCTCTCTCTCTGATTCTTAATCGTTTTATTTCTTCATCTTGCACTCATTTCAACCATCTCACTTCCTCTCTTTTCTCGTAAACCTTCTCTCCAGAAATCAGAGGTAAGGTTCCTTTATAGTCTTTCCAACTCTTTCCTTCTTTGTCGAATCATGATCTATGGTTGATGTAGTTAGTGTTTTTCTTCAATTACTACTTTTTGCGTCAAATTCTTAGAGCCTTGCATGGTAATGGGGTCGTGCTACTTGCGGGCTTGTTAGTTTTGGCAAAGGGTGGACGAAGGGGAGAGTTGGAGGTGGCAGCATGGCTGCCGTCACGATTTTGGCGTCGATAGATGATCATGTGTCTCGTTTTCTCTTGTGTTAGAGCAAGTAGATTACAACTTAGTTTCGTTTGATTTCGTTGTTCGTAAGCCATCAAATTATATATCATTGGAAATCTCTCGTTTTTGGCCTTCCAACGCCATCTTTTATTCGTAATTCCGGGTTCCGACTTGAAAGTTATGGCTTTCGAAAGTTGAGGTGGTAGTAGACCACAACTACGGGTTTTTTTTTTTTTTCCATGAGCATAACATCAAATTTGAACCTGAATTCTGCTCGTTTCTGTTATCCAAAACCTGACATATTATATATCATCGGAAAGCTCTTTTCCTTGTCTTTCCAACGCCACTTTCGATTTGTAAATCAGAGATTGTACCCAAAAGTTATGGGTCCTAAAAGTTGGGGTGGCGGGTTGTGTTTTTTCTGTTTTTGACCGAAACAGTCGGCGGCTTTCGGCCTTGTTTCTACTCGTTTCAGTTAATCAAATTCCGATGTATGATATATCGTTGTAAACCTCTCACTATTAGCTTTCTAGAAACACCTTCGGTTTGTAAAACTGAGTTCGGGGGTGAAAGATATAACTCCTACAAGTTGTGGGTTTGTTGATGAAACTCAATTTTCCTTGGAATGTATCAGCTCGATTTCTGATTTATTCTTTTGTCCAAACCATATCATGTTATATACCGTTGGAAAGTTCTTGTCGTTGGATTTACAACGCTATCCTCGAATTTCAAATTGGAGCTCAAACCTGAAAGTTATGAGCCCTTGAAACCCTGTAATTGCACGGATAGTTTTTTTTATGCAAGTTCGGGTCGAGATTCGAGCATCAAATCGGTGCCGGATCAATGAGTCAGTTGACAAGTGTTATAATCTAAATATCATACATTCCAACCATAATCTTGTTTTCCTAAACCGATAGTCGGATGGGCTAGAATTAAAGTGGGAAGTAGCGGTGTTGGTTTTCAAATTCAAATTAAATCTTATCTTATATTAACTTAAGTTTTGGGATTTCAATTAAGCATAGGGTTTTCTTGTAGGCTCTATTGAAGAAGAGAAGTAACATCCGGATTTACAATAAATTAATATTGTTGCAGCTTCGAGGTGGGTTTTACTTTCCAAAACTATTTTGAGTTATTAAGCTCTATGAAATGTTATGTTTATCCATGGAAATGTTTTTGTGCGTTCTACTTGTTTAATGCTCTGAATTAATCGATCGAGATTCTTGACTGGCCTAACACGCTAGTGAGAATTGTGTACACCATTGTTAGTAGTGCAATGGGTTGATCTCCATTTGTGTGCTAACCAAGGGAGAGGACCTATGGGCTTCGGCTTTAAGTCTAACGGTTGGGATCTCTGGGTGAAGATCTGAGATCAGATGTTTATGGGACTCACTGCCCAAAGTCCGAAAGGAAGGAGGTATAGAGTAAGAGTAACAGTAGAACGTGACAGCGCACACAATGAGATAAATGTTGGTATGATTGGGAGTGGCTTTTGTTTCAAAATCTTCCAAGTCATACGATTTATACATGGATAAACTATTTATAAAAATGTTTATGTATTGCTTCACCCACTGAGTACACTAGTGCTCAGCCCAAACTATTTTCAAAATGTTTTCAGGTTGGGCGGACGGTGGTGACGAGCAAAGCTGAGGCGAGGGTTTCTGCTATAAATCTATATTATATATTGCTTCCGCTTAAGTTCAAATATTTTTATTAAGAACTCTGATGGGCTTATCTTGTGTATTATTTTTGGGCCCTGTGATACTTGCTTTGACGATTAATTGCTTAAAGACTCAATTTGAGTCGAGTCTTTGAATATAAAATTCTTGAGTACTGTTGTCATCTTCGTTTTAGCATGATTTACTATTGAAAGATTTGTTTCACAATTTATCGGGCTTTCCGCTTGATTTATTCCAGATAATACAAACCCTATTTCTTTCCCCGCTTCTTTTCTTAACCCCCAGTCGCACCCTGATGATCGTGTCCTTCTCCGAAAATCGGGGTGTGACAAAGTGGTATCAGAGCATAAGTTCTTGGCTCTGTGGCCTAAAGTTGATTGTGTTGAGTCTAGTATAGTATCTCTAGACTTATAAGTGTTTCAGTAACCCTCAGCTTGCCGTCACACTTCCCTCAACAAAAAGGTATGTCTGAAATTTTATTTTAAAGTTATGTATGAAGGTGTGCGCGAATGGTGATTTGCTAGAGGCAATCACGAGATGAGAATGTTGTCGTGTTGGACAAGTCCACTCGACTGACGAATATGTTTTCATGATGAATTTCTTTAGGATCATGATCATGTTGAAAAGTATTATTGTCAAGTTGGACAAGTCCACTTGACCGGTGATATGTTTTTCGTTGAGTTCCTCTGAGCTCAAGTGATGAAAGTTTTGAGAGAAAGTATTTGATATAATGTTATGTTTTGTTATATTGAGAACTTTTATGCCAGTATGACTTGAAATAAGTAAAGTGGAAGTGAAGGAATGTCTAGTGATATTTGGTTATGGTGGTGAATGAGATATTCCATAGAGATATTCCATTGTGTTGGATTTTTAAATCAATGCAACTAGAAAGATGATGAAATGGGAAAAGAAAATGATGAGATACGTAGTGATAATGTTGTTCTCTTGTACAACTTGAGGAGGCATAAGTTGTTTAATAAGTTGATAACTTTTATGGCTTCATAATGGGATACTTTACTATGATAATGGTTTAAGTACTCATGCTTAAACATAGAAGTTGTGCCTTCAAATTACTTAGATGCTCTCTTACGTGAGGGATTAGTTTCTTATATAACAGTTTCACTATAGACGGTTTCATTTGGTGCGCTACTGAAACGGGTAGGCGAGCTCATACTTGACAATAATGTGAAGATTGCTTTCACGTATGAACGTTATGAGGGTTTTGACGCATAATAATCAGATTTATAGGGCTCTACTTTGTTGATTAACGTAAGACTAAAGTAATCGTCACGGACCTTGAAGCACTTCGTGTTTTATAGAAAGAGTATGTTCACAACGGAGAGCAGAAAACAATGACAAAATAAACGTTAATCTCGATTCTCGTCGTAGAGAATGTTAACCAATCCAGAGTTGGAGTTTGTTATACCGGATTAGTCACAGACAGTTTTTTAATGATTGAGATGTTATTGACGGTACACGTGCAGATAACAACGATCGATATGCTGATGAAATACAAGAAGTATGGGCGAAATACTATTGTATTCTAATTATGTATCCACGAATATTCTTTTCTGAGAGTAGATATAAAAGATTTTTCGACACGTAAGAGAGATGAGGATAAATAAGGATTCTTAGGGATTGACATTCTTAAATGGATGGTTCTAATCATTTCTCTTGTTTCAGTTCCTTTGACCTGTTCAGTAAGTTGTTAAGTTTTTCTTTTGACACGAATCTTACAAATATCTTGACAACGGAGTTGGGCCTTGCTTTTCCATAGCCTAGACTCGAATTGATAACCATATCATTTTCTATGCATTTTGAAGTCCTTCTCAAAGGAGTCTTGTTGTGCGTAACAGTCGTCTATCAACATGTTCATCTTTATACTTGGTTATGTGTTGTTTGAATTCTCTTTTCAACAACGCATCTTGATATGCTTTTTCTTGAGAAGGCGATCAGACTATTATCTTGGAATAATATCGTAGAATTTTGTTTCGGTATAAGATTGAAATATTTTTCTTTTAAGGCTAGACTAGAATTTCTAGACTTTTAAACATTGGTCAACTATTTTTGGGAAGTTCCTACACTGCCAATGTTACTTGTGTTTTCCAACTTTTGTAACAAAGTTTTGTCATGTTTGAGATTATGAGCTCATATAACCCTTGTTCCGGAATCATTGTCAGCTTGGTTTCAAACCTTTGGCTCAGTTTCAGTAAGAAAAGAAATCAATTTGAGTTTCATAATCCCTGATAAGATAGTGGTATCTAGTGTGAATATGAGAGCGATCATGAATGAACTGTTATATCAGGTGTTGTTGACCTTTATAGCATAGCAAGATTATGCTGAAAAGAGTGTGATTATAGAGAAAAACATTAGATTAGGTATGATGTGATTTCAACCCTTACAAGTTAGACTTCCACTCTGAGCACGTTGGAATGAATATGAAAGAGAAAACTTATAATGCTTATAGAAGATAGAGAATTTAGCAAGAATTACCTCGTGTGGTTCGATGATAGATTAAGATCTATCTTCTAAATGTTGAGAATAGTTAACATGCCCGAAAAGCGCATCGCAAGAATAATCACGTGGAAGGAAGTAAGAGGTGATATTACCAGAAGACATCTCATCATACCCTTGTTAATTGAGTTCCTCCACAATGGAGATGACGAACGAACGCTCAAATGCATGATGTACTCACTTATGATTTTAGTAACGTATTTATCAATCATCGAACTTCCACCTAAATTGATGACTCTTCTACGACGGTATTTATATGGATGGTATGATTGATAACTTCGCCGAGCACGAGATTTATTCGGATGCTTCACGCGTTATTCTCTTACTGCTTAAAGTTTCACCTCTTCGTCGAGCAAGATACAACTTTAAGGCACGACCTTTAGGCTATATGATTATATGATGGTACCTCTCTAACGATTCTTCAAGAGTACAAGCTCAGTTGGAGTCAACTGTTGCGGACAACTCCAAGCACTTAGTATATTTGAGACGGTTAGATCAAGATCACACGATGTAGATGCTTGATGCAAAGATAAAGACATGAGTAACACCACCACCGTGTCACGTTATATTAATACATGTTGGAGTATGATGCTTTTAAGACACTCGATCACGAACGACGAAATGAGAACCTGACTAAGACTTGAAGTAGTAGACGCAAGATTATTTAAAAAAAGTATATGTCTATATAGTTGGTCATTTATTTCTTATTGGATCATTCCACTTATTTTACTTCAACTAAACAGCTTTGCCATTTTGATACTATTATTGCCGGAATCCATTTTGATAGTTCATCCCAACGGATCATTCTGTGTTTGTTTGAACTCCATTGAAAGTATCATTTGATAAAATCGCGATTGCCAATATTATCCAATTCTCTTGGATCACCTAATTTTGTTTTTGACTCTATGATGAGTTTTTTTTTTCTATATTGGTTATAAATTGCAGTTTTCTGTCAAACTGACTGGGTGTAGTAATTTGGTCATGACTTTCTTTAGAGATATCTGTCTCTAATCCAACCCAATTATCGGTTCAACAATATATTATATATGTTCAGGCTCCCAATATTTTAGGGATTGTGGTTTCTCGAAGTTGTCTATAGAAGTAGGAAGGTTTCCAAGAAGTTGAAAGTTACTCTCTTTAGTCCTCTATATCCATCAAATATTGAATCTTTGTAGCCTCTAAATATTTGATCTTACATTGATTAGAAGTGAGACCATTTTAATTAATTTCATCTTGATTAAGATTGGGAATAAAGTTTTCATTTTCTTATTCCTCTCGAACTTGGAAGACGAACTTCACATTTCGTTTGTTCCATCCACACTATTTACCAGCCCTCAGAAATTGGTCATAGTTCATCTCGAAACTTGATCTCTGATGATTATTCCATATATCTGTTTCTAACCTCGTTGAAATAATTGCTTGATTCATAAATTTATGAATATATTCTTCTTCCCCTTTGATGATATAGTCAGACTTATTTCGTATTATATTTTCCTAAGATCCATCTTGTTACTTATCGTTCCATCTATTCGTTTTAACCTATTTGAACATATCCTTTGATTAACGAAAGTATGAAACTTTTCTTTTGAAATATTTCTATTATGTAACCTGATTCTAATAAAGGTTCACAACATCCATAATAGCTAAATCTGCCCAAGGAAGATAAGTGTGAGCGGAAATAAGGAGATGAGTTATTTTTAGAGAAGAGAAGTTCTCGATCGATTAATGATTTTTCAGACAACAAAAAAATAACCCTCATATGGTTGAGAAGAGATTGTGTGTCAGAAATTAAACGGCCAGACCAGAAGCTCGTAATACTCGATAACAGTCTACACAGGAGATACCACAACGCATCCTTAAGTAAACTAAAAGAGGATCTCTCCACATTGATTTCTTGATATAACGGATGATTGATTTTTCTTTTATTTTTCTCCTCGGTAGCAGCATTCCAATCTAATGACAGGAATGTGACTTGGTTCCTGATTTGATAGTTTAGTTTTATACAATGAATGTTAATGGAAGCGAGGAGACCTATAGCAAGGAAAAGCAGCGTATCACCAGTCCGACTCTCCACATCTATATTGGAGAAAGCGCACGTAACTCGTAGCTTCAATAACTATCATTTAAGAGCATAGTTAGCAGACTCACGAAGCAATTCTTTGGTTGGAAGAGATGAAGAAAGTTGTAATTTTGTTCGTGTAATATTGCTTAATCTTTCATCGTATTAGGCGCTATACAAAGACTAGATTATTCCAGCCCTACGAAATTCCTAAGAAAAGTTAAACGTATTGTTATAAGTTTTATCAACAGATTGAACCACTTCTACGTGGGCCAAAGTCAAACGATCGATAAAGTCGACGAGTTTCCTTCAATTCGAGTCACGTTCCAATTGGGTAGATTAGTATAATAGTACCTACCTCAAGAAGATTTTAGAGTACGGGGCATATGGTTGTCGATCACCTCAGATTGTGATTCCAGATTCATCTCAAAATGCTAGAAGAGTTCATACGAAACGATCAACGAGTAATTGAGTATTGGTTCAGTTCTCGATCCGTGAACTGTATGGAAAGTTGGAGGGAACTATTTAAATTCATGGTAGATTCGGAAGTTACTTCTCTCCAAGTGGAATACATCTATTACCAAAGCAATAAGACAACGATTATCGTGGCATCTTACGTAAGTGTATATTGTCGAGAGATGAAGATACTGGATAATGGTTAGTCCAAGAAAATGCAGAAATCTATGGTAATAAGAAGAATTATAGTGATGAGCGTTAAATATTTTTATGATTAATTGTTTATAATAAAGAGTGAGATGATCTAGCAAAATAAATTGAGTTCATAAGAAATTCTCAAAGTACGGAGCAAAATAGATGAAGTTCTTTATGGAGTTGCTACCTGCTTCAATAGACGTATGTGGAGTCTCTCATGTTCAGAATGTTGTTGTTGAGCTTCAACACGAAGTCAAGTATAATGAAGTGGTCCTATGTTCGGACTAAGTTGTGAAAGAAAGACTAGCTCATCTACGTAATTGTGAGCCTCAAATTTTGAGGAACTAGAAAATTCCTCGAGTAAAGATTATATGATATTTCAAAGAGAAGAAGCGATAATATGAAAATTTTCAAGTATGATGAAAGTATAATATTCAAGTTGCAATGAGAAAGCTATGCAAATTTCGAGGACGAAATTTTTTTAAGGAGGGAATGATGTAATATCCCGAGTTTTCATAGGAAATAAAATTAGTTGAGATTAGCCCATTATAAAATTAAATTTCAATACAGAGAATTACATCTAGTAATATATATATGTATGGTTTACATACAAAATAGTGAAGCTTGGTAAGAGGGAGAAACTTCATTGGTAAGTTAACTAGTGTGCCAAAGATATGTCTATTATTTTTATTTTTCTTAAGTTACAGATGAGACAAACCTAACAAATAAGTTGATATATCCATTCCATGAAGATATTTAGGAGAATAAGGTATTCTAGAGGTTTACTAAAAATAGTAAATAGGGAAAATAAAATAATTGAAAAAGGGAGTAGATGTTGCTGGGCTGACTTCCACCGCCATTTCTCTCTCTCTGATTCTTAATCGTTTTATTTCTTCATCTTGCACTCATTTCAACCATCTCACTTCCTCTCTTTTCTCATAAACCTTCTCACCAGAAATCAGAGGTAAGGTTCCTTTATAGTCTTTCCAACTCTTTCCTTCTTTGTCGAATCATGATCTATGGTTGATGTAGTTAGTGTTTTTCTTCAATTACTACTTTTTGCGTCAAATTCTTAGAGCCTTGCATGGTAATGGGGTCGTGCTACTTGCGGGCTTGTTAGTTTTGGCAAAGGGTGGACGAAGGGGAGAGTTGGAGGTGGCAGCATGGCTGCCGTCACGATTTTGGCGTCGATAGATGATCATGTGTCTCAGTTTTCTCTTGTGTTAGAGCAATAGATTACAACTTAGTTTCTGTTTGATTCTGTTGTTCGTAAGCCATCAAATTATATATCATTGGAAATCTCTCGTTTTTGGCCTTCCAACGCCATCTTTTATTCGTAATTCCGGGTTCCGACTTGAAAGTTATGGCTTTCGAAAGTTGAGGTGGTAGTATACCACAACCACGGGTTTTTTTTTTTTCATGAGCAGAACATCAAATTTGAACCTTAATTCAGCTCGTTTCCGTTATCCAAAACCTGACATATTATATATCATCGGAAAGCTCTTTTCCTTGTCTTTCCAACGCCACTTTCGATTTGTAAATCAGAGATCGTACCCAAAAGGTACGGGTTGTGTTTTCTGTTTTGACTGAAACAGGTCAGCGGCTTTCAGTCTTGTTTCTACTCGTTTCAGTTAATCAAATTCCGATGTATGATATATCATTGTAAACCTCACTATTAGCTTTCTAGAAACACCTTCGGTTTGTAAAACTGAGTTCGGGGGTGAAAGATATAAGTCCTACAAGTTGTGGGTTTGTTGATGAAACTCAATTTTCCTTGGAATGTATCAGCTCGTTATCTGATCTATTCTTTTGTCCAAACCCGATCATGTTATATACCGTTGGAAAGTTCTTGTCGTTGGATTTACAACGCTATCCTCGAATTTCAAATTGGAGCTCAAACCTGAAAGTTATTAGCCCTTGAAACCCTGTGGCGTAATTGCACGGATAGTTTTTTTTATGCAAGTTCGGGTCGAGATTTGAGCATCAAATCGGTGCCGGATCAATGAGTCAGTTGACAAGTGTTATAATCTAAATATCGTATATTCCAACCATAATCTTGTTTTCATAAACCGATGGTCGGATGGGCTAGAATTAAAGTGGGAAGTAGCGGTGTTGGTTTTCAAATTCAAATTAAATCTTATCTTATATTAAGTTAAGTTTTGGGATTTCAATTAAGCATAGAGTTTTCTTGTAGGCTCTATTGAAGAAGAGAAGTAACATTCGGATTTACAATAAATTAATATTGTTGCAGCTTCGAGGTGGGTTTTACTTTCCAAAACTATTTTGAGTTATTAAGCTCTATGAAATGTTATGTTTATCCATGGAAATGTTTTTGTGCGTTCTATTTGTTTAATGCTCTGAATTAATCGATCGAGATTCTTGACTGGCATAACACGCTAGTGAGAATTGTGTACACCATTGTTAGTAGTGCAATGGGTTGATCTCCATTGTGTGCTAACCAAGGGAGAGGACCTATGGGCTTCGGCTTTAAGTCTAACGGTTAGGATCTCTGGGTGAAGATCCGAGATCGGATGTTTATGGGACTCACTGGGTTGTAACCCAAAGTCCGAAAGGAAGGAGGTATAGAGTAAGAGTAACAGTAGAACGTGACAGTGCGCACACAATGAGATAAATGTTGGTATGATTGGGAGTGGCTTTTGTTTCAAAATCTTCCAAGTCATACGATTTATGCATGGATAAACTATTTATAAAAATGTTTATGTATTGCTTCACCCACTGAGTATACTAGTGCTCAGCCCAAACTATTTTCAAAATGTTTTCAGGTTGGGCGGACGGTGGTGACGAGCAAAGCTGAGGCGAGGGTTTCTGCTATAAATCTATATTATATATTGCTTCCGCTTAAGTTCAAATATTTTTATTAAGAACTCTGATGGGCTTATCTTGTGTATTATTTTTGGGCCCTGTGATACTTGCTTTGACGATTAATTGCTTAAAGACTCAATTTGAGTCGAGTCTTTGAATATAAAATTCTTGAGTACTGTTGTCATCTTCATTTTAGCATGATTTACTATTGAAAGATTTGTTTCACAATTTATCGGGCTTTCCGCTTGATTTATTCCAGATAATACAAACCCTATTTCTTTCCCCGCTTCTTTTCTTAACCCCCAGTCGCACCCTGATGATCGTGTCCTTCTTCGAAAATCGAGGTGTGACAAAATCTTCACCAACTTTTATAGATCTAATTAATATGATAATATAAAAAAGACTATTTTATCCAACTTTGATAATATAGAAAAAGACTATTTTATCCAACTTTTATAATAGCAAACACAATTATGATATTAACTTTTTAATAATTTACTTTAATTTACTCAAATTCCAATACCAACATTTATCTAACTTTCATATCATTAAATTTTTTCTTAATTTATGTAAAAAACAAATGAGCATATAAAATAGGGACTAGGTGAGTATTATACTATGGAAGTTTGAAACTACAAAAGAGAAGGGTAAGGACTCGAGCGGAAATTTCTAGTTCTATAAAAACTTAAAATATGATGTGATATTACTCTATGCACCATAAGGTCAATATTTGTGGGGATCTTCTATCTCACTCTATTTTTCACTACATGTCTCACCCTCAAAGTTGATTCAATTAAGAGTTAGATGGAGACATGGAGTTAGGTTAAAAGGACACATGTCCTCATCTTAAGGGGTGAGACATGTAGTGGGACATAAAATGGGATAGAAGATCCCCACCCCAATAAAATCATGTTCTGAGTAATCCGACTTGTGTTAGCTAGCGCTAAGTAAGAAAGTTGAATAGGGAAAATTACATCTGGGAAAGAACAAGAATGACAGTTTCCCTGTAATTGAACTCGAAACCATGAAATTACATCTTGCAATGTAAGCCAACCTGTTGATAGATCCTGCACTCACTCTTAAGACAATAATTAACCATCATAGTTTAAATGCTTCAGTTTAGACATGGTAGAAATCCTCATTACGAGATTACATCCATTGGAAGTGGCTCAAAATGTATGCAAGCTACAAATGCAAAATTTTCTATTAAGACCCTAGAGAAAACATTTGGAAACAAAGAGTGATGCAAAGAAGAGAAAAATGCAACTTTTAATAAGAATTATAACAAGAGCTACACTCACTCTGTTGCAACATACTTCCTCCGTCCCGCTTGACTTGTCTTGTTTTTCTTTGCGGGTTGTCTCGCTTGACTTGTCTTGTTTCTTAAAATGGAAAATAATTACCACATAAACTTCCACCTTTTTTTTGTGGGACCTATCTCTTTACACAGAACCATCCACTCATCTTAATCTCCGTGCGAAAAGAAACAAGACAAATCAGGCGGGACGCAGGGAACACATTTTAATTGACACAGAAAAGATGCATAGTAAAAAGATTAGAATATAAATGAGCTTTATGGAAAATTAATATGGTAAAATCGCTACTGAACTCATGCAGACAATTAGAACTTAAACAGAGAATTTTCTGTGATGAATGCTTACCACAAAGGCCGACGGTGTGGCAGCAAGTCAGCAACAGATCCTCCAATGAATCCCTCCCATGTTTTCTTGGGGATAGCTTGATAAAAGGTGTCCTCCCAAAAGAAGAAACCAAAAAAGTAAGCTGCTGCATCATTAATTGCTATAAGAGAAGCCGGGAGAATAAAGCTGCACAGTTACGAGCAGGGTCGAAACCATGCAATTAAGATGTCATGAGCATCGTTGAACATTCAATAATCCACAATGCAAATGCATGACATCTCATTCAACCCTACAACAACTAAAATTCAGTGGAATCTAAAAGAAATGTTGATGTCCTACAAAGACATGAAATGCCAAAAAATAATCTTATAGAATCAAAGATGCCTCCAAAGCTCAGTACATAGAAGAATTGAGATTTTCAAAAAATAAATCTCCTAGTGGGTAGAGAAAAGAGAGAAAATTCATAAGTGGTTATGCTGCTCATCATTCACGGACATGAAAAAAGTTATAGGATATTATGATGGAAAAGCAGATATTTGACATTTAAAAAATCTTTACATGATAGTCTTTTAGGATTGTAAGCTTAGGCTGACGAACTAAAGAAGTTAGGGCATAAGACAAATTGGTCTCGTACCAGAAAATTCCTTCAAGTATATTAATTAGCATCAGTGAATGAAGACTGTCTGAAGACCACTAAAAGAATCATGTGTCTCCATGCATACTTACCAAATTGATACGTCTACATCTTCTTCTTCAGAGTAAGTATGAACCACATCACTCCAATAACGGATGCAAACAGGCGATTGTTACATTCTCAAAATGCAAGTGCATAATTGTGGCTGACAAACACAAGGAGTTATGCTAATGTTGGGAATTATAAGGTACACTATCTCAATCATACAAGCACAACTGAACAACTAACTATCAAATGAATATGAAGCTTTCGCATGCAATTCATGAATTCTAGATATATAATTGCAAGCTTTCCAGTTTTACTCACCTGCAATGTACAGAAAATAACAAATAACCATGTGATACTTGGGAAGTCCATTCACCAGTGTATACCAGAATTTACCTGAAGTAACAGTATTGGCTAGATGTTGACGGAGAAATCGGCCATATGCATAAAGCATAGCTGTAAAGAAAAAATACCTGAAGAAGGAACACTTCTTGATTAAGAAATACATTCAAACACAAGATGAAAACCAGGAAGTTTCAACGAAATGAAGTGCAATTAATAGTCGCAGAGCTTTACCAATTGATAAGCTAGAACCCTGGAAGGTGCTTGTCTCATTAACTATTCTACATAAATGAACTAACTTTGCAGCCATTAGTATTTCGATAATAACCACACTGCACTTATACACAGATAGCCCAAATAAAGAATCAATATAACACCCCCAAGCCATAAAGATGAATATGTCTGAACCCACATGGACTTATATTTGCTTTGATCATCAACAAGTGACCTCAGGGAAAGCCTGAAACCAAAAAATGAGAGCTACATTTTCTAAGAAAAGACTGTTGAGCATATTACCATGTGTTGACCACATGACATCTGAATTTGGAAGCATAGTCAACTAAGAATTGAAACTTTAGAAATTACTGTTCTATAACCAGTTAACCACACCATACATTTTTTATTTACGGAGTTACAAAAATCTCTTGATCATAAAAACCTTCTGTGCCTATTTCAGACATGAATTTATAATAATCACCTCTTGAGACTTTGAATGTTTACGCTGACGAAGTCGACCGGTAGGTGTTGATTGACAAGGTGGGCTTTGTTCCTTTTGCTTTATCTTGAATTTACACTTCCCTTGAACAATTGTTCATGAGAAACATCTTTATGAAAAGCCCCTGCAGAAATTTTCTCAAATAAGAGAGAGAAACCATGTAATTAAGCCTAGAGATTAAGAAAGTTGTAAGTGCATTTGGTAGCTGCAGAGAAAATGGATTTCAGCTGAAGCAGCAGAAACAAAAACATAACCACCAAACACATATAAGAGGCATACATTTTAGCATAACTGAGCTTCTTAAGGTTTATAAACCGTCACAAGACTCATAACAGTAATGAGCTATATCGGTCTACATTGACTCTATTCTGTTGATCAATCACAAAATCATATTGTCAACAAGGCAAAAAGACTTAATAAAAAGAAACAGTTACATTTAGAAAGCAAGTCAAGAAATCATTCATTGCTTGTTTCACGTTGTGCTGCTATGAACATCATTCTATTCTATTCAACACGGAAACATTGCATTCTATCCAAAAGTTACCTTGGATAAATGGATTTCCACTCCCCTGATATTTCACATCAGCTGTTCTAGTCAGTATATATATCAAGAATTTAAATTTGTTCATCGCAAACACGACCCCCATAATCAAGATTCTTCCAGTAAAATGGCACAAATCTGAATGCCAGTTAATGTAATAACGCATGTACTTACTATATAATCAATTGCACGACACAATTTTTCTGCTTCATTAACTCTACAACGGATATTCATT
This sequence comes from Lavandula angustifolia, assembly GCA_028984105.1. Taxonomy (NCBI): domain Eukaryota; kingdom Viridiplantae; phylum Streptophyta; class Magnoliopsida; order Lamiales; family Lamiaceae; genus Lavandula; species Lavandula angustifolia. The sequence continues at coordinate 4,077,311 of CM054823.1, read as the reverse complement.
TGACGCGAAGAGATGCAAATGGCAAACGGCAGAATAAGGCTTGAAATTCCGAAGCAAAAATGCATACCTTTTTGACAACTACATGTGATTGCAGTTTTGGCAGCTCGCTCTTCCAAATTGTCTGCAAAAATTTGGTTTCCGATTTAGATGGGAATCATGATTTAGATTAAAACCAACAATTTTATACCTGATTCACGATAAATATCAAAATGATTACGAAAACTGAAACTGAAGTATAATTGTTTATGTGTGAATGTATAAAAGTAGCCGGTATAGATAACTAAATAAGTTATCTAGCCGCTAAGATAAAAGTATAAGTTTTTTAGTCGATATTTTATTTTTTATTTTTTTTTAATTATTATGGGGCCCTCTTCTTTACTTTTGAGAAAATATATACATTTAATATATCAAAAAACAAATATTAGATGTAATCGGTAAAACAACTATCTCTCTCACTTTTTCTGATTGCGCACAGTAAAAATTAAATGATGAATTAATTGAGTAATTTTGAACAAAATAGCTGAACATAAAAATAACGAGCAAATCTCACAACTACACACTCGAAACGAATAATCCTTCCAAAATATTGAATAACATATCCATATTTTTATAGTTCTTGTACAAAGAAGACATGGATCCGGTAAGTTATTCCATTTTTCACATTTAATCGAACAAAATAAGTATATTTTTTCCTTATTTTTACCATTTTCAATGTTGTTTCTGCTAAAAATTATAAAGAGATCTAATGTAGCTAAATGTATTTATCTAGATTATTTTTGTTTCATTTAGCCGAAATATCGTTCAAAAGTGGTATAAATGTATTCAAATGTATTAATATGCATGCGATTATAAGTTTTCATGGAAATAGATATAATTGTTCATGACTAAACAATTATATAGCACAATTGTTAATTGTCTACTACGCGATTAATATTATAGTCTACTACACGATTAACGATTATGTAGCATAATCGTCAATCGAATATGTAGCATTTTTAATTTCATATTATAGATAATTCTTATTAATATATCTTTTATCTTATTATAGATGAGGTGTCAACGTATTATTCTTCGACACAGTGGTCAATGGAACAAATCTAAATACGAAGGTGGTGATTAATTATTATTCTATATGTGGGTGAATTGCAACATTTATCAATTAGTACAGAATATTCATTGGAACTTGAAAAGTAATTCTTCAACTACAGCGTATGATTTATTTTATCAAACAAGGACTCCCAACGGTAGAAGAATTATTCTGATGATGAGGAGGAAGAGGAGGACGATACATATAATAGTGAACTCCTTGAATCGCTATTGAATGAATTTAATGCATGGCCTCGAAATCCAGCAAACATTGATAAGTTCCTGAATCGAACTGCTCTATGTGACCTTCATTTCAGTCAATCAGTGGAGATTGGTCCTTCAAATAATGCAAGAGCAGTTGCACAGACTAGTCAAATTCCAAACTGGAATGTTCCACTTGCTGATTTGGATTTTGTTGAGCCTGTAGAACGAGATGAACCGTGGAGTGGACACAATAATAGACTTTTCGTAGGGGCTTTATTTGTAACGCCCCCGAAATTATTTATCATGATAAGTTTTATAATGATGGTATATGTAATATGTTGTTCATGTTAGAGGTTTATAATTTTTAAGACAATACTTTTATGATTTTATTGATTTATTTCATGAATTGTCGAATTACTAAATGCACGAATGAAGTGTCAATAGAAGTAAGATTATTTTTAAAATACTTAAGTTTACTACCATGTAAAACCGTTAAAATTGCATGTTAATAAGTAGATTATGTATAGTATACATTTGTTTGATTATTTTGATCTATGTGTTGAATAATTTGAATTATTGATGCAAGCATGACATTCTATGTAGAGTCATTAAGATAAATTTCAATGTATAGGATCGGCGCGCAAGAATTAAACATTTGATATCCATAGTTTTTCATTCAAGTCAAGGTTAAGGTGGGGAAGTATTCTTACACTACATTTATCCTTATTATATTTTATGCTTGATATTTATGAGTTAATGTCAGACATGAAAAGAAAGGATCGAAGTTGATCCGCGATCGAAGTTGATCGGTATAAAGGTTTATGGTCTAAGTTGACCGGGATCGAAGTTGATCGGTACCAGTGCCGGCCCTGAGGGTGTGCGAGATGTGTTACTGCTCAGGGCCCCAAATTCTAGAGGGCCCATTTTATGAATGAGAATGGCGGACGGGAGTGTTGGTGAATGTTTGTTCGCGTTCTTTGGAAGATGCAGCCATGGCGGATTTTTTGTTGTCCAAGAAGGATCTTTAATCAACTAAAGAAATAAGTGGTGATATGTTCGAAATCGGAGGCCCTTGGAATACTCAAACCACATAAGGACCGTTTATAGTGAGAAGTGGAATTTTACTTTTGTTATTGAAAGAATTTATTTTTTTAATTTGAATTTTTTATTATATATATTTAAAAACATTGGAAGAATACATATGATTGAAAAATTGCTTCACAAATATATCTCTCTAAATTTTCTTTATCCCCAAATTCTCTCTCTCTTCCACTATAATATATTCAGATTACAATTTTTCTTACGCCTACAAAATTTTAAAAAAAACAATTGCTTTTTTTTATAATCAAGAAAAAAACTCAAAACATAACAGCTTAGAAAAAAATCAATTTTAATGTAGTACTTCAAACTCAAAACATACAAGATCCTAGAAATATTATCATTAATAAAGGGTCCTTTTATATCGATTCGCTCCGGGCCCCTTATTTTTCAGGGCCGGCCCTGATCGGTACACATGTTTATGGTCGAAGTTGATCGGGATCGAAGTTGATCCGTGTTTAAATGTTAGAGTCGAAGTTGACTCGGTGGTCTGTGTGACTACGTAATTCTTACATGTTCTAATTTTCCATAACATATTGGTATATTATATAGTTTGGATAAGTGTATTCCCCACTGAATAGTCGTACTCATCCTTATCATTTTAATATTTTTCAGGAAATGGCACGGCCGATGCGTAGAGGTGTTGGTGGTGGTGGTCAGACGAGGAAGGATTTATGAAAATGAATATTGCATTAAACTAGCTAGTTTTATCATGAACTGTGCATTTTATTTTCGAAAACTAATTGTTGCACTTGATTTTATTTTAATACTTCCGCTGAGTAGTAAAATAAATTGAGTTTTTCAATAATTATTTTCTATGGAAATGTTTTGAAGGAATTAAGATATGCATGTTAAATATGAAGTAGCGTCCCTTGTAAATTTATGAAAATTGGGGCGTTACAGAGTGGTATCAGAGCAAGTTTACTTTTCTGTAGACTTGTTCATGTTATGCAGGAAATTGACCATCACCACTACCACTACATCATCGTGCCAGCGAGGTAAGTAAAGTTTTAAAGTCATGCAAAGTTTTTGTTGGTCCGGAGACGATAGTCAGGTGTAGGGGGGGGGGTGAATACACCTGATCACAGTTTATTTTCTCAGAACGTGAAGGACAGCTGAGCTGTTGATTGCGACTGATGAACAGTGCCAGATAGTAACCTTCGATCACGGGTCAGAGTGTGTCAGCTACTGAGCTCTCCTACTGACTTTTGTCAGTTCTTGAAACTCAGTCGAAGACGTTGTGCGGATAAGAGTGTAGGGCCCGGAGATTCGTCTCACTTTGAAAATGCGTTTTCGCAAATTAAAGTATTTTGGCTGGTGCGCTTTGAAAATACGTTTTATGCAAAGATATAATGATTTTTAATCAGTTGTATGCAATGCAATAAAACAGTAAATAACACAATCAATTTAACGTAGTTCGGATACGCAAGATCCTACGTCCACGATCCTGATGAGACAGGAGAACTTGTTGATTTATCTGAGCAAGCCTCAAAGAAGGAATCGTCATTTGGACCGGAGACCCTTCTAAGTTATAGTCCTTAGCGACTTTACAATTCAAACCTAAGTTCGAAAGGGAGGGGATGATCTCCAACTAAGAAGGAGTTCTTACAACAAGAACAATTCACAGAAAGTGAACTCCTTCGAAATTTCTAAGCTATAAATTTGGCAATGAGCTTAGCTAGAGAAGAAGGGATCTAAAGAACTCTAGAGAGAAGAACTAGAAATATTCTATGAAGGCAAGTTCTTCGCTTGAATGATCTTTAAGTTTGCTAGAGTTTGTCCTTGAGCTTGAGCGTTTTTCCCTTGTTTATCCCGTGCGTGGAGCTCGGTAATCTTCTCTATTTATAGTTGTGAGCAGGCATATGTCCGTTGGAGAAGACAATGCCACGTGTAACAAGCTTCCAAAGAAAACGGCCATATTTTTCGAATTGTTGCAGCAGGGCAGTTGACACTGTACATGAGAGCAGCTTTAGTTGGTCAGAGCAGGTAAAGCGTTGTCGGCTTCTCATTGGTCGAGGTTTGTGGTAGGTGAGAATGTGTCAGTGTTCAGAGTTGACTATTCCACATCCTCGTATGATCTTCTGCTGAACTTCGAAATGACTTTTACGACTGGGTCGTTTTCTGTCGGATACAGTAGATTCAAGACAATCTCTGTATTCTTCAACTTAGTCGGCTGACAAGCTGATAAGGCTTTGGTGGGTCAGTTGATGACTGCAAAGGTACTGAGCTTTGCATTATGTTCTTCTGCTGATAACTATCAGCTGATGGGTTGTCTTCTACTGAAGGTAAAGATCAGCTGCTGGCTGAAGAACGCAAGCTCTTACACTGATGACGTGGGGTTCTGGAAAGTAACTTCGACAGAAGATCAATCCAACATCTTACCCCGTACAAGACTTAGACAAAAAGATAATCAATTACAAAAAGTCTAACCTATACGTCATCTAATCCTATCGAGACACTACACTACTGATATCAGCTGGGTTTTGGGATCTTCAATTCCATAGTACTACTATGATTTCCCCCAATATTACTTTAACCGCTAATCAGCTGAATACCATCTACTGACTCATAACCCAACAGTTTTTAAAATTCATATATTGCAGATTTTGAAAAAGGCACGGTTTTTCATGAAAGTACATGCTTAGCTTAAAAACATGAATGCATGTACTTTCATGAAAAACCGTGCCCTTTTCAAAATCTGCAATATATGAATTTTAAAAACTTTGCATGACTTTAAAACTTTACTTACCTCGCCGGCACGACGATGCAGTGGTAGTGGTGATGGTCAATTTCCTGCATAACATGAACAAGTCTACAGAAAAGTAAAGCTGCTTTGATACCACTCTGTAACGCCCCAATTTTCATAAATTTACAAGGGAAGCTACTTCATATTTAACATGCATATCTTAATTCCTTCAAAACATTTCCATGGAAAAATAATCATTGAAAAACTCAATTTATTTTACTACTCAGCGGAAATATTAAAATAAAATCAAGTGCAACAATTAGTTTTCGAAAATAAAATGCACAGTTCATGATAAAACTAGCTAGTTTAATGCAATATTCATTTTCATAAATCCTTCCTCGTCTGACCATCACCACCAACACCTCTACGCATCGGCCGTGCCATTTCCTGAAAAATATTAAAATGATAAGGATGAGTACGACTACTCAGTGGGGAATACACTTATCCAAACTATATAATATACCAATATGTTATGGAAAATTAGAACATGTAAGAATTACGTAGTCACACAGACCACCGAGTCAACTTCGACTCTAACATTTAAACACGGATCAACTTCGATCCCGATCAACTTCGACCATAAACATGTGTACCGATCAACTTCGATCGCGGATCAACTTCGATCCCGGTCAAATTCGACCATAAACCTTTATACCGACCAACTTCGATCGCGGATCAACTTCGATCATTTCTTTTCATCCCTGACATTAACTCATAAATATCGAGCATAAAATATAATAAGGATAAATGTAGTGTAAGAATACTTCCCCACCTTAACCTTGACTTGAATGAAAAACTATGGATATCAAATGTTTAATTCTTGCGCGCCGATCTTATACATTGAAATTTATCTTAATGACTCTACATAGAATGTCATGCATGCATCAATAATTCAAATTATTCAACACATAGATCAAAATAATCAAACAGATGTATACTATACATAATCTACTTATTAACATGCAATTTTAACGGTTTTACATGGTAGTAAACTTAAGTATATTAAAAATAATCTTACTTCTATTGACACTTCATTCGTGCATTTAGTAATTCGACAATTCATGAAATAAATCAATAAAATCATAAAAGTATTGTCTTAAAAATTATAAACCTCTAACATGAACAACATATTACATATACCATCATTATAAAACTTATCATGATAAATAATTCATTTAATAATATATGAGAACTTTTATTTTTCAATCTACATGCATGTTGGCAAAGAATTTGGCACATCAAGAAACAAATCAACAAATAATTAGTAAACGAATCCTAAAAATTCTATATTTTAACAAGAATGACCTAACATGTAGTATATCCCATTAAAATTAAACCTGGTCGAAAACAATGTAAATAAAACATGAAAAACAATTTTCCTTACAAGATCATGAACATGCTGTCAGAAACTGGCAGGTTACGAAGAACAATTTTAAACAAATACTTATCATGCTTTTAAAATTCTATAAAAATAATATACTCCCTCCATCCCATTGTTAATGTCCCACTTGCCTCTTTTGGTTGTCCCATTATTTATGTCCCATACCAAATAAGAAAATAAATGAGTGGACCACAATCAATCTAAGCAAGTGGACCTCACCCCTTTATACTTTTACACCACAACTTTACACATTTATCTCCACTATCTTAATTACCGTGCCCAGTCCCAATGGGACATAAATAATGGGACGGAGGGAGTAGTATACTAGACATACCTAGGAAGATGGTCCTAAATTTACACGAGGAGAGGACGATGGGAAGATGTGTAAATAATTCTTGAAACAGTTCGCAGATATGCTGGCAGATTTTCGTGAATTTTATGTGATGCTATATTATGAGCGACTAAGGGGTATTTATAAGCCTAAAAATCATTATCCGAACATCCCTAATCAAATAAGGTATCAAATATATTTTATCCATAATTATTTTCGTCCATATATATTTTATATAGAATTTATTCTATCACTTACCATATAAGAGATTCAATCTTAGATAAATTAGGTTATGGATAACCACAACTACATTTTATTCTAAAACATCTATATCACAAATATAATATCTATTTTATTCAAAAAATATAATTTCAAATTATTTCCTAATAACTTAATATAATATAAAATATTATATCCTTTTCCTAGTAGATTTAGGAAATCCAAAATAAATAACTATTATTTTTATCTCATAATTCTAACATCATTTATATCTCAACAATAAACAATATAAATTCAAAATAAATTTACATAACAAAAATGATTTAATGAAAAAAAATAGATGCTTTACTTTTTCATTTTAATTTCTAAGGCGCGACTTATAGAACTAAAACACTTGATAACATGCATGAATAGATATGTAATGCATTGAAAATTTCGGGGCGTTACATTATTTAAGAGCAAATATGCACTTGAGATTGCTGTGGGCACTTATCATTTGCATAATCGAGTTGAATATGTGGTCGAGAGATCAAGCACCACAAGATTGAATTATCTATGCAAGCATAGAAATGGATGCCCTTTTATGTTACATGCCACATCAGCTGGAGGTATCTGGCGGGTGATTAAGTTCGATGGGATTCATACTTGCCATACATATTTTTCTAATCGATTACTTAGTTGATCCTTGCCATACAGGTATCTGGCGGGTGATTAAGTTCGTTTGGGACAGTCATCTCGCGAATTTGTGAGTAGTCGATTATGTATTTGATTAGTCGACTAATCGATTACTTAGTTGATCCTCGCGACTAACCAACTATAACTATTTTTGATCACGGGTTCGATCCTCGCGAGTTGTATTGTTGCATTACTCGTTTAGTCGACTAGTCAAGTATCTAGTTGACTACATAGTTGACGCTTAACGAGTAGATGATTAAGGTGTTAATTGACTAATCGATAATAAATTAAATGAGCTAATCGATATAGCTTACTGCACGATATTACTTATCGATTATAGCTTATCGACTACACGATTAAGGAATTAAGTGACTATATCAATCAATGCGGCTAGATAATTATCTTCGATCCTAAACGATTATAAAATATTCGAGACGATTATTATCATCAATACTTATAAATGATATTTGTTAATTTAAATCGGTTCATAGGTTAAGTATTACTTATTATGTGTTAAAAAGTAATACATTTGCAATATATTAGTAAATATAATATGGATTCATCATTGAGCTTATATAAAATATAAGTTTAGTCAATCTATCAAGTTAGTTTGAAATTGGAGATTTGAATATATTTTCTATGGACTATGACTTATAAATGATATTTGTTAATTTAAATCGATTCATAGTTTAAGTATAAATTATTATGTGTTATACAATCACATTTGCAATATGTTACTATATATAATATGGGTTCATCATTGAAATTATATAAAATATAAGTAAAGTCAATCTATCAAGTTTGAGATTTGAGTATATTCTCTATGAAATATGACTTATACTTTTAGATTTTGAAAACATATACAAGTATATCATGACTAAATCAAATATGTTTTATATTTCTTACTATTATAATCAATACATCATTAGATATTGTTTAAAGGTTTGGAATTCGATGGGATCACCCTAAGGGTTTTAGGGTTTAAGGGTTTAGGTTTTAGGGGTTTAGGGTTTATACCCTTAGACTATATGCTCATACCTAGACGATTATGACTCATCTTCAACACTCGTGTAGGCATATTACTCCCTCCGTCCCACAATTCTTGTTCCACTTTCCTTTTTGGGACGTCCCACAATTCTTGTTCCATTGCCTAAAATAGAAAATTATTACACACACTTTATTTGAGGGCTCCACATCCCTACTCACAACCAACAACTCTCCTAAAATACCGCGCCGAAAAGTTATGGAACAAGAAAGATGGGACGGAGGGAGTAATTGTTTATAGCTTAACGACTAGACAATTAAGGTGGTAATTGAGTAATCGATAATAAATTAATTAAAAAATTTCAAAAATAATTCAATTGATCGAACTACATCTATACTAAACTACACGATATAACTTATCGATTATAGTTATTGACTACACGATTGAGGAATTAAGTGACTAGTAGATAATAATGAATGATTTTTTTTAAATGGTTCAATTAAGTGACTAGTCGATATAATGAATGACTTATCGAATATAGTTATTGACTAACTATAGCTTATCGACTACACGATAGAAGAATTAAGTGACTACACGATAACAACTGAATAAAAAAATTCTTAACAATTGAACGAAAAAAATTACAAAAAACACATCCAAATTATTGCGGGAAAAAACACATCAAAGTCGGATCCAAATTACAAAAAATTACAAAAAACACATCCAAATTACAAAAAATTACAAAAAACACATCAAAGTCGGATCCACCAAAATGTGGCCCAGTAACCAAAGCAAACTCAACCGGTGAGAAACGAATACTGCGGGAACCCACACGGAACCAAATATCATATCAGGGGACCCCAGGAATCAACACATCATGGGTGATCAAAGCAAATAGTGCCATACGACTATTAGACTCTACACTTAATCGCATTAAATCACCAAAGCAACCGGATCTAAAGATGTCTAATTTATCACCAACACCCCCTAATACCTTAATTATATCATCAATTATATCTTGTCTATAGTGGTAATTCAAGACACATTTAGATTCCTGACAAGATTCTCTCTTCCAATACCAATTACGCTACAAAAGAAAAACAAAGAACATATATGTGAAATTGTGGAACAAATCAATCGCAATCATTATCAAGATCAAATTGGGAACATATAGGTTTGAGGAAAAAAATTATACTGCAGCAACTAGCCAGGTATGTACGAGATCAAATTGGGAATTAAGATCAAGTGCAGCAAAAAAATTATACTGCGGCAACTAGCTAGGTATTTCACTTTCATTGTAAGAGTAATTTGGAAATTGAAAGTAATTCTTCACATCTTTTATGCATTTGATCTATTTTTGCAGCTATAACTAATATGTGTAATGCTCAATGTTAATTATCTACGTGTTATTCTATAAAAGCTCAAATTTAATAGTTCCCTTTATATCTACTGTGTTAGGCTTCCAAAAGCAGATCAGATTATTCGCTAAGTGATCCAAAAGTGACCAAGAATGCTGTGAATAAACCGATTGAATCTAAAGGTGCAGAAACTGGTTTATCAGTGGAAGCTTACCGTCTTCGTCATGAAATTACTTTAACTGTAAGCATCTACCTATTCCATTTACTTATCATTTGTTTGCTCAATTTTTGAAGAAGTGATGGTTTCATCTGGAACCTAACACTTATTGCGGTCAATGAGTGCGACTAGCCAGGTATGTACGAGATCAAATTGAGAATTAAGATCAAATTGGGAATTTATACTGCAGCAACCCGCTAGAATTTCGTCAAAATTCGGGGAACTCACCTGGAAATCAGGATCCATGAAAGTATTAGTTCTAATAGATCGAAACAGATAGAGGCTCGTCTTTGTCGTCTGAATTTAGGCACGGCCCGCCGTCTGCTGCTAGGTCCGGGAATGGCGTCGGACGAAGTCTTTCAGCCCGATTAAATCAATATGAGACACGAAGATTTCCCCCTCCGCCCGAACCTCCTGCGCCTCCGCCGCCTCTTTCCCCCTCTGAAGTCGGAAATGGAGAAGTGAGAAAAGGGGATTCACGAAATCGATTGTGAGTTCTTGCGAGATTTGCCCTATCGGTGTACTAAACAATTATTTTAACTAAACGATTATTTCAATTTTTCACTTAACTATTGTATCTTACTGATTATCACTAAACGATTATGGGTCCACACTAATTAAAAGAAAACAAAAATTAAAATATCAGTTATAAAACTTACACTTTTATCTGCCCGATTAGATAACTTATTTAGTTTTTCCAATCAACTAGATAAAAAAAGTTCTCCTCCATTGTTTATCAACAAATTGACGCAAAAAAAGGGCTCTACTTCCCTGCAGGCTGCATCACATGTGAATTCCGAGGCGACGCGTGGATTTTTTTCTTGTAAATTATCATCCCAGGATTTGGATTAAATAGTAGTAATTGAGAATTTATTTTCAGAAAGGTTTATTAAAAAATCCTTTTTTTTATATCCGTTGAGGAATAGTATGGGAAATATATATAAAGAATACGACGACGTATAACAAAACGACGACGTAATGTGGTCGGCCCCATGGTGTCCGAAGTTCTATGTTATTTCCCTTTCCATCTACATAACTTTTTTCTCTTGTCCGTAAAGTCTTTTGTTTCCCTCTCTCTCACTCACTCACTCACTCATCATTCAAGCAGGCTATCGAAGTACATTAGATCTGAAACCTGCAAATCAGCACCCGCAACCCGAGGTCCCTTCGGTAGCCTTCCTCTTCATTGCAGCATTCTTTCCGATATTTTTGTTAATATATTCAGAATGCTTTTTCTTTTTTTGCGTTTTAGTGACAGATTGCTCTGAAAAATCTCCCGATTAAGTCGAGATAAATTTTAATGATTATGCGTGTTCAACTTAGTGTATAGTGCTTTGGATGCGCATTTGTACGGATGGTGGTGTTTTGGGGTTTATTTATTATCTGAGGTTTTCTTCCGTTTTTTTGGTTTTGATTTTGTACATCTACTTCATTCTTGTTTGGGTTTTATTGAAGTGAGTGAATCTGGAGCGGTTCTGTTTCAAGTAGTATGTCAGTTTCTTGGTTACAAATGGGACTTGTCTTGAAATGAGTGCCGCTTCTTTTTCAATGGCCCTCTCACTGTTTTTAAGAGATTCTTTGCTTGAATATTTGAAACATTTTCGATGAACATGATCTCATGTTGCAAAATCTTATCATTTATTAGTGTTGAAATTTGAATTTCTGTTTATTGCAATTTTGTTGATTTCAGCATATGAGATTGAGTTATGGCTGGTGGTTCACAATTTACCTTCTTTGCTAGTTTTAGGAATATTTCATATAAGGTGGTGCTTTCATATTCGTAAAGACCGTTGCAAGGTTTTGCTGATGTGAAGTTTATCTCTTTGGAATTTTGTATGGTTTTGTTCATGATGGGCCAGGTTAGGTAGTCATCTACTTGTACGCGGAGGAAAAACTCAATATTGCATCTTAGCTACTGTGGAATGGCATCTGTAGAAGCTGAATATCCTCTTAGCGAGCAAATTACATGTGGATCTTTGCTGCAACAACTGCAGGCAATTCCCCCTTTAATTACTATCTTCTGCTCTCTGTTTCAGTTACTTTGACAGTGTTGCATATTGACAGAGAAATCATTCTTTTACGCAGCAAATTTGGGATGAAGTTGGTGAAAGTGAGGAGGAACGTGACAGAATTCTTCTTCAGTTAGAGCAAGAGTGCTTGGATGTATACAAGAGAAAGGTTGACCTGACCATGAAATCTAGAGCGCACCTTCTGCAGACACTGGCAGATGCTAGAGTTGAACTCACCAATCTTTTATCAGCTCTTGGGGAAAAGACTTATGTTGGAATCGTAAGTGATGGGCCTCATGGCTTTTCAATAATGTGGGAAGTCACGCGTTTTCTTGAAATCTAAATGTGATAGTAATTCGGGAAACAGTTTACAGTTGATAGTATTTGTGTAAGATTTTTCTTTCTTGAAAGTATTTTTAATTGGTAGACTGGTTTGTTTACTTTTGCAGCCTGAGAGGACATCAGGAACGATCAAGGAACAGCTCGAAGCTATAGCTCCTGCCCTGGAAAAACTCTGGGAACAGAAGGATGAGAGAATAAAAGAGTTTTCTGATGTTCAATCTCAAATACAGAAGATATCTGCAGAAATTGCTGGAAGTAACGGTCAGATGGAGAGTCGAACGGCGGACGAGTCTGATCTATCCCTAAAGAAATTAGACGAGTTTCGTGCTCAGCTTCAAGATCTTCAAAAAGAAAAGGTAGGACTTTTAACTTGTCGAGCTTAATATTTTATATGCTTTCAGTCTATTTTCTCTAAGCTATGAATTCTTCTTGATTTGTTTTTCAGAGTGACAGGCTGCACAAGGTTCTTGAATTTGTGAGCACAGTTCATGATCTTTGTGCTGTCCTTGGCATGGACTTTTTTAGTACTATCACAGAAGTGCATTCAAGCCTTAATGACTCCAGTAGCACTCAGTCGAAAAGCATCAGCAATGACACACTTTCTCGGCTGGCAAAGACTGTTTTAGCACTAAAGGAAGACAAGAAGCAGAGATTACAAAAGGTTTTAACTTTAGTAACTGTGATAGTGCACTCTACATAACTGATCTTGTCGACACTTGTTAAATCAGATGCACGTAAACGCTGATCCATTCGAAATATGTTAGATGCTCAACCGTCAGTGTCTTGTCATCATAGTAGCATACTACCTTATTTGCTCACAATAAAGAAAAAGTAGAACTAGGGAAAAAATCATAATCCCCTTTCTGTTCTATAAAGTGTTCAAGCAGATCATAAGCTTCAGCTTTCTTGTTAGCACTTCATTTCAGGTGTAAGATTTCTCAATTTCTAGCTGTTGTTCAGACTTCCAATTTCCTTCCTTTTCTTTGGGGGTGGGGTTAAGCTAGCATTTTCTGAGACTCTCACTGAGGCTGAAGTGCTTATGATTAAGAGTTACTTGTAATTAGAATTGTCTGTGTCATTTTGCATAATTTTTTTTGACTTTCTCTAAACATCTACTGCTATATTATGAGTTATGAGTTTGTGTTTCTTTGGCATGTGGGCAGTATATATCCTCGTTGCCCCCAGCTCTATCAAATGACAATTAACTCAAAATCTCGTATCTACAGCTTCAAGAATTAGCTACTCAGCTAATCGACCTTTGGAATTTGATGGACACCCCACCGGAAGAACGCAGCCTGTTTGACCATGTTACTTGTAATATCTCATCTACAGTAGATGAAGTCACTATTCCTGGGGCTCTTGCTTTGGACCTCATTGAACAGGTACCTTTATGTATTTACTAGTCAAATGTATAGACATCGAGAAGGCAACTATTGACTGATCTAATTATTCGTGTTTTTAAAAAAGGCTGAAGTGGAGGTTGAGAGGCTTGATCAGCTGAAAGCTAGCAGAATGAAAGAAATTGCTTTCAAGAAGCAATCTGAGCTTGAGGATATATTTGCTCATGCACATATAGAGATTGATAACGAGGCGGCTCGCGCAAAAATCTTGTCACTCATTGATGAAGGGAATGTTGAGCCTGTGGAGTTATTGGCTGACATGGATAATCAGATACTGAATGCAAAAGAAGAAGCTCTCAGCAGGAAGGAGATATTGGATAAGGTGGAAAAATGGATGTCAGCTTGTGAAGAAGAAAGTTGGCTCGAAGATTACAATAGGGTAAAGCTACATCTGCTATTCCATTCACTTGTACGATTCAGTATAACTTGATTAGTTGGATTGTGTATACAGGATCATAACAGGTACAATGCTACCAGAGGTGCTCATTTGAATCTGAAGAGAGCCGAAAAGGCACGAATTCTCGTCAATAAGATTCCAGGTACTACTTAATTAATGAGACCATATATTTATATAGTAATATATATATTCTCTTTATCAGAATTGATGACTTTCTAAACTGACCCAAGTCTGGACCGAAGAAAAATACTCCCTCCGTCCTACTAGAAACGACGCGTTTCTTTTGGGCGTTTGAATCAAGTAATTGGTGTTATGTAGTGTAGATTGTTTGACTTTTTAGTAGTTAAATAGTATGATCCATACAATCTTTACCATTTTAGGAAACGCGTCGTTTCTAGTGGGACGGAGGGAGTATTATTTTAGAGAGTTTATTAATATATAGAGATTTTAATGTAATGTACTTTATATTTGCGGCTGTGCAGCCTTGGTAGACAGCTTGGTTGCTAAAACTCGAGCTTGGGAGCAAGACCGCGGCATCACATTTACCTACGACGGTGTTCCTTTACTCGCCATGCTAGACGAGTACGCAATGCTGAGACAAGACAGGGAAGAGGAGAAGAAGCGGATGCGGGTACGAGACCTTGCTTGAAATGTCAGGGAATCTTCTTTTGTCGTCTGAATTTTGATTATTGTGTTTGCAGGATCAGAAGAAGTTCCATGAACAGATAAGTAAAGAACAAGAAGCAATGGCTGGTGCATTACCAAGCCCGGGTCGGCCGCCGAGCACAAAGAAGGTGGCTGGACCGCGTGCCAACGGTGGTGGTAACGGAAGCTCCGGCAGGAGGCTTTCACTTAATCCTCATCAAAACGGTTCGAAATCTATAAATAGAGATGGGAAGAGAGAGGCAAGGCCAGTTGGTCCGGTAAACTACGTGGCCATGTCGAAAGAGGATGCGGCATCACATGTATCTGGGACGGATCCACTTCCTAATACACCCTAGCTACCTACCTAAAGTAAAATTAGTAGTTTTATTATTTACATATATGAATATGTTATTATATAATATATATATATAATATGTTATTTAGCTAGTGGAGCAGTTATGGATGATGGTGGAGTTGCAAGAGGTGAGGATTATCTTGTGTCCAATGAATTAGTTCAGGAGTAGTTGTGTTTTGTATGAGAATCAGACAGTTTTTGGTTAAAATCGAACCAAAGCGTATATGTACCACTTTCGTATCGTATAAGAGTATTGACATATGACATTTTTCATTAAATCAAGTGGGTCATATTTAACGCATATCAATATCCTTGTGGTGTGGTACATAAATGGGTATACGTAAATGGTAAACACAAGCTTTTGTGATTTTTAAGATATCTAGATGTTAGGGTATGCTGCTAGCGAGCAACCCTAGATAAATGTGGCTTCACCCTACTAATAAAACGAATTATTTATCGGCAAATTGGCACAAATGGTCCACAATGTTTGCTAGTTTTGATGAATTGGTCCCTAATCTTTTTTTTTAGTTTATTAGTCCCCAATGTTTACTAGTTTGTATAAATTGGTCCTTTTGTTAAATTTTAAGTTAGTTCATAGGGGTATATACGGAATAAAAGTTTCAAGGACCAATTCATCCAATTTTTAAATTAAATTTGAACTTTTTTTAAAAAATATTTTTAAAATTAAAATAAATTTCGAAAAAAATAATTTTTTAAAAATAATTAAAATTCGAAAAAAATAATTTTTTTCAACTAATTTTTTAATTTTTTTTCAATTAATATTTTTGGTAACAAAAAAATTTAATTAAAAATAAAATTTAACTAATAATAATTTTAGAGATCAATTCATCCAATTTTTAAATTAAATTTTAAACTATTTTTTCAATTTATTTTTTGAATTAACTTTTTTCAAGTTTTTTTATTCAAATAAAAAATTAACTAATAATTTTGCGTTTCACTGCGGAGGAGGGGAGCGGGTCGACAAAGCGGTTGGGGACTGCGGAGGAGGGGAGCGGATCCACAAAGAGGTCGAAGATGTCATCGGAGAGGAGCACCTGGACGACTTGGAGGTAGGAGATTCCTCTCTGATGACATCTTTGACTTCAAAAAACATAACACCTTCCCCAACTTTTGTGTCGACCCACACCCCTCTTCTGTCGTGAGATACAAATTTATTAGTTAATCTAGATTTAGTTAATTTTTTATTTAAATTATTTTTTTTAATATAATTTTTTTTAAAAAGTTAATTCAAAAAATTATTTGAAAAATAGTTAAAAATTAATTTAAAAATTGGATGAATTGGTTCATAAAACTAATATTAGTTAAATTTTTATTTTTAATTTAGATTTTTAATAAATTTTTTCTGTTACCAAAAATTAAAAAATATATATAATTTTTTTTTCGAAAAAATATTATTAAAAAAATATTTTTTAGAAAGAAGTTATTTGAAAAAAATTAATTTTTTTTTAAAAAGATACTCCCTCCGTCCCATTGAGCTGTGCTCATTTCTTTTTTGCACGTAGATTAAGGAGAGTTGTTAGATGTGAGTGAAGTGGTGGGTCCCATAAAAAGAGAGTGAGTAATTGTGTGTAAAAATTTGCCTTTTTTGGAAACAGGAAGTGAGACAAACTAAAAAGGAAAACGAGCACAGCTCGTTGGGACAGAGGGAGTATAATTTTAGAAAATATATTTTAAAAAATCCAAATTTAATTGAAAAAATTTGATGAATTGATCTCTGAAACTTTTATTATGTAAATACTCCTATGAACTAACTTAAAATTTGACAAAATGATCAATTTATCCAAACTAGTAAACATTGAGGACCAATAAACTAAAAAAAATTAGAGACCAATTCATCCAAACTAGCAAACATTGGAGACCATTTATGTCGATTTGCCTTATTTATCGATAAAGCATATCAAGGAAAAAGAAAAAGTAGTCGAGCAACGACGTCGTGTCATCCTTTCTTCTGAAACTGGATTTGCATCCATCTCCGTGTTTCTTTCCTTAGAGTCGAGATTTCCAAGGGGATAATTCATGGCGTCGGAAATTGAGCCGGCCAAGCTGCTTCTGCCGTATCTTCAGCGGGCCGATGAGCTCCAGAAACACGAACCTCTTATTGCCTACTACTGTAAACTCTCTTTCTCTCGATTATTCTTCAATTGAACTGTAATTGAAACCAAAAAACGATTTTTGATGGAAATCGTTGATTTCATATAATCAATATAGCGTCATGTATTTGTCTAGTACTTATTTGAGATTGAATTACTTATTTTGATCAGGTCGACTGTACGCGATGGAACGAGGGTTGAAGATTCCTCAAAATGAACGTACTAAGACGACCAACAGCATCCTTGTTTCCCTCATGAAGCAGCTAGAGAAGGTTATTTTTAACTTTGTTATTCTTTTCCCTTTTCCTGATTTATTTAGTGCAAGCAAATACGTTATCTGGTACATTAAACGAGTTTTAATTATTGTTTAGTGAAAAATAATCAGTTTTTGAGTATGTACCAAGGAGAGTCTAATCCTTACTTTCTGGCATGTTGAAGTATGACCAAGTTTCCATTAACTCAAATCAGCTTTGTGCAGTATCACTATGTGAATGTTCTTATTGGAATATAACTGTTTTTACCCAGAGTTTGTGCTTATGTCAATACATGGATTCGGTCATTTTGCTCTCTGGTTAACCTGAGTTAGAAGATCCTCTGCAGATAATTTCCTTCACATTCTCTTGCAGGATAAGAAGTCACTGAATTTGAATCCTGATGATCATCTACATCTTGAGGGATTTGCGTTGAATGTCTTTTCAAAGGCTGACAAACAAGACCGAGCTGGCCGATCAGATATGTAGGCAAACTTTCCCATGCCTTTTTTACATTGGGGATTTTTTTTTAAATTGATCGTGAATGAGAAATTTCTCTTGTATAAATAATTTCTGGAAAGGGACCTTTTTAGTTGCTTCATTTATCTAGAGTTTCTGTTGTTGATTCTCTTTATTTCACGTTGTTTCTGCTGCATAAAACACAATTTAAGAATTGTTCAAGAAACTATTATAGTTTTTCTAAGACTTGGAAATGGATCATAGTATGAATTGAAGGTTATGTAAAAGATGGATTCTTCTGGAGTTTCCAGTAATTTGGCGATGGTACCCTTCTTGCCTCTAGAGAAATGCTACCATAGTTATGTGTGTTCAGGCAGGTATTATTGAATGTTTTACTGGTATATTAGATTTTTTGTCCTTGCCGATTCTTCGCAAAGACGCTTCATGGTTTTTGACATTCCAACTCCTTGCACTCAAGACATTATATTGCAAGCGAATGAAATGTTAACTGTTACTTGAAGTTACTTTATGTTGATTGGAGCAAGAGAGTTAGAGTAGTATGTTGTGGTTTTCTTTATATTTGCCACTACCCTCTTTCTATATGATATGCAGCCTCAGTCTGTCAATATATGGTCTTCTTATATATTTTACGTACATAATATGTTATTCCTACTGCTGCTGCTTGCTAGAAACTCATATCATATTGCAAGTGTAAGGCATTAAACTCATTCTGGCTATGATGAGTCTTCAGCATTCTGATATTTATTCAATGCTATACCGCAAGCATACTTAAATTAATGCTTGCCAACTGATGGGGCTCGTTTTAGTTTACTTGCTATTCCAGTTCTAATTATTTTTTGTTTATACAGAAATACTGCAAAAACTTTCTATGCTGCAAGCATTTTCTTTGAAATCTTGAATCAGTTTGGTGAACTTCAGCCTGATGTAAGCATTATTTGACTCGCCACAATATTTGAGTTTTGTATTTTCATATCCCTTAATCATCTCTATTACAGATTGAGCAGAAACAGAAGTATGCAGTATGGAAAGCAGCTGATATTAGGAAGGCACTTAAAGAAGGGAGGAAGCCTATCCCAGGTCCTCCTGGTGGAGAAGCAGATTTATCAGTTCCATCAAGTGCAAATGTATGTCTTCTATGTGATTTTGTTTTCTTTACTGCGTGGTGATTTCGTTTCGTTATTTGGTTGGTGTTTTCTGTTGGCTGAATTTTAATTTCCCCCATTCTTTTTCTTTCATGTTTGATAGAAATCTGTTTTCTCCTTAAGCCAGTAATGATAATGCATTTATGAGATCAGATGCTTAACAAAAGATTCAAGCTGGAAGGACATTCATATTCGGTTTCTGGTTCTTATAATTTCATTTGCTCCTCTTTCAGGATCTTGAACATAGTAGTTCTGCCGACTTTGGAACCAGGACCGACCTTACGAGAGTAGATTCCGCTGCAAGAACTGCACCAGCTTCAGATTCATCTCCTCGAGCATATGATCATGATAATCTCCAGCATTCTGGTGATTTCTCTCAACCCCCTCCAAATGTTACAATGCCGCCTACTTCAGGCATTCCACCGCAATCTGGTTATCCTAATGCACCAGATTCGGATTCATTTCCTCAACCCTTTTATCATGATAACTTTCAGCATTCTGGTAGTTTCTCACGGCTACCTTCAAATGTTACACCCTCACCTTCACAGACCATGCCTCCACCATCTCATTTTCCTACTGAAGATTATCCACCTGAAAACATTCACCAGCCACCAAATGGCTCCGAGCATTCTATCTATCACCAACAGTCCCATCAGCACCTCCCATACCAGCCCGAACCTCCTCAGAACATGGCGCAACACTACCCTTCCCATGAACCCTTGCAATCATATCCCAATTTCCAGTCTTACCCGAGTTTCACGGAGAGTAGCCTTCCCGCAGCTCCTTCTCATTACCCTTCCTATTATCAAGGTTCCGATACTGGCTACACCAGTTCATCACCTTCCAACGCAGCAGGATATGCTTCAACTCCCCAGTACAATCCTAGTGGCCAGAATGGGAAGCTTTCAGAAGCTTCACTTCCACCCTCGGAGAAATACGTGTATGACAGCAGTTACCAGCCTCCACCTGAGAAGATAGCTGAAGCACACAAGGCTGCAAGGTTTGCAGTGGGGGCTTTGGCATTTGATGAAGTATCTATTGCAGTGGAGCACCTTAAGAAATCTCTTGAGTTGTTGACAAATCCATCATCCGGCCTCTGAATTAATCCTATTTGTATATTGACTTCATTCCAAGGTTTGATTCGTGAGGATTGATCGTCTTTGCTGAGTATTTGCTTCATTTAATGCACATTTGGGATAAGATTGTAAATATTTTTTAACTTCAATATTTCCTCCAAGGCTTTGATGTTCTTTTATGCAGCTGCCTATACTTTTTCTGATATTTTTTATATAGCAATCACTTTGGTGAACTGAATTGTACTCCCTCCGTTCCACTCCATTGGTCTCATTTCCCTTTTTTAGTTGTCCCACTCCATTAGTCCCATTTCATTTTTCAATTAAAATACCCATCTAACATATTCAATGGATCTCACAACTTTATATTACTTTAAATACAAAAAATAACTTTTTTAATCTCCGTACCGAAAAGAAATGAGATGGGGTGGGATGGAGGCAGTATCATATTTTCTTTGTGCAATTGCAAAGATTTGTAACTACCCTAAAGCCAAGGTTGTATATTCAATTACCTATTTTCACTTGTTTTATGGTAAAATGGGCATTTTCAACAACTCCCACCTAGCAAAACCCTTGGTAGAATTTGTTAGTGAAACAAGAACAAGCCAAAGATATGTGTACAAAATAGTGTGTTGGCTATATTATTCACAAACTCCCAAGATTTTGTATGGGATGAAATTGCCTAGGTTTCGTATACCAAGATTCCAACAGCCTTCTTAGATTCAGACAAAACTATGTTATCTTGTACTACAGCTAGAAACAAGAAACCAATACGAGTGAATCTACAAGAAAGATGCAAAGCCTCCACTTTGTTTAGTTTTAACGATTTTTACTATGTTTAGCTTACTACTCCATATCATTCGGACTTACCCTCCTTAATCTGCTCAACTATTTTACAATACTTTCCTCTTAATATTCGTCCAGCTACAGATTCTTGCTTCATATAATATGTATATATATATTATCATAAGCCTACCTCAGACTCCAACCCATCCAAACTGCCTAGTAAATTTCGATAACGAAAAGTAAAATATGGTAATAAGTTTCTGCGGTTTCCGGCGTAGAGTCCGGCCTAAGGGGTCACCACCTACAGCTTCAGAAAACGGAAGCTATGTATTAATCAACAAGTTGTTGGCCGCCATGAAAGTTAAAAAGCGGCCGGAGAAGAAGCAGGAGGTGCAACTGTACACCGACAAGTGCAATATCATGACTCTTGAGGATTTGATTGCATCTTCACCGGCCTTGAATACAACGTATGACTGCATGAACAGTGGAGGCGAAATGAATGTGCAGAAACAGTCGTCCAGAAAAATTCATCCATCTTCCGATGGAGAACTCAAACTTCCGATTCTGCCTATATCACTGACGAGCGGCGATCAACTGAAAAATGGGCGGGTGGAGGCAGAGAGCACCTCGTTTTGCACCACGACCACCACGAAAACGAGGAAGAAAGTGAGTTTTAGATCGCCGGAAGTTGCCGACGTTTTTGTGCTGTGTCACTCGCCGGAGATTGATTCATAGAACTTTTCATACATAATGGAATTTTATAAACATGTTATGCACGGTGCGCATGCATTTATGCATGAATTTGTATTGTTACTAATTTTCAAGAAACTCGCGTGTGAGTTTTGTTGTAAGATCATCATAAATCGGTTATACTACTATATAACTTGTTGCAAATTGGGCGATGTGATATCGTAAGCTTCAAGCTACTATAAGCCCAAAAAGCAGATGCCGAAAAGGTAAGACCTCAATCATTAATTTTGAATGTAATACTCTCCCCGTCCTATTAAAAATCAAATAATACATCACACAATACCATTTTATTAAAAAAATTGATATTTTTAAGGTCACGGAAGGAGTAATTAATTCAAGATCACGTGCATTTAAAAATAAATAATAATTTAAATATTGGGAACTAACAAAAGTAGTAGTCACATTTACATCCAACAATCATGTAATTCTTGATAATGAGCACTAGAAAGGGTTCGGAGAAGTGCATTTAAATAATCTACCTATCAATAAAATGATACACAGTACAATTAAGAGCTACGTATTGTACACAAAACTGGATTTGAGTATCCTGCAGCTTCACAGTGAAGGCCAACCCACTTTGCTACAGCAAACTGGAACCTGGACGCGGGAATTTCACATCAAATGGGTTTATATATATTCCAAAGAAATTCACAGTTTCATACAAGAATTACTTTCACTCAGCTATCTTTGATGCAGATGATGAGAGTGACGCAGGGAGTTTAGTAGAGGAGATAATCAGATCGAGATAAAAGTTGCAAGAAGCAGCTTAAGAAACTAATCAACCTTTTTTCTCCAAATGTTAATCTAAAAGACTTCATCCAACTAATTAAGAATGTAATGCACTATCAGATGTCAGCATAGTTTACTTACCTCAGCAATTCTTTAACAGGAGATATCACGGAATAGCCCTTTCGCTGCATCATAAATCCATCTGTCGAATAAAAGATGAATGAAGAACACTCAGTATATAATGCAAGGAAAAAAAAAAACGAATCAGCTTAGCTGCTCCCTGTTCTATTATAGAAATTTGATTTGGATGAAGGGTTCAATTCTACTCCTATGACCAAGAAAAATGATTTGGTAAGCCTTCACGTCGAATCCTGCTAAATATATCCAACTAATGGAATAACTTGCTAATCCTAATATTTAATGTGATTATTCAGACCACCACACCAGATACTTGTAGCATATCCAAATATCACAACATACTGTTGCCACAATGCCCACAACAGTTCGTTAGATCAGCCGTCATGACAGAGCAAAGAGAAATAGTAGTGGAGAGTGGAATCTAATCAGTGTGGATAGCAATGAAGGGAACTATGCATGTAAATATGTCACCTGAACAATAACTATTTAACAAATTTAAATTATTACAGGAGGCAAAAGGTTCTACCTAGAAGTCATCCCACGATCAAGTAACTAAATCATAAGAAAAATGACATTAGAAATATAACAACATTATGCAACAGGCAGCAGCTGGCACACAAAATTTATCATAGTGAAGGGGATGCATCTGAGAAGAAAATATGCAAAAAGTAAATGAACTTACTTGCACAGGTAAAGCGGAGGCAAATCTTTGTTATTCTGTCTCCCAGAACTAATTCTCCTTTCACTTTCTTCAGCAAATCTTCTTGGAGGGAGGACTTCACAAGGGCCTTCTATTAATCCTGCCATCACTGATCTACTACAAGTTGACTCGTATACCTGCAAATTACAAGATAATAATACGTATAATGGAACTCTACAAACTACTATATCCAACCAATATGCTCAAATCATGTCATGAAATTGACACCATGTGGGACCAGCAAACAGCCAAGCTAAATAGGAATTCACCTCACTGCTTTCCAAGCCACATGGACGGCCAACATCTGGAGGCAAATCACCAGGAAAGTAACATTGATTCACAATTACCCACTTCGTTGTGGTTCTTTTATCCTCCCACATAGCCTGCAACCAAAGAAAGAGAAGAAATATTCATGATGTTAGAAAACCAACACATTAAAATATAGCATTTGTTCCCTCTCACATGAGGAATTTAGTACAGAGCCACGAGCAAGCAAATATACATCATTATTGTCTGCCCAATGAAGTGCTTTTGTACAGTTATATTCAGGCCTAGAAAAGGCTAATAAAAATATTGCAATTATCAAATTATGCACTCGTTATTTCAATTGATGATCTTCGCATAAAGAAATTATATATAATTGAGGTCCAATATCATGCTGTATAGTCCTGGGTTCGTGGAGAACCAATAACTCAGGATGCACTACCGCTAAAATCACCATCTTCATGAAAGTCTTCAGCGTTCAACAACTAATCATAATTGTGAACACAAGTTTATGATGGCAAAACTATCTTTCTTTCCCATTATTCTAAACTTACAAATGCGCAACATTTACCCCAATTGTGCAACTAAGTCCAGAATTGAGTTAAACCATGTTATTTCCTTGCATAAATTAATTTCAGGTCCATACAAAGAGCTGTTCAGGAATTGTAAGATGGTAAAAAAAAATTGCTTTAGTTTAACTTAAGCCATGAACTAGACGTCATAAACTGGACAGATCAGAGATTTTAATTAGCTTTTTGGAGTTTAAATCGCAAGTATAGTTGACTAAAGTAGCCTGTATGACGACGACAGGCAAACATGTAGAATGACACTATACATCCACAACACCCGAACATGCAATCAGAAGATAAAGCAGAAAATTATTCATCAAGCCTTAACACATACAAGAATTGCTGACCTGTAGCACTGAAGGTACAATTTTTCCACTATCTAAGCGAGTAAGAACATGATCCTTCAGTTTATATAGATATCCACTGACACAGCAAGATGGATAATAAACATTTTCATCCGAAACCTGGATTGGATCACCAACCCAGCTGACGGGATGCAAACTGTCTGATGACGAGTTAAGCTGGTTTTTTTCCATAGCATTTCCCGCAATTTCTGGAGGTTTATCATGCACAACTTCTTGCTCTGCAATGTGATTTGTATTGTTCGAAGTTTCATTACCATGAGATTCTTTTGAATCCTCCATCACGGAGTGATTTTCTAGAGATTGTTGTGGTGGACTTGCTTCCATAGCATTGGGAATTGCCTGAAACTTATTGGATGAACTAAGAACCATCACTGGTTCTGTAGAAGAATTTAGTTTCAAGTCAGCAATTTTCACATCATCTGTTTTTTCATCCGATGTGTTTACAGATGAAACATTAACAGAAATGGAAGTTTCCATCAAACTGTTTGGGCAAGTCCCTGTAGATACTGTGTCATCCATCTTAGAACCAATAGAGGTATTATCATACTCCTGCATTGCTTTATTTTCTTTTCTCTGAGACTCAGCTGTTTGATGACTACTGTTATTACCTACAACTTCACTTGAACAGCTTTCGATAGTAGTATTCCCACTGACTATTGCTTTTGGCTGGCCGGCTTTCTCATCTGAAGTACTATTTGATTTATTCGAAATGGATGGGATAGCTGCTGCATTCAGAGACATTTTTGATGTATTGACGTTCCGCATGACACGGCCATATTTAGGTGGCAAAGGTTTGCCATTGCTTAAAGACAAACACTTTCCACAGTGCCACTCCCCTCTTGGAACTCCCTTTTGATTAGTAGTTGGAAGGCACTTTAAGTGATACCCTTTTTCGCAAGCATCACAAATGAGTATAGTATCTATCTCCATTACGGTCAACATGCAAATCTGACAAGTCAAAGGCTTACTCATATAGTCCCTAGAAGGAGGAATCCAAATAGGCCGCTCAGAAACTCGTGCGTGCAACAATTTCTGGATAATCTTACCAACCTCAGCATGTGTATTTCCTAATGGAGGAGGCTGGACATGGCTAGTGCCTTGTGATGATGGTCCTAGCATCTGAGAACCAACTGCTCTGGCTGTTGTTTGATGGGCCAATCCAGATATTACACCAGCCGCTCCCTCAACCTTCAGGGACATATTCACAGGGACCTTATTATCCGTCGCAGTTTTGGAAGAACAAGCAGGCTGGGATTGCACAGACCAAGTTGGAGTCCTCACTGTGGAGTTAGCAGAATAATTACCTGCAATATGGCATACACAAAAGTTTTAATATCAAATGACGAGCTTTTGAAGAAAATGAGAAAGTAATAACATGGTCGCCATTGCAAGACAAAATAAGACAAACTTATTAGATTACATATAATTTGTACTGAGTAGATTAAATAGTCTCCATTTAAAAAGACAAATGTTGGTCCTAGGAGAGCAAGGTTCTGCCAAATATTAGCCTCTATACAAGCACAAGCTATTGAATACAAGAATCATTTGTTCAAAAATCTTAGAAGGCAAAATGCAACAGCAAAATAATGGATCCAACAACTAAAAGCAAGCTTCACTTTACCTTGAATTTGTGGAGGGTGTGAATAGCCATTTGGTCTTCCATCTGATCTGATGTGTGAACGATCAACTCTAGGTAATGCTGCAGAATTCAAATGGCTAGACGGCAATGCACTGGAAACTACAGGTCTTATCTCGCTAGTAGGAAGCTGATATGGTAATGATGCAGAATTTACTGTAGTAGTATGAGCTAAAGGTGACGGGGATTGGAAGCCTCCAGAAGATATTGACACGTGACCTGACTTATCAGGCTGAGAAATTCGAACTGGATGCGTCGTGTTACGACTTTCAGCAGCTGAGCCAGAGTTCGGATGCAAACGAGATGAATGTGCAATAGATGGTAGAGAGAAACTGTCCGCTTTTTCCATCTAACAACAGACAGATCAATCAACATCAAAAATTGCAGAACATTTACTTGAATAAAACCCAGTCATCTAAAGCAAAAACTTCTACTTAAATGGTAAAAGGACGTGGCAAGTCCCATATTACATAACACACTAAATGAGACATTGCAAGGCTTCCACCAGAAATGGGAAAAATAAAAGACACGAGAACAATAAAATATATTGAAGAATTTATGATCACAGATTCACAGGATAAGTGGACAGTACTCATGCGAATTTCATACAACAGCAATCCAATTTTATGCTCCATCTAACATTATCCAGATATGAACATTGAGCAGCACCAAATAAAGTACTAGTAAAACTTTCATAAAATTGAAGCAACAAACCTTTCTTTTGGAAACCAATAATTGTTCAGCTATGGACAGCTTAGGAGGCCGAAACCCTAGTCTTTGCTCTTTCAATTTATTGAGCCCCAAATCCTCAATCACGCCCCCAATAACATCCCCGGGGAACACATCCTTGGGCGCAAAACCCTCACAGACCTTAGCTAACTTGTCCCGCGCCTCCGCCATCAATTCCTTCTCAACGTCACTGGGGCCCTTCCCTCCCCGCATTTTCCCCATCGCAGCCAACACCATCACCATTTCAGCTACCTTCCTGACATCCCCAACCAAACATCGCTCGCTCGCTCCTCTACTCTTCTTCGGCGGCGAGGCATCCTTCGTGATATCCAGCTCCTCCGCCGCCCTCTTCTCACCGACAAGCCCCGATCCCGACTCGGAAGTCTCAACCGCTGATTCCATCAAAAAACAGAAGCCACAAAGAGCAATCGCATCGAAGCCTGCACGGGAGACACCGTGTCGGGGCAGAAATCGGCACAAACCTGCAGTGAATAGAGAACGGCGAAGCAGCCATTAGAGGGGGAGATACGAGGAGGGATAAAACAAACCCTAGGGAATGGGGAGAGGGAAAAAGAAGAGGGAAAGATGAAATTAGGAATCGTTAAAATAACTTAAAAATAAACCTTTTGGCGGGTAATTTGTAGAGACAGAGGAGCTGAGTGGTGAGTAAATCGTATGTAAGTAAGAGAGTGGGTAGTAGGGGGGCGGGGCGAGCGAAAAAACTCGAGCAGGGCAGAGAGAGAGAAAGAGTAGTGAGAGAAATAATTACAATTGGATTTGGGATTATTTTTCTGCCTTCTATTCTACGGTGACCCAAGACCATCAATGCGCTTGTCATTCATCCATCTATCACCAACGGGTGATATTAACCATTTACAGTTCGTTTATTTCAACCTCAACCAACATATAATTTTCTTGCCAAAATAACACAAATATATTTGTCAAAATTATATTTTATACAAAAATTATTGTAAATATAGCACGGTTTTGACTAATAAAATGTTAAATTCATTCTTAAATTATTTTATTAGTTTCTGTACTCCTAATTATAACTATAATATACATTATATGATTATATGATGTACGAATATTAGTTTGATAAAGTTTTTTGATGATTTTTTTGTATTTTGTAATGATATTATAATTCCTCCCGAATGGTATCTAGTAATAATAATTAATAAAAAAAGTTTAAATAAAATTCTACTCTTTAAAGAATTGAAGGCCAAGTCAACCCCCCCCCCCCTCTCTCTCTCTCTCTCTCTCAAACAGATGTAAGATATGACAGTTTTTTCCATTTCCTGCGTTCTGGATGTGGATAACTCTGTATGTGTAATAAGTGTTCATCTGAATACAACACGCTATTCTCATAACATACATACAGCAATACAATAGAACAGAATACAGCGCAAATTTACAGCTCTCCTTCATTCATACGGCTGGCATCAGAATCTGATCATTCAATAAATTACCACTTCAATCCTATAAGAAGTAATCTGGAGGTGGCTTTTTTGCAGGTGCACCTCTCGATTCCTGCATTCCGCACAATCACTAAATGCTTTGGACTAAAATCATCGTCACTCAAGGAAGAGAGGTAGAATGATACAAGTACCTGTGGAGCAGCTTCAAAAACACGAAACTCGCTTTCAAGATTCTCATTCAGCTCAAGGATGGCAGCAACATTTCCGCATCTGTAGCAATCCAAAAGTATTCAAGGAAAATGAATGGTAAGAACTAAAACAAGTTGTAGTCTACCTGTAACAGTAATTCGGCGCTGACCAGACTGTGACAATCTGGTTGTTGAACATCCATTTGTAACCTTCCATTACCAATTGATGAGCGCGGCATATGTAGTCAATGTTATTAGTGTGATTGAATGAACTGACCACACTTCCACCAAATAAGAAACCTGCTCCACGAGGACTCAAACCCCAACCGTCAACTATGTCTTCTGGATCGGACCATAAGAGATCACACATGGCCCCATCATGAGGAACTTCTTGCTTGCGGTCTATTACACGTATCTAAAATACCAATGATGTCAATTTCTATTACCATCAACAGTAAAAAGTGAAAACTTGGACTCAGAATAAACTTAGACCTGGTCTAATGTGGAGATTGCTGGAGAAAGACCACCATGAACACAAAATACTCTGTTCTCAATGAGTGCCGATAGGCTGCAAGAGATATGAATTTGTATCATTGCTAGAGCAGCCTAATCAAAGACAAAAGATGTCCAAGGACTATCAGGTATCTATTATAACAGCCAATGACAAATAAAATTCGAAAGCGCAGTGTTTGCACTTTTGACTTTCATTTCACAAAGACCTGGTGAAACATCTAAAACCCTCAACCTTAAATAGTCAAAAATATCAGTGCAATATCTCCAAACATTGACAGAACCATATTTCCGTAGGCACTCGTCATAGAAACCATACACCTGTAAGAAGAGAGCAGTCATGAGTATGTGTAAGCCACATATTTCAATCTCACATAAAACAGAGTCTAAACCTGTGTTATCTGCCGGCTCTCATGGTTCCCTCTTATGAGTGTTATCCTATCCGGATATCTTACCTGCCGATGTCCACACACACTATATGTGAGCAAACAAACGTTAAGCATGTATACATAATTGTTCGAACATAGAATTTTAGACAAATGCACACGATAAGAATGAAACCAATCAGAAAAGCAGTTACCTTCAGTGCAAGCAGAAGCAGGAATGTCTCAACTGAGTAGAATCCTCTATCAACAAAATCTCCAAGAAACAAGTAATTTGTCTTCGGACAATCACCACCTACTTTAAAAAGTTCTTTCATGTCATAGAATTGGCCGTGTATGTCACCGCATATCTATTCCAATTCCCCACAGATTTTATAAAATAGAAATATTTAGAATTCAATACATTAGTTTCGACAAATAAATCTAAGAAAGTAAAGGCGTGGCAGAACATCTTCAATTGTGGAAAGACAACTATGAGTACCCTCAGTGATTTAGCACAAAGCAACAAATCTGGTATATGAAATAGATGCCAAAATTGTATCCTTTCGCGCCTTAAAATGCAAAGACATGGCGAAGGGAAAGACAACATCTATGAGTACCATCAGTGACTAAGTACAAAGCTAGTCCAGCATGTGTAATAGATAAACAGATGGGAACGAATACAAATTAGATCATTTTTCTTCTTGTTCATCTTCTTCTTCTCACGCATACATATGTATTGATTTTGAATTTTGAAGCCCAAAAGTAGATCAAATCACCAAATCTTCAGGAATTAAAAAAAGGCAAAAAAGAAAAGCAATATCTTGTGTACTTACAGTGACTGGCGCATCTACGCGCTGAACATTGCTCTCTTCCACGAGGATCTCCATGGCTTTGAGGCAGAGGGCCTTCACTTCAGATTCCGTGAGCTGTTCGCATCTCTTCAGCTGCTCGATTTGCCGGTCTAGGTCTGACATCTCCGCCGAGGAAGGTCACTTCAAAAACCTCCTTGTCTGATCTTTTCCGCCACCAGATCCAATCAAATCAGCCTCGAATTATCAAATGATGCACTGTGATTCCGCATTCAAATATCGTTGCCGGCCTTAATTTATACTGGTGTAGAGATGGCAATGGATCTTGGACCCGGTTCAGATCCATGGATTCAGATCCATTTTTCTGGATCTGGATCTTAAAAAATTGGATCCATTGGATCTGAATTGGATTTGGACTAATTTTAGAAATTACGGATCTGGATCTGGACTTTACGATCTGAGATTCGGATTCGGTCCAGATCCGCTAATTTTTATAACTAAAATATTATTTTATTATCATATCTAAAATATTATATTTATATAATTTCTACTTAAAATATCACATTACATTATTTGTTGAGCTTGGAATACTTAACTAGTAATCTACTGAATAGAAAAGAGAGAGGAGATTGAGTACCCACTGTCCACGAATTTGGAAGTTTTTTTAGAGAGAATATCATAGTTTTATAGATGATTGTAATATTTTTATAATATCATGAATAGTTTGATTTTTTTTAATGATAGTAATGTTCTTATAGATTATCGTGTTATCGTAGAACTAATTAACTTAGTTAAATTTTAATTGATTTAAAAAAAATTAATTTTAACTAAAAAAACTTATGGATCCGGGTCTAGACCCGAGAGCCTGTGGATCCAATGGATCTAGGTCTGGATCTCATTTTTTGAGATCCAATGAATCTGGACCGAATTTGGACCAAAGTAAAAAATCCCGAATCTGGATCTGGACCGAGGAGGATCCGGTCCAAATCCGGTCCATTGCCATCCCTATACTGGTGCAGCTGGTAATAGCTGAGGTTCACTACTTTTTTTGTGTGGTTTTCCTTTTCTCGCTGCTCTCGCAGGAATGGGTTTTTCGCGATTCGCGCTCAAAATTGTCGGAGTTTTGAGTTCCGCCCCCTTGTTTTTTGCTTAATTAACTTTGGGACCCTTTGGGCTTTGCCGCCTCAGAATTGTGAAGTATACTAATTTGACCAATAACTTCCATTATAAAGTGTGGGTCAGCAAAAGCCGGCCCCAAATCTTGTGAGTTGTGAGTATATTTTGTCGTCGAGTGAAATTGAGAAATCTTTGGATGATATTTAAGAGGTGTTCACAATATATTATATTCTACAACTTAGCACTTAATTTAAGGAAAAACTGAAAAAAGTGCTTGCAATAGCTTATAATCTCTCAAATTCTTTAAATTTAAAGAGAATAAGTAAAAGTTGGTGAAGTTGGTAAAACCCAACTTATTGAGATTATGGCATTCTTATAATTTTAGAGAAGTTGTCGTTTAACAATTTTATTCCCATTTTTATATTAAATTAATTTAATTAAGGGTGAAATAGATATTTTGATATTATATTCCAAAATAAGCTATTAATTTGCAAATACTATTTTCTCAACTTTTTATACTTTTAAGCAGTTTTTGCAAATACTCCCCAAATTCTTTAATAAACCATTTTTATCAACTTCTCATTAATTTAAGAACTTAAAAAAAAATTTAAACTATTGCAAACACCCCTTAATCCAACCGTTGCAATTAGGGTTACAACAAATCATCTTTCTATTCGATATTGATACTCCAGTCGAATATACAAAATCAGACCAACTTTTTCAGTCGAATATTAATATTTGAATAGAAATAAAAGGGTTAAAGACGTCAAACCCCCCAAACTATTGAATTCGTACACTTTGCCCCCTGAACTATTAAAATACACACTTTATCCCCTTAACTATTTAAATTATTGCAGACAACTAAATTCTGACAAAATACTCATATACGCCGGTTGACTCAAGGGTATTATCATCTTGAATTTTTAATTTTGTACAGCTTATCCCCTTGACTATTTGATTTTGAAAATTTACCCCCTAGACTATCAATTTTGTGTAGTGTATCCCTAAACTAATACTATATAAAACTTAGAATATGTATGGATCTTAAAGAATTATGCTCGAATTTATATGTTGATATAATCTATATATAACTAATGTTTTAAATTTAATTTTTCTTGTTAATGAAAATTGACAAATCAAACACTATATATAGCTTTTAAAATTTATAAATTTAAAAAATAATTCTTGATATGCAACCACATTACATATATATCTGTGTGTTTAAGTATATTAAGAAACATCAATCTAAAATTGGCAAGAACCAACTAATAAGAAACATATATGAGTAAACAACTCAAGTGTTAATATGGTTTCAAGCCTACATCTAATCAAGGCAGATGAATTCCTATAGCATTTACCAGGTTTGCAAAGATGCAGAAGCATCGCAACATTCCAAACAAAATTAAAATGGCAGCCACCAAAAGATCAAAAAACAAATGAAGAATTGCAGTCGGTTCAAATCCTTTGTTGCAGCGTCTTCGCTTTTGCAATAGATTGTTGAGTGCTTACAAACTTCACTTGACTACCTTGGCTTTAACTTGTTGCCATAACATTAATCCTTGATTCTACGACCTGCGATAGACACACATTAGTTTATAAGAATGTTGAAACACATATGAATCAGCATAGGAACACTTTAAAGCAAGTAAAACAAAAATCATTACCATAAGCTCATTATTAACAATATGAGGAGTTTCTCTCATATGCTGCACAACTGCTGCAATTTCAGCTCGTGTATTTAGAATAATTCTCTTCTTTGCATCCTAAACAATTGACAATTAAAACATCAACACACAGTGACAAATAGCTATTAATAATAAAACTTTGAATTGTTAACTTGCCCTTTTAACACCAGTTGAACTTTGGCCTTCTGATTCTTTATTTCTTTGAGGACACTTTCTCATATTGTGTCCAACAGACTTGCAGATTGAGCAATGTAATATAACTCCATTCCTCCCCAGTTTTCTAGCTTCTTGAGCTCTATCTGATGTAGCTTTAGCCTTTAACTCTTCAATCTCTGTTGCACTCTTCCTCCTTTGATACTTCTTAGGTCTACCAGGGAGTTTCTCAAGTAATGGAGGCAACAATGGTTCTTTATTAGTGTGTGGTCACTCCTCATACCCATTTAAAGCCTCCATACATGAGTCATACACTCTCAAGTAACAGTTCTTGGTGTAACATTCATCCACCAACTCTTCTTGTTCCTTCCCCAAGAAATATGTAGCTGCAATAGCATGGCTACAAGGAATAGCACTCAATTGCCACTTTCTGCAAGCACATGTCTTATCTGACCAATTACTTTGAACCTCTCTCCACTTAAGTTTGTAATTTCAAACTGATCTGTCCTATTCCAATCAACTTTGTGGGTTTGTGCAATCTTTTTTTATTCTTCTAACTTCTTTTGGATCTTTGGGCATAACGGACCATGCCAATTCTTACTTAGATCCCTCTTACTATACACCCTTTTCATTAGTATCAACCTTATTTCCTCAAGCATTTCAATCAGAGGTTTGCTCCTTGCTTTTAATATCAGAGCATTAAAACACTCGCACAAATTATTCAACAAAACATCAGACTTGCAGATAGTCCTAAAGTATGACCTAGACCATCCACCAGCAGACCTCTTTGCTAACCACTTGAATGCTTCTAAGTCCTTGCCCGCAAATCATTCAAATGTTTCTCAAAATCTACTATTCTAGTGCTTCTAGCAGCTTTCCACATATAATGTTTCAGAGCAAGACCCTTGTGATGTTGTTTAAAATTGTTGTACAAGTAGTGCACAAAATATGTGCTCACGGTAAGGTAATAGCTCCTCAAATGCATCTACTAAACCCTTTTGTTTATCAGACATCAGAGTCCACTCACTAGAATTATTTGATATTCCCAAATCCTTAATGACATATTCTAAAAACCATATCCATGTCTCTTTTTTCTCCTTTTCTACAATGGCATGCGCTAGTGGGTACATGCAGCTATTTGGATCTAAACTTATGGCAATGAGAAGAATGCCACCATGATATGTTCTTAAATTACATTCATCCACAAATATTATAGTTCTGCAACCATTTACGAATCCCTTTTTCAAGGCCCCCCCAAGAAATATACATTCTGGAAAAGTATTTCTTGTTGTTTAGTTCTTTATATTTAATCCTAACAGTGCTATTAGGATCACTCTTCATAATCTCAGTTGCATACCTCCATAATAGAGCATATTGCTCTGATTCTGAACCATGACTATTTGTTTCACCTTTCTTTTGGCTCTGTACATTTGGGGATTGTTAAAGGGAATTTTGGTGGTTTTTTTGTAGAACTCTAGTCATTGAATCTACTGGCCATCTGGGATTAGTGCTAATATTCAGATGATAATTTTTGGCAACCCAAGTAGAAGTAGCAGCTTTGACTTTCTTAGACCTAGTGCATGTGTGAGGACCAAAGAAAGTCTTGATTTGCAAAGTTGTGTACCTATTGTCTCTGTAAGATGAAGCAAATATTTGTCAATGACGCCCCTTTTGTTTGCCTTTAACTTGAATCCTATCTCTATCATTCTTAGTGAACACAATATCCCTAGAGTGGATGATAGAGTGCTGCCTAACAACATCTCTGAAAATTGAAGCACTCTCAAAACACATTCCCTTCTTGAACTCAGGTTTATCCATATCAACCCTAGGATTAAAAACGAGATTTCCTTGATAAAATTCAAGGGACACTCTCTACTGGCTCATTAGTCATTTCAAAATATGAATATAATATTCTTCCATGCAAACCCCTTGCTCTCATTTCTATCCCACCACCATCACCGATAGCATCCTCACATTCACTGCCAACACCATCACTATCTACCAGAATGTCACCAGAGTGATCAGAATCTTCACCTATTGATTGAATATCAACATCATCACTTTCCTTATCATCCACCAAAGCCTCACAGACATAGTCTAGTTATACTTCATCATCTAGTTCTACCTCATCAAGCTCTACTTCATCATCTACATCAATATCATACTCACCACCTACCTCTATCATACTCTCAACTGCATGTAAATGTAAAGAGGATTTTTAAAAACACTATCTCAAATAGATAAACATGTCACATTGGACTCAAACTTATAATAACACTATCTCCAATAGATAAACATTATCACATGGTGGAATCCTAGAGTGCATTCTGGAAAATTGCAAAAGTGTTGAAGGATCTTTGTTTACTCTTTTGAAAAGATTTAAGAGAATTTCATGAACTGACGCAATTCCAAAATTGAAGATAAAACATGGGCCAAAATCAAATCTTATCAATTCCTTGCAAATTGAGCAATAATTTGAGAACCCATAATTTATCCGTATACAAAAATTGAAGAAAACTTAATTAAGTGAGGCAATTCCAAAATTGAAAATAAACATAAACCAAAATCAAGAACATTGAGCATTTAGCATTAAGATATTTAAATGAACTAACCTGGAGAGCAAAGAAAGGCGGAAGAGACGAGAGCAAGAATAGCTTACGGGAGATAGGGAGAGGTGAGTGAGAAAGGGTGAATTTACGGGAGAGGGAGGAGAACAAAAGAGAGATGGACGCGAAAAAAACCCTAAAAAATACGCAATTCAGAACGTTTTTACAATATTATCCTTTAATTATCACGTGAGATCGGTGTAAGTGATTGTTTTTGCCGGAAACTAGTTGTTTGTTACTCACTCCATCCCATTATTAGTGGCCACATTTCCTAATTTGGACGTTCCACTATTAGTGGCAACGTCTTAAATTAGTAAAAAATTAATACCCTCTTTCCTACTTTATCATTTTATCTCTCTTACTTTATATCTATTCTCATTATTATACTCATTTCTCTCTCATACTTTATTATCTTCTCTCTCATACTCTCTCATTATTACACTCATCTCTCTCTCCTACTTTATTATCTACTCCTCTCTCCTACTTTATTACATATTCTCTTAATTACCGTGCTGAAAATAAAGACGCCACTAATAATGGGACGGAGTGAGTATAATTTTGATAGTTGAGGATGTATAATGTATAATTTTATAATTCAGGAGGTAAAATGTACAAATTCAATAGTCGAGTGAGTTTAACGTCTTTAACCCATTAAGTATCGTTCCAATTTTAACCCTTTACCTTTTCAATTGATCCGACGAACTTGATGTATTTTGACAGTTAAAAAAATAAAAAGCATAAAATACAAGTCAGTCAAGTGAAGTGAAGGATACATTGGTCTCTGACAAAGGCAATCCAAACAGTTGGCATCTCATCTCCAAGGACGGAGACACATTGACGGATTGACCCACTTATTTTTTCTTTCTGAATTATCATAGATACCCTAAACTATTTATTTAATACTCCATTCGTTTTATTATAAACATCTTTTTTTCCTAATTAAATTATTTTATTAAAAATATTATATTTCTTCATCAAAATCGAACATTGCAATATTAGTTGATCAAAATCAAACTACATAATGAAAGATTTCAGGGGATGTTTGCAATAGTTTAACTTTTTTTTAAGTGTTTAAATTAAAAAGAAATTGATAAAGTAGTTTATTAGAGAATTTGAGGTGTGTTTGTAAAAATATTGTTAAAAAACAAGAAAAGTTAGAATGTTTGCAAATACCCACTTATTAGTATCAAGATTGCCATAACTCTCGCTTGAAGATTCGATATATGTCGCCGCGCTGTCGTCCAATCGACCCGATCAATTGGCTCGTCTAACTCGCGCTCCAATCACCAAATCCCATCGGAGAGGTAAAACGACTGCTTTATTTTTCCAGCAAATTATAGGGTTCCGATCTTAAAAATCAATTTCATCTGCGCCGCGCTGTTTGATTTTTGCAATGTAATACTCGATGGATCACTTTGATAGCAGATGCGCCTCTTTTCAATTTTGTGCGAATGGCGTGGTCTCGCGTTTCGTTATTAAACTTCGGAATTTTCTGAAGTTTTGTGGAAATTTAGTTTCATTTGAGGTGTATGCTGATTGAAGGGCGTGTTTATAGATACTCGCCGCTTTCTGATCAAGAACAGGGTTATTGACTCATCGTTATTTTAGCCAAACCAAATCTGTTAAATCTGTTAATGCCGGAGCATTTATTTTATTGTTTCCTGTACTTATGGGATTAATGGGAGTTTTTAAAGTTCATGTAGAGAAATAGTACCTCAGTTAAAAAAATTGTGTGCATCCTGTTATTTGTAGTTTGTATTGTGCTCTTGATAGTTTGGAGTTACTCCAGAAATAGTTAAATTGCAGAAGATAGAATATAAGGCCTCTGTTACACTGATAGTGGAGCCTCACAGGATGAGACCTCATTCAATAGCTTGGATGCCTGAACTTGCCCTTGCAATGTTGGTGAAAGGATTTCATATAACACCATGACACGTGTTTGTGATATAGCATTCTACTCGTCTATTACTTGAACTATCCGAACTCAGATTAACTTTATATTGGATCTTTCTATGAATTTCTAATGTAAACAAATCTCCCTTCCTTATTGTCAGTGAAATGGTGGCTGCTGGAGACTCGTGGGTGAGGGAGTACAATGAAGCTGTCAAACTTGCTGATGATATCACAAACATGATATCTGGAATGGGTTCGATGTCTGCTACTGGACCAGATGCACAGCGACATTCATCTTCCATACGGAGGAAAGTAACCATACTCAGGACCAGGCTGGACAGTCTCCAATCTGATTTGTCCAGAAAGCAATCTTTGTAAGTTGACTTAACCAACAATTTTTCAAAGAAGGATGTGAAACTCTTGAGATAATAACAGATAAATTATCTCTAATGAGTAAAAGGATAGACAACATTCTGATTTAGTAAATGATGGGGGAAAAGGGTAGTGATATTGATCCACTAACTCCATTCTTCTCATTGGATATGGACCATGAAGAGGTGATGGAAGAGTTGCATCTGGTTTGAAGTATTCTCTGATTCTTAAGACTTAGCTCGTGAACCATTTGCCATCTTGTCTCCATTGGAGTAAGAAAAAGGAACCCTCTGAGAAGATCGACTAAATGCTCGAAAAGTAAATGCTATCCAGGAACTGATAAATTATCTGATGTGAGTACTCAAAGGAGGTGATTAGGGATGACAGTTATGGACGTGGTCTATTTCCATAATTTATAAATAGTCTCACTGGCTAGATTGGTTTCGAATCTTCAACTGATTAAGAATAATGCATTAATGTGTACTGCATCATTTTCTATTTAAAATAATGTTATAGGACATTTTTTCTCTTAAATGTATATTTTTGTGCTTAAGTTCTATGTGGCTTAGTATTCAGCACTCACTCCTTTATTTCATTCTTCAAAAATAAATTAATATTGAATGATTTCTAATCCTGGTTCTTTTATGCAGGCCTGAGAAAGAAATAAATCATCGTCGGGACATGGTTGAGAATTTGGGATCAAAAGTAAATCAGATGGTATCCGGATTCAGCATGCCAAACTTTGCCAGTAGAGATAGCTTACTTGGCCCGGAAATAAAGCCTGCTGATGCCGTGAGTAGGGCAACTGGTCTTGACAACCAGGGTGTTGTTGTTCTGCAAAGACAAATCATGAGAGGTTACTTTGCTGTATTTTAAGTTTGAGCGCGGTTTCTATTAGATCTGATGTAGCTCATGTTTGTTTGTGTGTATATTTTTTGACTTCATTGCAGAACAAGATGAAGGTCTTGATAAATTGGAGGGAACAGTCATAAGCACCAAACACATTGCCTTGGCAGTGAATGAAGAGCTTGATTTACATACCAGATTAATTGTTGGTTTTCTAGTTCTACTTTTTATACTTACATCCATAAGTTTTCTTAGTTTAGCAGTTACATCCCTACCGTTACGTCCTAAAATTAAGTTGTTTTGTTATTGATCTGTAAAATGCATAATGAGGTCCAATGGTCCATATTTGTTCGCTGTGCAGGATGATCTGGATGAGCATGTTGATGTTACAGACTCCAGACTTCAGGTGAGAATTATTTCTACTAAC
Organism: Lavandula angustifolia; assembly: GCA_028984105.1. Classification (NCBI taxonomy): domain Eukaryota; kingdom Viridiplantae; phylum Streptophyta; class Magnoliopsida; order Lamiales; family Lamiaceae; genus Lavandula; species Lavandula angustifolia. The sequence continues at coordinate 4,037,752 of CM054823.1, read as the reverse complement.
ATTTTGTTCAAGCACAGAAAAAATGCACTTATAAGGCATATACCTTTTTTTACCATCGCAAGTGTTGTTCAAAATGTTTAAGTTTTTGGCTCCAACATTTTCTTTTTTGTTATCATTTTATTTTTAATTTCCCTTCATAAAAAAGATAAATAAGTGTGGCAAAAGTAGGTGCAGGGAACAAAAGAAAGAAAGTGAAAGTACTGGGCGGGAGTCTAAAAACAAGGGGCAAGATTTAGTAACATAGGTATAATTGTAAAAGTTCAACAATATATACTGGGAGGAAAATATCAAAGCATGCGTAAAAAAGTAAAGTTTACGGTGCCAAAGTGTGTTTTATTTATTGAAATCATTATAGAACTTTGCACCAGTGTTTATGATGTTTAAGAGCCACCCCATGGTCATTCTCACTGTAAATCTTATACTCTAGTTGGGTTCAAGGAAGTACTTTGATGAAAGGCGGCACTTAGATGGGTTATAATTGTGGAAATCATGAATTAAGAAGCATTGGGAGGCATTACAGGTTTTAGTGAACATGTTTATAACCTGTTGCATTATGTTTCTCTTCAAAGCTGTTTGGCCTGCCGTATTTCACAAAGACTTTAACATCACACTTATATCCTCCATTATACGTCACACTCCATAAATGTGTTGACATATGGCACATATGTCCCACCATAATTGATTTTGATGTTGTTATTTAATTAAAATTTATGCCACATGTCAAATATTTGTGGAGGGTGATATAGAAGGAAGTATGAATGTGGGACGTGAAAGTCTATCCGGCCTTACTTCATATGTTTCCGTTCCTACTGATAACAGAGAGTGCAAAGGAGGCTTGCAATATTGACTAAGCAGACAAAGGGTGGCTGTTCCTGCTTCTGCCTGATGTTATCAATTTTAGGGATTGCTGCGTTGGTTGCTGTCATTTACGTGCTGATCAAATATTTGTGATACGCGAAAGAGTGGGATTGCTACTTCCTAATATGCGTGCCTCGTGCTGATTTCTACTGTTTTTTTTTTTTTTTGGTCAAAGAAGTATCTTCCTCGGATTTCTGTTTTTACCTTTTTTTGCCTTGTTGCGTCCAGTAGTTCCTGCATGTAATAGCTACGGGAGTTAGATGCCCAGAAAGTGTGCAGTTGTTGTAAACCCAGTGGTTCTTTTTCTTGTATAAAAAAAGATAACATATTTGGTGAGAAGATCATATGAAAAACCCAATGATTCTTATAAAGATCATATTATGTGAATGTTGAATGTTGAAGATCGGATGGTCAGGATCTCTTGACCATTGAGATCAACGATCATTTGACCGTCTTGAACCCGACATATTTTCTGAAGATGTAACCATAAAAACACTCAACTACTACATCATTTTGAACTCACAACTCCTTAATTTGAGATAAAAGGCTCTTAATAGGTTTGAATTCGTACAAAGTTGTATATCAATTCCGACAACACTGTACAAGAACGAGGGTTCACATATTCGCAATACGAGTTGTAAACATGTATTCTGATTGTATATTACTTAAATGCACATCAAATTAATGCTAAAATGAATCTAATTAAGGAATTAAATTTGAACTTGTAAAAAGGGGTACCACCCTTTTTAGTTTTTACCCGGAGGCACCGGATTTTACACTCGGATCCAGACCCGAAACCCACTTCTGACTGTCGACTGCTCCCAAGTCCCACCGGCCCCGGTCAATTCAAATACAGCAAAAACTTAATAAAATTATAAAACCAGAACCCTAACATTACAGTTCCCCGATTTATATGGCGTTCGCTTAACAGATTGCAGAATTCTACTTTCCTGAAAGAATTGAACAGAAAAAATGAGCATCGTACCGAAAGAAACAATTGAGATTATAGCCCAGGGGATTGGTATAACCAATTTATCTCCTGATGTGTTGCCTGCTCTAGCTGCCGACGTAGAGTACCGAGTTCGAGAAATCATGCAGGTAATTATCTCCGTTTTTTTTTTTTTGTCTTTTCTCTGCAGATTATGAGCTGCCATCTTGATTTATACAGTTTTCTGGCCGTATTGGTGCAGGAAGCTATCAAATGTATGCGGCATTCGAGGAGAACTACTTTAACTACGGATGACGTTGATAGTGCGCTTGGCTTAAGAAATGTCGAGGTACTTTTATCTGTAACTTTCGAATTAATTTCATGTTTAGGTGAAATAGTGCATCAGTTTCTCTATTTTACTCCGGAAGTATGTTAGAGCATTCTGCTCCTGTTCTGTGTATTTTTGTTTATGCGATTTGTGTTCATACTTGTGATTGTTGGTTTGTGAGTTTCACAATTATGTAAATCTCTCAGCCAATTTATGGATTTGCATCTGGAGATCCATTGCGATTCAAAAGAGCTGCGGGGCATAAGGATTTGTTCTATATAGAAGAAAAGGATGTGGAATTTAAGGATGTAAGCGATTTTGACTGCGTGATAGCAAATTCTCAATCAGCTTCTGAAACATTAGTAGTCACATTTTATTTGTAATTTAGGTGATTGAAGCTCCTCTACCTAAGGCTCCATTAGATACTGCAGTGGTTGCTCACTGGTTGGCTATTGAGGGGGTTCAACCTGCTATTCCTGAAAATCCACCTCCTGAAGCTCTTCAGAGTATGCATTTAACTTCGTGCTGTATCTCACCCATACACGCGCATTCATTAAATAATGTATAGACCTTCTAGTAAGATAAACTTCCTTTGTTAATATAGATCAAGTTCTTAAAATGTTTACATGTCCTATTTGCCAGTGCTTTCACTGCCTGCTGATAACAGAAAGACAGAAGTCAAAGAGGGTGGAATACCAGTTGACATTAAATTACCTATAAAGCACGTGCTTTCTCGGGAACTTCAGGTGCTGCTGATGATTCTATCGCTTTCTTATATTCTTCTGGACAGGAAATTGCATCTAATGTTGTTCTTGGCTTGTGGCGCAGCTTTACTTCGAGAAAATTACTGAATTGACTGTGAGCAGATCTGAGTCCCCTCTGTTTAAAGCAGCATTAGTGAACTTGGCAACTGACTCAGGGATACATCCCTTGGTTCCCTATTTTACATTTTTTGTTGCTGATGAGGTAAACACCTATTATATCAATCTAGACTAACAACGGTACCAAGATGATAAATGTTGAACAGTAACAATGGCAGGTTTCTCGGAATTTGAATAACTTTTCGCTCCTTTTCACTTTGATGCGTCTTGTCTGGAGCCTTCTTCGGAATCCTCATATACACATTGAGCCATATGTAAGTTATTTTTGCATCTGTTCCCTTTTTAGTTCTCTTCCCCAGTTTAGATTTTCTTATTCCGTAATTAAGAAAGTGTAATTTTCTGTGTCATAGTTTTCTCCTATTACTAGTCAACTTTGATCTCAGAAATTTGGAATGACTAATTTCCTTCTGGTTTTAGTTACATTGTTTCTTTATCTTGTTCATGTATGAATTTTTGTTTGGGCTCTAAAATTAATTGTCTCAATAGAAAATTGTCTGTCAAATGGTCCCCGAAGCCATTTTCTTTTTTCTTTCTTCAGAAAATGTTTAAGAATGTCAATATCTAATATCGGGATTCAAACTTTTAATTAGCTGCACCAACTGATGCCCTCGGTGATGACATGCCTGGTCGCTAAAAGATTAGGAAATAAATTCTCTGACAACCACTGGGACCTGAGAAATTTCACTGCTAGTCTAATTGCTTCAATTTGCAAGAGGTGGGCTCTTCATATTTACCTTCCATTTTACACCGGAGTATGCAACTTATTGGCTCTCCTCGTTTTCTGTTAGATCCGCATCTTAATAAATTTCTGGGTTTGCTCTGCAGATTTGGCCATGTTTATCATAATCTCCAGCCACGTGTGACCAGGACATTGCTGCATGCTTTCTTGGATCCATCAAAGGCTCTTCCTCAACGTTATGGTGCTGTTCAAGGGCTAGCAGCCATGGGACCTAATGTGGTATTTCTTGCTTCCCGAACTCATCCTTTTTCTCCTCTCCCTCCCTCTCTCCTTCTACACGTGTTTTGTACTATTTGTGAATATATATCATGCATATAACAATCCGTGTTTAATATATACACACTGATACTTACAAACTTTGTGCCCTATCTATCCTAAGGTGCATCTCTAAAATTTTATGACCAGGTTCGATTGCTTATTCTTCCCAATCTTGAACCGTATTTACGGCTTTTGGAGCCAGAAATGCAACTAGAGAAGCAAAAGAATGAGACAAAGAGGCATGAAGCGTGGCTTGTATATGGGGCCCTAATGGTAAGATATATAGATCTGTTTTACGACAAAGGATGTGTAAAACATTTTCTTCTGAAGGGTGTAGTTGGTGCTATATGTGAAGGTGCTTTGAGATATGTGGTATAGATTGTTTTTATAATCTTATTAGCAAAGCCATTTACAATTTGTATTCCTTACAGACAAGCCTGAGCCAAACCTCAGAACCTATCAAGACTGATTTCAATATCTGCTTTGCATTATGCTTGTTGCCTTTCTGGTGGAACTGAATGTCTGTAACATAGTATTATCTTCACCACAAAAGGCTTCACTAGGAGCTATGCATCTTTTCTTCTACATACATTGTCATTTAATTTTGGCTCCAGTGAAATCTAACTGATGAAATATTTTCTTAGCGCGCAGCTGGTATGTGCTTATACGATCGGATGAAGATGCTACCTTCTCTACCATCTGCACCTGCATATGCTGTCTGTAAGAGCAGTAGCAAAGTCCTGACTACATCCTCAAGTATGATTGTCTTACTCTTTGCTGCTTCAGTGAAATTGTTCTACCTTTTTTTTGTTTATACTTTTGGGTGTAACCAGTATCGAGGATTGGGATTGCTGTGGCTGCAAGTTTGAAATCCGATTGCAGCCATATATAGGATGAGAGTTTTTGCCACTGTGTTGGCAATTCTGAAGTTGCACATGCTATCTACCAATGATGACAGCCTAATGCATTTATATGTTTCCAAATTGTCTTCAGATAAACGTAAAGCCAGCATGGATAACATGATGCACCAGCCACCCTTGAAGAAATTGGCAACAGACAGTTCCATGGGTGTGCCGGCTGCAAATTCCCTGCCGGTGGACACACCAGGAGCTAGTGGTGGATATTCAACAAATACTGGAGCTGTGGACTCGAACATGCAAACATCGAGGCCTTTAGTGAACAATAATGTTCCTGGATCAAGTAGCAGAACTGGTGTTCAAGCATTGAAGACTTCAGCCGCTCTGGAGCAGGCGTGGAAGGAGGATATGGATGCTGCACAACTGCTGCCCCTGCTGTATGAATATTTTGGTGAGAGCATGTTAACCTTTGTTCCTTCACCAGAAGCATCCTTATTCTTGTGATCTTTTCCTCCGTCCTGCCTCCCGAAGAAGGAAAATCGACGGGGTTAATATGTTGTTGTATCCCCCAGCTTGTATCGCTCTGCTGAAATGATTGTGTAAAACCAGTGGCAACAATGGTCACATGGATCTCTCAATTGTATAGCTTGTCGACGACTGTACTAAATGTAATATTGACACAGGAATTTATGGATGTGTTTTGATATGAATCCCCATGTAATCTCAATTGAGTAATATCGAATGCGTTGCGGCATGTATTGTATGAAAACACGTATGATCAAATATAAATACAAACTCCTCATTATCATTTCCAGATATAGAATACAAATTCCTCAAAGTTACGAAGCAGATAAAAATCAAAACCACAACTTATTCTCTCTCAAGGTACAGAAACCAAGATGTCATCGTTCAAAAAATGAATAATGGGGAAACGGATCACACGAGGCAAATGGAGTACAATCTGAAATATTTCCAAGTTGTTTTCCATTAATAAAAGATTAACATTTTCCAAATTTGTAATGAAAATTCACTGCTTTTTGTTTCCCTGCAACACTCAACAATGTCGCTTCCTGATAGCCGCTCACATGTCATTCAGTTTCATTCAAAATGGGAACAATCAGAGGATTCATCTGCGCTAAGTACACGATCGCCCACCTACACATGTACAACATAGAATGTTAAGACAGACAAAAATGACAAGGAAACTAACAATTGTACCCATCATTCCATGAATTACTCTATCTATGAAATTTAAGAATTTGTATAAACTGACATGACATTTGGTTGATAGGAGCCATGGCTCTCAATTGAATCCAAACCAGTGACAAGAAGACGGAGCAAGACAGAATCAATGCAACTTCACCAGAGAACAAGCATATGATGTCTTTTGACTCTTGGTCTTTGTATACATATTATTCTCAAAAGAAAGCAGCATACGAAGAAAAAGTTTTCCATCATTGTTGCATGAGTAGAATGAGGTGTGCGTTGGTACGTTCCGGGATGTATGGGCATCCCACCGGTTACTCATAGTGGTGGATACTGGATAGTGGTACTTAAGTTTAGGAGATCTCCCTAGTCCCTTCCTAATAAGCTGTATTCCTGGGCTTGGGTACCTATCTTAGAACCTAGATGCATGTCCATCCACCACTTTGATAATGAGAAGAGGATAAAATGTGGGTGGAGAAAAATGTGAGTTACCCTTAAGAGTATGGACCAGTTTGGAAATATCTTCTAAACTAAGTTACCGTTATTTGTGTGCCCAAATAATTTTTCTACATTCTTCCAAACCAGATTTCCACATATAATGTGAATCTAAAGTAAATCCCCCCCCCAGTTCTTAAAGCAGTAACTGTCACAAACTTCTCTCGCCAATGACTTTTTTGAAATATGACTTCATATCTTCAGTGAAAGTTCTCTCCACACTCCTATGTTCTTCAACAAACGATAACTTGATCAAATCTGTACAAACAGGTCTCACAATTCTAGAACCCTCAGTTCTCCTAGCCCAAGAACCCATGTAGTACTTTATTTATTTGTACTATTTCAAAAAATTACAACGAAAATCCAGGGTTTGTTCCTAGCACATTTCAAAGTAAAGGAATGTGCTTAGAATTATGCAGGATGTATAGGGAGAATTTATTTTTCTGAACGACTTTGAGACAGAAACTTAAGTTTTTTTAGACAAGGATAAGTCCGCCACTGCCCCCTCATGCACATATACAGACTGGACATTCATCATGAGACAACTTCATGAAAAGATATGAACTAGTTACAGCATAACTTTACCTCAGATACATAATATCAGAAGCATAGACAATTTAACAGAAAACAAAGATGCTGATTAATGCTTATCATTACAAGGTCAACACTGTATATGTGCTTTGTAAAGAAAGGGAAACAACTTACATCATCCAACAGCAAAATGTTGCTGTAATAACCAATGTCAGATGTAACCTGCATTTACAATAGCAGAATCATCTTAGATATATTTCGAACAAGCACCAAAAACAAAGTTACTTTCCAAGACAACAATTTGATATCCAGTTACCCAGATCACAGATAATAAACCACACTGCCGAAATTATCAAATGACAGAGATGATACCAGTTATTTTCACTTAAAGAAAGCACAAAGATTGAATAACATGTAAAGAAAGCTTGTGGCCAACAATCAATATACATCCTATATACATTGTTCTAGAGCAACCAACAAGTCTAGATAGCTCAAAGTGGAAGTCCAAATGAAAATAGACTGCAGAAATCATGACAATCAAACAAATTCAGAAACCAGCAGATGCCAAAGAAAACACACATCCACACACTCACACAGACGCTTGTTCAAGAAATTTAAGGTAACAACCAAAATGGAAAAGAATGTCAACATACAAGTTTGCCGAGGGCCCTCTGTTGCAGCAGATTCTGGTTAGCAATGATGCAATCACCCCAATCACTATGAAGATTAGAGTAGTAACCACAAACCCCATCTCCAATTGTTTTTCCAAAACACAGCACTAATCAATGCTTTACCTGCGAAACGAATATAATTACCAGATCAATTCAACTCATAATCACCAATTTGATATCGTAGCTTTTCCTAAAAACAAAGAGTTTAATTATCAGGAATTCAAACGATTGAGAAAATCGAGCAGTCCAATTGGATCAAGGCATTGATAAAAACCCTTAACGTCATAGAACGAACAACTAGAGATCAACAATATATCGACCAATAACCAATAACTCGGGAATTCCGGCTACCGGAGTAATCTTCCCGGTGGAGGGGGCGCCCGAAGCTGCTCGATCCGGCTTCCGTTTGATGAGATTCAATAAATCTCTTGCAAGGAATCGGGGTTAAGAAATTGAATCAGAACTCCAACGAGATACGCCTCAATTTTATATCTAAATATTGTGATTATTATAAACAATTTATAGTTCCCCATGGCTATCCATTAAGCCCAAACTCATCTTTTAACTATTAATATTTTATTAATTTAAATTATATTATTTCGAATATCTTTGGGCTGAAAATTAGAGCATTTCTTTTGTCTACACAACTTCCCAAGTAGCAACAGTGCAACATGATTCCCAACCCGAAGATGAAGATGAAAAGATGATGAACATCTCCTACTCAAAACACTCTCCATTCTCTCTCGCATTCTCTTCTTGAAAATTCTCATCTTACCAGATATTCGCAATCTGTAAGCGGATAAAGAACCAAGGTAATTTTTTGAATTTTCTTTTGCAGAGCGCCAAGGAGCAGTATCTTCAATTCTTCGACCGGTGAGCTTTCAAAATCCAGATGGACTTCGCTCTTGATTCTTGACTTCTCTTATTTCCGTCAATTAAAGAGGAAGTATTTGAGCTTTCACGTGAAAGAGAAAATATACACATCAGCTGATCATGCATCCTTGTCTTCAAAATTCCCACTTTGTTTTTCGTTTTCTTTTGCTGGTTTAGATTTTTTGTACACGAATGTGTTGATGGGAGCCCAGCTTTAATTAACTTCTAACTGTTTTGTTGTTTTAGATTTCTTCCTTTCCTATTATTCAAGCATGTTGCAGTTTTTGAGGTGCTAGAAAACAAGAAAAATTACATCTTTAATACAGGTAGGTGATCATATTGTCTTCCTTGGTTTCTAAATATTGCATTAGTATTTTTGTCAGATGTAGTAATTAATTCAAACCAACGAAACAGTTAGAAGTTAAGATAGCCTCAGTTTTTGTAAGATTAATAGGAGGCTAGCGGTAGTAACAAAACTATGGAATGACTAGATCATTTTCTTACTCCCATCAATTTGTTGGGATTTTATTCATTATTCATCTCTATAAAACCTTAGCATTCTATTGCTCACTTTGTGACAATGTAACCAACAAAGCCAAGAAATTGGTGCATTAATATCACTAGTAGCTCAAAAACTGAAATGGACTACAGAGTAGGACAGTCTTCAGGCTTGGATGCTAAAATAATCTATTTGATTAAGGAGTGGATGATGCTCGACCCTCCTGCTAATTTATTTAGGAGTTTGAGGGATATTGAAGATTTGGATTCGCTCAAAATTGTTCCTCATGCCGATAATGGATTGACGAGTATATAATCATCCAGTGGTTGATCATGTGGCTGCAATTTGGAACAAGGATGTAGAATATTCTTCCGACAATCCTTGAGACATTCGAGCGTACACAAACTCAAAAAATATTGTTTATAGGGAAGTGTTGTGTGATATGGAGTAGTTTTTGTTGGCCCCTTTTTTTTTTGGTTTGTGTAAATGATTTTGTTTTGCATTGTGTGGCAATTTGTTTGTATTGATCAACTCTTTTTTGGAGCTTTGCTAGATTTGCACTTATTTTGGACTCGCCTGTTTGAATTTTTTGTTTTAGCTTATTGTTATGAATCAGATGTCAAGGTGGATAATACCGCTGGACAAGATTTCGCCTACCACAACTGGTTGGACGGCAAGAGTGAAACTTATCAGTAAGAAGCCAACGAAGACTTCGCAAAATTCTCCAGTCAAATTTCAGAAATTGGTTCTAGCAGACGAGGAGGTACAATATTTATTCAAGTCTTTTCTTTCCTTTACCATTCTTGTATCATATAAATATTAGATGATGCATGATACATATGACGGTACAAGTTACAATGACTTGCAGGGGAATTCAGTGGAGGCTACTATTTTTAACAATGTAATTAAGCTCTTCAAAGACAAGTTAGAAGAGCAGAAAACATATGAGATATCCTATGCTCTTGTTAAGCCAGTTAATGAGAAATATAGGAATCCTATTGCTACATGTGATTATGAGTGGATAATTACTCAGAGAACATCTATTTCGCCTGTTGATGAAGTCTTTGTACCTCCATCAAAATTCATTCAAGAATTTGCTGATTCTGGAGAATTCGAATCACTGATGGTGTGCAAAGAGCTCTTTAGTAAGTTAACTGATTTTAAATGGTACTTTTTAAACTCAACTTATTATAAAGTTTGCTCCTAATTTGCATCACAATTATACAGACATCATATGCGTTATACTGGAAAGTCGCACACGGCGCAAACTAAAACGTGACAGCAAACTTCATATTCTGCACGAATATGCGGCAATTGATATGAGGTTTGTGTTTTTATATAAATGTTAAATAATAGAACTATCTATTTCAAAATATCTTATCTTGTCATTTATTGAGTCTAGGATGAAGCCATTTGTTATCACGCTCTGGGATGATGTTTTGGAAAAAGAAACATATGAATTTCTTTCTGTCGCAAATGCTAGGCCTATTGCGGGTTTCTTGAATGTGAAGATATCTGATTTTTATGGTATGTATTATTCTTTTCATTTACCTTCTCATATTCAGAAGTAGAGTCTAATAATTCTACTTTGTAGGAGTTGGAGTTACATCTACATGTTCGACTATTGCAATTACAAACCTTGGCAATGCTGATTTTGTGCAGATGCAACAATGGTTTTTTCACTTTTTGCTTTTTTTTTATTATGACAGCTTACAAATGTTTTCATTCTTTACCGTCATAATATAACTACATTTCATTGATTGGTTGTTATATATAGGAAAAACCTGAACAAGAAGCCTTTGGATGAAATAGTTAGACAAGACGGACTTTTTGAGAAGAAATTGCCTCATGTAGATAGCAACTCTGTGAAGGCTGTTAATATCTCACAGATAACTAATGAGGACAAGGTAATAGTAATGCAATATGAATGAACAATCACGAGTGTTTAGGTCCTTGTAGACTCATTCTTGTTCTTTAATGAAGGATGATAAGTACTATGTGATTTCTCAAGCAAAGATCGTGGATGAAGATCAACCCTTCTTTTACATGTCTTGTGAGGAGTGCTTCTGCGGTATTGGCCTTCCGAGCGGAACAGTGTTTATGTGCACAACATGTGATGCTAAGAGGAAAGCTATTCCAAGGTATAAAATATTTATTCTCTTTTTCATAATGCTGTCAATTTATACTCTTTCCGGTGCAGATATAAGTATCGAATGACTGTGTACGATGAAACTGGCGAAATTGATGTGGTAGTTTTTAGAGAACAAGCTCAAGCATTACTTGGTATAGAGATTGATGATTTTTATCGGGATTATTCAGCGGTAATCGATTTCATTTTATTTAAAAACTCATTGCGATGATTTGTTCAATTTAAATTTAATTTTGTTTCGATTTACAGGACTCTTCTTCAGCTGTGATGATATTGAAAAACAATTTGGAGAACACGACATTGCATCTTAGAATCAGATCCTCAACTTTCGAGAATGAGAGTACTGGAGAAAGAATCATATCTTACTCTATATTAGCCTTGAATTGTTTTTCTCAGGATGAGTCAAGTCAGATCAAAGATCCATCGGGTATATTCTATGATCTTTCTCTCTTTAACAAATCAGATTAATCATAAAATGATATTTTGATTGGTTCTGGTTTATTTTCTTGTTTGTAGTATCAAATGTTGCTAGACGTCTTTCGTTTGATCTGTCTAAAGAAGCCAATGCTATTTCTGCTCCCTCTGTGTCGACCAAGTTTCCAGGCACTAGCTCTTCCGAAAATAAGTGTTCTAATAATTCATATATTTTTATTTTATTTGTTTATTAACTAATAATTTTTCTAAAATGTTATTTCTAAGGCATGTTGAAGAAAGCCATACCCCAGTGTTCTGGTGCATCGACTGATTTAGGTGAGAAATTTTATGGATTAATGTATCCATCTTTTTTCGTTTTATTTTTTATTATGTTATTACACATGATACAGACCGACATATGATTTCATGACAAACATTTATTCTTGCATTCTGCTGCGGCACATGATTGTACCAAATTGAATGAGTTTAAATTAAACAGATCAAAAATTTGTTGCGCCACATTTCTATAATGTTTAATCGAACGAAGATTATTATTTTCTATTGTTAATTTATTTTGTATAATTCACATTTTCGTTATTGCAGGTGTGATGCTGAATATTGAAAAGAGCAAAAGTCACACAGTTGTGTTTGCTGAAACACCACCATTAATATTACACGATTTGTATTTAGAAAAATTGTTCTTTAGACAATGTGTGGTTGCAGATGAAGGTCAAGGAATACGCTTGAATGCATCCAAGCGTATCCGCATCTTGAAGCCCGAGAAAGACTGACCAAATCTATCTTAGTCTGTTTAATTTCTTATTTTGACTGCCTTATGGAAGACTTATGTTTACTTTGTGTTTTGAATTTTGCACAAAGGCTGACGAGTCTGCTAAGATGATGAGAAATTTAACACACTAAACTAGAATGTACATGATATTCTAAAAGGATATTTCCGTTCTTAGGATGCTTTATCAGGGAAAATTTTTTAGAATTACTACTGTACATTTGTACATGTGCTTGGTTTATTACACTTAATTTTAGATACACATGGTCCCTTCTTTATATTCTTGTGGGTTTTGTCAATTCTATGTAAAATTTCCAGTACTAAGTGGGTGTTTGGGAGTAGTCGGAGTTTATTGATAAGTGTTGAAAGTTACTGATTTGAGAATTTATAAGTATTTGGAAAGAAATATTGAAAACTGCTGAAAGTAGGAAAAATTGTGTTTGGAAATACTGTTGATAGCAGTAGCTTATTTTTTCTTTTAAATTAAATGTCTGTCTTACTATAAATATTCTTAAACAATTATAATTTATAATAAATTAATAAAATTGAAAAAATATTTTTTACATTATAATTTTAATTTTTCAGTATTACTAAATATCAAAATTAAATAAATTTATATATTCATAAATTTCTAGTATATTAACTGTTTTATATAAAATATTACTTATTTGCATAAATTTATAGTAATAATTTTTTTGTATAATTACCATTAAATGAAAATAAAAAAATATCAATTTAAAAATCGAGATTCTCATAATCCACCATCTCAATTAATTTATATTTAATTATATTCAATTTTAAAAGTTATTTTATTAAACTTGAAGAATTTAAAAATAATATAATATTAAATTATATTTATAATTATATTTATAAAACTAATTTTAGTAAATAATAAATAATTATTATTAAGTTGCTAACTAATATAATATTAAAATATAATTATAATTGTATTTATAGCTAACAAAAAAATATTAATTTTAGAGCTAATGATTTATGGGAACTATAAAAATATATAGAAGATAAAATAGTTCAATAAATTAGATAAGCTATAAGCTTCAGCTGAAAGCGGGATAATAACAGCTTAAGCAGCTTCTCTATCTTGGTTATATTTGGTAGGGAATTTATGTTGAAAGTTGAGCGTTTCAAACACTCAAACTGTAGATATAACACCACTTAAATCTCTATATTGTTACTTATCTTAATCTAGACTAGACATGAGCCTAGGGCAAATTCAACATTTTTTGTTTATTGTTCTAAGTTCTTATAAGGATAAAAAGGGGCAAGCAAATATGCTCTTTTCCAACTAATTTGTAAAGTGCTGTTTAGCTAATTTATGAGAGATTCATTCATTTTCAATTTGTAGTATCTATCATCTTAAGAAAGAAAATTTTCTTCCATATTAATAGAATACGAACAGAACCATCAGATTTTTGTGGAAGTAAAACTCCCTCCGTCCCATCCGACTAGTCTTTGTTTATTTTCGACATGGAAATTAAGATGATTGGTTGGTTGTGAATAGAGATATAGGCCCCACAAAGAAAAAGTGAGAGTTTGTGTAGTAATTATTTTTTATTTTAAAAAACACGACAAGTCAAGTGGGACAACTCGAAAATGAAAACAATACAAGTCAAGCGAGACAGATGGAGTATTGTATTTGCATTTCTTATCTAAATTGTTGATACTTCTTTATATGAGGCAAACCAATAGCATGAATGAAAGGAGTTCACCAACATAAACCTAATGTCGAGACTAACTGAAAAATTGAATAGAAATGAAAATACAAAGAAATGCAAAAGGGTCGAATCCAATTTATTTGTATACTATTTGAACCGAATCTAGCCTAATTCAACTGCCTTTTTTGCTCTTTCAACCCAAAAAAAACCCGACGATAATTAAAGGCTACCAAACATTAGCAAACACCTATCCATTATCGAAACAGAACTACTAAAAACTGAAATTTTTGCTGGATTAATCTTTTTACAAAGATTGAAGTGATTTTCCAAATAGCATAAAAAATTCGCCATAAAAATCATGTTAACCTCAGGTCACAAAAAAATTATTATGGAAGCAAAATGATACCTAGAAGTAAAAGATTAGTTTTCAAATTAAAAATTGTCAAGGATTTTTAGATAAAAAATTAAAATTTAATTAATATTTATTTGGCAAACAGCGGTGGGAAATGTATCGGATTCCTTGCTTAGTTGATGAGTTTTATTGATAGAAATTTGTGATATATGTTTTGGTGCATCTATATGAGGAGAGTGTGGCGAATCCTTTTGCCCGTTTTGACCGCCCGCCTCACATGATAAGCACATATTGTTCACATTTTTCACATGACTTCGAAATAAGTTTTTGTGGTGAAACTGAAACAAGACTTGACTTCACCTTATACTAATTGATTCTTGAATTTGAGGTAGTATAGTTATTAAGGTGGACAAATGATGATACATGACCGGTACTGATAAGAGACTCAATTGTTAGTTTAATTTCAACTTCCTGCTTATTAGATTCTTACCTTTGTTGATCAATCTTTGTTTAATTTGAAAGACAACGAAGTTGATTGGTGGTCGTTAATAATTACTCCACCATGTTTAAGTATCTAACCCACCCACGAAGAACTATTATCCTGCAACACCCATAAACATAATCTTATAATATAATTCATTTGAGCTAGATTACTACGTTCGTTACTGAAATGTTACTAATTAACAATGCTTGTTCATAATTTATATTAAATATTATTTTAATTTATAAATGGATCTATTCACATTTCATATGGAAGAATCATTTATTTGGTAAATTAATTGTGTGAACAATAAATATTTTTGCATTGTTGGCACCTAAAAGAAGGTCGATAATAATTTTACAAAAGCAGCATTAACAGAATTACCGATCTCTTCTACATCTAGTTTTCCTACTTTCGGCATATTTACATCGTTGGCAGTTCGACTAGACATGAAAGAATCACAAAATAAGCTGCTGCCATTTTACCAAGAGGGCAGTCCATACATACTAAACAACACAAGAATCGACACAAGAAACCAATTGAACCTTTGCTTTTCAAGATGATGTCAGGTATCAGTTAGCATTAACATCATGTATCTGCAAACACACACCACTGGGTTAGACTTCAACCTTGGAAGCAACTGGATTCTGTATAGAATAACATCTAAAGTAATTCGGCCACCAAGAAAAAGATTTGTTCGCTTTTCACTTTTCACCACCAAAAAACCTTAGGAGAAAACATTCAATGGGAAATGCAGTACCCTTTTACTTACTAGTCAGTGCGGTGCGGTGATCATGATTTCTTACTTAAACAGCGCTGAGCCAGAGTCTCAGGTATACCCAATGCTGAAATGCTTTCACACCCAAGAAGGGCTTGTAGTTTTCCATCACATATGATGTTTGTTTGATTCAAAGGATCCTAAGGATTTGAGAATTGGTAAAACATTATAACCGTAAAAATGAAAGGTAACTTTCCTAACTGCAAAGAGAACAGCAATTGAGGTGGGCATCCAAAAAGATGTAGCAAATATCCAAAGAGGCAATGACCAAAAATGCAAGAGCATAAGCTAATAAGGAAAAACGGAAGTTTCAACAAAATGAAGTTAAATAGTCATCTAAACCAAATCCTCAGATGATACTACCATTATCTAATACTAAGAAGGTTTTCTTGAACAACTGTAACAGAGTTGTATAGCTAGGTGGCATATCAGTCAAGGATGCATGTTCTCTCTAAAGTACACAAACATCGTAGATTAACTATGACATTCTCAGTGAAGCAAATAATACATCTTTCTATCCAGAGAAAACACCAAGAATAATATAACAGCATAAATTTATCTCGGCAAACAGCAGAGCCTTTCATGAAAAGTTGCTTTTATTGAGAAGATAGAGGAAAACTTAACTTAATAGCAAAGAGTAGATAGAAGCAGAGAAAGAAAATATGAACTTGTAAATTGTTTACTCTCCTCTTGGTTTCTTTTCCTAGGGGTAGGGTTGGAGAATGATGTGGTTAGGAACAACTCAAAAAATCAACTTAGTTTAGAAATCAAACAGGTACGTGCATATAATGAACAAATCCCACACAAACATAAATTTAGATCATTTTTCACCTACCACCTCTGACACTGTTATCAAATTCCCAGTTCATGTCACAACTTTTCTATTAGTGTATGCTCTCAGGAAACTCAGGTACAAATAATTAAGCAATTAGCATTACAAGGAACAGTAACCTAGCTTAAAATTTAAAAGTTAACATGCACGGGATGCAGCCAAAAAAAAGAGGCTTATTCTGAAACATCTTCTGAATAACATTTAACATAACCTGATAAAGTGTAAAAACTGATCATGTATTAATTTCGCATACCTCAAGCTGGTTAACCTTTATGTACTCCCACATCTGCCTTAAAACTTCTGCGTGGGACATTTCCCTCTCATCAGTTCCAAAGAAACCAGCTAGTGCTTCGGAAATTATCACAATTGGAACAGGATCTTCGCTCCTGCTCCCAGAATCCACCTCATCAACTTTTGCTTTCTTGGAGTTGTGAGCTGGCTGTTCTGGAAAATACAACACCGTAACAAAAGATAATCATAAGCATCAAATTCACCAGAAGGCAAACACAAAAATAAAACACATGTCCATACTTGTAGGGTCAAGCGTAATAATATGCTTAGCCAGCAATTTGTTCATCTTGAACATATCAGTACAATCCGTTTCAAATACCAAACGGAGCTCATCATTGCATATTATCTTCCTTTTGTTGTTTGGGTCTTGAAGGTTGTTTTTTCTTATGTAAGCCCATAACTGCTTCACGATCTGCAAACCACATGAACTTTTAAGAGATTGTACACACATTGTTACTGGAGAAGCATTAAGAGAAAATACAAAGTAAGCTCCCCCCAACCTCAGTCCTTGGCAAGGCTGGTTGACCAACAATAGTTTGAAGCTCAGGAGTAACACCACACAGTTTGTTTAAGCCTCCAGGGCCACCTCTTCTTTTCTTTGGAGCACTGCACAAATGTTGAAAACACAGCACATCAAGTCAAAGAGCTAAAATAAAAGGTTTAAGGGTATTTCACATACTTGCTACAGCTTGTATCGAAACATTCTCTGCATGACGAGCTAAACACGATAGGAAGATTTCAATAGTTAAGAGAGAGTCAAAACTTTTCCTCTAAAATCTGCACGATAACTTCTTTACACAGGATTTAGAGGTGAATGAATAATTCCTCATCTTCCCCCTCCTTCACCCATGCCAAAATAACAAATCGGTCCCAATTCTCTCTTGCATTTGCATTTCAATTAGTAAACAAACTGAAGAACACGTCTCTTTACATAAGATTACAAACTTAACTGGACTATTGTGTGCAAAAGTTACAAAATACAGCAACTCGGCAGGTGTGATTTCCACATGTTTTAGATAGAGCATTCTGGAGTACTTAAAATACCAAAAAGAGAAAGGGAAAATAATACTATGATTTCTTCAATTTAATGCATTCATGATGAAGTAGTCCCCCCAAGATAGAATTTGCTTAACCTATAAACTTCCAAAAAAGAAATTAAAACAAGAAAAATGGGACACCTTTTCGGTGGTGAGGAATTGAAGAGACAATATCTCCAAGACGCAAAGCTCACCCACCTAACCACACATCATCTCGACAAAAAAAAGTATTTCTTCCACAAGAAGAAAAATAATTCAATAAATCAGTAACCCACCTCTCTTTGGCAGGGACGCTGGTAGGTGGGGCATTCGGGTTTTTGGCCACCAACTGCGGCGGAGGAAGAGGAGAAGTCTGCGGCTGAGGTTGAGGCTGAGATGACTGTGCCTGAGGTGGTGGTGGGCGGAAACCGTAACCCTCCGACGCATGGTGTGCGGCAAAATTGGGGTTTGGATGAGGCGTCTGAGCAGGTCGGAAATTAGGGGTTTGGTGGAGGGCAAAATGGTCCTGCTGGTGGTGGTGGGTGACAAAACTCTGGGGTTGGACCGGCAAGCGGAGGAGGCGACCGAGCTGGTTACGAACGAAGTCGATTCTGTGGCTTAAATTAACGCCCAATTTGGATTCGAGCTGCTGAACGACGTCGTCGAAGGATGAGAATGCGTTAGTGTCGCGGAGGAGACACTCCAGCGCCTCCGCTATTTGCTGCTCCGTCACCACCATTCCCGCGGGTGGTGGTTGTGCGGCCCTCTCACTCATCTGATTTTACCAATTTACCACTCCCTTACTGTTGCTTCTTCCCTACTACTACTAATGGAAATTCACACCTCTCTCTCTCTCTACAAGCGGGTGCTGTCTCTTTCTCCCTCTAAAGATCGAGACTTCTCGTTTTCTTTGTTATATAAACTCGAAATGACTTAATTGCCCTGCTCCGCAGTGGCTTGTGCAAGCCAATCAGCAGCAGACACGTTGTATTGACAGTGGGATTGAAGTCTACACATTCAATAAAGAAACGTAGGATAGATACTACACTAGGATTGTGAATCAAATCAAAGGAAGTAGAGAATCATATCGAGTATCGACGCATAACTTTAAAAATGCAAATTGGATTTTTAGTTTACAAATTGTGAATGTTGATCAATTTCGTTTCTTATTTATTTTCTTAATTAATAAGTAATCAAATTATAGAATTTTAGATGAATTCATCATTTCGTTAAATTTTTGGGGTTAATAATATGTTTTGAATGGAAATCTAGTATGGTTTTATTCTTTGATTTTCAAATATTCTACGATTTTATCACTCGTTTTTGTAGCAATATATATTTTTGAGAAATATGGTGGCGGAGCTATAAAATTTGGTGACTATGATCCCCAAATATATTATAATTGACGGGAATGATCCTATTTATAATTGATGTATTTGGCATGTAAAAAAATCAAAATGACTAAAATCTTATTGTCTTTTTTGCAAATTAAATTTTTTAAGTAAGAAAAAATGATTAAATTGGTCTTCAATCTTTCAATATTTAGATGTTTTGGTTTACAATAAAATTATACTGAAAATGTCCCTTTAAGAAAAAACATTAATTAAGAATTCACTAACCAAAAATTTGATGAAAGGATCAATTCATCCAAAATTCTATAATTTGCGGATCAATTAACTAAAATCAATAAATAAATGATCAAATTGGCCAAAGCCTCATAGTTTATGGTCTAAAAAATCCAATTTACCTTTAAAAAATGATAAACTATTGATATTATCACAAAAAAAATCGTATAAACTGTTGGTCCGGAGACAAATATCAGGTGTAGAGGGGGGGGGGTGAATACACCTGAGTACAATTTCTTTTTCTCGATGAAGGTCAGCTGAAGCTGTTAGTTGCAACTAATGAACAGTGTCAAATACAACATTCGATCGCGGGTCAGAGTGGGTCAGCTACTGAGCTCTCCTACTGACTTTTGTCAGTACTTCGAAACTCAGTCGAAGACTTTAGCGTGCGGATAAGTGTGGGGCTCGGAGTTTGTCTCTTTTTGAAAACGTGTTTTCGCAAATTAAGTTCTTTTGGCTGTGCGACTTTTGAAATACGTTTTATGGAAACTTATGATTTTCAAAGGTTTGTATGCAATAAAACAATAAAGAACACAAGCAATATAACGTGGTTCGGATACGCAAGATCCTACGTCCACGGTCCTGAACAAGGCAGGATAACTTGTTGATTAATCTGAGCAAGTCTCAGCAAGGAAACTGTGCACAGGACAGATCCTTCTAAGTTATAGTCCTTAGCGACTTTACAATTCAAACCTAAGTTCGAAAGGGAGCGAAACAATCTCCAACTAAGAAGGAGTTCTTTCAATAAGAACAATTCACTAAGTGTGAACTCCTTCGAATCTAAGCTATAAATATGGCAATGAGCTTAGGTAGAGAAGGAAGGGATCTAAAGACTCTAGAGAGAAGAATCACAAAATATTCTAACAAATGCAAATTCTTCGCTGGATGTTCTGATGAGTTTGCTAGAGTGTTTGAGAGTTTGAGCGATTTTTCCTTTTGAATTTCGTTGTTCCGTGTTTCGTGTTTGGTCTTGTGTGTTTCGCTTGTGTGGAACTTCAAATTCTTCTCTATTTATAGTTGTGAGCTATGGCATATGTCCGTTGGAGACGACGATGCCACGTGTCACAAGCTTCCAAAGAAAACGGCCATGAATTCGAACTTGTTGCAGCAGGGCAGTTAATTACTGTACATGAGAGCAGCTTTTTGCGGGGAGCGAGTAAGGCGTTGTCGGCTTCTCATTGGTCGAGGTTTGTGGTTGGTGAGAATGTCAGAGTTGACCGTTCAAACAACCTCGTATGATCTTCTGCTGATCTTTCGAAAAGACTTAAGTAGCTGGGTCGCTTTCTGTCGGATACAGTAGACTGCAATGTCTCTGTCTTCTTTGACTGAGTCGGCTGACAAGGAATGTAGCTTCTGAGTAGGTCGGGTGGCGGCTGAAGGATCTTGGGCTTGCATGAGTTCTTCTACTGATGACTTATCAACTGCTGGGTTGGCCTCTACTGAGGTCTACTCAGCTGATGCCCTGTCTTCTACTAAGGTCTAGTCAGCTGTTGACTGAAGAACGCAAGCGATTACACTGATGACATGGGGTCCCGAAAAGTTTCTTCGACAGAAGATCAGTTCGACAATTACCCCGTACAGGACTTAGACAAAAATATTAAAAACGATTACATCAAGTCTAACCTATACATCAGCTAATCCTAACGACACACTATACTACTGATATCAGCTCGGTTTTGGGATCTTCAATTTCATAGTACTACTATGATTTCCCCCAATTTTCTTTTAACCACGAAAAGCTGAGTATCATCTACTGACTCATATCCAACATAAACCGTCTAAGGTCAAGACCCAATAACCCATTACTTATTTCGAATTTTCATTATATACTGAATGATATATTTATATAAGGGTTAGAAAATGTTGAATCCCTTTAAATATTGGTTTTGTGCACCTTACTTCTAAATTATGAAAATTAAATCCTAAAATTATCTAAAATATTGTATTTTACTCTTTGAGTTATTTTAATTTATTGCAAAGAGTAAAATTTCAACAAAAATACTAATTACACATGCAAAACTAAAGATAATTCATAAATAAAGAATAGTCCAATTATTTTCTTAAATTGTATTTATCTCCCTTTTTCCCTCTTTGCTGAATCTCTCCTCTACCACTTTCGGAAACATTTCTCTCACTTATTCAGTACAACGATTCTCTCTCCTGCTTGTTGTGACATTTCTAAGGTTAAATATCTCATCCCTATAATCCAAAACAACATTACCTTAACTTTGCACATATAATCCGTATTTTTGTTGGAAATTTACTCCCCACAAAAAATTAGATAATTTAAGGATAAAATACACATTTTAGACTACGCTGTCATGAGTATGAGTGCATATTAAAAAATAGTGGATTCAGCAAGTATTTAAAAAAATAGCTGGTATTTTATAATATTTTTGGATATTCTCCTCTAAATATACTAACTTTTTTCAAATTTCTTTTTTGTATATGAATTTTTTGAATTTTGCTTATAAATACACCAATTTTTAATTTATTTTAAATTGCACATGAGTCAAAAATAAAAAATGACATGACATTTTCCGGCATTACGTGACTGCTGACATTGATCGTATCCAATTTTTTCAGTAAATACTCGAGCTCTTTACAATTCCCTTTTTGCACATGAACTTTGAATTTAATTTTAATTTGACAAAAAAGTCAAAATTTTCTATTTTTTAATTTTAATTTATTTCTAATAAGATTCTCTTATAATATTTTTAAATACACACGATTTTTTTAAATACTCGTCTTTCGTTTCACTCTACATTTTATTCCCATATTACACATAAAAAAATTAAATATTATTTGGTTCAACAGAATTCGGACATTCATTATAAAAATCTTATTAAAAATAAATAAATAAATAAATAAATAAATATATTTCGATTGTGTGTTAATAAAAATTAAATTTAAAGATCATGTGCAAAAAAAAAATGTAAAAAGTTTGTGTATATACTGGTAAATTGAATATGATTGATAATCATCATGCTTGAAAATGTCATAACAATTTTGATTTTTGATGTGTGTGCAATTTGGAATAAATCAAAAGTTTGTGCATTTATGATATAAATTAAAAGTGTGTGCAAAAAAAAAATTTAAAAAAAGTTGGAATTTTTAGGAGAGGATATCGCTAATATTTTTATATTTTAAGTTTAACGCTTTTAACTGTAAGTATAAATCATTCAACAAAGGTAGTTCATTAATTTATGAATTGATAAAATAAAAGTTTTTGAAGAAAGAAATGGGAGTTATTCTCCTCTAAATGTAACAACTTTTCTCAAATTTCATTTTTGCACAAACTTTCAATTTAGTCCATAAATACACTAACTATTAATTTATTTTAAATTGCACATAGATCAAAAATCCGGTGAAATCAAAGCTGGTGTGGCATTTTCCGGCGTGACGTGGCCCCTAGGGGTGTGCAAAAAAACCGCAAACCGCCACCCGCCCGCTTAAACCGCCCGTTCCAACCCGTACCCGTTGGTTGGGATTTTTTAAAATGAACCACGGTTTGAAATTTATACAAACCGCCACTTGGCGGTTGGGTGGCGGTTACGAGTTGAGGGCACCCGAGCCGCCCGCCTCCTATTTATCTTAATTTTTTATGCTAAAATATAATATTTAAATACATAAATAATAAAAATATAGTCTAGTGTATGTGTCTTTTAGAATTGAGAGAAATTGGTTCATTCTTGTTATCCTTCTTTCTCTTCCATTTTAAGTTCTAACTTTTTAAAATTCATTCATGGCCTTCAATTTAAGTCCATTTCCTATTCTTTTTCGAAGTTTCTTTTCTTTCTATGTTCGATAGGATGCAAAATACAATTTCCAGATTACTTGAAAGACTTTTATTTTCAAGTTGTAGGATTTTAATTATGTTCATCAAAATTTGCTAAAGTGATATCATATTTATTCTTTATTATTATTTCATTTTCCGCATTGGACACCTCTTATTGATATGGAATGATTAATTTTATCGACATAATTTAGAGAAGTAACAATCCGTCAAACCGCTCGCAACCGCCCGTCTACCCGCTTACCCGACCCGCTACGATTTTGGAAAAAAACTAAACCGCCATGGTTTGTAATTCTCCTAACCTGCCTATATATAGGCGGATCATTTTTTACGTCTAAACCCGCCCGAACCCGCCCGCGCACACCCCTAGTGGCCGCTGACATGTCGTGTTAGTCATAATCGATCTTATTTCATTTTTAATAAAATACATAAATTCTTTACAGTTTCCCTTTTTGCACATTAACTTTAATTTTAAATTATTTTTGCAAACAATTGAAATTTATAATTTTATAATTATATTTATTTCTAATAAAAATTTTATAATGAATGACCGAATTAAGCTGAACAAACCGATTAAATATAAAGAAGAAGTAAAAAAAAAATCTTAAAACTTAATTTTAAAATCTTAAATACCAATTTCTTCCCTTTTATTTAATCGGTTTGTTCAATTTAATTAGGTCATTCATTATAAATTTTTTATTAGAACTAAGTATTAATTAAAAAAAATTCTAAATTTTGATTGTTTGCAAAATCAAAATAAATTTAAAGTTCATGTGCAAAAAGGAAAACTATGAAGGGTTTGTGTATTTATTGTAAAATCAAAGAAGAGAGATTATGACTCATCCGACATGTCAGCAATCATGTCACACTGAAAAATATCACGTCAACTTTGATCTCGCCGTAATTTTGATCCGTGTGCAATTTGAAACAAATCAAGAGTTGGTGTATTTATGGACTAAATTAAAGTTCGTATGCAAAAAGGAATTTGAAAAAAGTTGTTGTATTTAAAGAAGAGTAGCCCAAAAATAGAAGGGCACATTTCATGGCCATCTTTCTCTTAATATTTAATATAATACGTAAATAAAAAATAAATCTATTCCATATGTAGTATTTAACCTTGCATTCCTCAATAATTTGGCCTATATTTCCCACTTTTTAACATGTATACATAATCTCGGATCACCACAAATAAAGTCGCATTTCCACTCCCCTTTTGAATCATCATCTCCTCTTTTATCCTTCCCTTCAATCTAACAATCATCAATTCCACCCTGTTTGACATATATCCCACTATTTTTCATCCCCAGAAGGCGTTCATGATTAAAAGCTCCCAATCTGTTCGTTAAGACAGCCTCATAAATTGGTTCCTTTCTGGTATGCTCAATCGTTCTCTCCCTTTCTCTCTGATCTCCATATATTCTCGTGTTCAATTATTCTGTTTTCTCTCTCATCATGAATGTAGAAATGATGTATGTATATATGTGTGTGCAACATGATTGTTCTATATGGGATCTGATAGAAGGAAGAAATGGATAATACGGAGAGTAGTTCAAAGGATTTGACCGATTCGGAGGGCAAACCGATTAGCCGGACTCCGAGCGAAACTTCGATTTACGCCACCGAAGACGACGAAGAATTAGGGCACATCCAGCTCGGCCCCAAATGCACAATCAAGGAACATCTCGAGAAAGACAAGGTTTTATTATTATTCATCATTTCTCTCTCTGCAATTAAAGCTTATTTAATTAAGAGTTATTAATTTGAATAATAATGTTTATGGTGATTGATTAATTTAGGATGATGAGAGCCTGAGGAAGTGGAAGGAACAACTCCTCGGAGGTGTGGATGTCGCCGCCATGGAAGGTACTTACTTATCAGACGGTCCGATATTAATAGTTTTGCAATTTAATAATATTTTTTTATATTATATTCAGAGGACCAAGAACCGGATGTGAAGATCTTGAGCCTCACCATTCTGTCGGAAGGGAGGCCGGACCTTGAGCTAGCGATACCGGATTCCGGCAACCCGAAAGGGCTGTGGTTTACGCTCAAGGAAGGGAGCCATTACCGGCTCCGATTTTCGATCAAGGTCAGCAATGACATTGTTTGTGGCCTAAGGTACACTAATACTGTGTGGAAGTCCGGCATTAAAGGTACGTTAGTACGTGTATATGGTCCGTTTTCGTGTTACATTTCGTGTATGGTTTGATCGGGTAATACATTTTGGTGTAAAATTAGTTGATAGCTCGAAACAGATGCTAGGAACCTTTAGCCCTCAGTCGGAGCCGTACACACATGAAATGGATGAAGAGACTACTCCGTCCGGGGTTTTTGCTAGAGGCACCTATTCGGCTAGAACTAAGGTATTAGTTTAATTCGTCGTCATTTTTTTTATTTACTAAATATTAACAGCATTGGTTCTTATCTCTTTTTTTTAATAATTTTAAATTATCCTTTCTATCTTAATTATTTAAAAAAAAAATTAACTAACGATTAACCTAACGTAAGGACTAATATCACAAATGTAAATTGTTTGGCTAAAAAAAAAAAAATTTAAGGATTAAAACTACAAAAAGAATATATTCAAGGACTAAATTTTTCAATTTGACGAACATTAATTCGTATAAACAAAAACTCTCAAATTTCTTTTTATGATATTCAGTTCATCGACGACGACAAGAAGTGCTATCTGGAGATCAACTACACTTTTGACATCCAAAAAGAGTGGGCCCGCTAGTCTCCATCCAAGCTAATCGGCTACAAGAAGGAATGACTTCTCTAAAATAAGCCCGGTCCCACCGCCACCTCACTAACATTTTTGCTCATCTGCAGTTATAAATTTTCCTCCTGATTTCGGTTGATATTATTACGATTCGTTACTAGATTGTTATTTTAGACTAGTTATATTTATATATATAAAAAACTATTTTTATGTAAAAAAAAAAAAGAAGTTTTTTAAGTAAAGGAACTTGGGTATATACGTGGAGTTTTTGAACGTATATATAAATAATTCTTGTACTCCCCCACCCCTCAAGATTTGGGCCTTTTTTATATTTGATTTTGTGTAGTACATTAAATTCAGATACTTCATTTGTATTAAAATTTTAGTACAATAGTATTTAAAATAATTTTCTATATCTGTGTAAGTAATTCAGTCCTGCGCATTTATTTTCACTAAAAGTTAGGTTGATGATTCAGGTTTTAGTACATCTTGGCAGAAATACTCTTGTTTGTGCCATGGATAAAATGCAAAAAATCCCTAACAAAAACATTGGACTGACAAACAGACTATGGTTGATGTATATATCTTTGGCATTTTAATAAAAAAATCATATTCTTATCTACTTTTATATCTTCCGCTTAAACTAAACACTATATTAAGATCGTATTTGAAATTGACGCAGACTGCCGAAATTTGATGTGTAATTTCCACCTTAATTCACAAAAAATGAACGTTGATTCCGTTTACATACATCGGCTATGATTATGCCCTTAAGCCCTACCATATAGATTTTTAAGTAAAGCTCAACACATAATGGTCAAACTAATTTGGTGCGAGTTGAAAATTGGGATAGAATTGCTAAAACTTGTAAATATGAGGTATCAAGATGTTTTAATGTGAACGTTTATTTGTTTAAAGTTAAAAAATAATTGATTTTTTTAATAAAAAAGAGATTTTTTGAATTAATTTAAAAATAATAAATATTTTTGGTAGTTTCGGACAATATGGTGTTTTTAAACACTAAAATGATCTCAATAGATGCTTAAAATAAACTACTTAATTAAGTAGTTTATCTACTTATTTTTAGGAAAACTAACGCAAAAAATAAATTTTGTAAACATTAAATAACTGCTTATACCGTTTAAAAGCATTAAATGCTTAAAATAAGCTCTTGCAAACATATCCAAAGATCAATAATAGTTTTTACAAAATAAAAGATAAAAAATAAAGTGTAATAAATCGAGATTGTTAGGATTTGATACTGTCTAAACTATTACTATTAGCTTATGAAAATAAACTAAAAAACAACTTATAAAGATTTATATAAAGCTTTCGCTCACTCTAAAGTATGCATAAGAATTTTAACATACACTAAAAAAAATGCTTATATTTTATATGCTATTCTAAGCAAGCCAATGTATATTCAAATAAAGACTTACCCTAGTCATAATCGTATTTTTATTTAATAAATAGTCGAACAAAATTTAAATAAATGTAATAACAATAGTTTGTAGGCTAGCAACTTGGGCAATAAAAAAATAATAGAAAAAGAATAAAATAGGACGTGATGTGTTGATAGGAGCCGAGCGCGTGGAATGCCGTTGCCAAGCAGCAGTACGTGGGGGTCTCGCCTTATCAAAACTGGGCCACCATACTCAACAATTAACTAGTCTCTGTTTTCTTGGCTCTCTCTCTCTCCTTCACGAGGCAATTGCATTTCCACCTCCATTGCTGCAAGAGAGATCTTCCAAAATACTTGTCCAGCAGTCAACATTAAAAAACTAGGGAAAAAAACGGCAAAAAAAGGGATCCAGAAATCAAAACCCTGTTCCCGAAATCGTATATCGAAAGGTGTGCATGTAATCATGAAAACTGTTCGAACATGCGTTTTGTTTCATCCTTTCACCATTTCGGGGATTTGTTGCTACGTGCGCAATTTTGTTATTTGTTGTTCTATAATCATTGATCGATTGATTTTTCTATATTCCGTTTGCCATGAATTGAAGCGCATTGATCGCAGAGTTGCATCGGTTTTGCATGGTTGGTTTCCTGCTTATGATTTCGCGTCTTTTGGTGTTTTTGGATTGAAGGAGATATGTCGAATCTTGGATCGTGGACTCTTGGAGCTGAATAGCCATTTCCAATTTTAGGGTGATTTATAACAAATTTCCCCGCGATTTGATTGAACGCGGGGCGAGAAGGGGAGATGGCGGGAGTTGTAGTCTCCGATGGCCTTCATACGCAGTTCACGCAAGTCGAGCTGCGAGGCATCAAATCCAAAGTAATTTCCTCAATCGCTTGTTTTCAGACAATTATAATTTCATTCTCGAATTCCAATTTCTGGACTCGTATTTTGTTTGATTTTGTTGGCTTGTCTGGGCATTTACTCTCTGTTTTCTGAATTGGAGAATTGAAGCAAGCTTGTCAAAATTAAGCTATAATTGTTGTGGTCGTTTAATTTCGTTAACATTCTTGTTGGATAGTTTTTATCATTGAAGAACCAGAACGGTAAAGTTACAGTGGGTGATATGCCGTCCTTAATCATGAAAATGAAGACTCCGAATGACACATTCAAAGAGGACGAGATCAGACAAAAATTGGGAGAATCACATTCTGATACGAATACTGAGATAGATTTTGAAGGCTTCCTCAAGGTAAGTTGTTTTACATCCTTATCATTGCCACTTGCCAGTTTGGTTTTTCCAAATTGTTAGGATTTGGTTCATTTAATTTGATTCCAAAAGGTTGTAGTGTTTTAATGACATCAACGAGAAACTGCTCTTAAGTGGGGTGGACTTTATTAAGTGAGTTATGCTTGAAATTTAGTTTGATGGATGGAAGTGAGATTTTATGATGGTGTGTTGTATAATCAGGAATATTCAGAATTTCGAAATAAAGTAAATGCCAAAACGGGGAGCCCAAAAACCTTCCTGAAGGCAACCACAACAACTCTTCTTCACACCGTCATTGAAACTGAAAAGGCTTCATATGTTGCTCATATCAATAGCTACCTCAGAGATGACCCATTTTTGAAGCAGTTCCTTCCAATGGATCCATCCACAAATGCTTTATTTGATCTTGCTAGGGGTGGAGTATTATTATGGTACTTTAATCTGAAACTGTTGGAGTTCCACATATGATTGGCTTTATTGTTGATAACTTCTACAATTTAATTTCCGTTTTTTTTTTTCAGCAAGCTCATCAATGTCGCGGTGCCTGGTACAATAGATGAGCGGGCTATTAACACAAAAAAGGTGCTAAACCCTTGGGAAAGAAATGAGAATCACACCCTGTGCCTCAACTCTGCCAAGGCTATTGGATGCACAGTAGTCAATATTGGAACTCAGGATCTTGTTGAAGGAAGAGTAAGTTGAAGTTTTATAGATCTGCATGCTGAGGTTCTTATATTTTAGAAGATCTTTTAAGTCCTTCATGTTAATCTTTTTGATTCATGCAGCCTCATCTGGTGCTTGGATTAATTTCTCAAATTATAAAGGTTAGCAGTTTTCGCAAACATATCTTAAGATGCCAGTTTATCTTTAGTCTGATAGTAAGATGAAGGGAATATGGAGGGCATTCAGTTACCATATTATTGAATCTTTACTTATGCATGCTCTTTCCTTTTGCATAATGGTGGTACCTTCAGATCCAACTACTGGCAGATCTCAACCTCAGAAAGACACCCCAGCTTATAGAACTTATGGAGAACAACAATGTATAGGCTACATTTCCTTCGACTCTCTGCGACTCTAAATTGATATTTCGTTCATTCTAAAATATGTAACTTAGAACTGAGCAAAACTGTACACTTTGATCAGGAATCATTGATATATGCAGGATGTTGAGGAGCTTATGGGACTTGCTCCTGAAAAACTTCTGCTGAAATGGATGAATTACCATCTCAAGAAATCGGGCTACGAAAAAACAGTGACAAACTTTTCTTCTGACGTGAAGGTATGCTTGTTTTGGAGTTGGTCTTCTGAATGCTTGTTTCTGAGTTGATCTTGTAACTGCAACTATGTTTCTTATTGTTGAAGACTGGGTTGAGAGTGACAGCTGTATAACCTGGTTTCTGAACATTGGAAACTACCAATGAATTGGACATTCCCTATCCCTCCGCCGATCTCAGTCTAATCTGGTGGGATTTTCTTTGGAAACCAGCAAAAAAATAGCTCTTTTTTTGGTATAGAGAGTTTGGATCAACTCTGAGCTTTGACACTTTGCATGTCATTTATATAGTTATACAGTTCACAATTGTTGTTGTCTACTAACTATTTATCGTAGATGGAATTGCTTTGCCCTCCTCTTATAGTTTCCATGTGTCTTTAGCTGTTGAAATGCTATACTCCATGTTCTGCAGGATGCAGAGGCTTATGCTTACCTGCTTAATGTACTTGCTCCTGAGTATTGCAACCCCGATACCTTAGATACAATGGATCCTATGGTAAGGGCTGATCTGGTTCTCGAGCATGCAGAAAAAATGAACTGCAAAAGATACCTTACACCCAAAGACATTGTGGAAGGATCTTCCAATTTGAATCTTGCTTTTGTTGCACAGATATTCCATGAAAGGTGCGGAAGCATATTAGTAGATTATTTAGCAATTTTATGTTTCAGTAAATGTTACAAATTTTCTAAATAGGTGGTCACAAAAGAGAGTCTCTCATATTTGCGCCGAATGCATATCTCCTCCAGTAACTGTTGTTTGCTTTCTATGGGCTATTGCTGGCATATGTTGATAATCAGTTTTTATTTCACCACTACTATAATACGATAAGAAAATCTATATCTGGTTAATGTAGTATCTCCCTATTATTTTCATTTATGCATTATAGGGACTATTAGGTAGTAAGAGGTCTCTTTAAGAATTTCTAATTTGCTAAAATCATAGGTTTTTGATATTTTTAAGTAGTAAAACATATTTCATATAGGTACTTTTATTTTATTTTATTTTTTTCACTTGAATCTCTTGAACTTTCTCAATTAAATGATACTTTTTCCTCAGGAATGGCTTGTCGCAAGAGAACAATTTTGCAGAAATGATGACAGATGACGAGCTAATATCTAGAGAGGAGAGGTGCTTCCGCCTGTGGATCAATAGCTTAGGAATTTCCTCTTACGTCAACAACTTGTTTGAGGATGTCAGGGATGGGTTAGTATTCTACAGCTCCATGAAAGTCACCACCTTTATGAGTTTGCTACTTTTTTTACAGTGCTGTATCTTCGGATGATTCAAGAACTAGAGTTCTCCTTTTGGCATCTGTTGTGTTAGCCTCCTCAGTAGATATATACACTAACAAAAAGGTTCCATGTTTACAGGTGGGTTCTTCTGGAAGTGCTGGATAAAGTTTCTCCAGGATCTGTCAATTGGAAGCAGGCTACGAAACCACCTATAAAAATGCCATTTAGGAAAGTAGAGAACTGTAACCAAGTTGTTAAATTGGGGATTCAGCTGAAACTATCTCTAGTCAACGTGGCTGGTAATGATATTGTGCAAGGGAATAAGAAGCTTATACTTGGTAAGTGTTAGATTAAGCCTCTGGCTAGTAGTATGGGTCATATAAATTCTTTAAATTGATTCAAGTCCTGTGCGAGGAACTCTATTAGAGTATTCCACTGAACCTACTTTCAACTAAGCTTTTGATTGTTTGCTTTGTTCTCATGTTTTTCTTTGTCTCTGGTTTATTTTCAGCTTTCCTTTGGCAGTTGATGAGGTTTAATATGCTTCAACTCGTGAAAAAACTAAGAACGCGTTTCCAAGGAAGGGAAATTAGTGATGCCGATATACTAAACTGGGCCAACAGAAAAATAAGGATTTCTAGCAGAAAATATAGAATCGAGAGTTTCAAGGTTGGAATAGGTTTATCTTTTAAGTATGTGTGTCTTGACATGCTTACACACTGCGTGGTTGTTGATGGATTTGTTCGAAACCTTTTGTAGGATAAGAGCCTTTCAAATGGATTGTTCTTTCTTGAGCTTCTCAGTGCGGTTGAGCCTCGAGTTGTTAATTGGAACGTTGTAACCAAGGGTGGAACTGGTAAAATATGCGCATATCCCTTTCATGGACTTTAAAGATTCTTGTTAGGTTAGGTTGGATTTTTGTAGTTGTATGCATCTATCACTAAGATATCTGTAAGTGCAAGTGCGATTTCTCTACATGCTTGTATAAAATAGCAATAGATGTCATAATGTGTTTCTGTGTGAATTATCCAATGTGGGTCTTACTTTTTTCGCATGCATTCTCTTGGTTATCGTGGTTTAGTTAGCTTTTCTTGACAATTTGTTATGCTCCGATAGATGAGGAGAAGAAGCTAAATGCAACCTATATAATCAGTGTTGCAAGAAAGCTTGGCTGTTCAATTTTCTTGTTGCCTGAGGATATCATAGAGGTGAGCTTCCAATTTTTCTCTGCTTTCTCTAAATACACACAGTATTAAGAAGGTTGGGAATGAGAATATTAGAGAGAGAGTTACGAAAGTGGAATGAGAGAGTTCCTTTATATATAAGCACCATTGAATATTATAGACATTAGTTTATCACAGATGGTAATGTATTAACAATATTGTTGTTGCTGCAGGTTAACCAAAAAATGATCCTGACTCTAACGGCAAGTATTATGTATTGGAGCCTTCAGCAACCCTCGTATGACTCAGACTCGTCTTCCACTGCTTCCTTTAGTCGCGGGGCATCTCCGGAACCTTCAATCGACGAGGCTCCATCACCTGAATCTGCTTCAGTTTCAGATGTAATTGCATCTCCGGCTTCTGCCACCACTCCTGGTTTGTCTGTGGTCGTTCCGGTGAACGGGTCTACGTTGCCTGATGAAGATGGGATTGTTTCCGGGATATCTCAATTGGCGATAGATGATCCGGCTGCTCTGCTACCGGAAAATGAGGATACAAACTTGCCAGGTGAATAGTTATTGTTAACACATTACGGATGAATGATATAAAGACAGAATGATCCAGTCGGTAAACCACTTTTTCGACGGTTTTCTTGGTTGTAACGATGAAAATTTCCGTGGGTATAAATAGAATTATTCTGTAGTGGTTGGAGAAGTTTGGTAGGTTGAATAGTAAGAAAAATACACATCTTTAGATCAGTCTCTTGGGATTAATAAGTCCTAAGCTATATGCCCTTAATTTAAAATAGGAAACGTTATATTCTTTTTATTTTTTTCTCTACATGATTTGTTCATTTTTTCTTTCTGTAAATCTTGCTTCGTGAAAGCTTGATGATGGAGCAAGTCTGAGCACTTGCAGTTGATTTTCGTACCTCGTGGTTTGTTAGTTGGCTCTTAATATAATACATGCTATTTCCGTCCTGCTATAGTTGGCCAATTATTTGCTAAATCGAAAAGTGGTCAACTTTAGTGGGACGTCCCAATCGGGAAATGTGGCAAACTTTAGTAGTAATTCTTTTCATAGTTATTTTATTAGTTTTCAATTCATTTTTAGATTTTTCTATATGATTAATGCATTTTTTTAACATACACCCCTCACCCCTGTGTGTCAAAGTTACATGCAACACTTAATTTATATCAAAATTCATAACACGAAAATGGTTTTGTTTCACATGTCATTTTCAATAAGAGTATGATACATCACTCATAGGGACACACATCGTGAGATCGAGAAATCATTATATTTAAAAACTCAATCTTTATTTATGGTGGCTCGTTTTACGTATATGAAGTTTGATAGTGCGAGCTGAGGCTGAGAGGCACAAACTGAGCTTATTTCTACACAAAACACACTACCACGAAGAGTTTAATTATGTGTATGGCATCTTAACACTGAGGGTAGTGCTTGCATTTCTTCTTGTGGCCATGCTCATCTTCGGTCGGCTTGCTAGTCTCAGTCTCAGTCTCAGACCGTGGTGGCAATGCTGGTGGTGTCCTCCGGAGCTCCATCCGCTTCCCTCAGCCTGCACACTTTCTTCAATTCACATTTAAGTACGTAACAAATTAATTACACCAGTTTATAAAATATAAATATATAGTATATGAAATGGAAGTAAAAAGCGGACTTACTAGTTTCAGTCAGCAGGATCGGTGCGAGCCGAAACGACAAGGAGTAGGGCGCAGAGAACACCTAAAAGAACGGAGCGGTTTGTATGTACCACTTTCGTATACCCTTGTGTGTACCACACCATAAGGATATTGACATGTGACATTTCTCATTAAATTAAGTGGACTATATTTAACACATACCCTTGTGGTGTGGTACATATAAGGGAATATGAAAGTGGTACACACAAGCATTTGTGCCAAATAAAGTAAGTTCTTCGAAGCCACTGAAATTGTCTAATTAGAGAGAGAGAATAAAATGTTGTGAAGTGGGATGAAATAATGGAGGCGGCGGTTTAACTCAATTTATAGACCTCCATACAGCACACAATTTCAAATTCACAACAGTCACCACCTATATGACCAAATCTCGACATGATAATACTATGAAAGTTATTTTCACGTTTAAGGGTTCAGCATTATCAACAATTTGATAAAGTAGCTGGGATACGAATCATTTTTTATTTTTTTTTTGCTTCGTTTTTTTTTTAAACTTTCTTTTGGTCCAATAATTAGAAAATTTCATTTTATTGTTCACTAATGAAATAGTGTTAAATATATTTTTTAATTCAAAATACTCTAACATAACATCAAAACTGTTATGAACTATATGGAATGAAAGAATAATAGATAAGACGGAAAATAGATATATCTTATAATGAGGGTGAAGACCTCTATTTATAGAGTACAAGATGGGCTCGTGGGCTTTTAGGGTTTACATGGTCATCACAATATATGGTAAGTATATATATAAAATATATTTACAACACTCCCCCTTGATTGACCATCCCTAAAAGAAATTGCTGCCTCGTTAAAACCTTGCCAGAAAAACCCATTGGGATAAAAACTGGTCGAAGGAAAAAGAGTACAGCTGCTCCACCTCAATATATTCATTCTTGATCCTTGAGTTGGCGCATATCGATCTTGTGTAACAACTTCTTGAATGTTGACGTTGGTAATGCCTTTATAAAAGAATCCACTAGATTGCCACTTGAGCGAATTTGCTGGATGTTGATGCCGCCACTCTTTTGGAGATCATGTGTTGCATTGACTCTTTTATGAATCAATCTCAATGACTCATTTACTCGTGTGTTGCATTGGATGCCTCGTTAAAAACCTTGACTAAGAAAACCTTTTGGGAAAAAACTTAGGAAGGAAAAAAGAGACAACTATTTGACCTTCAGGGTCATTTGACCTTTAGGAGTCAGTGTAATCTTCAGGATTATTTACAATTTGTTACTCCCCCTCAAGACAACAATCTTCAAGGTTAGCTTTAAGGTCTACACTAATATGTGCAACACAAGTTTAATTATCAGCATAGATAATAACATGAATATGTCAATATATCATTACTCTCATAAATAGACCAATATCATATTTGTCTCGAAAGTAACAAAGGATGGTCAATACCATTTCAAATTCTTCAATTGCACATAATTAAGGAACTTTTGGTCCTCATCTTTGTTATCTTCTATAGGTCTAAATGAGTCTCCATCCACTTCAAGTGATTGAAGCAACCATTAGGTAGCTATGTGGATGCAATAAAATAAAATCTCTTTAAAGACCTTCAGGTAGGTCGACTAGCATAACTCCATTAGGGAGATGCTCGATCTGCAGGTCGAAACAATTATTAGTTCAACCCAAGTATTTAGATTCGAACTCCGTCTTTAGGCATGAGTTGATTTCATCAAGTACTTTTGTACATAATAATTCACATATCCTCTTCAGGAGAAATTTGGAGTGATATGTTCTAATTTTGTATTCCGCGGACTTCTTATCTCTTAGCACCAATAAATCTCTCACGCTTCTAGCGCTGATGATAATCAATTGATTTATATTTTCTATGAGGAATTTCAGTTCGTTCATGGTACATATACAACAAGTATATGAGATTTTAGTCACTCCTTTTGCACTAAATAACTTGATGAACTTCTGGTTCATAGTGCGTGAATCTAAATAATTAATCCAACGAGATATTTTCGGCATTCAATCTTTATATTTCATATCTCCCCCTAATGCCGACGACGTTGTGAGTTGGATTATTAATGAATAAAATAATTCATAATTACTTGTTCTATGTAAGTCATTTTGACGGAGTATACATATAAGTATTATGTTCTTCAGGAGTTTCAATCAAACTCAAGTCATCGTTTATGTACCCTTATGTCAAGGAATTCTCATCATTATGATTATATCATATACGGCTGTACTATTTCAGCCCTTACAATGACTTTTGCAGTCTAATTGACAACATCTTTTTGACTTACATGCTTTGAGCAAGTTAAATCCTTCAGGGATCTTCATATATATATATATATATATATATGTCACTATCTAGTGAATCATATTGAGAGATATTTACTACATCCATAAGGCGCATAACAAGCCTTTTGTGACATAAGTAGATTAATCAAATTCTAAATACAATGACGTCTATTATGGGAGAGTACATAATTAATTCTCGGTCTTTGAGAAAAATATTGTGTTACGAGTATTGCCCTATATCTCGTAATTTCTCATTTCTCTTTATAACAAAGACACATTTGTATCCTTCGGGGATATACTTTCCGGATTTTGGAACTACATGTCCAAATATTTCCGGCTTTCTAGGGAATATTGATTCACCTTATATGACTTCGTTTTTCTTTGGCCAATTATTTCAATCTTGACAATCTCTTATAGATCGTCATTGAGGATCCTCTTTTTCATTTCAAGAGTCATATTAAAAGGCGAAAATGACGTCGTGCGTCCACGACGATATTTGGTCTCTCCAATATTTTGAGATCTCAGTATTTTCAGACGCTTGTAGTTCTTCAGGAACTTCATTTGATTGACTAATCATTATCGTCATTGTTTGGTTCATATGTTGTGCCCCTTTTCTTAGACACAAAATTTCTTTTAGAACCAATTGGTCGACCATATTTTTGACGAACTTTTAATGCATTTGCTATCATTTGTACTTGTCCTTCAGGGACATGAAATCTTGTTGGGGGTATTTGCAGCAAATGTATGACATTGTCACTTCTTTTATATACATACTAAAGTATCAAGAAGTTGATTCACAATCTTTTGCAAGTGAGTCTTTTGACTTCTTGTTCACATTGATTACTTTTGGAATCCAAATGTGACTAGTTTGTTTTTGTGTTTTTTGTTGGATGTAGATTTCACATTGATTACTTCAGGAATCCAAATGTGACATATGTTCCAACTAATGTTGGAAATGTTATTTCATCAAAATAACAATCTTAATGTGAGACGCGTTTTTATCGTACAAAACTCTTTGAGAATGGACATGAACAACTAAATATTTAATCTCAATCCCAAAGTCATATAATATTAAGTTCTCTTCAAGAGGAACTTAGAGTTTAATAAACTCACTAGCTTTATCATGATAAATATGCTTCAAGGAATTGAGCTCATTGTTTTTGAACTTGTAGTACTAACAAGTTCTACATTTCTTCTAGAAATCGAACATTCATGGAAATTAAGAGATTCTTCAGGATCTCTTTGCAACGCCCATATGAATTTTCAATTATGTTGCGCATCAAAGTTGCTTGCAGATGTCCAAACTTTTCATGTCAAAGCATAGAGCTCTTTTGAACTTCAGGTTCATGACATGTTTTGTCTCACTTATTTTTATGAATGAGTAATACATTCAAGGTGGTAGTGTGATAACTTTTCTTTTGTTAGCTTCTGGCTAAATACAAAAGAATCACTACCTTTATATATTATTTTTTTTCAGTATGGTATCCATTGCAGCGGATATCCTTAAAACTTAGTAAGTTTCTTCTAGATTACTAAAGTAAGGGCAAACTTAATAGTTGATTTCGTATCATTTGATAGAATGACACATGCTCTTCTGGAGCCTTCAATAATTTCGATGCACTAGATTTGAAAATCTTGCAATTTAGGATGCATATACTCGTATCGAGTTTTAGGGAGGACAATCAATTACATCTTTAAGCAATCATGCTGGGATGCTTCATTTCTATTGTCTCTCTCATGCCCTCTTATTGGCAGATGAACATCGATATCAATAGTGCATTAATGTCAACAAGACATAAATAATGTTTTTCATTCAAGAATAAATATATCATCGAAAATGCGAGTTGCTCTTTAAGAGTATTTAATATTCTTCTGGAATATAAATGATGCTACTTCAGGAGCAAAAGTTAAATAGTATATAAAAATACTATATTTGAGGCATTTCCACAAACATGTGATGGTAATGTTACTATCACAATATGGTCATTTTTCAGTAATATAATTGTGCTACTTCCGGAGCAATAATTTAGTTTTATTCAAGGTAAATGAAATCAATATATTGCAAATTTGAGATCTACTCGATCTCACATCTATTCTTGAGAAGAAATTAAGCCATAATAGGATATTGGAAATGCAATTGTCATTCAAAGAAGGAGCTCTTGCTACCACTCCATATAATTAGGTAGTATTTTAAATTACAGCATACCTTTAGATATACATTGTTCTTTAGAAACATGTAATATTCATCAAGAATATTAATTGTGCTACTTCAGGAGCAACAATTAAAATATGGTTATTGTGATATGTGATTTCAAAATGACAAGTTTTAGTTGGTCTAAGAACATGTAGAGTTAATTGTGCTACTTCAAGAGCAACAATTAGAGTTATGAACATATAACATTTGTCAAAATCAAAAGCTTAAATTGTTCTTCAAGAACATGTAGCATTCTTCAGGAATACAAATTGTGCTACTTCAGGGGCAACAATTTTAGTCTATATTAAACTTCTTCAATTGAAAGACTAATATTTTTTAGAAACTCAATCGCTCTTCAGGAACATATAATGTTGTTTGAGGATATCAATTGTGCTACTTCGGGAGCAACAAAAATAACAATTCAAGAACCAAGATTCGTCCATCAATATGACATATTATATGAATTGCTTATCAAAAGTACATAATATTCTTCAGGAATATTAATTGTGTGCTGCTTTAGGAGCACCAAATTAAGATTGTATGTATATATAGATATAAATATTATACAATATGCAACAAAAAAAAAACTGAGGTATATAAAAATAATAGATAATATTAATAACTCTTTAAGAGTATGTAATATTCTTCAGGAATATTAACTTATGTTACTTATAGAGCAACAATTGAGTTATTTCAATAAATTTGAATTGTTCTTTAAGAGCATATGATATTCTTCAGGAATATGGATTGTGCTACTTCAGGAGCAACAATCTAGATTCAACATTAAATAAATAAATAACAAACAAACAAATAAATAAAAGCGTAAAATAAATGCTTTTCAAGAGCATGTAATATTCTTCGGGAATATTGATTGTGCTACTTCTGGAGCAATAATTTAAGTTAAAAATATGTTTTGGAATTGCTCTTCATCAAGAGCTTATAATATTCTTCGTATATTAATATATAGTGCTACTTTTGGAGCAACAAAAAGTTAAGTAATATTCTTCAGGAATATTAGGGTATTGTGCTACTTCAGGAGCAACAATAATAACAATATAATAAGAGGAATCAATCCAAAAATTAAATCATAGCTTCCGTGGATATTGTCCGCCAAAATATCCAATTCAATATTTTATTACACACAGAAGTTGCCCACGTAAAAAAAAATAAAATGAATTCATATCTCAATTTGTAAAGATTGGTTACGTGGGGTAGAATAATCAATAGGTGTAATAATAATTAAAGAAGAATCGAAAGTTATACCTTTCGTGGTTATCGTCTCGTCTTTTGAAAAGAGTCTTTCGTGCTGATAACGTGTTATGAACTATATGGAATGAAAGAATAATAGATAAGACGGAAAATAGATGTATCTTATAATGAGGGTGAAGACCTCTATTTATAGAGTACAAGATGGGCTCGTGGGCTTTTAGGGTTTACATGGTCATCACAATATATGGTAAGTATATATATAAAATATATTTACAACAAAAACATTATATACGTTAGCCTAAATTTATCAATCATACAGATCAAGCGTTATTTTATTTTTAAGTATTTTTAATTTTTATGAACATATGATACCATTTAATTAGCAGATTATAGAATGAGAAACGCTATTTAGACGGAAAAATCACCATCGGGAGCTTAAGCTCCAAAATGATTATGCTAAAGTTGTGTCTCCAGGGGTGCCGTCAATGCGGACTATTTTCAGAGCATCTCCAACAATAAATCTAAAACCAATTCTCATTTTTCAATTTTTGTCACATCAAACAGTAATTTATCTCCAATCATCAAACTCAAACTCAAATCCAAAAGAATATTCTCTTTATATTCTTTCACAAAATACCTTTCAATTATTTCTACATATTTTTCTTAATTGCACATTGGCACATTCAACTTTACTACTACTAAAATATTGGATACAAATTTTTAATATATATAAGATAACTTGATAATTAATAAATAAAATTAATAAATAAATTATGTATTTGATAATTATTAACTACACAATTTTATAAAAAATAATATTAAATCATATAATGATAAAATAAAGTTATATTATTAAAAAGAAGAACACGAAAATCATAAAAACTTTTGAAGATCACATAGCGAAAACTCAAGAGTCAATCCTCGTCAAAACCACCAAATGAGGGAAAAGAGTACTTGTCTTATGAACCATACGGGAATAAAAAAATTACATAAAACAAACAAACTAAAAAATTACACATAATTCAAGATACGAAATTAGTATATTAATTCCACAAATAATCAATTACCGCATCTTTAAGTTCCTCATGAGAAGCATGATTTCTTGTTTTGTTGTGGCGATCAACAAAGTCTTTCAATGGTAATTTATTTATTACCATTTCGACATCCGGTGGTGACGTCTCTATTGCAACTTCAATCGGAACACTAAAATCACGTTCATCTTCAATTATCATGTTATGCAAAATTACGCATGTAGTCATTATATCATGTATCACTTCTTTGCTCCAAAAACGCACCGGCCCTGCTACAATTGCAAAACGTTTCTCAAGCACACCAAATGCACGTTCTACATCTTTCCTGCATGCTTCTTGTTTCATAGAAAAATATTTATGCATCTGAGTACGAGGTTTATGAATCGTTTACACAATGGTAGCCCATTTAGGATATATACCATCAACTATGTAGTACCCCATATGAAATCTTTTCCGTTAAGTGTGTAATGAACTGCACGAGCAATACCATTAGTGAGATTATGGAAAAGATGAGATCTGTCCAACATATTGATTTCATTATTGGTGCCTGGTAAACCAAAATAAGCATGTCATATCCAAAGATCATAATCCACAACAACTTCGAGTATAATCGAAGGACTTCCACTACGATCTACAAATTGTCCTGCCCATCCAGTAGTGAAAGTTATGTAATTTTGAATGTATTGAAAGTTATGTAATTTTGAAAGTAGTGAAAGTTATGTAATTTTGAATGTATTGAAAGTTGTATAATTTTGAAAGTAGTGAAAGTTATATAGTCCATTCTGTATTGAAAGTTGTGTAATTTTGAAGGTGGTGAAAGTTGTGTAGTCCATTTCGTATTGAAAATTTTGTAATTTTGAAGGTAGTGAAAGTTGTGCAATTTTGAATGTAGTGAAAGTTGTATAGTCCTTTCATATTGAAAGTCGTGCATTTTGATAGTTGTGAAAGTTGTGTCGTCACTTCGGTATTGAAAGTCGTGCATTTTGATAGTTATGAAAAATGTGTCGTCACTTTGGTATTGAAAGTTGTGTGTAGTTAAAGTAGTGAAAATTGTGTAGTCACATAAATGTATTGAAAGTTGTGTCATGAATATTTTGTATTTTGGAAGTAGTGAAATTTTAAGTGTATAAATGTAGACACAATCTTATATTTTTATTCACAACTTCACATAAATTTTCTCTCAACTACAAATCTTCCTCTACTATCTTTAACTTGAACCCAAGATGTATATTCGTTCTACAAACTACAACCATGCAGAAGATATCCTCGTATGTAGAGTTTATATGGAAATTTCTCAAGATCCAAAGATTGGGTTAAACCAATCATTAAATCAATTTTGGTCTCATGTGGAGGAAAACTACAACCAATCAAAACGTGTTGAGTGGGAGTTACGTTCAAGTAGATCCTTGCAGGCAAGAATGCAACTTTTTGAGAAAGTAGTAAAGAAGCTTCACGCATGCATAAAAACAATTGATAGTAGACATCCTAGTGGTGCTTCGAATGAAGATATTGTGAATATCAAACAAGTATGTTTTTCAATTATTAATTAATCTTGTATATGAGTTTAATTTATTAAGTAAATTTTTTTTGTAGATGCGTGAAGCCAAAATATTGTACATGGATGAGGGAAAGGGTAAACTGTTGGGAGATGATTCAATAGTTGATTTGGTTGATCCCAAAACCCTATTCTGATTGATGAACCATTCCTTTGTAAAAGTTAACACCTTTGTCTTTGAGTGTTTCAGACTCAGTAGACTCGCCTTCAACATGGTTCCGGCTCAGAAGTTCCGTCTGCTGTCCCTCAGTAGACTATCTGCCGCAGTGCTGTGGAGTGAAGATTCGATATGGCTGGACTCAGCAGGAGTAGCATACTAAAAGGTGTTCAGGAGTCAGTAGAACTAGACTCAGGAGGAGCAGTTTACTGAAATATGATAGGCCTTGAAATATGAGCAGCATACCTAATGCCTAACTTCGCTTCTTCATATTAGATGCTGATTGGTAGTAAGTCAGTCAGAAAATGTATGCAGAAATATGTTAGGCCTTGAGTAAGTGCTTTTTGGAAAAGTAGCGGGTCTGATGATGAGAAGTGAACAATAAACTGATAAGTAACAAATGCAACAGTAGAAAGACTCAGGTTTTTATTGTGGTTCGGATTCACAAGATCCTACGTCCACTATTCTGCTTTCTCATCATGAATCCACTAAGGATACTCGTAGATTGACGAGTGTAAATCATCACATACAAACTAACTATCAAACTATCAATCTATCAATCTAACTATCTATCCGCTTCGTTCTGATAATTTTGAAAGGGGTGGGTTTTCTAAGTTTGTCCACCAAAAAAGAGTATAACAACACTCTTTACTCCAAGCTTAGGGTATACACTTTTAAATACTTTGAGTATGAACAACAGATGAAATTTCTTCTAAGAGAACTTGTGAGAGAGAGGTAAACTGTTAATTCTTTTGCTTGAGAGATTGCTTGAGCTTCTTCAAATTATGTGACCTTAGAGAGAGAAATCTTCTGCTATTTGTAGTCGAGCTAGGAGATAGATCTGTTGAACACGATCGATCTCCTATTGGTTCCGTATTGACAACGGTCTCATACATTGAATATATGGACACGTGTCGCGCTCCATTTGGTTCTGCGGATCCTGCACAAGTAACTTAATGGGCAGGGCCCGCACTGACATTTCGGAGGTCCTTGGCGAAAGCAAAAAGGCCCATTTTTTTAAGCTTCATGAATCATGTCGTGAACTATGTAATGATCTTTCATGCTTGTGTGCCTACATAATTTTAAAAGTAGAAACTGTAATGTGCAACAAACTAAAAAAATAAAGATTGAATAATTATTGAAATAATTTGGATATTCTAGCATTTTGAGAATTAAAATTATCAATGACATCATCAAGATCAAAATTTTCCAATATCTCATTTTCAATACATAAAATTGACTTCCGGAAGCATATTTTCTATGCAACCTATTATATTCACAAGTCACAAATTACTTAAATACAACACAAAACCCTAAATCCCTATTCTAAAAAAATTAAGACAAATTAGAAGTACAAACCTTATTTAAAGAGAAATTAACACACAAATTGAAACGAAAAAAACCTAATTTGAAGAAAGGGGAATTTCAACGAATTGAAGTGAATAGCCAACTGCCGAGGTCCGAGAAAGAATTTCAATGAATTGAAGAAAAGAGTGAAGACTGAAGACTGAAGAGAGCCGATTGTATCTTTTCACGATGGTCGGTCTCTGTTTTGTATTTTTTCTCAATAGTTTATGTAAGGGAGCAGACTGTAATTATAAAAGAAATAAAA
The DNA here is from genome assembly GCA_028984105.1 of Lavandula angustifolia. Classification (NCBI taxonomy): domain Eukaryota; kingdom Viridiplantae; phylum Streptophyta; class Magnoliopsida; order Lamiales; family Lamiaceae; genus Lavandula; species Lavandula angustifolia. The sequence continues at coordinate 3,993,621 of CM054823.1, read as the reverse complement.
AAGAGCCGTTGACTAATTCCTTAACAATTGGTCTTGACGTCTGGGTAATAACTATAAGAACTGGGATTGATATTATTAATTTGAGTTTTGTTTATAAGTGTGTGGAATGGGCTAGGATATTAAATTTTCTTTTTTAGTATGGGCTAGTGTAAGTGTATCGAAATTCTGTTTACAATATTGGGCAGCTACCCCTTTAAGTGGGCTAGTGGGTTGTGTTTCAAATTTTGAGGCCCTCAAAATTGGGGGCTCCAAGCACATGCCCCATCAGCTATTCATCAGGGCCGAGCCTCTTAGTGGGTTGAAACGTGCATTGTAGAACATGATCTCCAAACTAGGATACTTTATAAATAGAAGTTGACTTGTTTGAGCTGAATAGAGAGCAAGCACATCGTGTTCTCAAGAGTGTCATACAAACATATATAGAACATCGCATTTCTTCGAAGCATAGTCTAGTTATAAGCGAGTGGAAGCTAATCCCTACGTATTTGAGGAGATTGATTATTCGAGTGTGAGTGTTTTTTATTTGTATGTCATAACGTCTCAGTAGGAGCCAAATAGGAATTGCCAACTTTATTCTAGTATTAGTATATTCTTTGGCTTAGGGCATCCCCATAAGTTATAATATATTTATATAACTTGTGGAAAAACGTTGTGTTTTGATTTTATCTCTGCAAAGTAAATACTTGTATTGATCCTTGTGTTCAAGATCCAATCAACATCTAGCGTGGACCGCTACTTTCAAATATACAAAAAATTCAAGATTAATTTGCATGATGTAGGCTGCGACACGTCTACCTGTATACAAAAGTGGTATACACAAACCTTTGTGGAAATAAATGGTGGCATAGCGGTGAAGGTGGATGGCCCGGGACCGATAGGTCATGGGTTCAATTCCCACTGGACACGCTATGTGTGAGCCTGTCACCCTGCCACATTAAGGGTGGTTTAGCTCTTCTGTCTGGTTTGCATGCTATTGCACAGAAGCGAGGTTTACCCTGTGCGCACCAAAGGTAGCGGCTGCGGTAGCGGCTGCGGGTTCCTCGTCAACAAAAAAAAATAAAAATGGTCATTCTATGTCAAATACACATGCAAGTACAAGAAAAAACCTCGGGACATTGAAATGAAGACGCCCAGGTTTCACATAATGTTTGGATTTTAACTCATGTATCTTGTATTTAATACTCTGACAAATTTAATTCCTTGTTCCAGAGCTCAACCAGTGGTAGCAACAAGCAAATAACACCATGCAAACTACTCCGTCCCGAATATATATGCCTATTTGATTCTTCATACATATTAATAAAAAAATTAATGATATGAAAGTTAAATAAATGTTGACATTGAAATATGAGTAAACTAAAATAAATTACTAAAAAGTTAATAATATAATTATATTTACTATTATAAAAGTTGGATAAAATAGTTTTTTTGCTATATTATCATATTAATTAGACCATGAAAGTTAGTGAAAATATTTAGTTAGGAACAAAAAAATTGTTAATAGGCATATAAAATTGGGACAAAAGAAAAAGGAAAGAAGACATATATATTTGAGACGGAGGAGTATAACTTTGTTGGCCATTAAAACTTCGAACACGTTTTGTACCAATAGGGATTAAGGTGCTTAACATGTGGCTAAAAGTCATGAGTTAAAAACGCACTAAAATCGTTATGAATGAGTTAACCCCATTCCTACTAAAGATAATAGTTACGGATTCCTTATCATAAAAAAAACCTAACTAATAAATAAATAAATAAAACTTTGTTGGGCTTCAGAGCCCATGAATACTGGAAAACTAAAAATATGGACTTTATATTACCACCGCTTGAAAGCCATTAAGTCACAATTTTTATTTAATTAGGAGTTGTCATGCATCAAAGAGTAATACTGTCTAATTCCACTTTTTTTTTTCTTTTAACGAGGAACCCACAGTCGCTACTATTGGTGCGCACAGGCGTTTCCAGTAGGATTTGAACTCATGATCTTTCGGTCCCGGGCCATCCACCTTCACCGCTACGCCATCCCATGGGTACAATTCCACAGTTTTTTACACTTACATTCCATTGTTTCCTTGTATCAATAAGAGTTATTTTAAATATTTTTGACAGGAGGAGAGGAATGGAGGATCATTCTTCCTCCCCTAACATCAAATTCCACATAAAGCTCCCATTTTACATGTTACAATCGATTTCTTTGATATTAAAATTGGAACATAGTCAGCCATTGCAAAATGCGACACATGCACAACTCATTTAATTGTTTGATTTGTTTTTACGACTATATTATAGTTGTGATTTTTAAACCCTAAGGAGTAGAGTATTTTGACAAGAGTCACATTGAACACGAGATCTTATATATGAAATTGAAGCAATACAACACACGTTACGTTACATCGCGCGAGCTCAGTAGAGGCACAAGGGAGCCGCGCTTATTTCTGACACAACAACACACACAAACACAGAAGAGTGTGAGCGTGGAACTGAACATCTTAATTGCAGTGAGGCTTCTTGCATTTCTTCTTGTGTCCGCCATCCCCATGCCCATCTTCGACTGCCATGCTACTACTCTCCGTCGCCACGACCGCCTCTTCGCCGCTCTCCTCGCAGTGATTGTGATGGCAGTGGTGCTGGTGTCCCTTCTTCGCCCATCCACTCTCTTCACATTCAAACACACGCAACTAATTGTTAGCTTCTAAGGTAATACTAATATATTGCCACTAAAAATAATTAATTCTAAAATATAAAATATAGGAAATGGAGAAGCAGCGACTTACTACTTGAATGGGCAGCAGGGTCTGTACGAGCTGAAGCGACAAGGAGTAGGGCGCAGAGAAGACCCAGAAGAAGCAAGTTCTTGGTGGAAGCCATTGAGAGAGAGAGAGAGAGAGAGAAGTAGATAGTGTATGTAGTGAAGTGGGATGATGAAGAAATATGTAAAGATGCAACGCAATTTATAGGCCTTAATGCAGTAGACAATTTCAAGTTGCCAATCAAAAGTGACCACTAATGTAACACAAAATATACATGATAATACTAAATATATTAAAATAAATGAAATTTAAGCTACCTTTAGATATAAAGTTTAGCATGAATCAACACATTGATAAAATATTGTCCGAATCAAATTTCATTTTTGCTTTTTGTCCTTTTTTTGCGTTGCCCTATTTCGAAGAGGGCCATCTGTGAATGTATCGGACATACACTCCACAATCATTCTACTAAAGTTGTGTGTACACGCATGCCGTCAATGAAGACTATTTGTTTTGTTTTATGTATTAATTAGAATCAATACGCTGAAGCTCCTTCTATAAAGTGAAAGTACATATGTTATAATATATGTCCCTTTATCTTGCACTTCATGCATTGTCGACTGTCACTCAAACCACCCGCACCAAACAGATATAGGACAAAACATCAAAATCAAATTAGATACTCTCTGCATTATTAACTTTGATTATTTCTTATGTTAATTTAAGGATGGTAAAGTGTCCGGATTGGGTCAATATCATGGATTTGTGCTGAGCGACGCAAACCGATAATGAATTATAGAGCTGCTAAAATTCAAACAAGTCTTTTATGGCTATTGTATTCCAATTTGAGAGATGTCATTCATAAGTTATTTTTATCTATTTTTATAAGTTAATAATTATTAACTTATAAGAAACTTTTAATAATATTCTTATATCAAACGCTAGCAACTACTCCAGCCCTTTATTATAAGCATTTTGTTTTTTTTTTAAAATAGAGATTAAGGAATTTTATTTTTGTATTGTTTAGTACTATGGTGCCCGCTTCTTTTGCATTGTTAATTTTTACTATTTCGAAAAGAAAAAAAGACACTTCCAAAGGGACACCTCGATAAATATTACAAGAGTATAATTTTAAAAATTATTTTTTTGGTATAAAGTTACTATTAATATGTGCATCCAAACACAAATAGCTTATTAAATTTAAGTATTTTTATATTTAATTTTTTTTAGGGTAAGTACTTATCATAAGTCCTTATTTAAGTTACAGTGTAAGAAAAATGCATATTACGACGTAAAGTGATGACTTCTTTAGTCTTATATGTGCGTGATTGATAGATGAGATTGACTTAGAATACTCTTTAAGTGACAGCAAAGTGTTAGTTCATAAGGTATTACACATTTGTTTGGTAACATATGTAGTCCAAGTGGGAGATAGTCGGAAAATTTAAGTTGGGCTAACATATGTTAAATTAAATGTGTACATGATTAGTTCAATTTTAAGGGGATTTAATATGAATTGTAAATAATATTATAATATGTCATGAATATCTATTGTGTAAATACCATAAAGATATTTCTAAATTGATGAGAGAGAATTGGAAATAAAGATATACTTGAGTATTATATAAGTATAGTTATGGTCTCCAAACAACGACACATACAAAATTAAAATATTTATTCATTATACAGATCCTAAGGCACGCAGTCAGTTTCCGCTTTAGTTTATTCTCAATCTATCTACGTAGAGATGTTTATCTTCATGTATAAGTTATAACCTAATTTTGATTGTAACCTAATTTTGGGGGTTGGGATCCAGTGTCTAAGAAATCCCTATCTGTTTCCTGTCTAAGTAGAAACGGTGGCGTTTTGACACTATTTTCATTTACTATTCTTTTAATTATTAATCTTTTATCATCCCTCAATTACCGGCTTCGCACGGCTCGGCTCTCATTGCCAATTCCAAGAAAAATCCCTAATCTGAAACTAAACTCTTCTTCCCGCAGCACCACTCGAAGATTGATTAGGCACTCCATTGATGCAGCGTAGGGGAAAAAATAGGCGGTGCTTTTTTGTCACTCACACAAACAATGCAGATAATTTATTGCGAAATTGGCGATTGTTCAATTAAAAATACGTTATAGTATTATGCATGTGTTGGTTTTTTATTTAAACATCGTGTAGTTTTATTTATTTTAAAAATATTACACTAACTCTTTGTTTGGCTGTGAAGAGAAAGTGAGATGAAAAAAATAATGTTTATTTTAAAAAGACATAAATATATTTATTAAAAAAATTTATTACTAAATTATTATGTAAGGGCATTATTGTCAATTTTGTAATCAAATTTGATTTTCTCTCATTTTCTTTCTCATGTTTGGAGTGAAAGAAAATTCAAGTGGAACCCACCATTTTCCCCCCTCTCCTCTTTCTCTCCTAAACTAAACGAGAGAAAATTCCCATTTCTCTCCAAATTCTTTCCTCCCTAATTCCCTACAACCAAACACAATGTAAAAGTCGAAAATTCCTACCAACGCTTTGAGCTTGACTAATTTTTTGTTGATGTCTAAAGTGTCAAATACTCTTAAAATGTTCAAGGTTATAAATTACAAATTGCATGATTTGGATACAGTATAATTTTCACACATTAATGCATTGGTTCTCTCTCCATATATCTATGTATAAGTATGTAGATAATTTCATTTTTCTAAATAAAACTAAATAAAATTATCTACTTATAATTATCTAAAAGTGCAATTTTGAAAATTAATAGTACTAAATGTTATACGGGATAAAAAAAAATCTAATTTTAAAATTATTTTTTTAATATTTAACCTGTACATGCTTCAAATATGTTAGCCCTAAATAAATTAGTTATGGAACATAAAAAGGTATCAACAAAATAGAATTCATGAAAAACTCTGTAAAGGAGCAAATACATTATCAAAATGAAACTTTGTTTTTGACTCAAACATTGGCCTTAGATTTTTGTCAACAATACTTCTTACATTGAATCTATTCAAGATTAGATGATATAAATTGAAAAATGGCAATCTTCTTCAAATAATTTTTTTTTAAAGAATATTACACTAGGTTAAGTTGACAGGAACAACTCTTTTTTTTAATCACAATATAATAAAAATAAAAAATGAAACAAGATACTTTTAGAACACATGGTATTTGTTTTTCTTACTTTGAAATGACTTACCTGCACACAATCATGGGCCGGGTCGGTCTTAAATGGTTTTTAAAAAGAGATCTCCCCATTAAGGCCCAATTGCGATGGTCTGGTTGGAATCTGGAAATGATAAATCAAAGAAGAGAATTACAGAAAGTGTTAATAGTCAATGTTAGCCAAAACAAAAAATCGAAAAGGAAATGTAGTCTTTCCTTAAACAAAAACACATGTCTAGTCATTTTGTCCTCTTGTGGGCGCAGAGTGTCAGAAGGGCCTATGGAGAACCGAGTTACTAATCGTAGGGCCGATAGGGGCCGATGGACCTACTGCTGCGTCAATATTTTCAAGGCCAATCGAGATCGGCCATCTTTAGGCCGACCCATCGGCCCTAAGAAAAAAACTGAAATAATTTAAGGGTCGATGGTCATCGGCCCTCCTTCAGCCGAGACATCGGCCCTTAGCGTTTAAAACAATTTTTATAAACGGCCCCAATCGTTTCGGCCGTTAGAGAGAATACAAATCGAGGGCCGAAAGAGAGAAAAAAAACGTAATAATCGAAGGGCCGATGGACATCGGCCCTCTTTCAGCCGAACTATCGGCCCTGAGCCTTTAAAAGCCGTTACATGTAACGGCCCCAAATTTATCGTGGGGCCGAAAATAAATCAACCGTGTATTAGACGAGGGCCGATAGCCGTCGGCCCTCCATCGGCCCTGATACGCAATTATTGGTGGCCGAAAGAAAATAACCATTGGCCAAAATTAACTCATTTCTTTCACCAAGCAGCCGAAATTCACCATTTCTCTCCCACACAACCGCCGCCGCATAGCGCCGCTATTTTTGTGTTGCAGTCGCCGATAACCACCGCCGATCCCCTTTGCTGCCATGTCTTCCGGCGAAATTCAGGTACCTGTTTTCGATTCTTTGTCTGATTTTCATTGATTTGTCTTGTTTTTTGGTTGAATTCGTGTTAGAAACCACGATGAGTGAATTGAATTGCCGATCTATGCGTTTTCTATTTCTGGCCATTTATTGTATTATTTTCATGCGAATTGTGATTGAATTTCATTGATAGACGAAATTTATGTTGAAATTGGGTTGGGTATATTTTGAAATGTCGAATTTATGATGAAATTGATGTGAATTGCGATTGGTGCGAGCGTTCATTGTGATGAATAAGTTTGCAACCGGGGCTGATGGAGGGCCGAAGGAGAATGTACTCCATCGGCCCTGCCTCGGCCGAATTGTGTTGAATAGGCCATCGGCCCCGACTGGCCTTACGGCCTTCGGCCTTTCCATCGGCCCTTCGTCGGCCTTCCCATCGGCCCTGCCTTCGGCCCTTATTAAGTCGTATTAACTAATTAATTCATTTTTTTGTACAACTTGCAGCCCGATTATATCCGACTACCGGTTAGAGAAAAGACCACAAAAATCGCTACATATTGGAGAGATAGTCTACCCGAACTGATAAAGAACACTCTTGTGAGACTGGGGGTAATGACTTAGTCCGGCGATTTAGAAACGGCCAGTTTGGCCATTTGCTGAGCTGGAGGAAGGGAAAAAGTTCTATCTTGACTTTGCATCAGCTCATATGCTATGAGGTGCAGGCACCGGCCGGGGAGGTTCATTTTCACATATCCGGACTGGAGCTTAGATTTCCGCAGTACGAGTATGCACTTGTTACTGGATTATTTTTCGGCGCTTCTTCTTTCGATCCGAAGGCAGCTCGCGACCCTACAGAGTCCGGAGTATACATGAGACGGGAAACCAGTAATAAGAGGCTATTTGCTTAATTTATGGAAAAATGATAAGCTCGGTGACCTCTCTGAAGACGATTATCTGAAGGTGGCCAATGTATTGGCACTGATGTGTTTTTTCTTCGCACCTACCAACACGAAGAAGGTTGAGACGTGGATGTGGATTCTTGCTGACGATTTTGACGCATGGAACGATTTTCCATGGGGATCATACACGTACAATGCCCTCCTCCACTACATGAGCTTTGCACCGAAGCGACTCAATTTAGTGAAATCGAAATATAATATGTATGGGTCAGTTTGGGCCCTTCAGGTACGAATTGATATTTAATTGTTTCAATTTGTTATAATTTTTATAATTTATACTTGTACTGATCTTTAATCATATTGCAGATCAGGGCATATGAGGCGATACCAGATTTGGCCCGGCTGTGTGTACGTCTTATGAATGACGGAGATATGCCCCGATGTCTGAAATGAGTATTTGTCACGCCACCAGATACAGAATGAATCAATTTCTTCGCCTCACCGGTAAATAACATTTTAAATATTTATTAAAAAATTTACAAGTAACAGAAATGTATTATAACTTGTTTTTTTTTTCACTTTTGGAACAGATGCAGACACCTCCCCATGAGACTCTTACGCCTACTCTCGAGGAGCAGCTATCGGAATACTGGAGAAGGGTGATTGGAGAGAATCTGATCGGTGTATCATTTCCCAGACCGACCCCCGTACAACCAAGACGAGTTGATGAAGAGGGCAGTGTACGGGCTCCAGCGCCGGCAGCACAGAAGAAAAAATCGAAGAAGAAACATGCACCGGCGGAGGGTGAGTCATCCGGGCATCGTGGGGATGAAGGTTCCACTCTGCCCACATACGAACGAATCATCTGCACTATAGATGAAGGGTTCGACCAGCGTGATGATTTGCGGTGGAAGAAGAACGAGGATCGCTTCTTCAAAAAAGTGGGGAAGTTGCTGAAAAATGTCTTTGGAAAAACCAAGGGCAAAGGTAAAGGCATATGATCCACTTCCACGAGTTTGCAGTCGTGGGACATAGAGTACAGTAGTCACCGATCGGATGAGGAAACATCTGCATCACGTGACCCACCGCGGGGGAGGATGGTCACTGTACATGAGTGGCCCAGCTGGAATCAAGATGCCGGACAACCACAGGAAGATGTGGAAGACATGATGACTCCCAATGCAGATCCTTGGGATGTGGCTGCTCGAATGGCTAATCGGGGCTTTGATCAGGGGCGCCATAGCATGTACGAGGAGAGAGATGTTTGGGTCCCCAGACGTTGGGAGCTACTCCCTTATTCTGCTCCACGCTCCCCACCGCCTGTACATGTATCTTAATTTTGTACAGAGCACTGAGGTACAAACATGATTTGAAGTTATGTATTTTAGTAAAAAAATTTTAATACATGTTATTTGCAGCCCATAGTGAGCCGCCGATACAATTTTACCGGAGCTCCACACATGGTTGATGCCGGTGACGTTTTGAGGCGAAATTTTGAGAATTTCCTGCTCATTGGTGTTTCTGCCAATGTTACGGTTTTGCAGCATGAGCTTTCGCACAGATTTTTCAAAAATATATTGAATACAAAGTACGACATGGGCCAGACAATGATTGATCTGTACGTATGCTACCTCCGGCAGAGGTTTGAAGACAAAGAACGTGACGTGTTGTCTACACCTGATTCACACTACACCGTCATAGCGTCTTCGACAGTTTTCGTAAGTATAGTCATTTGAATGTGTGTTTTTTTTTATAACTATAATGTGTTTGTTTTTTTACAGACGGCTACAATGTCCTCTATTTCCGGTGGGACACCCCACTCATTCCGAGGAGGCAATGGATTAACCACACCGACATATATCTCCTTCCACGTCGCCGTCGTATAATAATCATTAATATGATTGTACAGATTTTTCCGGCGATGATACAAAACGGCGACAACGTGACTACACAGCAACAAGTCGATTTGCCAGACGCCACATTCACACAGTTCGTCTTGAAGATTGACCCTCCACCGTCAGTCACCTTCGTCGACCTTGTTTTTGTCAATAGTCACCTGCGTAACCGTAAACCTCTGAGTCAGATAAACTTCGTTCCACATCCTCAACTCAGAAGACTCAAGCCAGATAACCATTGGCCCCGCCCTCGGCCCCTCATCGGCCCTCAATTTCGTACATGTGAATATCATATTCGTCTAGTCATTTCAGCAGAAAAAGCTGCACCTTTCATAGGTCCACAACTGCACCTTCCATCGGCCGATGGACACCCCCAATCGGCCCTCCATCGGCCCTTAGAGCCATAAATATTCAACTGGCTCGGTCGATGGGGATTGTTAGGCCTTTTTCTCTCGGCCTACTTAGGGCCGATGGACACCCCCCATCGGCCCTGAATTTCTAGTTAATATACAAGTGGCTCGGCCGATGAGGAGTTCGACCATTTTCTCTTGGCCGATGGAGGGCCGATAGACACCCACCTTCGGCCGTTCATCGGCCCCCCATCAGCCCTAGGCGTTTGAAACGAAAAAAATGTTAATGGGACAACAAAAAAATAAAATGACTATATTTGTGTTTTGTTTTAATTGAAGACTAAATATGTATTTATTTTTTACTATTTGGCTACTCCTACAAAAGCCTCTTACATAAACTAACCGCTGTCATATCATTGCCATTATCACTGGAAACAATGTACAAGAAACAATCGCATTCATAGTTTTGATCGTCCATTTTTTTTAATCTTCTCAATTCCATCCCTTTAAATGCGCACGAACCCTTTAATCTCCAACATCACCACCATAAACCTCCGTCAATTTTCCTGAAATCGCGAAATCTCGATGGCTTCGATTGCCTCCACTCTATCAGCTCCTCCGTCCGCCGCCGCATTCACCATCTCCCCGAGGGCTGTAGGGCTGAAATTCGCGCCCAAAATCAGTCAAATCTCCTTCGCGAGAGGGCGGTGCGCGAGAATCTCGTGCGCCGTTGCGCAGCCGGAGACTCTGAAGGTGGTGCAGAGCACGATCGCGAAGCAGCTGTCAATCGAAGAGTGCACGGTGACGCCGCAAACGAAGTTCGCGGACCTCGGCGCCGACTCGCTGGACACGGTGGAGATCATGATGGCGTTGGAGGAGAAGTTCGAGGTTTCCGTCGGAGAAAGCGGAGCGGAGAACATCGCCACCGTGCAGGACGCCGCTGACCTGATCGAGAAAGTGAAGAGCGCCGCAGCTTGATCACGCCAAACCCAACTTGTTTTTTTATGGATTCATATCACTGTTTAAGTGGGCTTTGGGGCCTCAAAACTCTCATCAGTTGTGCTCAAATTAATTCGAAATAAAACTAGTTTTTGATTTTCTATTAGACTCTGATTTTGGAAAAAATAAAATTAACAGATAAAAATTTGTACGCGACCAAAGACCGGGTCCAACGTATTTAGGGGGTTTCTTCATATTTAAAGGTGCAAATTTTTTATTTTGTCTTAGGAAATAAAGAATAAATTTTCAAAATTTAATACAAAATTTTCAAAAAATAAAAATAAATATGAGTGGATTACGATTTCGAGGGGCAACAATTAGTAGGGGTGTACTTTAAGGTGTATTTTACTTTTGGAACCGAACCGAATATATGAAAGTGGTTCGGTTCGGTTCGGTTCGGTTTGGTTCGGTTCAGTTCGGTTCGGTTCGGTTCGGTTCGGTTCGATTTTTAGTATAATTTAGGAATCGAACCGAATATATGAAAGTGGTTCGGTTCGGTTCGATTTAAGGTGTACTTTACTTTTGGAACCGAATCGAACCGCTTAGAAATGGTTCGGTTCGGTTCGGTTCATCGGTTCTACCTTTTTTAAATCCTAAATATATTTTTTTGAACCATAATATTCCATACATGCTTAACGTGAATGAAATCCAAACACGACAACTCCAAAATATTAACAAAATATAAATATACTTAACATAACTACAATAGTTAATCTCCAACTAGAGGAAACAAATTCATGACTCCACAATCCACATTGGCAGTAGCAAAATAAAACAACTTCATGACTCCACGTAAACGGATGAACTAAGAACTCCTAGAAAAAATTCATACGGATGGCGGACTTGTTGTTCAACTTTTACGTTTTGGTAGAAAAAGTGGAAATAGTATTGAGAATGAATTGAGAAATGAGAAAGAAGATGGAAATGAGAATTGAGAAGACAGAAAAGTGGTGTAGTCAGGACTCAGTTGTGCAGCGTGCCCTACTGTCCTAGGGTAATAGTAGTATTAGCATCTCTTTTTAAATTTTTTAATTACATATTTATATATGTATCAATTACCTACTATACCCCTAGTAATAACATATTAGTATACTACCTAGTAAGTAGTAGGTAGTATTAACAAAAATCTTTATATTTCATTCGGTTCCATTGGTTCGGTTCGGTTTGAACGATTTCTAAACCTTTGGAACCGTGAACCGAACCGATTGTAAACGATTTCGAAAAATATAAATCAAACCGAACCACGAAACCGAACCGAACCGCATTTTTCAGTTCGGTTCGGTTCGATTCCGTCGGTTTCGCGGTTCGGACCTGAACCACTTACACCCCTAACAATTAGGGGTGTCAACTTAGTTAAATCAAATCAAACTAAATCGAATATTAGTTAATTGAAAGTTCGATTAACTATTTTGCAAAATCAAATACAGAACTAAAAAAAATGGTTTGATTCGGTTTAATTTTGATTTAACCGAGATTCTTAAGGGGGGAAATATAAAAAAAGATACAAAAGAAAAAAATATACGAAATGCATCATCTTGATCGAAGATAATAGTTCTAACAGAATATTTAAACCAAAAGACATCTGAAATTAAAAAAACATGCATATAGAATCTAGTATTAAAACTATAAAAATCTTACGTCTACCAATCTAAAAATTAAGTACAAACTATTTCGTTAAGAAGAACACATAAAGAGGAACAATATAAAAAGAAAAATAGAAATGAAAAACACATGAAATATGAGTATATCAAAATTAAAAGAGAGAAGAAGATGATTGTCTTTTTTACGCTATTTATATGTTATAAAAGATAAAATATTTCCAATTCTGTCCAGTTCTAGTTCAATTAGCTAAATATTAAACCGTAAACCGAATAAAAAATTAAGAACACAAAAAATAAAAACCGAATACCATATCAAAATTCTTTAGTTCAATTTGATTCATTTGAAAAATATATAGTTTGATTGGATTCAATTGATTAACCCACCAAATTTACAGCCGTAAAACAATGCACCAATGCACCCCTAGATCGGCAATGATCGGACTAAACCATTAAAATTACTAAGGAAAAAAGAAATTTAGTCTCCCTTAGGTCATAACTGGGTCCGCCATGTATGGACATGTGACGTAGTCCTGATGCAATCAGAACATTATTTACGTACACTTGTTAAAATTATTACCGAAAACTAAATGAACTCTATAAAATAATACTTTTTCTCCAATTTCATCAATTTTAATAATAAATATTGAAGTGGAAGAAATGGGATTGCATCAACATATCGTAATTGGTAGCGCTCATCGCAATAATAACGCATTCATATCATGCGGCCCCAATACTTTTATGCCTCTGAAAAAGTCCTGCACGTTTCTCTCTCAACATAATCCCATTACATCCTTATTTTATTTATTTTCACGTACCATTTTCCGTTTCAACCTAGTATTATTAACTCAAATCATTTTATAACACATGTAATATTTTGTTTATCCTAAGGTTAATAGACAATGTTTGAAATAACTTTTATAATTAACTTTTAGCTACCTGTGCTTAAAATTGCTTAAAATTTCTCTTAATCAAAAGTTGTTAAAGTTTACAATAATAGAAAAGGAAAAGCTTAATTTTAAAAAAATGAGTCATACAAACACTTTCATAAATTATTTTTTAAATTGTTTTTTGCTTTTATTTATAAAAAAACATCACCTGACCATCTTATGGCTTCTACTTACTATTTTGATTTATTTTAAGTTTTAAATAACCAGAAACATACGTTCCAAACATTAAAAAAGTAAGTCTTCGATAAAAAAAAAAGTCAAAAAATAACTTACTCCCTCCGTCGCACTCATCTTGCAACATTTAAGATTGAACGCGGAATTAAGATAGTGGGGTAAAAGTGTAAAGTAGTGGTGTAAAGTAAAAGATAATGGGTCCACTTGTTTAGGATGATTATAGTCCACTCATTTTTTTCTATTTTAGAAAATATTGCAAGATGAGTGGGACGATCCGAAAAAGAAAATGTTGCAAGATGAGTAGGACGAATGGAATATTTAAGTTGTTTAACGCTGCCATAATTAATTCATATGACCATGTTCATCTTATGTCTTTTGCGTTGAGCATCCGTAAAATTTAACTCATATTTGGCGCGCCGCTAATCGTGATTTTCATAATTAGATTTCAAAAGTAAATCAATTTTTCAATATGAAAGCATCATCATGTAAATACACTATTGAAAATATTAAAATCATGCTTAGTTGAGCTGAGAGATTTATACTAACAGCAATGCGAAGTTGAAAATCTCTACGTAGGCTTTCATCATGATTTCGTTACAGTGACGCAATGACCCAGTTCCAAATTAAGATTTTTCTATTACTTAATTAATAACACCACATTAGATTTTTTTAATTAATAAAAGCTTATGTTTCTTATTCCTATATAATTAACTATCTATGTTGACATTGAGTTTTCATTTCATTTTCACGTCTAATCGTAACAACTTATTCTCTGAGCCAATCTAATTATCTAAATCAACATCCTAATTTTTTTTAATCCTCGGCTAAAAATACATACAGACAAACTCTATTTATAAATACGCCTTAGTATAATTTTAAACGTACGACTTTGGTTCATTTTAAAAGGTTTCATGTGCCGTTTCTGTCACTTTAGCTTTTACGATTTTAAGGAAAGATACAGTCGATAAAAATTCAAAAATTGATAAAAACTAATTAGAAGGAGAAAACAAAAACACCTCCAATAGAAATTAAAGTTGTTTCTTCCTTGAACGATCACGTAATTAATCAATTTCAATTATAGGGTTACGTTACTGATGGGCTATAATTAATACGTATTTAATTAACATCAAATATATATGTAAATATTAGAGAGTATATAAATAAAGTCTCTACGGGATCTAAGGAGAAAAGTTAAAGAAGCTTAGAAGCGAAAAAAAATATATACACATACAAAACTAGCTAATTACAATATAATGAACTCTAGTTGATATTTATGAACAAGAAATTAAGATAATAAATTTAATCTTATACAATCAATCCTACAAACTAAAACACAATAAATTAAATAAGATTACAACTCTAATCCCTCATATTGCACGTATTGCAAAATCTATGTACAAAGTCCAAAAACATAAAATAAATTTGAATCTTAATTATTAAAAAAAACAAAAATTGTATATTAAAACAGTATAAAAGTAAGTTTGATATATCTGTTATCCTAACAAATCCTAGGTAGAGCCAATTATGACGAAACCAATAAGTTATTTTCAATTCAAACACCTAATGATATCATATCAATTTCGATATTTTTAGGGGTGAGGATCCTCTACCCCAAGTGGTGGACCACTACATGTCCCACCAATAAGGTGAGGACATGTGTTGGTGATAATTTGATTGTCCACCAATGCACGCATGACAGAGCGTGATTGGTGGGCCACCAAGTGGTCCACCAAATAATGGGATAGAGGATCATTTGCCTATTTTTAGGCCCAGAATATCATCTGGCCTAATAATGGTGGCCCATTCGGTGGGCCACCAATCACGCTCCGCCACGCGTGCATTGGTGGCCCACCTTTTTAAAACTAAAATATTTTTTTATTGCTAACATGACCCACCAATGCACGCATGTCATGGCGTGATTGGTGGACCACCGAATGGGACACCAATTTTGGGCCAGAAGATCCGGCTTGATTTTTAGGGTTGTTCATTGGACATAACTATCTCTCGGAATCAACAATATTTAAGTCACAAGGCCAAACATTTAACCTAACTGTATCTGCTTTAATATAAGTTCCATGAATTTGTAATCACAGCCGAGAAGTTATGGTTGGTATGGATCATAAAGTAATTAAGGACCATCTTAAAAATACTCTTTTATGAATAAACTCGATAGTTCATCCAAACTTGAATATTTTTATAAATGTATGATTATACTTTTTTAAAAACGAATACCACAAATTTTAACCACTTTTATTCGAAAGTAGTAGATGACGTAAGGATGGTGTAATGTTGACGTGGAGCGTGGCAAATAAAGCAATGTCCCTAGATCTCAAGGAACCCAGCTGGGCAGTGGGCCCCATTTTATGTCCCCTCTGACCCTCCAAAATCAACTAACGAAATTTTCCTTCTACCTCACTTATATATTCACCACGAATCCAACCAAATTTCTTCACATTCAAATTGATCATAAACCAACAACACATGAACCAAAACAGAATCAAGAAAACACAGCAAGCAGTGATGTCCGACGTCGTGAGAGAACCTCGTCCAGTTGTCAGGAAGTTTCTAGCCAGGCCTCAACGCGAAGGCGTCGGCGCCACCGTCAGAAGAAGCATCGGAAGGTCGGACTCATAACCCATAACATAAAGTCTACGTTGTTTCCTGCGCTCTTCAACGTGGGTTTTCTGCAGGTTTGAGATGAAGCACTTGGACCCTTTTCTTGTTCTTGACGAATTCTCAGGTGGGCGCCTCAGTTTTGTTCTTGATTTTCCGTTTCTTGAATCTTGGTGATCAGAAAATGATTTAATTTCCCTGTCATGCATTGGCAGTTTCTGCTCCAGCTGGGTTTCCTGATCACCCACACAGAGGTTAGTTCCCTTGGTTTCATTTTTCAATAAATACTTGATGGTAATGATTTTCATGGTATTGTAGGATTCGAGACTGTCACATACATGCTGCAGGTAAATAACTCTGCATCTTTTTGCCTTTCTACGTTTCTTCATATCTAGTATCGAATTCCACCAACTCCTTATTTTCCTTATATTTTTATCTTCTTGTCTAAAGTATATATTATACAGTATTTTCATGGACTCAACTCATCACTTGATGTGATTGTGCAGCCTAACGAAAGCAACACAAACCATTTGTTTAAGTTGACAAACAAGTTCGACTTATAAATAAATGATCACTCGGCCGGCATGGAGTAGTTCCATTGTATTTACTACTATTATTATGAACAATAAATTAAACATGGTTAATTTCCTTGTCAGGGAGCAGTGAGTCATGAGGACTTTGAGGGGCACAAGGGCACCATAGAAGCTGGTGACGTACAATGGATGACTGCAGGCAGAGGGATTGTCCACTCAGAAATGCCTGCCTCCCACGGAACCCAAAAGGGCTTACAATTGTGGATCAACCTCTCCTCCAAATACAAAATGTCAGTCTCTCTCTCTCTCTCTCTCTCTATGCAAAGACATCTCATTTTACGTAGTGGGTTACTAATTCATTCCATTTAAAAAGGATTGAGCCAAGGTACCAAGAAATGAAGAGCAATGAAATTGCGGAAGCATCACAAGATGGAGTGGAAGTGAGAGTGATTGCAGGGGAGGCGTTAGGGATCAAGTCACCAATACACACCACAACTCCCACCATGTTTCTCGACTTCACACTCAATCCCGGGTCCAAGATACGGCAGTCCATACCGCCCTCGTGGAACGCCTTCGTGTACGTCTTGGAGGGAGAGGGTGCGTTTTGGAACTCGAGATCTTCGGCTGTGTCGGCCCACCACCTCCTGCTCCTTGGCTCTGGCGACGGCGTAGAGGCGTGGAATAAGTCCTCCAAGGTGCTGAGGTTTGTGCTCATCGGAGGGGAGCCCATTGGGGAGCCGGTGGTGCAATATGGTCCGTTTGTGATGAATAGTCAGGAGCAGATTGATCAGACCATTGAGGATTTTGAGAATTGTACGAATGGATTTGAGAAGGCTAGGCATTGGAAGTCGGAATCCACCATTGTTTTTGGTTATTGATTTCTACCTGTTTCTACTCCTTAATATTTATCTGAAACAGAGCTCTCTTTTCTCCTACACAAAATATGATAATTACACTAAAATGTGTAATATGGAACAATTGAGTTTGTAATAATCT
Source organism: Lavandula angustifolia (assembly GCA_028984105.1). Lineage (NCBI taxonomy): Eukaryota > Viridiplantae > Streptophyta > Magnoliopsida > Lamiales > Lamiaceae > Lavandula > Lavandula angustifolia. The sequence goes on along the minus strand of CM054823.1, from coordinate 3,975,806 downwards.
TGAAATAGAATATCAAAATATATTAAAATTCATATAAAATGCGAGAAAATATACACGAGATCGGAATTTAGGGAGGAATGAATACAAACCTCATTTTCTCCAACGAATTTGGAACTCTCCCTTTCTCTTTCTCTCTCAAGGGCATCTCAATGGCATTGCTCCTCCTCACGATTTCCTCTTCATTTCAACCGAATTTTTGCATCTCTTTCCTCCTATACCCTGGCTCTTGACACTAAATTAATTTAAAATCCACAACGAGAAAAAGGAAAGGGAAGAGGAATCTGAATCCGTCGGGATCTCATTCCCCCGATACACTCTAGCGCCGCGTTTCAGGGGAAGAGATGCCGATCGCCATGGAGGAGGAGAGGGGTGATATGAAGAGAGCCAATTCTGCTGCGAGTTTGAAGAAGCTTGTCCCCAAAATGAGGGAGGAGGGTGGTATGAAGAAGACCAATTCTGCCGCGAATTTGCGGAAGCTTGTTCCCAAAATCCTGCGCAGCGATTCTATGATGAGCCTCTTCAAATGCAAAAGAAGGCGCAATCCCGTTGAGGTCGTACGTGATGCTAGGAGACTGCTCCTCTACGTCGATTCCGAATCCGAAGACGGCAGTCATCGCAAGCGCACCGAGAAGGTTCTATTACTCTCTCTCCATTCGCGCTTTTAAATATGAGATGATGATTCTCCAAATGTGGCTGTTTCGATTGCAGCTGATGCAATTGGATATCGTGATTAAGGAGCTCAAATCATTTCTATACGGAGACGAAGAATCAGAACCGATTGCGGAAGCTTGTGCACAAGTGACTCAAGAGTTTTTTATTGATGACACTATGCGGCTGTTGATTGTTTGCCTCCCTAAGATAAACTTCGAGGTTTGACACTTCTTCTCTACAAGTAAAGTGGATGCAATTTGTTGATATTCTTCTCCGAGTTTTACTTTCTTGTGAAGGCTCGCAAGGATGCTACCAAAATAATAGCGAATTTGCAAAGGCAACCGGTTCTGTCGCGGTTGATTGCTTCTCGATACTTGGAAGAGAATCTGGATCTTCTGGATATTCTGATTACCGGGTGAGCCTTGGTATTATCAGCTTCGTATCTTGAGTTCTTGGATATACAGCTTAGTTTTTAGACAAAGTTAATATACTGATAAGTGCATGATTAATAAGATACGTTGATATGAATTTGCCTTCCCCCTAGTATATATGTGAAAATGCTGGTTTTTTTACATAAGTATTTTTGATAGGTACGATGATCCTACCGTGGCATTGCATTATGGAGGAATGTTGAGGGAGTGCATGAGACATCAGGTGGTTGCTAGGTAAGAAAGTTGTTGCAGAGATATTATATGTTATCATCTTATAGTCATATATTCCGTCCTGTTGATTCTTGCTCTTCTATTTTACACATTCCCTTTATGTTTATGTTATTCTAAGGCATTCTCTCTCTATTGCAACCAAAGTATTGATCTTTCTTCTGCTGACAGTTATATTTTGAAGTCAACCCATATGACAAAGTTTTTTGACTACATTCAGCTTCCAAATTTCGATATTGCTTCGGATGTTGCTTCTACCTTTAAGGTACATCATACTTTTAATTTCTCGCTTTTAGAGTAGTTCCTTGTCTAGCTGCGTATATTTCAATTTGTTAATTCATCATATCATAAGATTTGGTCCTTTGTTGTATATTTGATTTGATTGTCGCATGTTGATTACTGGATATAAATCTCGGTAGTTAAGTCATCTACGTGCCTTGTATATCCTACGCATTCATGTGGGATAAGCGATATCTTTTCCTGCAATTGATTTCAGGAGCTTATGACGCGGCATAAGTCCACTGTTGCAGATTATCTCACAGAAAATTATAGTTGGGTATGGTCTTCTTAATCCTTGGTAGTTTGTGCAATTTCAATATGATGAAGAAAATGACATGCTTCCTCTTACTTCTGTGTATCTCAAAAAATCTTATCTAGTTTTTTGCTGAGTTCAACTCAAAGATGCTGGAGTCTCCAAACTACATTACCCGGCGATTTGCTGTCAAGGTCTGAAGTGATAAATGCATACTAATATCAAAGTTGCAGGTAAAACATTTGAAAACAAATGATCACTTTTGCCTTTCAGCTTCTAGGAGACATCTTGCTTGATAGAGCAAATACCCGGGTCATGGTACGCTATGTCAGCTCCAAGGACAATATGAGAGTCCTAATGAATCTCCTTAAAGTAAAATCCCTCTAACTACTATTTCTCTTTTTTGCTTGGGATGCATTTTACTCTACATATCATTCAGCCTAAGTAGAACTGAGATTCTTCAAAATGACATGCAATTCATAAAATGCAAGTGTTTTTCCCTTCTGTGTTGCAGGGATCACACAAGTGCATACAGATTGATGCATTCCATGTGTTCAAGGTTTCGCCTCGTACACTTGATGATACTTGTCAAAACTGAACAAATAGGCTCAACTTCACTAATCAATCTTTGACACTTTCAGCTCTTTGTGGCAAACCAGAACAAGCCTACTGATATCAACAACATACTCATCGCCAATAGAACCAAACTCTTGCGCTTTTTTGACGGCTTCAACTCTGACAAAGGTAATCTCAAAACATAGTGTTTTCTGGCAATATGTCTAAGTATGTTGTTGATTTGTTGTGCAGAGGATGAGATGTTCGAGGCAGACAAAGCTCAGGTGGTTAAGGAGATCATGGAACTCGCACCCATATCGCCATTGCCCTGCGCCGAAGAAATGTTCAAAACCATCGTAATGTGAACTCAAGATGCCGCTGTTGCCTCTCAATTTCTTGGAGCTGTTCATAGCAGAACATGTCAATAATATATTTGTATATACAACTTTCTCCTACTTGCTTCGTCAGTATTTGAAATGTTTTTCAGTCTAGAATGATCTTTTCTGGAGTATCAGCTTGATGTTAAAGATTCTGATTGATCAATGGAGAAAAAAAACTAATGAAGGAAAGTGATAGAAAAAACATTGTTTAACAACATTACCTAAAGAAATTCATACACCGCTTTGCTGATTTCACAAATAATTTGACAGAACAAAATCTAATACTACCTCCCTCCCGCTATTTCCAGCACATTTCATTTGGACACGAAATTAAAAAAGTAGATGATTAAGAATGAAATATAAGTAGATGATAAAGTAGGAGAGAGAAGATAAGTGAGAGTAAATGATAAAGTAAGATAGAAGATGATAAAGTAAAAGAAAGAAAATGATAAAGTAAGAAAAAATAGAAGAAATAAAATGGCAAAGTAAAAGAGAGATTATAGTTATTTCCAAATTAAAGAATGTGCCAGAAATAGCGGGACGGAAGTAGTAGAAGGCAAAAAGTTTGGTAGTAATAATACATCTAACAGCATAAATCAAGCTGATTCCTGATGCTATGGTTAGATTTATGGGCAAAACTAACAATACTAATTAACAAAAGCCAAAATTCACAACAGTTGAGCAAAAAATACTTGAAACATAGTTATCAGGGCATCAATTGTGCCATAATTGCAAACTCAAAATAACTCTAAAAAGCTCTTCTTGTTCCTCAAATTACATAGGATGGAGATAGAAAGCTACTAAATGTGTGGCGACAGACAAACTGAAGGGAGAATTTAAGAAGCAGCAGCACCCTTTCCTTTCTTTTTCTGTATTTTCTTCATGTAGAACTCCAATTCCTTGCCCTCCAAAATATACCTATTTTGGGATAATAAACAAAGCCAAACTCAGTATCATGCTGTGCAATAGTAGGAATCTATTAAGCAAATCCGCTCAAAAGGTCAAGTAATGCAATATATGCAGAATTCAGTATTTTTGGGCGAACAGAATCACATACTTTGACAGGGGTCATCATCAAAACACCATTCATAATCAAGCAAACAGCAAATAAATTTAGGCAAAAACTACATACCCATCGCAACGCCCGCACTGGCCAGGGCGAGAGGATATGGCTGCCAACAGACGACCACCACCAAACTGTTCCTCAATATGTGGGTCGATCTTGCGGCCCTCTTGACGCTTTTCTAGTTTTCTTTGAACATGGTTACTCTTCTTTACCTCTTCAGCAGCAGCAGCCTCTGTATCCTGAAGCAGGATAGAGAAAAAATGATTTAATAAGTTAAGCTCAAATTTCCGAGCACATGAAGATAGAAAGTTAAATTAATACTAGAAAAAGGAAGACAAACAATTCTGATCATATTAGAGGAAAATATATTTCTGAAATAATGCTAGACAGTTACTTGACCAACAATGAGGAACTGGAGTGAAAGAGATGAAATGTATACCTCTCCTTCCTTCTTGGCAGCAGTCTTCTTCTTGCGGCCAATTTCAACTCCATAGTGCTGGAGATACCACTGCTTGAATGGAGCAGCATCCACTTGAACAATTGCACCTTTAACCAAAGTCTGGGTTCTAACAAGTTCATTGTTTGATGCATTGTAAACCACATCAAGAACTCGGGTCTTTCTGGTCACAGCCTCACTTCCCCATGAATAGTTTCCTGTATCCAATCTCAATGCACGCCACTTCACATTTCCTCCTCGAACCCTGATCCTTCGCACAGTCTTGTTGCTTGACAGCTTTGTGTTAGCTGGCTGTCTTCCGAGCTCATACCTAGAAACAAAGAATAGTTAACTTTTGAAAGAAAATTGCAGTAACATAGCTCTATAGATCTAGCACGTATTTGTCGATATAATGACTTTAAATAATTCAAACTTTGGGAAGAAGCACTGGCAAACCAATTAATCATTTCTAAGCAACTCAAGTTGATAACAAACATAATTAACATACAATAAGACATAAAAGAAGCCATAAATTCATGAAGACGCACGCCAACAAATAGATCAACTGGCCTATCCGCAACACTAATTTCTCCACCAAACTTAAAAAAGGCACAAGCTCTAAACTAAAATGTACTTGAACACGTCAATATATATGAAACGAGTAAAATACAGCATCAGTGAAACGGCTTTTAATTAGAATAACGAGTGAATTACCGCGAAAAGTAGAAAAAATGGATTAAGAACAAAAGGAAGAAAAATTACTTTCGCTTCTTCCTCCAAGCCTTCTTCTTTCCTCCAGTTGCGCGTCTCTTGTGCATCGAATCTCGTGAGATACCTGTGAACGGAAAACATTGTCTTCGAAGTAAATTTCCAGTGAATTACGCCGAACATTACAGTCAAACTGAAACAAAGGGATGATGTTATTACCCATGTTTGGAGACTCTGGATTCTAGGGTTCCGATCAAACGCAACGGCGAGAGCGGCGGTCCGAAAGCAGCCAGTGAGTGGAAGAAATTGAGACTGCGTAAGTGGGAATTTATACTTAAAACCAAAGCCCTAGCTTTGTGAATTACAACTATATCCTTTAAGTGACGTCGTTTAATCCGATTACCTTCGAGTTGAGACCTGTCCTTTTATGTCATCACATATTAAGAAATAACTATCGTACCCAAGGCCCCTATACTCTCCTAAAATTGTATAATTAGCCCAAACACATTTTTGTTGTTAGTGTTTGTTGTGAAACTTGGGGATTTTCTGCATTGCTTCAGATCTTATGCCGAATTCTCCATCACTCGCTCAGATTCTTCCTTTTTCTGATATGAAACTTCAATCTGGAATAAATTGTATCATTTGAATGTAATGTTTGCACGTGTCTGATCACTGAGAATTTCATGATTTTTGGTTCTCTTATATATCTATAGTACGTAACATAACTCTTTTGAATTTTGTAGATTTCGCATCATTTTTATGAAATTGTACATTTTGCACAAAAAATAATTATTATTTCACTATTCAAAATGTGACTTTTTTAAATAGAACACCTTTAAATATTTTGAGATTTTGCACAATTTTTTCTATATTTGGAAAAAAAAATTATTTCATCATTCGAATTGCAAATTTTTCAAAGTGGTAACCCCTTTAAAGTTTTCGAGATTTTGTAACATTATTATAAAATTATGGATTTTGCACAATTTTGTTATATTTACAAATTTTATAATTTCAACAATGAATTGCAAGTTTTTCAAAAGGATTACTCTTTAAGATTTTGCAAAATTCGAACTATTATAATAAATTCATAGGTTTTGCACAATTTGTAAATATTTCAAATTTATTATTTTGCAATTCAAATTTCAAATTTTTACAAGGGGTTACACTTAAGATTTTTGGAGATTTTAGACCATTTTTATAAAATAGTAGTAGATTTTGCGCAGTTTTTCTATACTTGAAAAAAAATTATTATTTTGTCATTCGAATTGCATAATTTTTAAAGGGTTAATTTTTAAAGTTTTGAAGATTTCGGACCATTATAATAAAATCGTAGAATTATCACAATTATTTTACATTTAGGGGTTGTTTGGTATGTGAGTTTACAACCCTATTATGGGAATGGAAAGAAATGATATCCATATAGTACGTTTGGTATGTGGGTTTCGACATTCTACTATAGGTTTCATACCCGAATATGTATGGGTTTTCTCATACCCATGTATCTTATCTACTTGGGTTTAGGGCTTTTATCAAACCGGGTCGAGCCGAGCTTTGTACAGGCTCGGCTCGATTAGCCCATTTTTGCTCAGGCTCGAGCTCGGGCTCGAGCTCGATACGAGCTCGATAAAAAATCATGGTATTCGAGCTCGATTCGAAAGCTCGATAAAATTAAGAAAATAATATTTTTTTATTTTTTAATTCAAGATCGAAAGCTCGAATTCGGTACCGAAAGCTCGAATTCGGTACCGAAAGCTCGAATTCGGTACCCAAAATCTAAAGTAATTTAATCGAGCCGGGCTCGCGAGCTTTCGAATCGAATATTGCAATATTCGAATTCGGCTTGATTAATTATCGAATATCAATATGAGGCTCGAGTTCGAGCTCGATATTATCGAATTCGAGCCGAGCCTTATCGAGCTCGAGCCCGAGCTATTCGATAAAAGCTCGATTCGAAACAGCCCTACTTGGGTTTGAGTTTCCAAACCCATATGGGTATCAAAATTAATTTTTTTATGCATTATATTTAAAAAATAAAATTAATTTATAATACTTAGCTAAAATATAAATAATTAAAAAAATAATTATTATATTAAATAAAACTTATTTTTTTCAGAATAAACATTATTATTAAGAGAAAAATAAACATAATTTAGAAAAATGTTTTTTATTTTATTTAAACTTAAATACAGTAATCTCGTTGACATAATATGAATATTTAAAAATGTTTTAACATAATTTATAAAAATGTCTTTATTTTTTTATAAAATAAATATTCGATAATCTCGTAAAAATATGTAAGAAAGTATTTTTATAATTATTTTTAAAAATATTTATTAATTTTTTTGTAAATACTCAAAATAAAAGATATTGTGCTTTTTATTAAAATATTTATGTATTAAATTTCACAAAATAAAAAATAGACTCATATCATTATTATTTAAAATATTACAATATTCATAATATTATCCATTCCCATTGAGGCCTAAATACAACCAAACATCATATTTGATTATCATACCCTTTCACAAGTAAATGCCAAACAACATTAGGGGGCGTTTGGTTCAACAAGGGGAAAGGAAAGGAATCAGGAAAGGGAAAGGAAAGGAAAGGTTTTGGAATGATTATCTTTTTGTCATATTGTTTGGTTCGGACCCAGGAAATGAAATCGATTCTCAGGCCCCTTACAAAATTTATTATTTTGTCATTCGAGTTGTAAATTTTTAAAAGGTCGTTATGCTTTTGAATTTTATCATTTTCGCACAATTCTTATAAAATCGTTGATTTTGCACAATTTTCTATATTTGAAAAAAAAATATCTTATTTCGCCATTCGAATTGCAAGTTTCAAATGGGGTTACCCTTTAAAATTTTGGAGATTTTGCAGCATTACTATAAAATCGTAGGTTTTGCACAATTATTTTATTTTTACAAATTTTTTTATTTCACCATTGAATTGCAATTTTTTTCAAAAATTTTGCAAATTTAGAACTATGAAAATAAACTCATACCTTTTGCACTATTTTTTTTTATATTTGAAAAAAATATATTATTTTGTCATTCAAATTGCAGATTCTTTAAAGAGGTAAATCTTTAAAATTTTGCATATTTCGAACCATTATAATAAAATCGTAGAATTATCACATTTTTTTTATATTTACACAATTTATTATTTCGCCATTGAGTTGCAAATTTTTAAAAGGGGGTTACCCTTTTGAGTTTCATAGATTTCGCATCTTCTTATAAAATCGTAGATTTCACACAATTCTATTATATTTGGAAAAAAATCTAATGTTACCATTCGAATTGCGAATTTATTGAAGGGTAACTTTTAAAAATTTTGAGATTTTGCGTCATTCTTATAAAATCGTAGATTTTTCACAATTTTTCTATATTAAAAAAAAAACTATTTCGCCATTCGAGTTTTAAATTTTGCAAATGAGTTAGTTACCTTTTAAAATTCTGGAGATTTCGCTTGGTGTTTGATCTAACAGAGTTTGAGTGGTCCAGTTTGTGCTACTCTTTATCTGTAGATTGCCATCTTGCTTTTCGACTGGCACGATTCGTCTCCTTGTTTCGTTCTACTTCGTCCATTACCTTTTCTCCTCTGTGAAAATTGATTGAACAAGTTATCAAGTGCGGCCTCTCAGTTTGGTAGACAGAGAAATGCTTACTGATGGTTAGTAATGGTTGGTTATGTGATTTGCTGTATTAGATCAAAAATGATTATATAAAGGAGAAAGTAATATCAAACTGCCATTAGTTTATTTCCGGCTAATAATATTTGAAAATTTTAAATTGCAACAAATACTACATGCATAACATCTAAAACTCTTACGCATTTATTTTTTATTTCCTCCTTTTCAAAATATATTGAGACTATGAAGATTGAAGAATCCTAAATCCAGCGTCTTACAGAATAAAACAACAGCTTCAACTTGAAGGGGCTAAATCATAATAGCAAAACCCCAGCTCCAATCGTTGTTGATGTGTAGTCGGGAAAAAGGTTATTCTTGTTCGAGCTACAACTAGGAAGACTATCGAAGCTCCGATCATGCAGTTGAAGGCGACATTGCCTCTTTTCCTTCAGTTGGGGAAGGTAATATTGGCTTCGTCGGGGCAGGCAAACGACCGATACTGTCTACTTTGTCACTCAACTTAGGAGGCGGCCTTGCTGCTTTTGGAAGCAACCTGCCCTTCTTTTCAAACCACTCCGGTTTCAGCAGCGCCCGGAACCCCAATTTGTTGTAATACACTCGTCTCACGGTTCCCCCAGCAGCCTCAACTGCTGCTTTTGCTCTCACAGTCACCCTCGAAACCTGTCCAAAAAATGTAAAACAATTGAAATGGCAGCAATCTCCAACATATCCAAGTTAGATGAAAAAAAAAAAAACTTCATTCAATAGGATGACTACCTCTAGATGGATAGGCCATTTGATATGTTCAGCTCCACGTCCCATCAATCTAACACCGTCTTCTATTTGCTTTCCTATAGCTCCACAATCCTGGTAGGGAAAAAATAGTGCATGTGCTATATAGGGTGGAAGTGAAGAATGGTGGGGAGAAAAAGCAATATACACACCTTGAGAGTTTTCATTGTTATCAATTCTGAAGAATCTATTTTCCCAGCATTTATCAGCTTTGCGATCTTTCCCAAACCAACTGGCTGCCATCGATGAACAGTTAACCACATTAACCATATAGCTACAGTAAAAAAATCCTGAAAACTTATTCTGTATGCTAAATAAAAGAAGGGGATACAGAGAGAGGAGAGTATTGTTCCATGGCTAATTCACTTATATAATATGAAAAACAGGAGCAAACAAACGACAAGGATAACAAGGTTTTAGGCCCTTGCAGTTGTGGTAACACTTCAATGGAACCCTATGGAAACTACTCATGGATATAGCTGAATGTTAAAGACATCTAATATTAGTAAACAAAATCTGCAGTTTTTGGAATATTGGACTTGAACAGATTCAAAGTAAAGTTCGTTCTAGAGTATGAAGATTTACCTCTGCAACCTCTTTCTATAATAGAATCTAGAGTATGAAGATTTACCTCTGTAGCCTCTTTCTATAATAGAAACCTTTACAATTTCATTTTACCATATGGTAGGCCTATCAAATATTTACGGATTTTACATGCCACCGGAATAGGAAAAGGATCCTTAATCAGGAAGTTGTTATGGATTGAAGGTGCTGGTACATTTGTAGTTTATTGGTGCCATGACAGAACCAGGGTAAGAAACATTGATAATATCAAATCCACAAACAAAAAGATTGTATTTTGTGGAAAAACAACATCAAGAAGAGAATTAGTAGTTGGCACGTACAAGAGTCAAGAATGTAGCCACAACTTCAAAAGGGAATCTTGAATGTGCTCTACAGGTAAGAATATGTCATTTTAAGACTCTTCCTATTCAAATACTACAAAAAAGCATAACAGAGTGTACCACAGAGGGATATTTGATATTATAAAGGAATTGAAAAGTGGAGGGATATCTGCAATTCCATGGAAATAACTAAATTAACTATTAGTCTATCACAGGGTAGCACTAACATTACTCAGTAACACTTCAGTACTAAAAGAATTACTAGAAGTATAACCTTGTAACGGACATCCGTGCACCCTGATTCCTCTTTCCTCAGGAAACAAGAACTCAAACTAGCAGGTTTTGCTAATGAGAAAATGCAAGGAGAGCAACTAAGCTCAGAAACAACACATCAACTGAATTACAATTTATTAACATAATCAGATAATGTAGCAAATATCAAGGGAATGAAACAGCAGGGTAAATATGCTAGATAATGATGCACATATCTATGGAATTAAAATAACTATGCAAAATATTCAAGTTTGTCATACTACCTGAAATGTGAGACTGAACGGATTTGTAAAGCCACGTTTAGGAAGGCGTCTACGAAGTGGCGTTTGGCCACCTTCAAACCCAAACTTCATTGTACCACGAGCCTTCTGACCCTTATGCCCACGGCCTGCTGTCTTTCCCTTACCTGACCCAATACCCCGCCCCTTCCTGGTTTTCTGCTTACGGGACCCTGGATTATCCCTGAGATCGTTCAGTGCCAATAGGCTGCTATAAGCCCTCGCACTCTCGAAATAATAGCTGGTTTTCAAGATGCCAGCAGGACAATGTAGGGGAGCAACAAGAGAAACTGCTTGGGTAGGCTTTGTGTAGTTATTTGTGGCAGCTCGAATGTAAGTAGGTACAAGTGAAGCAAATCGTCTTCTCAACATTTTCTGAACATAAACAAATACAAATTTGGATATAAGATGTATGGACGCCGCCAGGAAAACAGACAATGATACTAAGCAAAGGTAGGTTGAAACAATAAAGGTTTCCACCAATTTATGTGAAAAAATTAGAATTAGGGGGCGAGAACTACATTTAGATAAAAAAACGATGATGCGATACAAATGATTGCAGAGGAAAATCATTATTGAAGTCACAATTCCGACTCAGCAGTTGATGACTGAACACACCAGACAGTTTCTCTAAGAACCACGATGAACATAATGGAAAAGAATGAGAATAAATAAGACAAGGATTCATACCAAGAAGAAGGCAGCGACAGCAGAGGATGAAGTTGAGATGCAACTGAATTAGTTTCCAGATTCAATGAGTGAAACTGTTTCAGCCGGCATTGATGCACCAAGCTCCTAAAGAAGGTAAATGATGAAAATGTAATTAGGATACACCAAGGTTGTCAAAATCGGGATCCTAGGTAGGATCGTGGAGGCCTGCTAGGATCGTGAATTGTAGAATCGTGGTAGAATCATAAGATCCTACCAAAAAATTAAATTAATATTCAAACAAATCTATTAAAAGATTAGCATTAACAAACAAAGACTTTTGACAAAATGTTCACCAACATGTCTAGAAAGTCATAAAATGTCTTAAAATCAAACTACCAACATCAACAAACTGTAAGTAAGATATAAGAGTAAGACAAGAAGCACAGGAAATTCAGCATGAAGGAAACAAGATTGTCACAGAACATCATCATCTCTATCATCTCTTTTCTCTCTTAATCGACTAGAGAAGTTAGTTCTACACATCAGTGGCTAAAAAGTCCAACTAAAGAAAAGGATCTGAAACAGAATGCAAAGTGAATTCAGCACATAAATCAGATTTCAGGCCCGGCCTGAGGGCGGGCGAGCATGGGTGACCACCCCGGACCCCAAAAATATTGGGGGCCTCAGCTTTTTTTTTTTCTTTAGATAGTAATAATTTAAGGTTGTCAGTCGGTTTGGGATCAGTATAACCGATACCGTTATCGGATCCCGAAAAAGTCAGAAAATGCATCCCAAAGCCGATACCCCTTCGGTTCGGTTAGCCGAATACCGCCTCTGTTAACCGAGTTCGGTATTCGGTTATACCACAAAAACCGAAAATAATGTGTCCGAATCTGATCAGACTTTAGTTCTAAGGATCCATTCCATTAAAAAATTACATTCATCAATGAGAAATCTTGATTCTTTTATGCGTTCTTCCAACATTAATCCTAAACAAATATCCCCAAAGCGTTTTCTTTTATAGCAATTTCACAAAAATATACTGAGCTAATTCACGTGATTTCTCCGGTTCCCCCTATTCCTTCAATTTCCTATTAGATATACTCATATAACAAACTGAATCATAGAAATTGACAATTTGCCACAATAAATCCAGAAAAATAAATAAATTGGTGTTGTACAGAAAGAAAATCCACCTTGTGTACGGCAGAAAGGGCGCAGAAGAGGATGATGTAGTCGGCGCCCTATTCTAATTTGAGTAATTTCGGGACTTACACTTGCAGGCGCCGAGAAGGCAGAGGGGGAGGGCCGAGGGGTTGCGCGCGACTTAGTGCTTACGGCGTGGCGGACGGGTCAGGAGAGGGTAGCGGAGGGGCGGCGGTTCGTGATTGCGGGGCGGAAGACGGTAATCGGGAAGGGGCGGCTGCGGGCGGTCGTGACTTGTGAGTTGAGGTGACTCACTGACTTGTGAATCGGGAAGGAATATGTGCCCTAAATTATTTTTTGTAAAAGTTATATTTCTTCCTTATTATTTTGGCTTTAATTCAATTTTGGTATGTTAATGTTTTTGGTCCGTTATCTTTTAAAACACTCTGATTTTGGTTTAATTTTTAAAATCAATTTAACCTTTTCAATTTCAATCCGCGCGTGTTTACACACGCTTTTCATGTGTGAAAGTATATTGATGTGGATAACTTACACTTTTAGCCCGCTATTTTGACATTTGTTTTCATTTTGGTACATTTGTTGTAAAAGTGTCAAATTTTTACCCGTTTCATAAAATTAACAATATGTATATATGAAATATTTTAAATAATTTTTTTTGAGATTTGTATGAAAAATTGAGCTTATAAAAGTGTCCATCACTTGCGAAATTAAATAAATTATTAATAGCAAATTATTTATGTTTATGTATTTCATATTACTTACATAAATTAAGTCCAAGATAAATATAATTATGTTGGTCCCGACACAAGTTCATGTGTAGGAGAGGGGAATACACATAGTAAGTCAGTCAGAGTGTAACACCCCGAAATTTTGCCTATAAATAAATAAATAAAATGCATTTGCATTTCATGCATAATATCACGGGTTTAGTTCTGTAAGTCGCGCCTTAGAATAATGAGAATGAAAATTAAAACATCTATGTTATATTTCATTAAATTATTTTTATTATATAAATTTATTTTGAACTTTGAATGTGTTTATTTATATAATATTATGATTATATTATTTTGTTGAGATAGAAATAATATTAGAATTATTAGGCAAGAATAATATTTATTTATTTTGGATTTCCTAAACCAACTAGGATTGAATCTCTTATATGGTAGGTGATAGATTAAATTCTATAAAAATTATATATGGACGAAAATAATTATGGATAAAATATATTTGATACCTTTTAGGATTAGGGATCTTTAGATAATGATTTATAGGCCTATAAATACCCCTTAGTCGCTCATAATATAGTATCCCATAATTTTTTTGAAAAACTGCCAGCATATCAGCGAACTGTTTCAAGAATTATTTCCAAATCTTCTCCTCGTCATATCATCGTAAAAATTTAGGATCGTCTTCCTCGGTATTTCTAGTATACTTAATAATTTTTGTAGAATTTTACAAGCATGATAAATATTTGTTAAAAATTGTTCTTCGTAACTTGCCAATTTTTGACAGCATGTTCATGAGCTTGATAGGAAAATTATTTTTCATGTTTCTTTATGTTATTTTCGACCATGCTGAATTTTAATAGGATATACTATATGTTAGGTCATTCATGTTAAAAATATAGAATTTTTAGGATACGTGTACTATATATTTGTTAATTTATTTCTTGATGTGTTCGATTCTATTATGTCAATACTTTGGTTGTTAAAATGTTTAAGTTTCATGAGAACATAAATTTGTCCAGCAATTTTACATTTTTTGCCGAGAGTTCCAAGGCCAAATACATGATCTTAAGCTACTTTAAAAATTCCAGAAAAATTATAGAGATACAATTTAGGATGTCTGTAAGATATTTGTAAATTTTGGGAATTTTTAAACAAGTCTTTATATTTTTAATGAATTTTTACTTTTACACTACCGAGAAACCATGCTCTCTGGATAGGGCTTAGTAAAATGTTAAAATCTCACTCCACAAAAATGTTTTTCACTTGATTCTTTTTCCTAAATACTCTAAACACGTAGGTATTTGTAAAAGTATTTATTTAGTATTTTTAACATATGTGTATGAAAGCAGTTTAATACAAATGTCCGGATAGTCAGTCGGAGCATGCATTTTCGTATTCAGTTTTTGGTGGAAACTATTATGTATTTTATGAAGTCGTTACTTATCTATAGAGATTGAAATTTTGACATGATATTTCTACGTATGTCCCCTAGATGTGTATTAAATCTTAGAATTTTTAAAATATGTTTAGTTCGTGAAGCTTATAGTTAAAGGTTAGTAGGTCAGAAACCGTCTTTGTTGACGCAGTATGTACTGTTTTGGCTATAACTCTTAGAGGACTTATTATTGTTATATGAAACCAAATTTGGAATGATTTAGACTCATTAAATAATATATATATAGAAAATTAGAATTTATGGAATGAATTTATGTTCTGTGGAACTCTTTAAAAATAGGTATTCTGCACGAGTTAAAATAGAACATAGAAACTTAGTATATAGATATGATATTGTTTCATGCATATCACGACATTAAGATTTGAATTATTTCATGTTAGGATTGGCGCGCAGGACTTAATCCATTGATATACATCTTTTCATTCACTCAAAAAGGTTAAGGTGGGGTTTTACTTGTATCCTTATTATACACTATACTGTGTTGGATATGAGTCAGTAGATTGATACTCAGCTATTCTAGGGTTAAAAGAAATTGGGGGAAATCATAGTAGTACTATGGAATTGAAGATCCCAAAACCGAGCTGATATCAGTAGATTAGTGTGTCGATAGGATTAGCTGATGTATAGGTTAGACTTGATGTAATGCTTATTATTTTGTCTAAGTCCTGTACGGGGTAGTTGTTGAACTGATCTTCTGGTGAAGATACTTTTCAGAACCTCACGTCATCAGTGTAATCGCTTGCATTCTTCGTCAGCAGCTGATATCAAACTCAGTTGAAGATCCCGCATCGGTGGCCCGGACCTCGGTAGAAGCATTCTCTACAAGCCGATGGTCATCGGTAGAAGAACCGGTGCAAGCAAGTATACCTTCGCGATCGACCAACCGACTATCGAAGCTCACTTTTTCGGTCGGACGACTCGACCGAAGAAGACAGACTTTCGAGATCGTATTCCGACGTAAAAGCGACCCAAAGCACTTTAAGTCCCTTCAAATGTTCGAGAGAAGACATACGAGGTAGTTTGAACGGTCAACTCTGACACTCACCAACTACAAACCTCGACCAATGAGAAGCCGACAATGCTTACCTACTCTACACAGTAAAGCTGCTCTCATGAACAGTGCATTAACTGCCCTGCTGCAACAAAGTTGAATAGTGGCCGTTTTCTTTGGACGCTTGTGACACGTGGCATCGTCGTCTCCAACGGACATATGCCACAACTCACAACTATAAATAGAGAAGGATTTGAAGATTTCGACAAGAGGAATATACGCGAAATCAAGGGAAATCATTCAAGCTCACAACGCTCTAGAACCTTCAAGCTTATCCAGAGACGAACTAGTTTTCATGGAACACTTCTTGTAGTTCATCTCTCTAGAGCACTTTGATCCCTTTCTTCTCTAGACTAAGCTCATTGCTAGATTCATAGCTTAGATCCGAAGGAGTTCACATTTAGTGAATTGTTCTTGTTGTAAGAACTCCTTCTCAGTTGGAGAATATTCCCTCCCTTCTAAACTTAGGTTTGGATTGTAAAGTCGCTAAGGACTATAACTTAGAGGGAACTGTCCAGTGCACGGTATCCCTGCTAAGGCTTGCTCAGAATAATCAACAAGTTCTCCTGCCTTGTTCAGGACCGTGGACGTAGGATCTTGCGTATCCGAACTGTTGGGATTTTGTATACTGGAAGCACTTTTATGCTTGTATACAATGTGTTTTTGTCCTTACCACTGTTTTATTCTCCTATCTGATAAATATGTATATTTGCACATGTTATCCTTTATCTTGTATAAAAGTTAGATTTGTGTGGTGTGTCGGGTATCACAGAAGACAACACAAATTGGTTGAACTGACAAGATATAAACAGTTACACACGGTGAGACAACTTAAGGATGAAGTTGTCGGTTTAAGCTGCAGTTTAGATAAGAAGTGGGCTTGTCTTAGCCGCTTATCTTTACTTGGTACACTTAAGATGGTGTATTGAAGGATCACGGTGAGATGTGTTCTCCTAACCGACCTTAGTGGAGAACCAAGATCTCGGTGACTTAGGCCGATCTTAAGCTTGGTAAGACTTCACTGAGTGCATTTGGCTATCTATCACTTTGACCTACTATGGTGAACGTCCAATGAGCGGACCGGATCTACGTATCTTGGGTGTTAGTAGTCATTTGTGGCTCGAGCTGGTTGTCCGTATCTTGCGGCCGTATCCCGGGAATGGGTTGATAATATCCCCCGAGGAACTCGAAAGGATTAGCACACTAAACCCGGCCGGTTGATTAAGTTCGGGTGTGTTAATAAGGTCGAGTGGTACTACTCGGGAATACAAGATGTTAATTAATTTAAGCGATCAGTAAGCTTAATTAATTAACGGATATTTCTATCTTAAATACGGAGATCGATTAAGTCTAAAATACAAGCCCTTGCTCAAATTGGGATAAAGGGGTAAGTCGGCACGGATTCTCTAGTGGAATGAATGCGTGTTAATTAATTAATTTTGCTCTAAATTTGAACATGGATAATTAATTAATTGGAGGCCCGACTTTATTTCTTGTATTGGATCCCCGATCCGGCCCAATTAGTTGCCTAGTAATTTATTATCTCTCGGAATTCATTATTAATGGATTAATGTATTTTACATTATTTAATAATGTTATTTATTCGGAATTAATTGGTGGGCCAATTAATTGATAAATATTAGTAGCCCAATAAATTAATTAATTATATTATGGGTTGATTTAATAGAAGCCCATTGGATTATAATTAAATTAATGGGTACAAATATATTAATATTATATAGGTTTTTGAAGCCTATATATATTAGTATTCTGTTCAGAACATAATACAGAGATTCATAAAATTATTCACGCCAGGCGTGATTTATGAGAGAGAGAAAAATTTATTTTCTTCAGATCTCTGACCACCCAGAGGGAGAAAAAGGCGGGACACGGATCGGAAGATCGACACAGGAGCAACAATCGGAGCCGCGACAACACACCAGGAGGAAGGTAGCCTTACTGTAAACCCTATTATTCCTACAATTGGTATCAGAGTCTGGTTTAGGCTCTGATTGTTGCATAATTAGGATTTATTTCGTCGTTATCGGTCTATTTCGTGTTTGGGGCGGCCTGCGAGCCACTGTTTTGACCCCGTTGTAATGTTTTTCTCGTGAGAAAATCCACGAGTAGTTGATAGGATCAATGTGCTATGTGATTGTACTGTTTGTTGTACTGTAATTGGTCCGATTGGCACGAAAATCGAGGCGCGACGGAGCGGAAGGGCGAAAACTTAGTTTCTGGCAGAACACGGGCGCCGACTTGCGACAGCGCGTAAGGGCGCGTGCTACAGTATCCTTCCGATCCGTTCGGATAGGTTTGTTCGTCTTCGCGTTAGCTTCGTCTGGATAGGTCGCACGACCCATTCCGATTTCTGGTTTGTCCGGAATAGCGTCGGAAAGGAGAAGTGGTCGTGCTGTCCAGAAATTCCCAAATTGGCCAGGAAACCCTAGTTTTCTAGGGTTCCGCCGCATTTTGCGGTGGAGATTCCCGGCGATTCCGGGGTCGGATTTCCGATAGGCTTGGACCTATGGAATCCTCGTCTTACGAGCTTCGCGTTGATAGGTTGTATGGGATCATCCGATCCCGGATGCGGCTGGAATTGACGTCCCGAAGTTCTTTGCTCGTTATGAATTCGTTCCGGCGAATCGTTTGAAATTCGGGAAATTGAGGAACTAATCTCGGCCGGAATCCGTTATCCGGTGGTCGTGAGTGTTCCAATTACGTTTTCCCTCTTTCAATTGATCGAATCGCGGCTCGGAAAGTGAGAATTCAGGGCGGCGTAGTCGGCGGCGGGGCGAGATTTATCGCGTAAAGCCCGTCGCGGTGACGGCGCCAGCGGCTGTTCTTCACAGCCCGCACGTCCGTGAGACGCCCGGAAGGCTTGGGGACGACCGAAGAGGCGGCCGGAGGCGGCGGCCGCTGCGCGGCGCAGCAGCGCAGTAACGCGCAGCTGCGGCGCTCCAGCCCGCGATTCCCGCGATGCCGTGGCCGGAGAAGAGCGGCAAGGCCGCGGCAGACCCACCCTCGGCCGACGGCGCGCGCCGCGCCGCGGCCCGGAGCGGCGGCGCGGCGGCGCTTTCTTGTTAATGAAGAAGACGCCGACGTGGGCCGCCACGCCCGGCCACATGCACGATGTGGCGCCACGTGGCGGCCGACCGCTGCCCGGCGTGCATGCCACGTGTCTGCCACATGGCAGGCCCCTGACGACGACAGTTCGATGCAGTTTTCGACGCAATTTCCAGATTCGAAGATTTTCAAGATTTCGAAGATCTGTATTTTGATCGGGCAATGTAATAGTTAGGGATTACGTGTTTTAAAGCCCGATAACGATTTTAAATTTCCTATTTGCGCATTTATTTTTTATTATGCTTTAGAATGCGATTATGTGATTAATTGCGCTTAGAAAAGCATGTAAATAGGATTTATGTCGTTATTGAAGCATGTTTTAATTTTCGCGAGCACGTTTTATTATGTGCGTTTAGAAATTGCATGCTTTAGGAATTATGTGGATATGCATGATTCAAAAACAAACCTTTTAAATAAAAAGACTAAGCAATTTCAAATTAGATGTTTAATTAGATTCCATTAATTTGGATATTAAACACTTAATCGGACCTCCATTAATTGGACCCTACATAAAAGTGGAACAATTATATGAGTAAACGTCCACCTGAGTGGCTTGCTTGTATTTTTGAACCACGAGTTTTGTGAGATGGGTTTTCTAATATAATATTTAATTATTATTGAGTAGTGGGAGCGAAGCCGTAAACGTCCACCTGAGTGGCTTGCGTGCCTAGTAAACACGAGTACTCTAGAAGATAATAATTAAATAAGATGGCTAATTAAATCAAATTGAAAGCGGTATGGTTCGCGTAAGTATGCCAATTTCGAGAATTTGATGTTAATTCGGTCAAATTAATGGTCAAAGCTTAGATGTCACCGCAGGTACAACTTCCTGAGAAGTCCCTTCCCGCGTTTTAATAGTGACATGGTCAAGAGACATCGAATTATTAATTCCATTCGTCTTAAGAACCTAGGCGTGAATTGGAATTAAAGAGTTAGGTATATAGCTTGGTCTAGGGGTGCACGAGTAAACGTCCACCTGAGTGGCTTGCGAGTGTGATCTCTAGGGCTATTCGAGTATTTAACATCATTGGTTTTTCAAAAGGTTACAATGATTGTTAATTACGAATTATGTGCAAATATTAACTTTATACATGCTTTTTAAATTATATTTATCAGATATGTATGTTCGATATTTTTCAAGTTCCTAAACAGTCTCACCAACCAAACCCTAATGGGTTTAACAATTTTAAATAATTTTACAAAGTGGAAGAGATATCTTACCTTCCCAATAAATGCTCTGCAAAGGTTCTATAAGAACTTCTGTTTTAGGACCGCTATGTCTAAGAACGAGTTTACTATGAGTATCTTACTCAAATCTTTGGTAGCGGTCAAAGAGGTTATAGAAAAGGGCAAGAGTGCTCAAGTCTTGAATATCCCTAGTAGTTCAAGGAATCCTCCGAAAGGCGGAAACCAGAAAAAGAGCAGAAAGGGTGGACATTTCAAGAAGAGCAGTGGGAGTAAGAAGACGGTCCTTAGGAAACATGCAAATGTCAAAGGAGAAAGGAAGGTTCTTCAAGAATGGTAAGAAAGGACACTGGAAGAATTATAATCCGGATGTCAAGGCAAAACAGAAAGAGACGCGAGTCGCTCTTTGTAATCGAAACTGTCGGTTTCCTCTTCTACCCTTGAATGGGTAGTGGATTCGGGGCAATTGTTCATGTTTGTTACACCTTGCAAGGTTTCTTGCGGAAAAAGGTAATTGAGCAATGGCGAGGTGGTAGTCTCAATGGGCAATGGATTGAAAGTTCCCGCAATTGCCATTGGAGATTTAAATCTATCTTTTGATAGTTCCGTTTTAGTACTTAAAGATGTTTAATATGTGCACGAGTTTAGGCGAAACATTATTTCGTTTCAAAACTCGCACCATGGATGGTTATAAATCAAGTTTTGATAGTGAAATTTCTATCATGAAAGACGATGATTTTATCCGTGGTGGACCATTAAACGGATCTTTATATACTATTACTTGTAAACCGCGTAGTTACGTTAATATTGCTTCCTCATCATCAAATCCTAAGAAGAGGAAAGAGTCTTCTAAGGTAAACCAAACTTATACGTGGCACTTAATACTAGGTCACATCAATCTTAACGAGACTTAGAGGTTGGTGGAATATGGATCGGTGGAGTCTCTCCAAGATTGAACCATTTCCAACTTGCGAAACCTGTTTGGAAGGAAAGATGATGACTAGGCCTTTCAAGGCAAAGGGTTATAGAGCCACAGAAGTATTAAGTTTGATACATTCTGACTTGTGTGGGTCTATGTCTACACAAGCTCGTGGAGGGTATGAGTACTTCGTCACATTTACTGACGATTACTCGAGGTATGGATATGTTTACCTTCTTCACCACAAGTCGGATTGCTTTGAAACCTTTAAGGAATTCAAGGCAGAAGTGGAGAAGGAAGTTAGGTAAAGAAATCAAAATACTTGCGATCTAATCGTGGTGGGAAATACCTATCCAATGAGTTCAAGGACTACTTGACGGAATGTGGGATTACATCCCGGTGACCGACAAAACGGGCACGCCTCGCGCAGAATGGTGTGTCGGAGAGAAGGAACCGAAGTCTCTTAGAGATGGTTCGGTCGATGATGAGTTATGCAACTTTGCTAGTTTTCTTTTGGGGATATGCCCTAGAGGCGCAACATACTTGCCGAATCGTGTGTCTTCCAAGTCGGTACAAAAGATCCCTTTCGAGTTGTGGAGCGGGCACAAACCCGGTATGCACCACTTAAGGATTTGGGGTTATCCCGCTTATGTGTTGAATAGGCAGGCCGACAAATTGGAATCACGTTCGAAGTGATGTTGTTCATAGAGGCATCCGAAGAAAACGAAGAGTGGATACTTTTATGATCCTAAAGAACGAGAAGATCGTTGTTAGCCCTAACACTCGGTTCTTAGAAGAGGATTACACTAGTAACCATAAATCTCGAGTCGACATCATCCTTGAAGAATTACAAGGTGGTCGAGTTCCACTTGAACGGCCCGGTAGTGCAAGATAGTACTCCACGAGTAACTCGCACAATCTGTTAACACGACTCCTAACACCGTTCGACGTAGTGGGAGGGTGATATTTACACCTGATCGGTATGTTCACCGGGGAGACGTTTGATTATATCCCGGCAGATGAACAAGATACCGTGGATCCCTGGACTTACAACGAAGCAGTGGGAGATGTAGATGCACCATGGACTCGAAATTCGAGTCCATAACTGATATGGATGTATACGAGATCACTGAACTACCTGAGGGCTGCAATGCTATTGGTAGTAAGTGAGTATACAAGAGAAAGAGAGAGCACCAAATGAAGAGATCATGGCGTTTAAGGCCAGGCTAGTGGCGAAGGGTTTTACCCAGAAAGAAGGTATCGATTATGAAGACACCTTCTCGCCTGTAGCAATGATCAAGTCCATTCTGATTCTCCTTGCCATATCAGCTCACATGAACCTAGATATCTGGCAAATATATGTCAAAACCGCATTCCTAAACGGTCACCTTGAAAAAGGTAGGGATATCCACATGAAAACAGCCAGATGGTTATGTGAAGGAGGGCGAAGAGCATCTAATTTGGAAGCTTAAGAATTCTATTCATGGACTTAAGCAAGATTTTCGGTTATGGCACCAGCGTTTTCGACGAAGTAGTCAAATCCTATGGATTTGTATCCTGTCCTAACGAGGTGTGTGTAACGTATTTGTGTTAACGGATCAGTGGTGTTTTTTGCATTTTACGTAGATGACATCCTTCGCATTAGCAATAATGTTGAAGTGTTATCAGACGTAAAGACGTGGTTATCCGAGCAGTTTCAAATGAAGGACTTAGGTGAAGCTGCTTACATCCTTGGGATCAAGGTTATTCGAGATCGCCAGAAAAAGGATGTTAAGCTTTCACAAGTGTCCTACATTGACACTGTTATTGCTCGTTTTAGCATGCAAAATGCCAAGATAGGTTCAGTACCTTTCAGACATGGCATTTTTCTATCCAAGAATCAGTACCCTAAAAACGCCTGAAGAGATAGAAAGTATGAGGCTAGTACCATATGCTTCCGCTGTCGGTAGCCTCATGTATGCGATGCTTTGTACGAGAGCAGATATCTCACATGTTGTATGCATGGTCTCAAGATATCGCCTAACCACGGAAAGGAACATCTGGATCTGCGGTCAACCATATTCTCAAGTACCTTAAACGGACTAGAGATTATAGGCTTGTTTACCGGTCAGACGGTCCTAGTGTCTTTGGGTTATACGAGAATCGGATTTCTAGGCCGACAGAGACGAGTAGAAGTCTACCTCGGGTTATGTGTTTACCTTGGGAGGTGGAGCCATTTCATGGAGGAGTGCAAAGCGTAAATGCATTGCGGACTTAACCATGGAAGCGAGTATGTGGTCGCTTCGAAGCCTCGAAAGAGGCAAGTATGGCTCAAGAATTTTCTCCAAGATCTTGATATTGTTCGAGAATTTGCCTAAGGCGATTACGATTTATTGTGATCATGCGGGTGCGATGACAAATTCTAAGGAACCTAGATCTCACAAGGCGTTTAAACACATAGACCGGAAGTACCACATTATACGAGTATTCGTAAATCGAGGTGACGTGGTGATTGACAAAATTGGAACCGAAGTCAACCTAGCTAATCCTTTCACGAAGAGCTTACCACTCCCGGCGTACGAGAAGCATGTTCGTGGCTTAGGGATGGTAGAGATGCCCCCACTTAGGACTACAGAAACTTTTGTATAAGTGGGAGAAGATGTCGTGATAGATAGGATAGATAGCTAAGATATAGCTGGGTACTAGTTTGTACCTAGATAGCTGAGATATAGACACATTGTATACTAAAAGTTTACTTTAGTATAAGTGGGAGAATTGTTGGGATTTTGTATCTTTGGAAGCACTTTTATGCTTGTATACAATGTGTTTTTGTCCTTACCATTGTTTTATTCTCCTATCTGATAAATATGTATATTTGCACATGTTATCCTTTATCTTGTATAAAAGTTAGATTTGTGTGGTGTGTCGGGTATCACAGAAGACAACACAAATTGGTTGAACTGACAAGATATAAACAGTTAACACAGATGAGACAACTTAAGGATGAAGTTGTCGGTTTAAGCTGCGATTTAGATAAGAAGTGGCTTGTCTTAGTTCGCTTGTCTTTACTTGGTACACTTAAGGTGGTGTATTGAAGGATCACGGTGAGATGTGTTCTCCTAACCGACCTTAGTGGAGAACCAAGATCTCGGTGACTTAGGCCGATCTTAAGCTTGGTAAGACTTCGCTGAGTGCATTTGGCTATCTATCACTTTGACCTACTATGGTGAACGTCCAATGAGCGACCGGATCTACGTATCTTGGGTGTTAGTAGTCATTTGTGGCTCGAGCTGGTTGTCCGTATCTTGCGGCCGTATCCCGGGAATGGGTTGATAATATCCCCCGAGGAACTCGAAAGGATTAGCACACTAAACCCTACGGTTGATTAAGTTCAAAGTGTGTTAATAAGGTCGAGTGGTACTACTCGAGAATACAAGATGTTAATTAATTTAAGCAATCAAGTAAGCTTAATTAATTAACGGATATTTCTATCTTAAATACGGAGATCGATTAAGTCTAAAATACAAGCCCTTGCTCAAATTGGGATAAAGGGGTAAGTCAAGCACGGATTCTCTAGTGGAATGAATGCGTGTTAATTAATTAATTTTGCTCTAAAGTGAACATGGATAATTAATTAATTGGAGGCCCGACTTTATTTCTTGTATTGGATCCCCGATCCGGCCCAATTAGTTGCCTAGTAATTTATTATCTCTCGGAATTCATTATTAATGGATTAATGTATTTTACATTATTTAATAATGTTATTTATTCGGAATTAATTGGTGGGCCAATTAATTGATAAATATTAGTAGCCCAATAAATTAATTAATTATATTATGGGCTGATTTAATAGAAGCCCATTGGATTATAATTAAATTAATGGGCTGCAAATATATTAATATTATATAGGTTTTTGAAGCCTATATATATTAGTATTCTGTTCAGAACAGAATACAGAGATTCATAAAATTATTCACGCCAGGCGTGATTTATGAGAGAGAGAAAAATTTATTTTCTTCAGATCTCCGACCACCCGGGAGGGAGAAAAAGGCCGGGACACAGATCAGAAGATCTGACACAGGAGCAACAATCGGAGCCGCGACAACACACCAGGAGGAAGGTAGCCTTACTGTAAACCCTATTATTCCTACACGAACCACGTTAAATCGCTTGTGTTCATTTACTGTTTTATTGCATTGCATTCAACTGACTTGAAAATCATAAGTTTGCATAAAACGTATTTTATAAAGTGCAATGACCAAAAGATTTAACTTGCAAAAACGCGTTTTCAAAAGAGACGACTACGGGCCTAACACTTATCCGCACTACAGTCTCCGACTGAGTTTCGTAATACTGACATCGGCCGGCAGAAGAGCTCGAAGCCGACTCACTTTGACCCCAGTGATCGAAGGCTTACTTGGCACTGTTCATCGATTGCAAACATCGGCTTCACTGACCTTCACCGAGAAAAAGAAACGAGCTCGGGTGTATTCACCCCCCCCTCTACACACGACTTTTCGTCTCCGGACCAACAATTGGTATCGAGCACACGGTGTTCAACCGATCGCCGGTTACGAAATCTTGGTCCTCTCGAACCGATCCCGAAAACCGTTTTCACCGCATAAGCATCTTTTCAGCATCCTTATACTCTTCTCTTACAATGTCGATATGTCGGGTATTAGGATGGTACCGATGTTCTCAATAGAGAACTACACGGTATGGCGCGTACGTATGGAGGCACACCTAACGTCACTCCACGACAAGCATGTCGGATGTCCTAGAGTCGGGACCGATCATTCCTATGATCGACAAGCATAGTATTTGCTTGCGGAGAGGAGGCGTGGGAGCACAAACCGGGTGCTAAGGTTCCCAAAGACAAATCGCCTTCACGCCCGAAGAAAAGAAGTTGCACAACCTTGACCGAGTTGCACGTAATGCCATACCGACTACGCTCGGTGACTCACATCTCGGAAGGGTACAAGATTGCAAAACGGCGAAAGAGCTATGGGACGCCTTGGGCACATCGAGCCATGGAACCCCTCGGATCAAAGAAAACAAGCTCGAGCTAGAGCTTCGAAGTTCGACGCCTTTGCAATGGAGCCTCTTGAAACCATTGACGAGCCGAGTGTCGGATTCACCAATCAAGTCAATGTCATCAATGGGGGCCGGGAGGTCGTTCACCAACAAGGAGATGAACACCAAGATCTTGAGAGCGTTGCCCCAGACGAAGTGGCTTCCATTTGCTACTTATTTACGTCGCTCCGATCTAAATGCTCTAACTCCTTATATTTTCGTAATTAAAATCGGAGGAATTCGAGCATAGCCTACCCCAAAAGTGCTTAAGCGCTCCGGTGACACACGGTTCGACCACGCCTTCAAGGCAACGATCAGCAATACCGGAGCCAAGCCTATTTCCTCAAGCAAAGCCGTGGCCACATCGTAGCAAAGTCTTCCGAGACTTCGGGCCCCGACCAGCCTAGCACCGATGGCTCTCAAATATCGGAGGGAAAAAGAGAGAGTCGAAAGGTGAGGAAATACAACCGAGATTCTTCCTCGGGTAAGAAAGACTATCATAAGAAAGAAGAATCTAATCCTTCTACCGAATGCGGGAAATCGGAGTCTACCGCCGATCCGTCTAAATACTCGGTTGGTAAGAGCAAAGCAGAACATCTACACGCTACAACCCGCAAGAAGGAGGGACACTATCGGTACGATTGTCCCGAACTCTCGACCGCTCAAAGAGCGAACGGCAGCCGAGGAGAAAGAAATTCACCGAGAGACGGCGGGCTATATAGCCGGAGAGATATCCGACAACTCAATTGAGGAGGATACATTCATGTATTCTTCGAAGACGAAGCCGCGTTCGTCGCAGTTGAGGTCGCAGAGACAGTTCTGATGAGTCGGCCGAATACCGTCGATGGCCGGAGAAGAGGCCGAGGTAAATTCTAAACGCATTATTACCTCTTCTTCACACAAAGCACACAAGACACGTGCTCGGTCACGGATGATCCTCTAGATGTGGTACAAGCCTACGACGATCTCGCTAGAGGAACAGATTCAGTGAGCGAGCAGAGTTCAAGCGAGAACCATCCGAGAACTTGAACGGGTAAAGGCCGAGAATCGGAGACTTTCTTCGATTGTCGGGTCTCTCTTGAGTCGGTGGATCTAGTTGCGAGACTCAAGGAAGAGATTGAATCTCTTATGACTAAGTCTCGGCTTCAAGAGACTCGAGATCTCGGTTCCGCCAAGGACAATTCGAGAAAGAGACCGAAATAGCCAAGCTCGGCCGAAGCTCACGACGTGCGAGAATGACTATGACTCACTCCGGAAGGAGTGACGAAGTCCGGAGAGGATTGATGACCGAACAATACCTAGGAGCGAAGGAGAAGCTTGAAAGCATGCTTAGAGCACAACGGTCAACTTACGTGAAAGAAGGCCTTGGCTATACCCACGAAGCTTCTACCTCCAAAAGCTCAAGCAACCCCGGGCGATAGGTTCGTCGGAGGAAAGATGCAAGCCGCCGACACCACACCTCGGGCGAAAAACAAACGAGAAAATGATTACACCTCGGCCCGAGTAGCAACAAGCAATGACCAAAGGTTCCGGCCCCGGGACACCGCGATCAAATTCGGGGGGAATCAAGAAGGTCGGATGGGCGTAACGGTACAAGGAGCCATCTGTATGAGCACCCGGCTCAGTACGGCTCGTACTACTATGAGCCCGGGGTCGGGAGAAGCGCTAAGACTCGGAAGAAGAAAGCGCCTGAACCCAAAATTATCAGCAGAAAGTCGGTATCTCCAAGTCCTGTGGAGAAGAAAGGCCGATAAGGTTCGGAAGAAGAAGTCCGGAACTTCTAAGGTCCCGAGACAGATCCGGGTTCCGAAATCACCCACTAACCCGTAAGGACCCAACCGAACCAAAGGGTACCTAAAAATGCCTCTCGTTTTGCGGGTGCACAAGGACCCATGGATAGTGGACGGCGGCCGCTCGAGACACATGACTTACCGGAAGAGCCTCCGCGACCAACTACGTACAAGAAAATGGTCCCGAACTGAATTCGGTGACAATTCCAAAGGCTACACAAGGGGATACGGAACGCCGAACATTGGGACCGCCACAATTCCAAGAGTAACATATGTTGAAGGACTTCAACATAATCTCCTTTCGATCGATCCAATTTCGTGATAATCTTAACGAGTAATCTTTGACGCCGGTTTTCGTGATATTGTTGACAAATCTACGGGGAAAACGGTGTTATCGGGTTCGCGGAGGAAGAACATCTATGTTGCAACCGGAATACCCTTGAGAACCCGAGGCTTGCTTGCTCGCACGGACTAAATCGGGTAACAAGTCGGTGGCTATGGCACAAGAGACTCGGCCCACTGAACTTCAAGACCATGAACAAGCTTGTCAAGAACTCTAAAGTCGAGGACCGCCCAACGAATCGTTTATCAAAGATAGAAATTGTGAAGCGTGCACGAAGGGAAAGCAAACAAAGAGTAGCAATCCACCTATTCCGTCACCTTCCACCGATGGAATCCTTCACCGCTTCACATGGACTTATTCGGGCCGGTCTCTCCGGTGACTATAAGAGGCAAGAAGTATGCCCTCGTCGTCATAGACGACTACTCGAGATATACTTGGGTCATCTTCATCGCCAACAAATCGATGTTCGACCGAGTTACCTAATCTATCGAAGAAACTCGGTATGGAAAAGAACATCAAGATTAAGAAGATACTCTCGGACGAGAGGAACAGATTTTCTAAACTCGGTAGTTAAGACATACTTGCGATAAAGAGGGAATTCAAGCACGAGACATCACGCTGCGCACCCCTCGGCAGAACGGACTTGCCGAACGTAAGAACGAGAACACTCAAAGAAGCAAGCAAGAACGCTCCTCGCAGATTCTGGACTACCCTCAAAGTTTTGGGCCGATGCTACCGACACCGCCTCGCTACACTCATAATCGATCACTACCGACACAAAGCAACACATGAAGACGCCTTACGAACTATGGAAAGGGAGAATTCCTTCTATTTCTCATTTTCATGTTTTGGTTCGTCCTTGCTTTATCCACAACAATGGGAAAGATCGGTTGAAGGTCTTTGATAGCAAATCGATCAAGGAGTATTCTTAGGATACTCCCGAGTCGATAAAGCCTTCGAGTTTTTAACTATCGAACTCTTTGCGTGGAGGAAAGCCCTCATGTTGTTTTTGATGAATTTGTTACCGAGAACGGGGAAAGATACAAAGTCAAACACCGAGGATGTCGGCAAAGCAAGCCACGGGATCTCGAACTAAATGACAAAGCTGAAAAGATCCAAAGATTGTTGGGATGATGAGTCGGAAGATGAAGAAATTCGGACTCAACCAACAAGCAATGTAGCTAACCTAGTTGATTCTATCGAACGGAATCAACAACGGGTAACTTCGGTCGATGAGGAAGCCCCCGTGGTAACCGAGACCTCTACCGAGAATATAAACTCGGGGGGAACGATTAATGTTCCCGAGCTAAATGCCCCCGAACCCGGAAACTCGGTAGATCCTAACCTTCTTCTTGAATTACTACGGTCGCGAACGCATTACTCGAAATGCCTAATACACCCTGACGGCGTGCGAAGTAGTATCGGAAGAAGAAGCCCGACTCGAGTGTTCGTGGCTCGATGCTCATTCTTCGAGATCTTATCATTGGAGATCCATCAAGCAACTATAAGGACGAGATCAAGATTAAGTTAAGGAGAAAGCTCACTTTACTCTTGTTTTCTGTCTCTACGTAAGAACCTCGATCGATAGAGGACGCACTTAAAGATCTTGGCCCGGGTCATTGCTATGCAAGAAGAGCTGAACCAGTTCGTCGGAAATGAAGTTTGGGAGCTTGTCGACGGACCCAGCCATCGGCACGTGATTGGAACTAAGTGGGTCTTCAAGAACAAGCGAGATGAAAACAACGTCATTGTCGGAAATAAAGCTCGACTAGTTGCTAAAGGATACGATCGGGCGAGAGGAATTGACTTTGATGAAACATTTGCTCCGGTCGCCGGATTGGAAGCCATTCGTCTTTTCCTAGCTTATGCAACACATCGGAGATTTAAGGTATATCGAGATGGATGTGAAGTCGGCTTTTACGAACGGCGCATCGAAGGAAGAAGTCTATGTGGAACAACCGCCCGGCTTTCAGCGGGGACATCGAGTGTACGAGACTTAGAAAAGCTCAGTATGGGTTAAAACAAGCACCCGGGGCTTGGTATGATACCCTATCGGACTTTCTACTTCGAAAGGTTTTCAAAAGGGGACAGTAGATCGCACCCTATTCAAAGCATAAAGTCGGAAGATGACATTCTACCGGTGCAAATCTACGTGGACGACGTCATTTTCGGGCTGCGTAAACGAAGTCATATGTCGGCAGTTCGAGAAGATGATGAAGGAGAAATTCGAGATGTCCATGATGGGAGAGATGAATTATTTCCTTGGATTTCAAGTAAAACAATCGGTGAAGGAATCTTCATCAATCAAGCCAAATACACTCGAGATCTTCTCAAAAGATTCGGTACGTGATTCCAAAGCAAACCGGTCAAGATCCCCATGAACACGAACTTTAAAATCGATCTAGACAAAGAGGGAGCTTCGTTAACTCTACCGATTATAGAGCTATTATTGGTTCTTTACTTTATTTAACGACTAGCCGACGTGACATAACTTATGCTTTGTAGGTGTATGCGCAAGATTTCGAGCGAATCCCAAGCGAAGTCATCTAGACTCGGCGAAGAAGATTCTGCGATATCTAAGAGGAACACACGATCTTTGGGTTATGGTATCCCTGCCGATGATAATCTAATACCGACGGAGTTATTCGATGCCGATTATGCGGGATGCGGGATAGATCGAAAATCAACTTCGGAACATGTCGGTTCCTAGGCAGCAAGCCGATATCGTGGTTTTCAAAGAAACAAAGCACTCGGTAGCTACGTCCACTACCGAAGCCGAGTACATGGCTGCGAGGAAGTTGCTTTGTGCCCGCATCCTTTGGCTTCGACAACAACCGAGAGATTATGGTATAACTCGGGATAAAGTGCCCATCTACCGTCACTCCACCAGGGCAATAGCTATAACTCGAGAACCCGGTTCTACATACCGGGATGCAAGCACGTGGATATCCGACACCACTTCATCGGAGACCATGTCGAAAAGAAGGACATCGGGATGGAGAAAATCCATACCGACAAGCAAAGGGCGAGATATACCGACCAAACCACTAGGCGAGAACAAAGTTCGGAGAACTATCAGTTGAGCTAGGTCTGCTAGATCCTACTGAGACAAGTCAGTAGAAGCCGACTACTGTTAATGATATACTTAGCAACAATTGGTATCAGTATGTAATCAGCACGACAGGTCAGAACACTTAGTACAGTGACTCAGTTGGGAGATGCACACTGTACACAGCAAGGGGGAACATGGTCATCAGTACAACCATCCTCCTGATAAATGATGGTAACCGGTGATAAGTTCGATCAAGAGGTTTGCGTAGTATCGTTACTTAATTTGTTCAGAAGCATGCCGCATTTAATGCATCAGTCGCTTACATTCAGTTGTTAAGGAGCATTTATTCCTTACCATTTATTATGTTTAAGGTTTGAGGAAAGGTCAGCAGGACTCCTCGCCTGCGTAATTAATGCTCTCTGTCGCGCATTTAATGCATGTCTTCTCCATTAGCTTTATTACGTATATCTATACTTTTGGCGGCTACTGTAATCATTCCTTTATAACATTTAATCTTAGCCGCCCCTTGATTTTGAAAGATTAAATTTGAACCGTGCGATTCAAACTGAAGATCAAACGTAATATACAAAATCTTTCATCTTCTATCAACTCCTCATTTTTCGCCATTCTTCATATTCTCAAAGAGCTTATCTCGCAACTTTGTTTTCTTAACCAAATCTCTTAAACAACTTTGCCTTCGCATCTCTTAAAGCTCTTATACACGGTAATGTATCAGATGTCTGCTAGCAACTACTAACTTACTCTATTTTCAAGTGCTAATATGTTGTTTTGCAGATTTCAATGACGAACGTTCAAACTCCAGACAACATTGAGGAGATTGTAGCCTCCAGGATTCTGTTTGAACCTACTTTGGCCTTCCGCCAAGTGGAGATCTCTGTCCTCGTGTTTGACGCTTTGGAGCGTTCAGGGTTGGAGATGCTGGTTTCGAAGCACCCCCGTGCTTATCTCCCTCGACAGGTCGCTGAAGTTTATTTCAATTGGAAATCTCTAGCGTCGGGAGGAGAGGAATCGTCCTTCTCTTATCAGAAGGAAGTCGATCAAGATGAGTGGGAGTCAGCTGTTCTTACCTTCGATATTCAAGATGCTCTAGCTCTTTCATTCGATCTTCCCAACTCAGGCATTTCTCCGATTGGATACAAGGAGAAGGAGATCAACGCATATGTGCAGAAATTCTGTGGACGAAAGGATGTGGCGTTCAAACCAGCTTTACCGAGGAATATGTTGCTACCTCAGTACAGAGGTCTAGCTTACGTGGTATCGCACATTCTGACAAGTTCACTGGATCATATGATCAACTCGTCCAAACCTAAGATTCGCTGATGATGGCAATAGACGATGGGGTTGAAGTGAAGCCGGGCCGAGTACTATACTACTCAGATGAAGGCACAGGCTCAGAAGTTCACCACATTACCCACTGGCGAGAGGAGGATAGCCAGTGTGGGTAAACTTCTATTCGGAACAAAGATGTCTGTTCTGATAGAATGCATGGTTCAGAGGAGCTCAGCTATTGAGAACTCAGCCTTTGAGGACTCCAAGTACTTTGACAAGAAATCTATCAAATTCCAGACGCAGGCTGGAGCTGAGAAATCCATAGGCAAGGGGCCGCCTGAGCCTAAGAGAGCTGCGTCTGCTCTGCCCCCATCTCTCTATGTACCAAAGAAGAGGAGGTTGGCTAAGACTCGACCTGCTGAGGTCACAGTGGCTCAGCCACTTACCATTATTGAGTCAGCTCCTCCTACTCAAGAGGAGCAACTACTCGATTCAGATACTGGAATCGAGGGAGCAACGATCAAGGACAAGGTTCAAGTGATCAGCTCTGAGGAAACAGAGTCTGACAAGAGGGAACCGTCACCCGAACCCTCTTGCCGAGTGGACAACAACCGACACCACTCGATCATGCGTCTTTGCACTGAGATTCAAGAAGAGATACCGAGAAATTGCCGAGCACGCAGATCCGGTTGAAATAGCAAGAAGGACAAGAGCTCGGATGCTCTTAAGGTTTCGCACTAGGACATTCTTATTGACTTTGCCAAATCCCAAGCAGTCACCGGATGAGCTACTAACAGAGGAGCAAGAGCTCCAAGCCAAGATTGGATTCGGAGAGCCACCGATGTGGCGTCTTTCGAAGATTTGAGAGCCGCAATGCTCTATTTACCGAGCTTGAGAGCTCCGATCGAAACTGACTCCGCCCCCCATCTCCACCTTTCGATAAAGGTGATAATGATGATCAAGATGAGGAGATGGATGGCAAACCCAAGGAAGCAGATCAGGGAGAATCTGCAGAGGGACAAACTCCCCAAGAGAAGAGCCCAACACCACCCATAGTCACATCAGGTGAGGCTACAACTGCTCCGAAGTACAATAGGGAGCAGTTGATCTCGTTCT
The DNA here is from genome assembly GCA_028984105.1 of Lavandula angustifolia. Classification (NCBI taxonomy): domain Eukaryota; kingdom Viridiplantae; phylum Streptophyta; class Magnoliopsida; order Lamiales; family Lamiaceae; genus Lavandula; species Lavandula angustifolia. The sequence goes on along the minus strand of CM054823.1, from coordinate 3,942,011 downwards.
ACGAGCGAGAGGCTCGGAACCGGCTCTTATCGGATACAACCCATCGGTTCCGTGTCCTCACGTTCTGTCAACAGGGCTATCAAACGCCAAGGTGAGAAAAATCGACTCCTAGCCAAAGATGTTCATTTCAAATGGGAGAAGTACACCAAGGCTCAGAACGAAGCTCTAAGTAAGTTGGCCGGCCGACATCTCAACTCCTAAAGAGGTTTCTCGGCCGGATTTCAAGGAGATAGTTGAGCGAGGCCCTAAGTGCTCAAAAGGCCAATTTATCGGCACGAGTCGGCGGCGCTTACCGCTCGGCATAAAACTTTCTCGGAGCAAGTGACTCGAGCCATGAAAACAGTTCAAGGCTTCATAGATGAGAGAAACAAGATAGCAACCACTTCTCTTCAAACGGCCATCAAGCAACAGTGAGGCCTTAAAAGCCATTCGGTAAAGAAATGACAGAATCAAATGATCAAGCTCTGCTGAAACTCCGTCGAGAGTCGGCCGCTCGATTGAAGAAATCTAGAGCGATCGAGAGAAAGACTGGGAAAACTATTGCAACTTGGTCGGTGATTTTGATGACACGGTTACCCGGATCAAAGATTCGTTGCACAACGGAGCGGGACGTAAAAGCTATCCGCACCTCCCACGGCACATATTGCGATGCCAAAAAGGGGGAAGATATTGTGAAAAATGAACCCGATACGGATACGGTGACGTCCGGATCCTTGAGGGACGAGGCTCGGGAGGCGGGACCCTCCTCGGCAGCAGAGCCCTCACCGCAGAGATTCGGGGGGGAACGAGGCTCGGAGGCGGGACCATCTACTCGTAAAGGTACATCTACCGAGGTCCTTCTCCTTGATTTCCCACTACAAGCCACCCCCATCTCCTCTTCGATTGCGCACATAGATAAAATCGCTCAATTCCTTGAAGAGCCAATCAAGAAGAAGAGTCTCAATAGGCGCCGCAGAGGTCGGGGAAGGAAATCGCTACCGAATCCACTACTCCTTCCTCCCCGGTCAAGAAGTTTAAATCAAAAGCGGAGCAAGAGGCATTCGACCTCGGAATAGCCCAAGAGCCGCAAGACAAGTCTGGACCGGGAGCGTCGGCTAGAGGAGGAGGCAAAGCGGCAAAAAAGCCTAAGGGCAAAGCTGTCGGGGCAAAGGAAAGAGAAAGGTCATTAATACGGTCGAAGAGCAAAAGAAGAAAGCCCAAGAAGATTTTACTAAGGCTCTTCCGATCGAAATCAAAGCTACTTGCTCGAGTATTCCCATATCTACTCTTACACCTGAGCGGATAGCGAGAAGATCAAGCGACACGGGAGGCGACGGCGCAAGGACCGAGTCTCGAGACGAGGAGACACTAGAGCGGCCGCTCTCCGTGAGAAGAAAAGGATGGCCGACACGGCAAGAATGAAAAGCCTATCCGATAAGCCGCCGGCCGATCCGAGAAAACCAGATACCCGGAGGAGCGAGGAACGAGGAGGACTACTATCGGAACTCCTCGTATGAAGTTGATTCCCGCACCTCATGAGGACAAATGGGTGCCTCGCCGATCCGAATGATCAATGGGAGACTCTCAAAGAAATGTTTGTTAAAAATCCGTATGTATGGGGCTTCTATCCGAAAGACATTCCGGTGATCAACTGTTCGAAGAGTGTTTCGATGAAGTTTTTCCGAGAACTCGGAGAACGGTTCTTGCCTATCATGAAAGAAGCCGAACATTCCTGTGAAAGCACTCGCATTCGGAAGATATCCTCCTCCCATGACTTGCTAAAGGCATTATCATCACAAAGTCTATCGAAGAAGAAATCGAATGCGGCCTATCGGCTTGAGTTACATCCGCATAGACCGGAAGATCAAGAGGAAATCCGGGTTTTGCGCAAAAGAATTTATAAATTTTACTGCCTGGACCCTCCAGCTGATTGCTCGGCGGATTTCAAGAAGAAGACTCAGAGCTTCAGACGACAGCAGTGATTTCTCCTCTTTATTTTTGATAATTCTTTGTAATAGCATAGGAACCTGTACTTTGACGATCTATCGATAAGAGTTCCTATCGCTTGCTAGACAATCGCTCATTGTCTTTAAGCTTTTTAGTGTCATGTTTTCACTACTGATCACCAAGTGATCTGACACACACTCACATCGGTTTCTCGATCTTGCCTTTCTCTCACCTTTGAAGTTCATTTACTATTATCAGTTTTTCCTCAGATGCTTTAAGGGGGAAATTGTTGTCAGTAGGACAGTATCTTTAATAGATGTTAGTATAGAGGTTTTGGCATCATCAATTAGGGGGAAATTGTTGGATATGAGTCAGTAGATTGATACTCAGCTGTTCTAGGGTTAAAAGAAATTGGGGGAAATCATAGTAGTACTATGGAATTGAAGATCCCAAAACCGAGCTGATATCAGTAGATTAGTGTGTCGATAGGATTAGCTGATGTATAGGTTAGACTTGATGTAATGCTTATTATTTTGTCTAAGTCCTGTACGGGGTAGTTGTTGAACTGATCTTCTGGTGAAGATACTTTTCAGAACCCCACGTCATCAGTGTAATCGCTTGCATTCTTCGTCGGCGGTGATATCAAACTCGGTTGAAGATCCCGCATCGGTGGCCCGGACCTCGGGAGAAGCATTCTCTACAAGCCGATGGTCATCGGTAGAAGAACCACGGTGCAAGCAGTATACCTTCGCGATCGACCAACCGACTATCGAAGCTCACTTTTTCGGTCCGACGACTCGACCAAGAAGAAGACAGACTTTCGAGCATCGTATCCGACGTAAAAGCGACCCAAAGACTTAAAGTCCCTTCAAATGTTCGGCGAGAAGACATACGAGGTAGTTTGAACGGTCAACTCGACACTCACCAACTACAAACCTCGACCAATGAGAAGCCGACAACGCTTACCTACTCTACACGGTAAAAGTCGCTCTCATGAACGGTGCATTAAGCGCCCTGCCGCAACAAAGTTGAATAGTGGCCGTTTTCTTTGGACGCTTGTGACACGTGGCATCGTCGTCTCCAACGGACATATGCCACAACTCACAACTATAAATAGAGAAGGATTTGAAGATTTCGACAAGAGGAATATACGCGAAATCAAGGGAAATCATTCAAGCTCACAACGCTCTAGAACCTTCAAGCTTATCCGAGAGACGAACTAGTTTTCATAGAACACTTCTTGTAGTTCATCTCTCTAGAGCACTTTGATCCCTTTCTTCTCTAGACTAAGCTCATTGCTAGATTCATAGCTTAGATCCGAAGGAGTTCACATTTAGTGAATTGTTCTTGTTGTAAGAACTCCTTCTCAGTTGGAGAATATTCCCTCCCTTCTAAACTTAGGTTTGGATTGTAAAGTCGCTAAGGACTATAACTTAGAGGGAACTGTCCAGGCGCACGGTATCCCCTGCTCGAGGCTTGCTCGAGAATAATCAACAAGTTCTCCCGCCTTGTTCGGGACCGTGGACGTAGGATCTTGCGTATCCGAACCACGTTAAATCACTTGTGTTCATTTCTTGTTTTATTGCATTGCATTCAACCGACTTGAAAATCATAAGTTTGCATAAAACGTATTTTATAAAGTGCATGACCAAAAGATTTAACTTGCAAAAACGCGTTTTCAAAAGAGACGACTCCGGGCCTAACACTTATCCGCACTACAGTCTCCGACTGAGTTTCGTAATACTGACATCAGTCAGTAGAAGAGCTCAGAAGCTGACTCACTTTGACCCCAGTGATCGAATGCTTACTTGGTACTGTTCATCAGTTGCAAACATCAGCTTCAGCTGACCTTCACTGAGAAAAAGAAACACAGCTCAGGTGTATTCACCCCCCCCTCTACACCTGTCTTTTCGTCTCCGGACCAACATACTGTTTTTCTCATGCGTTATTCTATACAGGCAGAGCCTTCGGGCAATTCATAGCAGAAAAACCTTCGGGTTAGCCTTCGAGCAATTCATAGCAGAAAAACCTTCGGGTTAGCCTTCGAGCAATCCACAGCAGTAAAACCTTCGGATTAGCCTTCGGGCAATTCACAGCAGTAAAACCTTCGAGTTAAGCCTCCGGGCTTGCATGTCTAATTTATCATGATTAATCCCTTATAGTTTATAGTTTGGATAATGTTGACCCCACTGAGTAGTCGTACTCACCCCTTAATATTTTCACCTTTTCAGATCATGGTCCGGCAGATGCTTGAAGTGGCGGATGGTGATGGTCACACACAGAAAATGAATTAAGAAACTTTTTACATTATTAATTTAGTTTTATCATGAACTAAGCATTTTCGTTTCATTGCATGTTTTTGAAAACTAGCAGCCGCATGTGCTTTTATTTTTTTTTTTAAAGACTTTCGTTGTGTTTGAAATTTCGCTGTGTTTGAAATTTTGCACTAAATTTTCTTTTTTTATGAAAAGATTTATTGAAGTTATTTTAAAAATTAAATATAATGGCAAAGTTTATGCATATGGTGACGTCCCTTAAATGTTATGAAAATTGGGGCGTTACACAGAGAATGTGCGGAAAATATGTAAGGGCCCTTTTCAAAATATGTTTTTTTAGAATGCAACAGTTAAACTGATAAATGTGAGGTGAATATTGAGCTAAGTGCAATAAAACAGTAAAGAACTAGGGATGGCAAAAGGACCCGGACCTGTTGGACCCGACCTGGACCCGCACGCAATGGGGCGGGTAATACCCGCTCTGTATGAGTGCGGGGCGGTTCCGGACCCGCCCCGTACCAGGTCCGGTCCGGGTTCAGTTCCTGCCGTAACCCCGCCCCGTATAAACCCGTTGGATCGTGTAGGACCCGCCCCGTATGGACCCGCCCCGCCACAAATTAGAATTTAGTAGTGTAAAAAGGTTATTTGTGATATTCAAATCCGCATCAATAATTCCTTTACATGCACTTATACTATTTGAGCTAATATTCACACTTGTTAATATTCTACATGTATAATTATATATAATAATATGACATACCAAAATTAAAAAATTAATACATCTCACAAAAAAATAGCTTATAAAATATACTCCCTCCGTCCCATAATTCTTGTCCCTTATTCCTTTTCGGGACGTCCCACAATTCTTGTCCACTTTCCTTTTTTAGTAAATTATTACACACAACTTTTTTGTGGGACCCACAACTTTATACCAATCTACACACAACTAACAACTCTCCTTAAAAACCGTGCAAAAAGCAAATTGGACAAGAATAATGGGACAGAGGGAGTATATATTAATTTTCTAAATTTCAATATACTATATTCAAATTGTAATTACGGGCATGTATTTTGAAAATGAAATTAATATTTTTATTTCCAAAATTTAAATTTAAAACTATTTTTTATTTCTAATTTTCTATTCTTTAATTGAAATGGATTATATGTATAAATACAATTATGATTAATGAACAATTGCAATTGAAAACTTTTTATAACAAGTGAAAATACATCTAACGAAAATACAATAAATATTAACTTTCTAGATTTCAATATATTATATTTATTTTCATAATAATACATAGTTTTAATACTCCATACGTCTCATATTCATTTACTTGTTTTTTTCTGCGTAAAAATTAAGAGAGTGATGAAGCGCGGAATACGATCCGAGCAATAAATCCAATTGCAATAGATTAAAGAAGATAAATCCCCTAAGACAAAAGAACGACGCTCTTGATTCTCAATTCTTAATAAAACATCATCTCCCCTAATTCTCTACAAACTTGCCTTAAATGCTAATACAAAATACATAATTAATTAGCTAAAGGTCATTATTCAGAAGTGGCCCAATATTAAAATAGCCCATTATTGCTATTATTTTGGCCCATTTTAAATCTGGAGAATTGGGGAAGGCCATGGTCATGGATCTGGACAGGCTGTCCTACATTAGAGTGGCTAAAAGTGTATTAAAATGATGAGATACACTTATATTAAGTTATTGTGGTTTATAAATTATTTTTATGTTTAAAAACAGAACCCCAATGATAAAATAGTCTGAAAAGAAAAATAAATCAACAGTAATGGAACAAGGGAATAAGATTTGTTTTCCCGTATCCTACTATTTAAAATACTAACAAAACAAAATTAGAATGAGTTAAAAAAAATTATACTACTAGTTTGTATATTTAAATTGAGCCTCGAGTAATTATGTGAAATTTACAAATCAGCGACTATTCTCGAAACTTAGGTAAAAGACATTTTTATCCACCAGAAAAGAATTTAAAGTAAAAATGTGTGGTTGGGGTAGATGCCTTCAACTCGGAAAGTCAATGTTCTAATGTTTAAAATTTACACATACAGTACCGTTTCTAGATATATCCACCTTTACTAATTGATGTTAGCATCAAAGAGTCAATATTTACGGCCTATATTTAATTAATTTTGGAGAAATTAAACAAAATTTGGCCACTAATCACTAAAAGGTTTTTGCCGCCACAAAGTTACCGTTGGACATTCTTGAACGTATTTTGAGTAACATTTGTGATTTTTTTGTTTATTAATTTTTATTTAATGGTGTTAGATTGAGTAACATTTGTGAATTCCCTCGCCATAATTATTGGTATTGTCAGGCGCAGTGTGCCCATGGTTTTTTTTTAATATCTTATTCAAAGCTAATTTAATACTCTTTTTATTTCATTTAATTAGTCCAATTTCTTTTCAATATGGAAATTAAGAAAGTTGAATGATTTATATAAAGTAGTACTCTTTCCCATTCTACTCAATTAGTTCTATTTCTTTTCGGCAAAAAAAAAATAAAATTAAAAAAGTGATTTTTTGTGTGTAAAGTTATATAAAATTGTAGGATCTACTAGATATATTAGAAGAGTTTTAAGTTAAAAAGGAAAATTAGACTAATGAAGTGGGACAACAAAAAAAGAAACATGAAACCAATAGAGTGAGACGGAAGAAATATAAAATAATAAGATCTACTATAATATATTAGAGTATTATTTTTATTTAAAAGAACGAAAACGAACTAATGAAGTTAGACAATTTAAAAAAAAAACTGGATTAAATGTAGAGAACGAACCTTCTAGGTCAAGAGTATTGCTAGTGATTCAGTCACAGTATTACTAGGTTACATGAACATTTTGTACTAGGTTACATTGAACTGGATTAAAGTTCCTAACATATTGTGTAGAACATTACGACATACTATAACATTTTATTTGTGGCGTCCGATACATTTCATGATATATTACATTTATTTTAATAAAAATAATATAAATTTATTTATTTTACACTTACTTATATATTTACATATTAGCACCTTAAATATCAAGTTATGTATTTATATGTATATTATAACATATCCCGTATCACGTGTTCCGTATAAATGAAGCCTAGAAATGTCGTATTCGTGGAAAGATATTAAAATACTGTAATGTGGATCAAAGTTCAATGTTATAGGTGACAAATGACAAATTAGAATTTACCTTTGTTGAAAAACAGTGTTAGTAGTGACTGGTGACAAAGCAATATACCTTATTAACATTTGAATTTATATTGAGAGGAGGAGGGACCCGAGGAAAAGGGTGTTAATTGGGACCAAAAAGCAGATACAAAACCCTACACCCACTTTATTACACTATTTTATTATTATTCGGGTTTCTTAATTTTTATGAGTTAGTGGGATATTTGGCAATAAAATGTGGAATTTTCTGACAATATCTTCACTTTATGAACCATGCGGGCACTTTAGCACTGGGGATAGCGATGAAATAGGGACAAGTGTATTTAAAAATTTGGAGGGTGGTAATATCTTACTCCATTGGTCCTATAGAAGGTGTCTTTTTTTTTATGGGGCACGAAGATTAAAAAATTTGTATTGTGTGGCGTGTGTTATTTGACTTTTGAGTTGTTAATTTTGGTTCAAATATTATTTATTTTTTTAGAAACATGACACTTTCTATGAGACGGCGACACTTTCTATAGAACGGAAGAGTAGTTATTTGGGCATCATGATTCTTGAAAATAGATGGCTCCATTATAACAATCAATTTTCCTGTAGTAAAATGATTAAATTCTTTTAGTGTTTATACTTATTATTACATAGGGAATAGGAGCACGATTAACCACCGCCACTCCTACGTTAATTAGGGTATCATTAGCACGCAATTATCTATGCCATTTTCCTTCAAAGCATTATTAGTTTCAGTTGAAATTCTTGAAGCCAGTAAGATTTTTCTATATCGTGAAAGATTTGTATCTTTATGAGCGTCATTATGTAAGTCGTACATGTTAGTACATGATTACTTTTATGCTAAAATATTCTCTACTGTTTTCATGGAGTATAAATGGAGTGAAGCTTAGGTTGTTGACAAAGAAAATTCAATGAAAAAAAAACATTACTCTATCCGTCTCAATGATATTATCCCGTAGATTACTTCGGATTGTCCTTAAAATATTGTTTATTTTTTGTTTTTGATAAATTATTACTTGCATTTTATTTAAGAAATCCATCACTAACAATTCTTTTTTAAAAACTGCATTGAAAAAAATGGACAATATATTTAGAACGGATGAATAATATACAAGCATTTGAGATAAAAAAAAAAATATTCTTTGTGTGTAAAAAAATATTCTTTGTGCGTAAAAAAAATATTCTTTGTGTAAAAAAAATATACAAGCATTTGAGAAGGTGAGATTCTCCATTTTTACTATGAAATTTAAATAATTTAATTCATGGGTGGTAAAAGAAGGCCCCAAATGACATCAAATAAATATTCTAATTTCATCAATTAGTAGTGTCATGTTTCCTTTCTATACAATTATTAAGAAGTTTAATTTTTATGTGTAAATAATGTTTGTCTACTTAACTTTTTAGGGCTCGTTTGATTTGTACTTATTCTGCTTTAGGACAATAATTTGATTCCATATTATTAGTTTTCAGTGTTTGATAAAATCAGGGAAGTAATCTTATTCCTAAAATTCAGAATCTTATGTTTGGTTGATTTTTAAGAAAATCTGGGAAAATAAAAAGATTCAAAGAAACAAGGAAATTAGATAAATATTTACGGATTGTTATTCCCCACTCTAACCTAAATTATCTTATTCTATCATACGGTTAGGGGATTTTATATTTATTCACATATCGATTCACCGTAAGAACTCACGCCTCCATAATTTTTCACAAAAAATCACCCCTTCAACAATTCTCCGCAAGAACTATGGTCGTCCCCTTCTCTAATCACACTTCATCTCATCATCTTTCCCCTTATTTTTATCAAGCTTAATTGTTCAATTATCTGCATAATTTTTTTTAGATCTTGAATTAATTTTTTATCTCAACTTGCCCTCTTTTAGAGAAATCAATTTGCTCATGACATTTCGGTGGAATTGAATTCCAAGTTTCTAATTATGTCAGTACTGATTTGTTGTCATAATTCTGTTGCTCTTCATACATAATATTTCTAATGTTTGGATACTGTAGTGCTTTGGTTACACCAACCTCAAACATTAATAAATTATTTTGCCTAAATAGTTTATGTCAATTAAGTATTGAGCCGAATAATAAAAAAAGGGAAATGGATTTCTAGCAAGTAAGAGGAACTGGATGAGTACTCATAGTAGCACAAATAGGATGAGTCGATTTACCTGGTTTGGCTTTCAATTTCCGAGTTTATCATCCAGAAAATATGAATCTGTTTATGGGGTATGTGTCTTTGACTTGTCCGGAGATAAGCTTCTAATGATACTCAGATAGTAATGTTTGAATTTTGTTAAGATCCCATCGTCCTCTTATTCATATACAATAAATAGTCAAGTTCCAATTAAGCGAGCCAAGACTTGAATAAGCAAATAATTTGATTTTGTATTGTAGCAACATATTTTGACAAAATGGAAAAAAAATATTGTTATTAAACTATAGATTTGAAGTTTTGTTTTATGAGGTATCAGTGATTGTTTGTTTTGAATTTTTTTGTTTGAAGTACAAATGGTTTGCTTGTAAGATTGGAGCGCATGACCGTTGCACTTACTGCTCACATGGCTAAGTTTGATGATTATATGGCCAAGCTTGTGAAAAGTTTTGCTCGAGTTGATCAACTAAGGATTGAAAATCGTGATAACCTTTATAAGAAATTGCAAAAAATTGAGATTTTACCAAATTCATAAAGACAAATAGTTACAATGAAACTTGTTTCAGATCCAGATTTATTCGGTTACTTTTTCTCTATGACGATTATGAGAAAGAGGTATTTCTAATTGAATTTGCCTAGATAACTTTAATTTGTGGATATTTGTTTGGACAAAATTAGTTTGTGCTTTTTTTACTTGCAGTTTATTCATTTCTTCGTCATTGACTAATTGAACTTGTTGCTTTTTTAGTACATATTAAACTATATTTTTTTTTATTTTTTTTTGGATTTTATAATGTTTTTATTTTATAGATGTTATTTGATTTATTAAATTATTATAAAGAAAATTAAATAATTTTAAACAAATTTAGAATCCAGTGACAGTTTGTTTTCCATGTATTTCTCAAATACAATGCAAAAGATTTATTTTCCTCATAATCATATTCCACAAAATCATATTTCCTCACAAGTTTATTTTCCTGAATCATTTTCCACAAATTCATATTCAGAATCATATTCCCTAACAACTTTACTTTTCAGACAATCAAAAGAGCTTTTATATCTCAAATATTTATAGATACTAGTATATAAGTAACTAAGATATTATTATTATTATTATTGAAACCGTTCAATCAACAATACAAGAACTTATTAACAAGATGGAGAGAATATTTGATTAAAATCTCAAATATTTATAAATACCAGTATATAGTAATTAACTAAACATTAAAAACCTAAACTTTTACATTCGGGTTCCCTTCCTCTCTCTTTCATGTTTTGATACATAACTTTGTTGTTAATTTTTCGAAATATCAATTTATTAAGGGATGTTTGGAGTAGTTAAAGTTGATTGATAAGTGTCGAAAGCCGCTGAAAGAAGCTCATTTGAGAATCAGTACGTGTATGAAAAGAAGTGCTGAAAGCGAAGAAAATTATATTTGGAAATGCTGTTGAAAGAAGTGGCTTATTTTTACTTTCTAAAGGAAATGTCTATCTTACTGCTAGTATTATTAAACAATTGTAATGTATAATAAATAAATAGAATTGAGAAGTTGTTCTTATTTTATGTTCATTTTTTGCTTTATAATTTTGATTTAATATTATAAATATTAAATTAATATTAATATTATATATAAATTTCTATTAAATCATATTGAATAAATAATTGAGATATTCTTCCTATTCGATGTTCGAATTTAAACTTATTTCCAAAATTATTTATCTCTATTTTAAGTTGATGCAATGGAGGTCTAACTGTAAACATTGTGTATCTAAAGTATATAAAAAGTCAGATGTTTTTTTTTTGTATATTTTTAAAATTTTTATTTTGAGCTTTTGTATCTCTTTTGCCGTCAAGTTCAGATAGTGATTTTTTATATTTTTTATTGAAGAGAATGAGAAGTTTTATAAATTTTAGGGTTTTAACAAATTTATTGAGGGTGAATTTGTTTTAAAAAACTACTATAAGTTATAAGTTGGAAGTTGGGGTAGAGCAGTTTCACTATTTTCGAACCTTAGTAAACAATATCAACTTTAAATCAGATCTTTCAAACAATTGTACACTAGTTTAAAGCTATAAATGATTTTCTTCTACAAATTACTAAGCTGCATTTTGGATCTTAAGTTCTAACATGGCGGTCTTAAGTTCTTGATATTTTGTTCACTCCCTCCAATTTTCTATAGGCTATACTAAAATTACAAGGAAAAAGATGGAGATAAGTAACTCAATGATTGTTTTGTGTCTCATATTAAATGGGCTTTTGAAACAACTTATTATCAATCATTTATAGCTTTACACTAGTATACAGGTTGAAATCTTATAGACCAAATCGATTGAACAATTGAAATCTTAAATGTTAATCCGGATATCGGGCGGTTTTGATATGGGATTACAAATTACGATGAAATGACAATTGTGGAAGACAACCGCAAATGCAGGAATCAGGAATGATGACTCCGAATGCCGACACCAGAAAAGAGGTAGTAGAGTTTTTTCAACAAGGTCGAACTGCACGTGCTTCCCACGCTCCAATGTCCGCCCCCAACTGTGCATCCCACTCAAACCCCTCCTCATTGGCTCGCATTCCCTTATCACGTCTGTCAAAATTATTCACTAATAAATCCAAAAATATCCACAACCTTCAACAAAATCGTCCCATTTCCTCTTTATTTAAACCCAATTCACTTCACGAAGGCCAGGGGTTTTCCGACAGCCTTCAATCCCATAATCTTCTCTCACTAAATTATTACTAATATTCTTTCTCTCTTCGTCAATCCAAAAGGGCCATCTTTATTTACTTGGATTTTAGCCTGCAGAAAAACTCGATTTGACTTTGGAGGTATAAGGAAAGGGCAAAGATAATTATTAACTCTGGCTATTCATCGTTTCCCCCTTTTCCTTTTTTCCTCAGCTTTTAAGTTTTTCTTCGATGTCTTTGCTGCTTTTTCTTGAATTATTTTAGGTTCTATTATTGAAGTTGATATCTTGATATCCTTTTAGGTTTGTGTGGGAGAGATGTGTGCTACTGTTCTTGTGATGTGAACTAAAGGTGGTAGCTTTATTAGTATTCATCACTGACTTTAATTTTGAGGATGCTGCTCGAATTCGTCTGTTATTAGGTTTTGGAGAAATTGGGGGAAATACATATATCTCTTGATTTTTTTGCTGTTCTTTCTTCTGATTGATGAGTTTTACCTGTTGCTAGTTCAGTTCAGTTTTACTAATTACTTTTTACTTGCACTTCATCTTCATTGGCTTGTGTATTATTAGGCAGAAACTTATGTAATTGAGATTGGTACTGCTTTAAACAGCTCGATTTGAAATTATCTGTTAGACTTGGAGTAAGCTAGTTTTCACCATATATGCAGGTGCTTGTGGTGTATCAGTGCCAATTTCCCAGCATTTCTTATATCTAATCAGTTTTCCTTACTTGAAATATAATCATAGGCTTGTTTTGTTAGCTCTGCTTTTGTCCTCTTCAGATCCATTTGTGTCGGCTGCTTTTAGGGCTTACTTAGTTTGCCCCACTTTGCTGGTTCGAGCTTTAAAGTTCCAATCTTGTTCTACGCTTTGTGTTTTGTAGTTTCTTGTTCTGTTTTGCTGTTTCTTCTTGAAGGTGTGTTTGAACTTGTTGCTTGAATACTTATGAAGAGTGAGAAGCTCAGTCAGTTGATCAATTGTCTTTACTTATACCAGTTCAATTTAGTATAATCTAGGATGCATGCAGTACGCTTTATAGATTTCTTGATATCATTATTCATCTTTTGTACAGGTTAGTTTGTTTCATCGTACTCATGGACTCCCCTCAATCCGTTGTTTCGCCACTCAAGACCTCTTTCCCCGAGTCTGAAAAGCAACATGCTAATCTTTGTGTCGAGAAGCCAAGCCTCTTGTCAAGGGAAATCAATTCCGAGAGGAAGGATACTGCCGTAGCTAACTTGGAGGTCTACATACACCAAGCTAGAGACATCCACAACATCTGCATCTACCAAAAGCAAGACGTGTACGCTAAACTTTGCGTGACTAGTGATCCCGAGAAGACAGTCTCCACCAAGATCATCAATGGTGGTGGAGCAAATCCAATCTTCAATGAGAATCTCAGCCTCAACGTTGGCAAAGTTGATTCCTCCCTCAAATGTGAGATATGGATGCTGAGTAGGGTTCGGAATTATCTCGAAGATCAGCTTCTCGGCTTCACTTTGGTGCCTATATCCGAAATCCTCCTCCACAATGGCAAGCTAGAAAAGGAGTTCTCTCTCTCATCAACCGATCTCTTCCACTCGCCAGCTGGATTCGTTCAGCTATCCGTCTCCTACATTGGATCCCCCCCGGAAGTCATCCCAATCCCTCCACCACACGCATCCGTTGTGGAGAGTGATGATGCAATCACCAAGGATACGGAGTCTATCAAATCAATGGACAAGATTGAGTTCCCTGATCCAAAGGTGGTGAATGAGAATCATCAGATGGTTGAGGAGTATTTTGGGATGCCATGTAATAATCTGGACTCACAAAGCTCAGACAGCCTAGTCAGTTCTGATACTGAGAATCAAGTCAGCTCGGAGGTGGAAGTCGAAAACTTCTCAACCGTTATTGGAAGTTCAAAACCATCACCAAAGGTGGATTCACCTCCGACCAGTGGATCAACAAATGGGGTGTCATCTGAATCTTCCAAGATTCCAAAAGCTTCAGAATCTCCAACTGAGGAAGAAAAATGTAAAGAATCTTTGAATCCGGTTGTTACTGTTAACATAGAGTCGGAGCCAAAGGTGGTTCAGCAGGACATAGTGGACATGTACATGAAGAGTATGCAGCAATTTACTGAATCCTTGGCCAAGATGAAGCTTCCGATGGACTTTGAGAACGGGCCGACCAGCTCGGAGAATTCTGCAAGCTCTGAGCAGAAAACTCCGGGATCGAAGAACTCGGGCTCTCGAGTATTTTATGGGAGTAGAGCTTTCTTCTGAGGTTGGTGAGGCTCCCAGCATACACAGGTGACTTTTAGATGAGTAGAATGAACTGATGCTAGTTGTAGCATTTTATGTATAATGTAACCTGTGTTGTACCTTATCTTGTGTTACTTGTAATGTACAACATTTCAGACCTTTGCTCTTAATCCTACCACTTCACTATTACTCTTTCACTGCCTTTGCAACTGTCATGTTTGTCATCCATCTTTCTTGTCTTCCTTCCTTTCTCTAAGGATGAGTGATCAAGTGAAATGTTATTTGCCTCAAATCTAAATTATTAGGGTGAAATCTGCAATTTTTGGAGTGTTCAAAAAATCCTAAACTACTGATTTTGTGCACGTTACTCCTTGTACTATAAAAAAACTATCTAATTTATCGCAACAGCCAAGAAGTAAAGTCTGACAACACGTGTAAAGTTAGGGGCAATTTTGTTCTAGATTATAGATACACAAGAAATATAATCCCACAACAGAAACTCAATCCTGAAAAAACACTTTAATTATACTTATATAGGCATGTTCACAAAATTGCCTTTTAGCTCAACGCATATGTGGCCAGAATTTTTGACAGAATTTTACTTCATGTAACAAATTATATAGTTAAAAGATCAAGTGCATATTTTCATAATTTAAGTTTCACGAAGCTAATAGTTTAGGGAGTTTAGCGTTTTTAACCTATTTTGGAAAGTGAAATACTACATTTTTCAAAAAAAATATAGAATTCTGCACGATTTGGAGGGACAGCTCCTACTCATCCCTAGATTGTTCCTAGTTATAATGGAAAGATTGATTCCTCAATGAAAGCATATGAGACAGACATGAGCCATATGTATAATAACCATAGCATTAAGACATGCTACATCTATTTCATACACAATTAAAACATTATAACTGTTCAGATACACAAATGAATAATCATTATCCCTATTATTATTGAAGGGAAACTAGTACACTTAACGTACCAAATCAAGCTGAAACCTCACATACAAATCCCAGACAAAATACGAAAAAGAAAAAAGAAGAAGAAAAAACTTGTCCAGTCCTTAGAGCTGAAAAACAAATGAAGAAAATGAATACAAAAAAGAAAAATCGTCGTAGCAGCAGTACTTACTGTCTTGTGTTGAAGAGTTGCACAACAAATAAAGCTCGAATGGATCCTCCAAAGTATATCCCGCGATCTCATTTACATCTCAAGCAAACTACTCATAAAACCGAACCTAAGTTATACTAAAAAATATCCCTTGGAACAGTGTTTACTCTGGATATGTATCTGAGGGATACGTCGAAATTCACAATCCATAACTTCTAAAAAATTCTTGTCTCCTACATTATCTTCATAACCTTGAAGGTTCCTAAGCAGCAATCCCTGAAGAAGTGGAGATGAAAAGTGTAAAATTGAATTTTGCTCATCATATGATAGCTTGAATATAAAGGCACAAATTGCACAGATTTAATCAATCCTCATCTGAGTTCATTTATTTATCTAAAGCAATCAGTAGAACTAATCAGCATTTCTCATTGTAAGTACAAAACACTATCATATGCTTAAGCTTATGACGTTAGCATAATCCACCAGAAAAAAAATTATTGCATAGGCACATTTGTCGATGACTTTTCCAGAACGTCTAAAATGACAAGCACCCCCATGATCATAAATCCAACCTATCAGTTAAGAGAGAAAACTTTCTTCTTCTTTAGCTAATTACTAAAATTTTCACTGAAAATCTTTAGATATAACTTTCATGATTTTCTATCGCTAAAGAGATAGATATTCATGCAGCGACATATTTTCAGTTGGAGTAAACTATGACGACAAAAGCAAGCTTAAATGTGACACATGGATTAGAGTCAATTTTTCTATGCACAAGCTACAATTACAACTTCAAGTTTTTAAATATTCATCATTGTAAGTTTCACTGCTTGCATTATAAGAAAAGGCAACTATTTGCAACAAGAATAAATCAATCTGGAGGATCAAGTCAGCAACATACATCCAAAACGATAGGCTAAGACTCGAATTAAGGGAATGTAGAGGTGTGCAACCACATAAATCTCAGAATAAAAAGAAATATTACCTCTACTGGATTGCCTGTTTGGAAGGTCATAGCCGACCACATAATCCTCAGAATCCTTAGCAGCAACATCCTCCGAGTTTCCAAGCCCGTAACCAAATGAATTAGAATTCTCCAGCTCAGAAGACACAGTCTGCCAAGTCGGGTCACTGTATACAGAACCACTGCGGTAGAACTCCCCATAGGATCCCTCATAGTCACCGGTAGAGGCCGCAAAAGAAGAAGATGTGGCTACACCAGTTCCGGCGTTTCTTCCAAATCCTCCTGCTCCCCCTGCATAACTGTTATCCCCACCTCTATAGCCGAAGTTTCCACCGCCGTAGCCAGAAGCATTTCCTCCAATGGAGCCAGCAATAGGGGAAGCACCCCAGTTTGCTCCATTGTTTCCAAAGACACCAAAACCGCCACTTCCAGAACCGAAGTATGAAGCAGAGCCAGCACCATTTGGGGATGTATTAAGCCCATTTCCCCATACGCTTCTAGGCGATGTGTTTGGGAAAGAATCACCTCTACTGCTACTTGCATTGTAACCAATAGGCGGGGGCGTGTTGTACCTGCTCGGGTTACTGGCAAAATAGGGGTTCAGAACACGGCCATAACTGAGGTTGGTGTTGAAGTTCGAACCCCCTCCAAATCCACCACCCAAACCTTGCTCCATATTCACACCCAGTCCGTATGCAGGGGAACCGAAATGTGAGAAGCCAGCTCGACCGTTAGCTAACGGACTGTACCTACCATCCATCCTAACTCCATAACCTCCAACCGAGCTCAGATTATAGCCCCCAGCATAGTTACTGAGGAAGTTATTGGATCTGGTAAAACCGTAGTTGTAGCCAACAAGAGGGCTCCGACTGGGTCCCGGAGATAACTCTTTAGGAACTGCTCGCTTCACCTCTACCATTTTACCGTTGAGTTCATGAAAAGTTTTGTGCAACACCCTATCTACTGCTTCCTCTGAATCATAAGTTATGAATCCAAAACCTCGTGGCCTTTGTGTATTGTGATCGTACATCACTACAACATCCGTTATGATACCAAACTGATCGAAATAAATTTTGAAATCATTCTCGGTGACAGTAGATGCTAATCCTCCTACAAATATCTTTTTGGTGCGTCCGGGTCCTGGTGAACCTTGCATGCTCCCACTGCTTCGACTTATAAGGTGCTGGTCGTCTCTTGGAACAGCTTTCTTGGCTTCCACCTGAAAGATAGAAAGAAGAGAACAATGCATCAAGAAGTGAGCACAACTGTAAATCTCATCAATAGAAGAATAGTGAAACTTAGAAATCAATATAAGCTAAAGCAAGTGAAATTTTTGTAGTTTTATTAAGGCAGATAAAATTGATAGCCAACTAAATCAGCTTAAACTATATGAAGGCATTGGTTTTAATAATGCATTTTAATCTCGTATAATGTAACCAACGGACTTACAGTTCGTCCATCAATCATGTGCTTCTCCTTAACCACCCTCTCGGCAACTGCAGGATCTGCAAAGACTACAAAGCCAAAACCACGAGCACGACCAGTTGTTCTGTCTCTCATGATCACTGCCTCCACGACATCCCCATATGTTTCAAAATAATCTTTGAGACGATCCTCATTCGTATCCCAGGAAATTCCACCGACGAAGAGCTTACCTTGATCCACCTCCATCTTTTTCTGCAACTTAGAGACCAAAATGGAGACAATGTAAACAGAGAGAATGAAAGGAGAAACAACCACATAAAGGAAAGTAATTAAAACAATATAGTATCTCCAAGTCAGCATTAATTCAAACATACTATTTGCAGAATCAAAACGAATTCGATGATCCAAGCGAATCAATTCAATAACGAGATAAAGGTCGAAAGAAACCTATCTAACATAATCATCAAAAGATAAATCGAGACCCACGAGTGCTAATCATCGAAAGATAAATCTGATAGATCCAAGAACAAATACATAGACAACCAGCAAGAAGAGATTTTTACCTTATCTGATCAAATACGAAATGCAGGATTTACATTTTTTACAATATAATAATTAGATCCTTCATACATCTTAACAATCAAGAAAAAGGCCATACCTTATCCAGAAAATGAGGCAGGAACCCGGCAGCAGTAACTGATCAATAATAAAGTGGGAATCGCAGGATTCAATGTAAAATCATCGGATCCTTCCTTCATCAATCAAGATTCAATTTTGACAATCCTAAAATTCATAATTCACGGAGATCAGGCAAACCCATAACCGCAATAACAACAATCATCAATGCCAGTTGTCTTTTTTTTTAATTAAAAAAAAAAGAAAAAGAAAAAACTCACCATTGAAAGAAGGAGAAAAGGATTGGAAATTTCGAGGTAAACCAGGATCTAATGAGAGGAATATACATAAATGAAAACAGAGGGTCTGCTCATCCTCTCACTTTCCTTTCTCTCTCCCCCTCCAAATGTCCTTCTCTTCCTTTCTTTTTCTTGGTTATTCCACTCCTTCTAAACAAAAAATCAGAGGAAATGGAATTCCTTAGCTTGGATGAGAGAAGATTTATTTATATGTTCTTATATACGAGCAATATGACAGAAAGAGGGTGTTTATGGCAATCTCGGCAAAGTGTCTGGTGTAACAATATTTCATTTCAAGTCCAACGTAGATGACAGCAGATATTGAGCTTTCCAGTGCAACTATATTACCTTTACTTTTTCTTAATTTTACACTTTTCTCTTTAATATTGTGTGACCAAAGATTTTCTTGGCGTTGCAATAAAATTTGACGCCTTGCCTTTCTAAATATTTTTCATTTTTTTGGGTGTTTGCAATTAAAGAAAAATGTTACTGGGATTGGTTAATCTTGATAAATAAATTAACCCTTTCTCTATTCCCTATCAAACATATAAATGAATAAGATAAGCTATTGTTCTCCAAAGAAGAAGTGACCAAACTAATCAATTGACTCATTAATTCAACACATGTCTAATTCCTCATCTAAAAAATATGTGATCTTAAATGCGGTCGACATTTTTGTAATAGGAAAATGCTTGATTTTTTTCATTAGATTGAATATGACGAGATAACCCACAATCGCTATCAAAATGCACACTGAGTTTTGAACTCATGACATTTTATGTCATAGGCCAAGTACTTCCACCGTTTTGTCATACCAAGTGTATATCTCACATTTTATGTTATGGTGATCATTAATACATATACTTCTCATAAAATATGTTTCCTTTATTAAAAAGAGTTGAAAATTATAAATAAAGTTATAATTGTAAATAATTGCAATAATTTACAATTTTTAATAAGAGGATACATTCTATTGTACAATCCAAAATGAAATAAAACACATGAGAGGAAAAGAGTATAATAATGCATTAGGAACAAAAATAGAAACTCAGAAAAGAATTGGAAATTCAATTTGTTTATGATTTTCTATATATCTATTTTTGGGCTTTCGGCCAATGCTACACCCATATGGACCTCGAAAAATTATTACCAAAGATAAGTTTTCGTTTCTTTATGGGTAAAACGAGTGTCATAAAAAATGCAAAATTAAAACTTTGTTTACCGACCTTTCGATTACAGTCTAAGCATCTTATCCGCTTAACTGCTGTTTTTTTCAAAAAGACTTGTTTACCGCTTTTCTTTTCTTAATTAAAAATTGTTATAGTTATCTTTTTCTAGAGATGAGAATTGTTGTTAGAAAAAAAGTTTGGGTGTTGATAGCTAATAATACGCACGTCCCATTGATGTTTCACAATGCCAGCTAAACCACGACTATCACAGAACAATTGAGAGTGTTTTGTTTTACTAATAATATAACATAGCCACTACATTTATCATTTATCAACCCTAATTAATAGCAAAACAAATTTGAGGAGAGAGAAACAAAGCCTGGCCGTTGTAAAATAAAAGAAATCAATACAAGTTCGAGTTGGATGGACGACTTTTTCCTTCTTCAACGGGTGGAAACTTTCCTACTACTCTACTAGGCGGCGAAGAATGCTTTCTTTGTTCACAACAAACATAATGCCCGTTTCCACCTTCAATCTTCATGTAGACAAACAATTCGATATGGTTTCAAAAAACGAATCTTCTATGTTCATATAAAATTCACAGTTTTAGTTCAAATCGAGTTTAGATTGTTCCAATCTGATTACTCTTGGCTTTGAAAACTTTTTTAAAAATTGAATTAAATTGAGTTCAGATTAATTATTAATTATAAATTGTTAAAGGTTGTAATCAGAATTATAGTGTTATTTTAATTATTTAAGTTAGTTGTAAGTTAATAAAAATTGTAATTTGTAACACAAACTAAAAATTGGATTCCACTTGAACTTTTCATTAAAAATTACAAGATGGACAATTTTTTTATAAAATTTTATGTATCGGACTTGCATTTAACTTTACTATTAAAATTACATTGTCTACATATCCAAGAGTAAAATACGAGGTTGCTTGAGAATTGAGAGAGTGTAAGTAAAGATTGAGAGAGGTTTTTGGTGGAAGAATAGGTGAACAAGTGGTGTATTTATACAAGAAACTGAAGAGTTTAAATTTAGAAAAAAGGTGTCCAATGATTTTTTTTTAATTTTAAAAAGTTGGAATCAATCACCGCCTATGTTGCACGGACACTTCAAAAACATTAACGTATTGTGTCGGACACGTGTCAGACACTCGGACACGACACGATACTTTTTATATACACATAACTTCTAATTCTAATAAAAATATACAAAATTAGTTTATTTTACACTTGATTTTATATTTTTCAATAAATAAACATCTGTGTTGTGTCCTAAGTTTTTTTAAAAATATCGTATCCCATGTTTCGTATCCGTGTCGAGTCCTATTACGTATCCCGTATCCGTGCAACCTAGATCACCGCTTTCATGGTTCAATCGACAGTTTCATATCAATTTGTGTTAAATTTGGACTGTTAATTATATATTTTACTAGACAAAAACTTCAGTGAGCGGATGTATATTCCATTTGCTGACGTTAGCATGATGTTAAGCTGACATCATTATTCAATTATTTTTCATTTTTTCAATTTTTTGCTTTTTTAATATTTTTTTTTGAGTTTTTTTCAATTACTGTAAGGATGGGCATATCATTGCTTTGAATAAGTCATTTATTGAGTATCATTTGTTTTCAAAATAAAAGTATTATTTTCATTTTGAACACTTTCTACCATCAGTTACGGAAGTATCATTTGTTTTGAACAAAAGTGTCATTTGCGTTGAATAAAAGTGTCATTTGTTTTTGAAGAAAAATACATTTGTAGAGTATCATTTGCTTCAAACAAAAGTGTCACTTGTATCAAAGGAGAGTGTCAGATTCTTATAGAGTGTCATTTGTAATGAATAAATGTGTCAGCTGCAACGAACAAAAGTGTTATTTATCTGAAAGTGTCAATCGTAATAAATAAAATTGTCAATTGTCTCTGAGGAGAGTGTCATTTGCAATGAATAAATGTGTCAGTTGCAATGAACAAACATGTCATTTATCTAAAAGTGTCTATCGTAATAAACAAAAGTGTCACATTTTCATATAGTGTCATTTGCAATGAATAAATGTGTCAATTGCAATGAACAAATGTGTTATTTATATTATAGTGTCAATTGTTGTGAATAAAAGTGTCATTTTTTGGAAGCATGGATACAAAAACAGACCAATTAAGAGAAGCTACAATCTACCTGTATAAAATTCATTGAAAATATGTGAAAAAATCTTATAAACTAACAAAGAATCTGCTTGGTGAACCATTTCATAACAGACAAACACAATTCTACCAAGGAATCTGTTAACTATTAACGAATCTGTTAATTCTACCACTACTGTCATGCACAAGCAATATTCACCTAAATTTCAATAATGATTTGGTTTAATTGACCGAATTAACTTCAATTCAAAATACACACTCTGCGAAGATCTGCGTCTATGGTGAGAGAGACAAACTGTCATATCAGCTTATGTGGTGAGAGAGAGAGAAAGAGAGAGAAAACTGTCATACCAGCGTCTGTGGGGAGAGAGAGATAGAGATAGAGAGAGAGAGAGAAAGTTTGAGCGGAGAAGGATAGAGGAGGTAGACATATGAGAGAGCGGAGAATGAGAAAGAAAGTATTTTTTTAAATTTTTTTTCCAATACAAATCAATTCGGGTCTAATTGAGTCAAAATCGAATCCTCTTTGACCCGGATGTACCATACATCCTTTGCACACAAGTGTGCCTCATTTTACTATATAATTAAAACTTGTTCATTAGTAATAGAATTTACATGGCCATTCAAATGTACAATGATCTCTAACTGAATTATTCAAAACTCTATTTAAAGATAAAACTTTCCTCCTCCAGATTATCAAAGTGCCATTTTCCAAATTCGAAGGGTGAAAACTAAAAACAATGATTCCAAAATCCCAAACAGTACCACATCAATCACCTGCTAGTTAGTTACCTTCTAATCTAGGCATCAACATCTTCTTCTTCGTCATCATCGTTGTGAATCCCATCAAAAAATGGGTTTTTGAGGAGATCAGCAGCAGAGGGTCTAACCCTTGGCTGAGCTAGATACTTCTCAATGAATGCTAGTATCTCAGGGTCCTTCACCTTTTTCATGGCTTCAGGCCTCACCCTAAATACCACCTTCTTGTATATCATGGCAGCATTATCACATTCACTGTATGTTATCTGTAGAGTCACCAGTTCAAGCAGACACATGCCGAATGAATATATATCGATTAGCTCCGTGTAGTCCTCGTCATACAACTCGGGAGCCATGAACTCCGGTGTCCCTATCAATGAATGAGCAGCTAAGTGACTCCTCCCAACTGTTACTGCCAAGCCGAAATCACCAA
Organism: Lavandula angustifolia; assembly: GCA_028984105.1. Lineage (NCBI taxonomy): Eukaryota > Viridiplantae > Streptophyta > Magnoliopsida > Lamiales > Lamiaceae > Lavandula > Lavandula angustifolia. The sequence goes on along the minus strand of CM054823.1, from coordinate 3,918,575 downwards.
ATGACATTAATCAAAACAATATCACACAATTTTGAAGCTTCTAAATTCAAGAAGCCAATCACAAGCTCATTACAAAAGACATTGTAGAACAATTCACATCAATTTCTTCAGCCTATGAAATTCACGCAAATTTAAACCTACATGAGTCGATCATATGAAATTAATCAGACAACTATATCAAAGAAGTTTAAAACATCTAACTTCAAGAATCCATTACATGTTCGTTACAAAAGACATTGTATAACAATTCACACCAATTTCATCAGCATATGAAATCCACACCAATTTTATAACCAATTTTACCCTACATGAATCAATCATATGAAATTAATAACAACTATATCAAACAAGTTTGAAACATACAACTTCAAGAATCCAATCACATGTTCATCACAAAATACATTGTATACTGTTAACTGATAGGCCCAAGCACAAGTTTTGCCCAGGCCCATCTTGAAGAAACAATACATGGCCCTTTCGTTGCTGGCCCAGATGATTTAATTATTGAAACGGTCGCGCGGTTCTTGCTGGACCGTTTCCCCTTACTGTGCTGAACCGTTACACTTTAACCTAGCTATAAATAGCTGGTCTTGTGTACTGTTCAGCAGCGCAGCTTCTAATCTCTTCTTCAACATCCTCTCTCTCTCTGTACTCTCGAATATGTTCTTCTCTTTTGTGAGTTCTTGAGTGATTCATTGTACAAACGTGAGGATCTCGTGTATTTGTTTCTCGATACGCCTGTAGCCATCTTGTGTAGGTGTTGTGTGGTGTGTGAAAGAGCGGTCTGAGCCTGTACTCTTTAATCCATTATATCTATTGTAGAACCGTAACCCTAGATCTAGTGCAGTCACACGTAATAGGTATTACGAGGTTCAAATCTCCGAACCTTGCGCTGGTAAATTGGCTAAACCTCTTGCATCTTTCTTTTGGTAGATCTGCCGACTGGTGCAGTCTAGGTTTGGGACTTGTTTTCTGGTAGATCTGCCAACTGGAGCAGTTAGGGTTTGCTGTGCGTAACTTGTTCACTTTTCGTGTGATATTTGTTATATTCCTGTACTGTTCGTGTGATATTTGGTATATCCTGTGAACCGTACTGTTTGTGTACTACTTATTTTTCCTTTGCTTGCTTGTGTTGTCTGCTGTTTGATCTGTATAGATCAATTTCCTCTGAACCGTACTATACGGTCTTCTCTTCCTTACTTTGATAATACAGTAAGCTTGGTGACCCCCTGCGCCCAGGTCTTGAGCCTGCGATTGTGATCTGGGAAATCCCAAAGCAAGAAAATACTGTAAGATACAAAATCCATACGGATTAGTATCTTTATTACACCAGTGAAAATGGCCTTTGTGTCCTCCAGTGGTATTGCTACCTTCAATGGTAAATCTGATTTCAATTTGTGGAAGAAAAGGATGACTGCTATTATGATTGAAAAACGTTGTTCTGCTGCTATTAATGAGTCATATGATGCTGAATTAACTGAAAAGAAAAAAAATGAAATGAATGATCTTGCTCTATCTGCTATTACTCTGAATTTGACTGACTCTGTGTTAAGAAAAGTTGAACATCTTGATTCTGCTAAATTGGTGTGGGATAGACTTAATGAATTGTATACTGAGACATCCCTTCCTTCCAAAATGTATTCAAATTTAGATTAGATATGACCAAGGACATAGATGAAAATCTAGATGAGTTTAATAAGCTCCTTCAGTTAATTAAGCAGACAGGGGATACTAGTATTGACAACTATGCACCTATTGCCTTACTGAACTCAATTCCTGAAACCTATAGTGATGTACAGTCAGCCATTAAATATGGTAGGGATAAGATTGACCTTGAAACAGTGGTTAATGCCCTTAAGAGTAAGGAAATGGACATAAAATTCGAAGAGAGAGGTTAGGGTGAGTGAGCGGGGATCCTCTTACCATGTTAGGGGTAGAACTAGTGAAAGAAATAGCTCATACGAGTTCGAGAAAAAGGGGTAAAGAAACATAATCTTAAGTCTAGATCAAAGTCTAGAACCAAGGGAAGGAAGTGTTTTAATTGTGGGGAATATGGCCACTATCAAAAAGATTGCACTGCACCTAGAAGAGGAAAACATCATAATGAAAACAAGAGTGTTTCTAATGCTATCATAGGTGATGATTCTGAACAGAATATTCTTGGAAGATATTTTATGGTTTCTGAACCTTCTGTGAACTCTGTGAATTCTGTGCAAATTAATGAATGGCTAACGGACTCTGGAAGTGCTTATCATGTCTCTCCTTTCAAAGAATGCTTCACAAACTTACAACTTGGTGATTTTGGTTATCTTATTGTTGCAAATAAAGACAAATGTTCTGTTTTAGGTATTGGTGACATATGTCTGAAGTTTAAATCTGGCTTTCAATACACTATGAAAAATGTCAGATTTGTACCAACTGTTGCATGCAATTTATTGTCCTTTACTGCCTTGGAGAATGATGGTTTTGAGGGTAGTTGGGGAAATGGTTGGATGAAAGTTAAAAAGGGGTCTTTAGTGGTTTTCAAATCCAAAAGGACTAATAACTTGTATCCTTTTACTGCTGAAATTGTATTTCCTGCCTCAAATGTGAATACCATTTTGTCTGATAAAACTATTCTGTGGCATTTAAGACTAGGACATGCTAGTTCTAAAAACTTAAATTCTATGGGAAAATCTGGTATGTTTGGCAGTGATAAGATATCTTCTATGCCATTTTGTGACTCTTGTGTGATTGGTAAGCAACATAAAGTGTCTTTCCCTTCCACTGCTCTACCTGATAAAACCACAGCCTCTGAGATACTTGAATACATTCATGCTGATGTATGGGGTCCATCTAGTACTCCTACTCATAGTGGCTGTAGGTATTACCTTTCTATTATTGATGATTTTTCAAGGAAAACTTGGTTGTTTCTTTTAAAACAAAAGTCTGAGGTATTTCAAATGTTCTCTGACTGGAAAAACAAGGTAGAAAACCAATCAGGAAAAAGAATTAAAGTCCTTAGTACTGACAATGGTTTAGAGTTTTGCAATTATCCTTTTGATAGTCTTTGTGTCAAATCTGGGATTAGGAGACACAAAACAGTTCCTTATAACCCTCAAAGAAATGGGGTGGTGGAAAGGATGAATAGAACACTCTTAGAAAAGGTGAGATGTATGCTAGAACATGCTGGTCTATCTAAGAATTGTTGGGGTATAGCTGCTTTAACAGCAACATACTTGATAAATAGGCTCCCCTCTAGCTATTTAAAAGGGCAATGCCCTGAATCTGTTTATTCTGGAAAAAATCTAGATTTGTCCCATCTCAGAGTCTTTGGGTGTTCTGCATTTGTTCATCAAAAAGGAGATAAACTGGAACCTAGATCTAAGAAGTGTGTCTTTCTAGGGTATCCAGAAGGGGTTAAGGGATATAGATTATGGGATAGAAGTCGCCGGGTTTTAAGGTAGTGATAAGCGAGAGATGTGATCTTTAATGAGTCCGAATTTCCTTGTCTACCTTCTACTCTTCCTAGTACTTCTACTTCTAAGCCTCCTGTTAAGGTGGAGCCTACACCAAGCCCCATTATTGATGAAACTCTAAGTCCTACTAGTAATTCTCCTTCTGTGTCTAAAACACATACTGACAATTCAAGTGATCACTCTTCTGATATTGTGTCTTATGACTCTGTTTCTGGTCTTGATATGCCTGAACATGTTCAAAGTGACTATTTGTTATCTAGAGATAGAACCAGAAGGGTTCCACAAGTTAATACTAAATATGCTGATTACATTATGCATGCTTTATCTGTCTGTGATTCATTAGATGATGAACCTATTTGTTATACAGATGCTCTGAAATCTCCCTCTGCTTCTAAATGGTTATCTGCCATGCAATCTGAAATTAATTCCTTACATATTAATCACACCTGGTCTCTTGTTCCAAAACCTCCTGCATGTTCTCTTGTTGACTGTAAGTGGTTGTTTAAGCTAAAATCAGAACCTTCTTCTGTTAGGTACAAAGCTAGGTTAGTGACTAAGGGATTTACTCAAAAAGAGGGGGTAGATTACTCTGAAATTTTTGCTCCAGTTGTTAAATTGACTACTGTGCGCATTATGCTTGCTTTAGTTGCTCATTTTAACTGGGAATTAAAACAAATGGATGTTACCACTGCTTTTCTACATGGAGACTTGGATAGGCAGATTTTTATGAAACAGCCTGAGGGTTTTGTTGATCCTGCAAAACCCAATCATGTGTGTCTGTTAAACAAGGCTTTGTATGGTTTGAAACAGTCTCCTAGACAGTGGAACAAGAAATTTGATCAATGTATGCTTTCTTTGAATTTCACCAGAAGCTCATTTGATCCTTGTCTCTATTTTACTTCCTCTGCCTCTATTCCTATTTATCTTCTTATTTATGTGGATGATATGTTGATTGTCAGTCCTTGCATTAAATCTATTAAACATATTCAGAAATGTTTGAGTGAAAATTTTGAAATGAAAGATTTGGGAGATGCAAGGAGAATTCTTGGCATGCATATTTATAGAGACAGAAAAATAGGAACACTTACTCTAAATCAAATTTCTTATGTGGATAAGATTTTGAGTAAATTTTCTATGACCGCAAAGAAAACCCGTTAATGTACCTATTGCATCACATACTGTCTTAAGTAAGGATCAGTCTCCTAAGAGTGATTCTGAAATGTCTGAAATGCATAAAATCCCTTATGCAAATGCTATTGGATCTGTGATGTATCTTATGGTATGCACTAGGCCTGATATAGCCTATGCAGTGAGTTGCCTGAGCAGGTATATGTCTAATCCTGGTTTAGCACATTGGAATTCCTTGAAATGGTTGTTTAGATATTTGAAATCAACAAAACATTTAGGAATCTGTTTTTCTAAACAGAATGATGGTACTAAACTTATAGAATATGTGGATTCTAATTATGCTAATGATAGAGATAATAGAAAATCCACTACTTCATATGTGTTTACCTTTCGTGGTTCATGCATAAGTTGGAAATCTCAACTCCAACATATTGTTGCTTTGTCTACAACCGGAAGCGCAGTATGTTCTTTGCAGTTGAAGCCTTGAAAGAGGCCGTTTGGTTGAAAAGTTTACTCTACGAACCGCATTTTTTACATAAAGATGTGATCATTTATTCGATAGCCAATCTGCAATTCAATTATCTAAAAATCCTCGTGTTTCATGAAAGGACCAAACATATAGATGTTAGGTATCACTACATTAGAGACTTGGTAGAAAAAGGTGTAATTATGATTGATAAGATACACTCGACTTGAATCCCTGAGATATGGGCACAAAGAGTTTAAGCACTCGAAAAATTACGGACTGTCTTAAGATACTTAAAATTGGTTGAGTTACTGATTTGTGTATCTACCTCTCCTGTTTTCTCTGTCTGTTTTTTCTTTTTGATGCAGGTCATGGAGTTATATAATGGAGAGGGGGCGATGAGGACATAAATTGCTTTTTACACACTTCCCTTCTATGGAAGGGCACACCACCGCTTGGCCTAAGGTGGAGTTTGTTAACTGATAGGCCCAAGCACAAGTTTTGCCCAGGCCCATCTTGAAGAAACAATACATGGCCCTTTCGTTGCTGGCCCAGATGATATAATTACTGAAACGGTCGCGCGGTTCTTGCTGGACCGTTTCCCCTTACTGTGCTGAACCGTTACACTTTAACCTAGCTATAAATAGCTGGTCTTGTGTACTGTTCAGCAGCGCAGCTTCTAATCTCTTCTTCATCATCCTCTCTCTCTCTGTACTCTCGAATCTGTTCTTCTCTTTTGTGAGTTCTTGAGTGATTCATTGTACAAACGTGAGGATCTCGTGTATTTGTTTCTCGATACGCCTGTAGGCATCTTGTGTAGGTGTTGTGTGGTGTGTGAAAGAGCGGTCTGAGCCTGTACTCTTTAATCCATTATATCTATTGTTTTCGACTCTATAGTACAGTTCAGATCTTCGATCCTAACATATACCAATTCACACCAATTTCATCAGCATACTTATTTGTCTTCCCACAATGTTACCACATTTCAATTCATGTTATAAGGCTTAGTTATTGAATCAAAGATATTAAAACTAAGAAAACAGGATATTCACCTGCCCGATGTTACCATTGATGAAGACATTGTTGCAATTAAGATCCCTGTGAATAATACAGGGCTCATGGGTGTGCAAGTAGTCCAAGCCCTTGAGTATCTGCCTCGACCACTTCTACAAAGCTTTGATGGAAACATGCTTGTGCCTCTTCCGATACTGCCTCAAATTCCCCGAAGTGCAGACCTCCGTGATGAAATTCAGCGTTTGCTTCTTCTTATCGAGCCACACCGAATACAAGACGATAATGTTCTTGTGACTCAACTTCCTCAGCAACCCAACCTCGGAATGCAACCGGTTGATCATACTTTCGTCATCGCTGAAGTTGCGCAACTTGACTTGGTTCCACGCCATCTCGATGCCTTCTTCTTGGTCGAACGCTCTATACACTTTCTTCATCGACCCTGACCCCAGAAGCTCGCCGTACTAGCCATAACAGCCTAGTAGGATCAACTTCAGCGAATGTTTCCACCTCTCCATCATTACCCATTCTAAGAGTCTGAAACAAATTCACTCAAATTTCAGAATCTGAACATCCTACTGGGCATGTAAGGGACTCAAATCAAGTACACAAATTTCAAAATTCATACACTAGAATCTGATATAATGCTGATAGGCCCAGCCCACACCTTGTGCCCAAGCCCATCAACTCTCTGAGCCCAGTCTTCTGTCGGCCCAATTGCAGTTATGATGACCCGTGTGATCCGCGTCCGTTACCGCAATCTTTGCTCGACCTGTTACTTAACCCTAGCTATAAAAGGATAAGGGTTTGGGTCGAGAAGCGGGTGCAGTTGTTGTCTATCTCTTTTTTTCTCTTGATTCATCTCTTCTCTCTGTTAGTGTAACGCCCCGAAATTTTCAATATAAAATACATTGCATATCTATTCATGCATGTTATCAAGTGCTTTAGTTCTGTAAGTCGCGCCTTAGAAATTAAAATGAAAATTAAAGCATTTATGTTATTTTTCGTTAAATCATTTTTGTTATGTAAATTTATTTTGAACTTTGAATGTGTTTATTTATATCATATTGTGAATATATGGTCTATTATTGAGATAGAAATAATATTAGAATTATTAGGCAAGAGTAATATTTATTTTGGATTTCCTAAACCAACTAGGATTCATAAAAGGCTATAATATTTATTATTGTATTAAGTTATTAGGAGAAAATTTTGTATTATGTTTTAAGATTAAAAAAAAAAGATATTTTATGTGTGATATTCATGTTTTAGGATAAAATCTATTTATGTTTATCCATATCCTAATTTATCTAAGATTGAATCTCTTATATGGTAAGTGATAGAATAAATTCTATATAAAATATATATGGACGAAAATAATTATGGATAAAATATATTTGATACCTTATTTGATTAGGGATGTTTGGATAATGATTTTTCGCTCATAATATAGCATCCCATAAAATTTTCGAAAATCTGTCAGCATATTTGCGAGCTGTTTCAAGAATTATTTTCATATCTTTCCGGTTTGATATCGTCGTGAAAATTTATGATCATCTTCCTAGGTATGTCTAGTATACTCATTTATTTTTGTATAATTTTTCAAGCATGCTAAGTATTTGTTTAAATTGTTATTCGTAACCTGCCAGTTTTTGACAGCATGTCCATAAGCTTGATAGGAAAATTATTTTTCATGTTTTCTTTTAGTTGTTTTCGACCATGATGAATATTAATTGTATATAATACTCCCTCCGTTTTTTTATTCATGTCCACTATACCATTTTAGGTTGTTCCATTATTAATGTCCACTTTCCTAAAATGACAAATTACTCACTATCCACCCCATATGAGGTGGGCCCCTCATTATTCATTACCCACCTCATATTCTTATACATTTTCTCTCTCCAAAAGTTTCTCTCTTACACGATTCCGCTCCATTCCGAACGTAGAAAATTTTGATTTTTAACTTTTTGAAAACTTTAGATTATTTCTTTAATTACAACATAAAAAAAATTAAAAAAAATTAAATCAAATGCTTAAACTATGCCTTAATAACATTTAGATAAATTCACATTCATTCCTACCAACCATTCATCGAAAACCGTGTCAATTTATTAATACAATTTAAACTCATTAAATATATCTCCAAATAAAATTTCTTAATCTCCGTGCCTATTCCCAAGTGGACATCAATAATGAAACGGAGGGAGTATATGTTAGGTCATTCATGTTAAAAATACAGAATTTTTAGGATACGTTTAATATTTATTTGTTAATTTATTTCTTGATGTGCCAGATTATTTTGTCAACATGCATGTAGATTGAAAAACAAGAGTTTTTATGTTACTATTAAATGAAATCATGATCATAATAATTTTTATTGTGATGGAATATATATATTATGTTATTCATGACCGAGATCTATAACTTTTAGGATAATTTTTATGATTTCATTAATTTAATGAATGAATTGACGAATTACTCAAACCACAAATGAATTGTCAATAGAAATAAGATTATGTTTAATATACTTAAGATTATTACCATATGAAACCGTTAAAATTGCATGTTAATAAGTAGATTATGTATAATATACATTTGTTTGATTATTTTGATTTATGTGTTGAATTATTTGAATTATTGATCCATGCATGACATTCTATGTAGAGTCATTAAGATAAATTTCAATGTATAGGATCGGCGCGCAGGACTTAAACATTGATATCCATTATTTTCTTCAAAGTCAAGGTTAAGGTGGGGAATGTTACCATTTATCTTTATTATGCATTGTGCTCGATAATTCATGTGATTATGACAGACATGAAAGGAAGGGTCGAAACCGGGCCCTAGGATCAAAATCGGATCCTGAAAGAAAAGGCAAGGGTCAAAATCGGGCCATAGGTTCGAATTCGGATCCTCTATGAAAAATCGGTCAAAATTCGGCCGTCAGTCGAAATCGGATTGTTTGAAAAGTTCATGAGGTCTGTGTGGCCAAATTACAAGTTCATGTGGTCTGTGTGGTCGAGTATCTCTTTGCATGATCTACTTTTCCATGTTTTATCGGTGTGATTTATAATTTTGGTAAATGTGTACATCTCCCACTGAGTAGTCGTACTCATCCCTATCATTTTAACATATTTCAGGAAATGGCTCGGCCGATGCGTAGAGGTGTTGGTGGTGATGGTCATACGAGGAAGGATTTATGAAACTTAATATTGCTTTAAACTAGTTTTATCATGAACTGTGCATTTTATTTTCGAGAACTAGTAGTCATAATTATTTTTATTTAAGACTTCCGCTGAGTATGAAAATAAATTGAGTTTTTTCAATGATTCTTTTCAATGAAAATGTTTTGAAAGAATTGAAATAAGCATGTTAAGTACGAAGTAGCGTCCCTAGTTAATTTATGGAAATTGGGGCGTTACAGTTAGATCTCGAGTGATTCTGTGAGAGTGTGAGATAGCTTGTGTAATAGTTGTATGGTGGCTTGTTGGTGCTGTGTGGTGTGGTGTGGTGTGATGATTGTACTTAGGAGGTCTGAGCCTCATTAATCGATTTCAGATCTTGCTTGTAATCTTCGATCCTTACAGTGGCATCAGAGCGGGTTTCATCACCGCTCGACCACCCACACCTCAGACTACTTCAATCGCGAATGGGCAGTTTGAAAACTGTAACCCTAGATCCGAGCAGTCCCCTACGATACAGGTAACACGGGGTTCAAATCTCCGAACCCCGCTCTGGTAAAGCGGCTTAAACCTCTAGTTTTTCAATTCTTTTTGTTAGATTATGCCGATTGGAGCAGTTAGGGTTAGGACTTGTCTTCTGATAGAATCTGCCAACTGGTGCAGTTAGGTTTTGTGATTTTATCTGCTTGTTCCAACTTGTTCAGTCTTTTGTGGTTCTGAAAAATTTTCTTGCTTTCACTGCTATTTTTTGAGCCTGAATCTGGACTGATCTTTGCCTGTTTCTGATCTTAAAAGATCAGCTCTTTAACCCTAATCTACGGTTGTTTCCTCTCTTTTAAATTCTTTGACAGTAGACTAAGGTGACCCCCTGCGCCCAAGACAAGATCATGCGATTTTGAACTGGGAAATCCCTCTATCTAAATACTGTCTAATATCAACCCAAAAGGGTCAATATCTTTTCTCATTATGTGTGCTTTGGTTTCCTCTAGTGGAATTGTCACTTTTAATGGAAAAACTGATTTTAATTTGTGGAAAATGAGAATGACTGCCATTTTGATTGAAAAACGTGTGTCTGTTGTTATTACTCATACCTATGAAGCTGACTTATATGAAAAGAAAAAGAATGAAATGAATGATCTTGCCTTGTCTGCTATTACTCTGAATCTGTCTGACTATGTGCTTAGGAAAGTAGAACATCTTTCTTCTGCTAAAGAGACATGAGATAGATTAAATGAATTGTATACAAAAACCTCCTTGCCCTCTAAGACGTATTTGTTACAGAGTTTCTTTAAGTTTAAACTTGATATGTCTAAGGATATGGATGAGAATTTAGATGAGTTTAATAAATTATTACAATTGATTAAACAAACTAGTGACACAAGTATTGATAATATGCTCCTAATGCCTTGTTAAATGTCATTCCTGAGTCTTATAGTGATGTTCAGCCTGCCATTAAGTATGGGAGGGATAGTATAGATCTTGAAACAGTAATTAGTGCTCTTAAAAGTAAGGAAATGGATCTAAGGATAAATAGAGAAGTTAGAGTTACTGAACAAGGTACATCTAATCAAGTGAGGGGTAGAACTACTAGTGAAAGAACCAATACTACTAATAGTCCTGATAAAGGGGGGAAGAAACACAACCAAAGACCTATGTCTAAGTCTCAAACCAAAGGTAGAAAGTGTTTCAACTGTGGAGAATATGGGCATTACCAGAAAGACTGTCCTTCACCTAGAAAGGGAAAACATCATACTGATCAGAAGAGTGTTTCCAATGCTATTCTTGGTGATGATTCTGAAAATAATATTCTTGGAACGTATTTTATGGTTACTGAACCTCAAAGTTTTTCCTCTGTGAATACTATGAAATCAGAATTGATAAATGAATGGATTATGGATTCTGGAAGTGCATATCATGTTTCTCCTTTTAAAGAATTTTTTTCAAAATTGAAAACAAGAAATTTTAGTTATGTAATTGTTGCCAATAAGCATAAGTGCTCTGTGTTTGGAATTGGTGATATTTGCTTAAAGTTCAAATCTGGTTTTGAATACACTATGAAAGATGTGATGGTACATGTAATTTGTTGTCTTTCACTGCCTTAGAGAATGATGGTTTTGGTGGAAGTTGGGGGAATGGGTGGATGAAAGTTAAAAAGGGCTCTTTAGTACTCCCTCCGTCCCGGATGAAACGTCCTCTTTCTTTTCGGTGCGGTAATTTATGCGTTGTACTTTAGAAGTAAAGTATGGTGGCCCACTTGTACTTTAGAAGTAAAGAATGGTAATTTATGGGTAGATGTGTGGTAGTGGGTAGGTTAGATTTAATGTTATGGGTCCCACATAAAGTAATTAGATGACTAATTATTTCCAAAAAAAGAATAGGGGACGTTTCATCCGGGACACCCCGAAATAGAATAGGGGACGTTTCATCCGGGACGGATGGAGTAGTATTTAAGGCTAAAGGAACCAATAACTTGTATCCTTTTAATGCTACCCCTGTTACCTCTGCATCTAATGTGAATGCATCATTTTCTGACAAAACTGTTTTGTGACATCAAAGTCTTAGACATGCTAGTTTAAATAATCTGTCCATTTTGAGGAAATCTGGTGTTTTTGGTAAAGATAAATTATCTGATTTGCCATTTTGTGATTCTTGTGTGATTGGTAAACAACATAAAGTCTCTTTTCTTGTCATTGATTCATCTGATAGATCTGTTGCCTCTGATATACTTGAGTATATACATGCTGATGTTTGGGGTCCCTCTAGTACCCCCACTCATAGTGGATGTAGGTATTATTTGTCTATTATGGATGATTTCTCTAGAAAAACTTGGCTGTTTCTTTTAAAAAATAAGTCTGAAGTTTTTCAAATGTTTTCTGACTGGAAATTGAAGGTTGAAAACCAAACTGGCAAAATAATTAAGGTGCTTAGGACAGATAATAGCCTTGAATTTTGCAATTTCCCTTTTGATAACTTATGTGTTGAACCAAGAATTAGAAGACATAAAACTAGTCCTTATAACCCTCGGCATAATGGGGGTAGTGGAGAGAATGAATAAGACCTTATTAGATAAGGTCAGATGCATGCTAGAGAGTTCAGGGTTAGCTAAGAACTTCTGGGGTATAGCTGCCTTAACTGCTACCTATCTTATAAATAGGTTACCTTCTGGCTCTCTTAAGGGTCAGTGCCCTGAATCTGTCTTCACAGGAAAACCTTTAGACCTTTTCCACCTTAGAGTATTTGGTTGTACTGCCTTTGTTCATCACAAATATGATAAATTAGATCCTAGGTCTAAAAAATGTGTTTTCCTTGGTTATCCAGAAGGGGTCAAGGGATATAGACTTTGGGATATGAGTTAGCCTGATTTTAAGGTAATAATAAGTAGGGATGTGATTTTCAATGAATATGAATTTCCTTGCTTACATGCTACTCACTCTGATTATGATCCTCCTTCTGAGGTGGAGCCCTAACCAATTCTGTCAGAGCATGTCCCCTCTGACTATGATTCTGAACAAAGTACTGTTAATTCTGAGTCCAGTGAAAATTCTGGTTCTTTGTCTGACTCTGATCTGCATGATAATTATGTTCCTGATACTGTGGCTGATCCTGTTATGTCTGATTATCTGTTATCCAGGGATAGACCTAGAAGAGAATTCCATGCTCCTTCTAAGTATGATGATTTTGTTATGCATGCCCTTAGTGTTTGTGAATCTTTAGATAATGAACCAACAAGTTATTCTGATGCAATTCACTCTGCTTCCTGTTCTGTTGTGGATTGTAAGTGGTTTTTCAAACTTAAATTTGAACCTAAGTATCTTAGATATAAGGCTAGGTTAGTTGCTAAGGGTTTTACTCAAAAAGAGGGGCTAGATTATTCAGAAATCTTTGCTTCTGTTGTTAAATTGACCACTGTGCGTATCATGCTCTCTTTAGTTGCTCATTTTAACTAGGAACTGAAACAAATGGATGTTACTAATGCTTTTCTTCATGGTGATCTGGATAAAAAGATATACATGAGACAATCTGAAGGCTTTGTGGATTCTGAAAAACCTGATTATGTGTGCTTACTGCAAAAAGCTTTATATGGTTTGAAACAATCTCCTAGGCAGTGGAATAAAAAGTTTGATCAATGTATGTTTTCTTCTACTGCTGTTTTTTGTGTGTATTTGTTTGCAGGTACAAGAGTTGATCTGTGGAGAGGGAAGGGGTGATGATGACAACTTATTATCCAAGTACAAGTCTTCCTTCAAATTTGAAGGCACACCACTGCTAGGTCTAAGGTGAAATATGTAATGCTGATAGGCCCAGCCCACACCTCGTGCCCAAGCCCATCAACTCTCTGAGCCTAGTCTTCTGTCGGCCCAACTGCAGTTATGCTGACCCGTGTGATCCGCGTCCATTACCGCGATCTTTGCTCGACTCGTCCTAGCTATAAAAGAATAAGGGTTTGGGTCGAGAAGGGGGCGCAACTGTTGTCTATCTCTTTTTCTCTCTTGATTCATCTCTTCTATCTGTTAGATCTCGAGTGATTCTGTGAGAGTGTGAGATAGCTTGTGTAATAGTTGTGTGGTGGCTTGTTGGTGTTGTGTGGTGTGGTGTTGTGTGGTGGCTGTACTTGGTCTAAGCCTCGTTAATCAATTTCAAATCTTGCTTGTAATCTTCGATCCTTACATCTGAAAACAATTACACTTTCTTTTTCAAAATTTATGCATCACCAACCATATTTTAATCTCATGCTTTTAATTCAAGCTGGTATAGACTCAAATATTTCATCAAATAAGCTACGTTCAGCAATACGAGAAAAACTTTCTTCTCAACAAAAACAAGCGAATACTCAACCTTGTTCTAAATTGGAATTTGAGATTGCAGAACTCATACCACGGCGCATCCAAAAATGCACAAACCGAAAACTAACCGGAGATCGTACCAACTGCTGTTGATCGGGGGGAAAGGGAAATTGAATTCCTCTCCGGCGAAGGAAGATAAAGCCGCGCTGCTTCACCTTGACTGCTGCGAGATGAGGGGCTGATTCAATATATAGGTACTAGGGGGTTTTCACGTGAAAATAAGGAAATTAAATAAAAAGAAAAATCAATTCAGTTGACTTGGACTATAATTTTAGTATTAAAACCCTGCCCTCGGGTTTCTGACTTTCTTTCCTTTCCCAACCTTTAAATTTTGTGCTTAAAGTTTAATCTCCTCAAACTAGATAAGTTTTTTTTTTAAATTATGTTTCCTAACCTTGAAATTTTGCAATTTACTCCTAAATTATTAAATTTGTTTGATTTCCCCTTAAACTATAAAAACATAAAATTTGACCTTCAAATTATCTAATTTGCTACATAAGAGTAAAGGTTCGGATAGAAATTTACAACTAAACGTACAAAGTTAGGTGTAATATCGTTTTGCATTACTAGTTTTGTCTGATTTACCATATGGACTATTAGTTTTATGATAATCCAAGATGATACTACTCATAACTTCTCACGTGTAATGATTTTACTTTTTTGCAATAAATTAAATAGTTCAAAGATAAATTATAAGTTTTCATAGTTCGTGGGCAATAATACAGATCTAATAGTTCAGAAAGGAAACTGTACTTTTTTGTTTGTTTGTTTGTGATCGAAGCACAAAAAACTCAGAGTATAGGAGGTTTAATGTTTTTACCTTCATTTTTTTTTAATGTTAGATAGTTTACAAAATTTACCTACAACATCAAATTGACTCGGTATGCTATGTATCATGCATCCAATAGTCTCGGTATACGATATTTCCTGTATTGAATAGTATGTGTTGCGTTTCCAATCGGAGATTAATTATGCACTATGATAATTAATAATGTAGGTTGAATGATTGAGAAGAATAAAGTTTTCATATTCATTTTTTTTAATTAATGTTAAACTTGTAAAGAAAACATGAATAAGTTACACCAAATTTGTGGAAATGAAGTGTAATGAAATGAGCAATATATATATCTATATATATATATATATATATATATATATATATATATATATATATATATATATATATATATATAGAGGCCGGTGGATTATAAAAATAGTTATTTTTATTTTAACAATTCTTATATAGTTAAAATGATTAATAAACTTTTTTTTTTGTTATTTTTTTGCATGTCAAGAAAACTTAATACTCTCACTCCCGCGCTATTGTCTCGTTTATTTATTTTATGAGTTTTAATTATATTAAGAAACTAATACATTTTTTGAGGAGTGATTGGTGATAAGAAATGAGAATTTATCCAATTTTTTGCAAGGCATAGTTAAAACAATTGATTTTTTTTTTCTTTCTATTTTTCTTTCATGTTGTAGTTGAAGAAATAATCTAACATTTTCATAAATCTAAAAATTATAAATTTATAAGTTAGGAGCGGTAATAGAATCGTGTGAGAGAGAGATTTTTGAAAAGAGAGTATAAGCAGGAGGTTAATAGGTCAGGAGGGGACTCTTCATTTTAGATTTAAAAGTTAATTTTTATCAGTTAAAAAATAATTATAATAATAGCGAGACAATTCGATTAGAAAAATAAGACTTTAATAGCGAGATAGAGAAAATATTAAACAAGCCAACCCAATTAAAAAAAGTAAGACTTTAATAGCGAGACGGAGAAAATATTTAAAAAGGCTAGAGATAAGATATTATGATCACGAAGTAATGATTAGTCTAAATTATATAAGAAAAATGATTAAATTTACATTATTTTTTAATATAAACAATGAGTGGTTCACCTTAATTTCATTCATAATGTATTTCATAAGTAATTAAACTCCAGCCGGCGATGGTATTATAATCCATAACCTTTATCCACAAGTTAAACGTTTAATCACTAATTCATTATGGCATCCTAAGAGCATCTATAACCCTCCATCATTTTTCCTTGCCCATCATTTTTTTTAAACACTCAAATCTTAATCAGACATTTCCATGCACCCATCCATTCATTTATATCAATTTAATTTTATTGAATCTCACTTTTATATTTTTCACTTCACTCAAACCTTCTCTCCCTTCCATATGCCCCCACTCTCACTATATTTTCTCCATCCAAACTTTTAAATAAATCACATTTTCTGTCCATTTAAACTCTTCCCACGATGCTTGTCATCATCCATCCATAAATATAAATGGCTCATGGATGATGAATTTTGGATGCTCTAAGAAGACGCGAAATCTATGATTGTTATTCAATGAACATACTCATCCTTAATTTGTAGTAGTATTACATAGAAAATTGACAATCACCTAATAAACGTGCTGAATTACCATTCATGTGTTATTGCTAAAAATGACTGCCAATCATAAAAATATAAAACTATACTGTATATGCTGCTGACTCAGTTATTGATTTTGTAAATTAGCAATGGGGACAACGGGGTTAGTGAAAGTAAAACTGGATAAGAACCGAGTAGCCAATGGAAACCCGGATCCGAATTCATAAGCCAGAACTGGGACAAATGACCACTGTGCCCCTCCCCTCTTTGCCGTCGCATTTTCTCTGAAATACTTATTACATCCGACCTTGCTTTTCAACTTTCTCTCTCTTTCATTAATTTCTCATTTCCTTCCATGGAAAACCAATCTGACTCACTGCCTCACTCCTCCCACCCGCACTCTCACCACTCCACCTCCTCGGATAATGCTACCCCTCACGTGACCGATGGCGGCGGATCCACCAACGGAGCTAGGTACCGCCTCATGTCTCCGGCGATGCTCCCGATCTCTAGGTCAACTTGCATTACTATTCCCCCTGGTCTCAGTCCGACGTCGTTTCTTGAGTCCCCGGTTCTACTCTCTAACATCAAGGTCGCCTTTCCTTTTGCTTCTCAGATGCTGCTTTTCTTTTCTTTTTTTTTTTTTTTTTCTCCTTTTCCCTTTTCTACGTTTTACCCCCTTTCACTTTTTTTTACCGGCTTACTGATTGAGTGAATTTATGCACTAGTTTAGGTTGGTAGATTCAGATTCGGATCCGGTACCAGTTTAATGTTGCTTCAGATATGGAATAAAATTGAAATTTAACATATTCTGGTAATTAGATTGTTAGCCGCTGCATAATCAAGTACACCGTCGAAAAAAATGTGCAGCTGCGCCGGTGAATTGCGTATAGTAGCAGTTAGCGAACACGGTGTTGTGCTGACGCGAGAGTGTGGTATTTCTGGGGAATTTGTGGGGAACCGGTTGGAATTTAATGGGTGGATTTCACTATTGATTTGACGCTGGTTCACATCGAGAGCTGATTTGAGAATATTGAATGTGGACTGAATAATATATGTGTCCCGTTGCGTGTGTTTCGGGACCCACGGACTCTGATGCTCCCATTAGAGTGTATTATATTGGTTTCTGGACGGTATTATTTTTGGCTACTTTAAACTTTGTATGCACACTTGGAAATATGAATCTTTCGAGCTAATGGAGCCTGAAATTGGAAAGACTTTGGAATAAAGAGGAATAACCACTCACAAGGAAGAATATGAAACCATTCGTTTTATTACAATCATAAATATTCACATTCTGTACTTCGAAAGGAGATATGTGAGATAAGAAGCAGCATTTTGATAAATAAAGCTTGCTATTGATCGAAGGAGTGATTCATATTTTTACAGTGAAATGTTTTAAGTCTGTTGTTTCTTCATAAGTTGAATCTTCATGTGCTTAGTGGCGTTTGAAATTTTCTCTTGTGTGTTGGTCCCTGGAAAATATATGGTACATTGGAATGCTTAAGCTGATTGAATGTAGCATCAAATTCTGCCAATATTATCCTTCGAATGGATTTGGCATTGCCATTTGAAGTGCATATAAATGTTTTGTTTCACTCTGGGGACTATGAGAATAATAGCATTTGATATGTTATGAAATCAAATTTGTTTCAACATAGTTAGTGCTAGTTATCAAAAAACTCATTTACTTGAATCCCCTGATACTTTACAGGCAGAGCCTTCTCCAACCACGGGTTCCTTTTTCAAGTTTCAGTCAATTCCACCATCTGGTGGAAATGCAGCAGTTCTATTAGAGAAAAGTTTTGCCACTGATAACCCTATTGATGAAAGAAAACCCAGTGGTTTTGAGTTCAGGTTTCATACTGGAGTTAGTTCCACATCAGGATTATCTTCTGCCGGGATGTCGGTAATGTCCTAAAACTTTCCTCTTGGTGCCGTAATCGTTCTCAATTTTAATATAGTTCAAAAAATAAGATACATGGGCTCAACAGTAGAATGTGTTGCAAAATGATGCTTAAATTATGTTCATAAGATTCTCCTTAATATATTTTCCGTCCAAACAATTTATATGGAATTGCAGAATCGGATTTTACGCTGTAAGTTGTTTTCCTACTTCATGTTCTTCAACCAAAGTCTAGTGGTCATTATTGAACTTATGATTTTCACAATTAGTCTTCAACTGACAAACTGGTTGGATTTTGGGTAGATTTTAGGACTCCAGGTCTTTGGTTTTCCATATCTGTAGGAAATTGTTTGATGTCCTAAACTAGATATCTAGGTTGCACGGACACGGACACGGGACACGATACGACACGGACACGGGACACGACATTTTTTGAAAAATTTAGGACACGACACGGGCGCCGATATAAAAAATATTAAATTATTAATATATATATATATATTTAAAAATGATCAAGTCAAAATTTTTCAATATCAAACTCATAGTTCAAATGATCAACTCAAACGACATAGTCATAATTCATAAGTAGATAACCATAGCAATAAAAATGTAAAATACTAAAATAAGTAGATAATCTAAATACATTAGTAAGGTAAGTAATATTTAATTATTTAATTATATATTTATTTACTTATTACTAATGTAAGGTAAGTAATATTTAATTATATATTTATTTACTTATTACTAATTATATATACGTGTCCCACTGTCCCTTTACTTATTTAATTTTATATTTATTTACTTTTTACTAATTTCTAACTACAAGGCCCATTCAACCGTGTCCACTACAAGACTAAATAAAAAAAAGTGTCCGTTGTCCCCTTGGGATGACAAAGTTGGAGAAGGTGGGTAGGCCCGAGACCGATAGGTCCTGAGTTCAAATCCTACTGGAAGCAATTTTGTGGAGCCTGTCACCTATGGTTAGCCTAGGGTGGTTGAACTCTCCTGTGTGGTTTGCAGGCTACTGCACAAAGAGCGGGGTTTACCCAGTGCGCACCGAAGGTAGCGGCTGCGGGTTCCACGTATAAAAAAAAAAAAAAAAAAAAAAACGTGTCCGTTCCGTGTCGGACACACAAATCGCCGTGTCCGAAAACGTGTCCGTTTTTTTATTTTTTTATTTTTTTTTTATTTCTGGACTCGTTTTTGCCGTGTCGGGCGCGTGTCCGGGCGTGTCCGTGTCCGACACGTGTCCGACACAGTACGGCGGGTTTTTTCGGAGTGTCCGTGCAACATAGCTAGATATGAATTCATTATTTTTTTAAATATTATTATTATTTTTAATTTTTAATTTTTTTTTTGCGGGTGTTCTTCACAAACAATGGATAATTGATTTGGCTGCTCCGGTTGACATGTTGATAAAACGGTAGACATGTTGATTAAACGGTACATATTTGGAGTGAAGCTATTAATAAGGATTAGTAATCTGATCCTTCTTATTATGCCAATCCCTTCATTTCTATATTAATGGGTGTACATGTTGAAGTAATCCTGTGAATATATAGGAAAAAGATAACTCTTCTAATATCTGTTTTTTTTTTGGAAAAGATTCCTGTAGGGCTGAACCAAAATGCATTAGGTAATCATCAAAATCAGCGACATTCACAATCTGCTGTTCCGTCTTCCCTACCATCACAATCTCTTTCAGTTGTCCGTCAGGATTCATCTGTCTATTGTAATATTGATGAATCAAATGGAGGTCAGCCCAACACAGGTAATCAAGCATCACTTCCGGAGCATAAAGATAGCAGCTTATCAGTCTCGGCTGAGAGAACATCAGAAGACGGGTATAACTGGAGAAAGTATGGACAGAAACTGGTTAAAGGAAGTGAGTTTCCACGAAGTTACTATAAATGTACATATCCTAACTGCGAGATGAAAAAGATATTTGAGCGATCTCCAAGTGGACAGATTACACAAATTATGTACAAGGGTTCGCATGATCATCCCAAACCTCAAAATGCACGTCGGCACAATCCTGGGGGTATTTTGTCCAATCAAGAGGATAAATTGGACAACACTTTATCATCTGGTCAAGAGGGTAATTGGTCTGACTTTCTTGTTGTTTTTCATTTGAACATTTAAAATACACTGTTATGTTAAACGCATACCATTGTTTATTTTTTCATTGAAGATAAGATAAACACCAATAATAAGGAGCAAAGTGGCTCCCCCATGTTGTCGCCTCTGCAAGCAAATGAGGAGGGAATAGAGGGTTCAGGTTCACAATTTCAGGGCATCAATGACGATGTTGAAGAAGATGATCCTTTCTTGAAACGAAGGTATCTACTAATAACATCTCTAACAGATGTTTATTATTCTCTTATGATGCAAATTGGCGAATGATCTGAGCAGGAAAATGGAGGATGGTATTGATGTGACACCAATTGTTAAACCTATTCGTGAACCACGAGTTGTTGTTCAAACTGTGAGTGAGGTTGATATACTGGATGATGGATACCGCTGGCGCAAGTATGGCCAGAAAGTGGTACGAGGCAATCCAAATCCCAGGCAAGTACAAATTGATGTTTCTTCTATATTTGTTTCAAATGCATTGATTGTCCTGACAATAGACAATAACTGAAAAGATGAAAGTGTACTTTAAATGAGTAATTCAAATGGAAAATAGAAAGAGTCAATAGGAGAAAGAAAAACCGCAAGTTCCATGTAAAAACATTTTATTATGGTCAATCAATGTTGAGTTGTGGGGGCTGCAGATGGAAACTGAAAACACGCTATGTGTATTAACTGGTGTTGCTGTAGGATTGACTGGAAATGTGCTTACTATAAAGATAAATGTACAGATGAATATGTGATAGTTCTATTACATAGTTGCATTCTGTTTAATCACGTACACCATTCAGCAGAAACTAGAAAATTTAGTGTTTGGTGCTCAACTTCTTGCAGCATGTCCAATCCTATTTTTCTTAGAGCACCAGTCTGTGTTAGTAAAGCACACCTTTTTTAACCATCCCTTTCTTCATGGATGCCTAAGAGACGCGTGTCTTAGAGTGAAGCTATCTTGTTCACAGATGAGAACATGATATTGTCTAAAGGAACATTTCACATTCAATAACTAGGCTTCGACAATATTTGGGTACATTTTGACATAATGAAGTCTATTAGTATCTATTTCATGCTCAATTTGGTTATGGTTGATCTGAATTTGGACCTCACCTAATAAAAAGTGTGCATAAGACTGCAGAATGTTCACGTGCAGACTTGTTTGTGTCTTGGCAGGAGTTACTACAAGTGCACAAATGCGGGATGCCCCGTGAGGAAGCATGTGGAGCGGGCATCTCATGATCCAAAAGCTGTTATAACTACTTACGAGGGGAAGCACAACCATGACGTCCCTACTGCAAGGAACAACAACAGCCATGAATTCGCCGGAGCAACACCATACGCTGCCGGAACATCTAAGATGAGGCCACAAGACAGCAGCAGTTCCATTAGCCTTGACCTGGGTGTTGGAATTGGGCGAGTAGGTGAAAACAAAATTGAGTGCAGTGAAGCTGAATTTGGATCAACAAATAATCCGCAGCTACCGGTGTTGTATGATATTGTTAACGGTGGGTTGAATGTGTACGGAAATAGGGAAGCTCGCAACTTTCAGACGCCAACGTCTAACCAATGTCCGCAAAACCTTGGAAGAATACATATGGGGCCTTAGAACTGTTGCTGAATATATTCAATAATATATTAAATAATAATTTTTATTTTTCAGTCTCATGGTATACTAAATATAATCCCTTTAAATTTCTTCTTTTTCTTTTTCTTCTGTATTAATATTGTGTGCATTTTGTGCCATTCCTATTATAAAAACAAGCAAGACGAAATGATGATTCCTATTATAGTAAAATCAATTTTAATCTGTAATATGGTGGCTTCTTGATTTTGATACTGTAATTTCGTAAAACATCTGTTTTTGGTCTTCGGACAGAGGATGCGATTCATTCTACAGCACCGAGCTTACCAAATACTCCCTCTGCATTAAAAGAGGGTCCTTTTTATTTTTATAGTACGTTAATCAAGACAAGGAGGACATTACTACAAAAGAAAAATAAGTGAATTAACTGATTAAAAACAAAAAGAAAAGAAATGCAAAATACAGATTTAGATTGTATATGTCGATGTTCATATTAGACCTCCTCCTCCTTTTAAAACGATGAACCTCCTCCTTCTAAAACAATGTCCATCATTTTAGATTTTTCGGTCCTACTATACTTTTCTTAATGAATTCCGGCATAAAATCTTAAAAATAGATAAAGTGGGTAAAAATGTATTAATCTAACAAGTCCATTATTTAAATTAAGTGATGTGTATCTATGAAACAGTACGGGCCGGTCCATTATTTAAATTAATTAGAGCCCTTGTCGAACAATTCCTCTTTTCAAAATTTTGAACAATTATTATATAACATCACTTCATCTTTACATAGAAATTTAAGAAATTAATAACAGTAATGTTTCTTGTGATCTTAAAATTCTACTAATATTCATTCAAAGCAATGATTTAGATTGTTTATCTAAATCATTTTGAGATTAATCTTTTCCCAATCCTGGAGACAATTGATGAAGATTGATATTTTGATTTTATTATCAGCTCTTATAATCAAATATCGGATGAACATGGAATAAGGAGAAAGTCACTGGAGATTTGGTTGAAAAGATTATAATTTTATTATCAACGGATAAAAAACTCACAACTGCAAAACACTTCATAGAATAATGTGAATCTTTCTCCCTGTTTGTTCGTTTCTTTAAGTTTAAAAAATGAAAAATTCTGGAAAAAAAAAATTATTATAAAAAGATGGGACAAAAAAACGAAAAGTTAAAATGGAGAAATTGAACAAAGAAAAACAGAGAAGAATGGGATCAGACTGACGTGCAAATAGATTATGTTCAGCAGAGCTAGAGCCTCTGAAAATAGCGATAATCGGTTCTCATCATTTCCCAAATTCGTATTTCAAAATTTCAAAAAAAGACGAATATTAACTACTTACTCCGGCGAATAATGGCGGCGACTTTTGGTTTGCCGTCTCCCCGATGATAGCTGAAGTACCATCTCACATATATATATATATACACACAAATACGACATTTTAATTAGTAATGGCGGCGGCGCAGCCCTAACCCTAGTTAGGCCCGCTTATTGGGAGTCAGCTGTAATTTGGGCTTCTTACCCGCTCCATCTCATGAATGAATACTTATATGATTGTTCACGTATAATATCTAAATAAATAAAATTGTATAAAGCTTTTTTTTTTAATAACGAGAGTAACCCGCAACTATTATCGAAGTGAACTTTTATGATATATTCTTATTAGCTTTTGTCTAACCCAGGGAAATTAAAATTACCGATTTTGGAGACAAGTAATAAAAATTATTTATGGAAGGACAAAGTAATAGATAATGACAAATACTTCTATAAAATCCTTTGTTGAGACAGATTATGCAAAGAAATCCTCCAAAATTTACAGTAAAAAACAAAATAAAAGAACCTAATTTCAGCAAAGTTACCACCTTGTGCATGGAATACACATTTAGCTTAGCTTCATTAAACAAATTCTCGTCGAAAATCTCACCAACAATTTCTTCAACCACATTCAAGGGTTGCAGCGTTAAATAAAGACAATCAAACTCAAAAACCTAAAGTTATTTAGGTTTAAAACATCATCTCTACAAAGAAGTTGTACCAGCAGTATTCATTAAGAACAACCACCATGTGCACCTTCCTGATGCAGCTTTCTAAGAAGATTCCAGACAATATTAATATATCACATTCAATAAATATGTCACTCTTTAAAGATGGTTGAACATCTATGAACGTCAAACCCTACTCACTTTCCCACAATAATTCACAAACTATTTCTTGAGAAACTGATGCCCGTCAAATTCAAGCTTGCAAATATATAATTAAAGAAAAAAACCTCGTGTTGTTAATCAATATACAACTCATCATCCTACGACGTAATTAATGTATGTATATCAAAATCTAACAGGTTAAATGAATGAATGAAGGGATAGAGGAGGAATGTGTATCTCATGGTCTATAAAGACAAAATTCAAAATTTGAAAAGCAAGAGTTTAGAGCTGGAAGGTGCCAAGATGGTTGGAATGTTGTAAAAGCTTTACTGTTCTATCACTAACCCATTCCAGCCTATAAGACAGCTCAAGATTCTGAACCAGGAGTTTCAACCTCTCCACTTCACTCACAGATTTGCTGCTCCCCTGCAACACAGACCAACCAAGATAAGTTGGATAGCAAGCAAGAGTTTGCTAACCCGCAATGTGATTCGCCGTAAAATAATTACCGGTGAATTGGTTTGTCCATCATCATGCAATATGCTAGACCTAGTCGAGTTGGCTGAAAACCCCTCCCATGGGGGAACAAATATCACTTTGCTGCAATGGACAGGAACAAGATTTCGGCTGAGTTTCTCCCACCACACAGACCCGAATGACCACCACCTAAGCAGCAACCCATTCTCCGAAAAAGCAACCAGCCCCTGCAAAAACAAGAAAGAGTTTTAGAATAGGTAAGATTATAACAGGAATAAATGAGGAACCTATGTTAGGAAATATTCAATATTTCTACGCCTACTATGTTAAAAACAAACATCACATGCAAGCAAGATGTATTGTGCAACTACAATAAAAATTTAAAATGGCAAAACAAACTAAAATTGGTAAACACAATCTCTGGTGCATGAATATTTACAGATAAATAAAAATTTAAAACATGGGAAGGTGAAGTATGGAATAGAGTGCACCTCTCCATCTGGCGAGAAACTTAAAGCAGATATTGTTGTTTCCTGGACTCCTCCGAGCAATTTTGGAAATCCAGGAGGCCCACTGGCCTCCAAGACCTTTATCTTGCTAATGCTAAGTTTAAGTCGAAAAAAATTATGAGAACATAGAAACTTCACGATACACTTCATAAGGAGCAAATAGATTGGGGAAGCAAAAAAATTCGGATAAAAAACATTCCTCAGTGATATCATCATGAGTTTCAACCAAACTAAATACGATGAGTAGTTGGGCTTAGGTGACCCATCCAAATGGCATGTATAATTTTGAACATAAACATGGATTACATTGAAAGGGAAAATGCTTTATCTTGATCAATATTCAAGAGTGCAAGAGCCAATGCTCATGTACAACAAAAACAAACAAGGGTTTCCTCCAGAAAGAAGCTTTTGCATTTAATGTCATTGGTCCTAGTTCACAGATAATTAAAGAAAATGTACATAAAAAAGCAGCATTTTTCCAAGTTTAAAGATGACTGAAGAAAATATATTTGGGGACTATATCATTATCATTCCACTGATACTTGCATCCATGAAAGTTGATTTTTCTTTCATATAAATGACATAGTAAATGGTCTAGTAAGGAAGAATACAGAGATGCATGCTAGCATACTCACTATTTAGGCATAACATTATTATCCAACACCTAGGTAGAAATTTATAATTACGTGATATTGGTATTATTGTATCAAAATGAAAACATTTTGCGATTTCAATGCCATAAATTATTACCTTTGCATGTCATACACCCGAACACTAGCATTTTTCATGTTTCCAATTGCATCCCCAACTGCCAACCGGGTTGATGTATCATTAAGGGCTACCATAGGAAAGACCCGTACTACCTCTCTCAGTGCAGTCATAGAAGTCTGGAGGCAGATTCTCCGCATGGTTGAATTGCTGGGATCCATTGTCTGCAAAATAAATATGACCACCTGCAAACCTGTCTACATGTTAGAATAGGAAAAAGCACTGTGTTTCAATCCTTAGAACTGTACAAGAACTAACTCCTGAAAGTACTGATGTTGTCAGTTGTGTTCTTCTGGAGATAAAAGGTTCTAGAAAATCAGATGAACCTCAAGAAAAATTGCAGTCTGAAGAAAAAGTGGTTATCAAATGGTTACTTAGAAGGTAAAGCGGAAACATGGCAATTATTTCCCTAGTACCATATCATCTTTTCAGCCACCCATAGAAAAGGCAAGAGGAGATTAATCAAGTTAAATACCATTTATACTAGCATGAAACACCTAAAAAGGATACGGCCAATGCATTCATAGATATTTTATGTTTTCCAATATTCTCAAGAATAATAAAGGTTGGTATTCGACTCGTCATCGTTCACGATGAACACCACAACTTAGCCTCCTCACTACTTATTCAATTAATATTTATTCAAGCAATTTCTTTTTATATAAATCATAAATTTTATGCTGTTGATTAACTTCTACTCTCCATGAAGCAACTTATGAAGAAATGATGGCACTCTATATAAGTGTGACCAATAAGTCTATGGTACTACTACTCATGAAAGAATAAATCTGGAGACTTTAAACATGATAAGTGAAAAATATAAATATTTTCTACACCTTGTCCAGATATGGAGCTAAGTTTCTTGGAGAACCTCGGACAACCCTGATCAAAGTCATTAGGGATACTACATGAACAGGTGAATCAGATGCAGTTGACCAAATTTGACTTTCTATCACATGCAGAAATCCCGGGATGTCAGCCATTGCTAAACTTGGAAGAAGAATTCCAACTAAGGTCTCTCGAATATTATGAGGCGCAACAGATGCATTAGCTGAAGTGCCACTAACACACTCTACTTGAAAGAATATGTCCCCGATCAGACGAGGTATTTCAGAACCAATGCACACCTTCCAAGTACTCTCCATTCCTTCAGCTAAAATCTCAGCAGCTGCAGCACTATACTTTTCATTCATGGCCATGACTAATTTTACCAGAGGATGAACCACTACTGTGGAAAGTATTGGTTTGACAATGCTAGGATACCAGACAGCCAAAGCAGCAGCAACAATTATTTGAGAAGTCATTGCATCCTGGGTAGTCCCTCCAACACATGAAATCCAATCTTGAAACTCATATGATTCCAACCATGATATTATTTCTGACTCTTCCTCAACAAAGTCCCCTTGAGATTCCATGATCACGTCAGATAGAGGACACACTGCAGTTGCATTTTCCTGCTCTTTATCTGATATTTTTTTAGGGCAGGCATCAAAATTTACAAGCTGAGTGGTCTTTGGAAAACACAGTGGGTGGGGAATAGCTCGTGAAGCAGCACAATGAAATAAAGAACGAGCAGCCATTTTCACATGTTCAAACTCGCTCTGCCAAAAGCTTACCAATAGCTGCAGAGTAGAGGAAGACAATCACAACAATATATTGCATAAAAAGACCATTCTAGGCACCATTCTAGGCTA
Source organism: Lavandula angustifolia (assembly GCA_028984105.1). Taxonomy (NCBI): domain Eukaryota; kingdom Viridiplantae; phylum Streptophyta; class Magnoliopsida; order Lamiales; family Lamiaceae; genus Lavandula; species Lavandula angustifolia. The sequence goes on along the minus strand of CM054823.1, from coordinate 3,890,881 downwards.
TCCAAAATCTCCAATTAAGTCACTTCACTTGAATATGAGAAATCTAATGCAACATCTGCTAAGCAAACTAGATAGGCCTCATCATAACCGATACAGAATTTAGTCAAAGAGTTGGTAGCAAATTTCAGGTTCAGAAACTTCCTTATTTGGAAACATGATGCAATATGCATTCATGGAAAAGATCACACAGCTTTATTTTATATAAAATCATGCAGAAAGATACTTTTAGGAGCCAGGAAAGAGTACAGCTCCTTGTCCTGCTATTTTCTCATCTTCGATTACCATGAAAAATTTGGGGGAGGAAACCTTGTGGGATCTCCATATACTCCAATAAAATTGTTCTCGGATAAGGTCCAGGTGTTGGCTGAAGATTACTCCAAAATACAAAAGAGACAATGATTGAAGATGATTTCTGTTACTGATCGAAACTCAATTATATGACAAAGTTATTTATTATTACTAAATAAAATGCAGAAAATTATTTGCCGACACTACTAAAGAAAAGAGACTGCACAATTGATCACATCTCCAATTTCTTTAACCAACCAGAAGCATATAATGCTGGTTATTTTATATAAAAGGCCAAGTAGTTAGAAAAACAAAACCTTAAAACCACGCAGTTTGTTTTGTTGTACATATAAGTTTCTTTAAGAGAGAAGTGTAGAGTATGGTGACGGACTGCAGTCTATATCAATAAGTTTTATTCTTCTTAGAATAAGTATTAAATAATCAATTCACATAGTTCAAAGCACGAGTGGAACTCCACTTAATGGGCGCTAGCATTTGGGTTTATATAAGTTTCTATCCCGTACTTCATGCCCATTCTCAATTATGTCCCACTATTTGAAATATAAGAATTTAAGATATAAAAATCATGGGCTGAGAAACTGACGCGGGAACTAGAAATATGAGCTGGGATTTTTTTTTCACAAATGTCACCTTGATCTCCAAAAATTAAAAACATCCAACTTAATTCCCACTTCTTCTTCCCCAACCTCCCCATTTAGCTCCTCCAAATGCCTTCCTCAACCATAAACAACTGAAATCTATTACCATAAACAACGAGAATATGTTTTGTAGTAGATCCCAACTGTCTGTTTAGAGGTAAGCACAAGATTGCAACCACTGGATGCCGACACCTGATTAAAATAGCCACGACTTGATTTCGATGAAAGAACCACTCCCGAGCCCCGACTCGATGTGACATTGATAACAAAGTTCTCCGCCACCATAGCCGCCTCAAGCATGACCAGCCACCATGACGCACTTGCAAACTTAACTCAGATTCACACCTCACCGCAGACTCATTTTGATTAAAACCCAGCATCAGAAAGTTCTTATCTACCAATTCTCTTATTATCATGATCCATCTATTATACCATTTTGTGAAGTCAATTCATTGTTTGCAATACGTTGTTAACATTGGTGTTTAAAAAAAAAAAAAAAAAAGAAGATTTGAACAATATTGTTTGTGCAGAAAAATCATACCAAACTGGGGGCGGTAGATGGAGGGAGAGATATCAAAAGAAGGCAAAGTAGTGAGTAGGTGGTGGCCGACGGAGTGCTAGGTGTTCAAATGAGGAGATTGAGAAAGAAGATGAGGTTGAAATATTAAGATGGAGTTTTACAAATTTCACTTTTTTTTATCAGGATGACGTTGTTTAAATATGAGTTAAAATCCTTTCCACTTCCAATCCTGGAATTTTGCTCAAAGATTCGGTCTTAAACAATTATATTTCAAAGAGTGGGATAGATTTGGGAACGAACCAAAATTATGGGATAGAAACTCATATAAAACCTTTTATGTTTTACAATTCCTATCAGAAATGAAGTGAGGAAATCCATAAAAAATAAAAAATGTTTATGTTACCTGAAGCAGAGGAGGTTTAATGTCCAACATTTTCTCTGCAAATTTCCGTGTATAAAATGCAGCTAAGGCACTGCAGGTGAGAGAATTCATGTAAATACATAAGAATTTCAACATTGAAAAAGTCCATATAACAAGCTGTTTGTCACATGCCTAATCAAGAAAATTATTAAAATTTCATGAAAGTTTAGTAGTACGTTATGCTTATGAACTTTCTTATTTCCATGCCATATAAAATAAGAACAACACATAGATTATCAACAGGAAATGCTAAGTGAGGATACATAGAAAATCATTGTTTAGCTACTAACTTAAAAACAAGGGCTGATATGTTGCGAAAGTAACCCTTGAGCAAACCCTGAAAAGAAAACCGAATTAAATAATATTTTGAATTGTTTGTAGTTAAAATGTCTCACCCACTGGCAGAAGAACAAGAATGAGATAAGCTGATCAAATGCTGTGCAAGGGACACCATTGTTAATGATCTCAAGGCAGAGTACTCGGAAGAAGATTTCCAAAGCTGTAATAACAATTTATAATATATTTAGATACCATATTCGTAAAAGAAGTGACTCAAATCAGCATACAAGTCAGCATTTACTATATATTACCTCTAGTGTTGAACTAGAACCAGGAAATGTCAGTGTCATAGAACCTCGGTCCCCTAATAAGCCAGAGGATACAATAAATGAATGAGGCTTTTTTAGTTGCATTTCAGTTATTAGCAACGTATCAAGATCTTTATCAACATCCCAAAGGTGCAGAAACGACAAGCTGAACCGGAGTAAGCATCCTTCAAGTGTTTGAGCCAATTCATGACTTTCTGGTGTAACAATAGATGCACCGGCAACTCTGCTCTTCCCATTCTCAGCTTGAGAGTCAGGCATCTGTGCCCTTAGTTCCTTCAAGGAAGCTTCTGCCCTTCTGTGAGCACCATCTTTAGGAGCTTGTTTAGGACTCGCAGACCCACTTCCCTTCACATGCATGTTGTCTACAAGGTGAATACCATCCTCAAAAAACTCATCCATAGAATGTAGTGACATCAAAGAAGCGAGATCAAAACACAAAGTGGAAACTCCAGGAAAAGGAGAAGAGCTTTTAATTGGGTGCTTCTCAGTTTGGAAGACTCCAAGCAAGCCTGACTTTGCACTAGCTCCGTTCATAACATTTGATGTGTCTGGAGTGCTTGATTCAATTTTACTTCTTGTGGGTGCTTGTTGATCAGTCCCTTTCCCATTAACTTTTGGATGAGATCGTGAAAACTTTGTTGGCTCAATCACTGGCAAAACTAGAGAGGAAACAGAAGTATTTCCATCCATCAAGTTGCTAGACAAAGATATCTCACTGATGGATTTAAGAAAATGGTCGAACATTGAATGTGCCGCAGCTCCACGAAGAACTCGCTCACGAGCACCTGTCTTTAAGTCCCAAATGTATAGGATGTCATGCAGATCAGCTTTTTCTGAATGGTTTGGACACAGACATGCTATGTAACCTCTTACACCATCCCACAAGATTTTTTCTGGAAAGTAGACATGTCCAGGAAATAATCTCTCCACCCTCAAAGTCTGAAGTGAAACAAGGGTGATGCATAAGTCATCGCCTACCGTTAAAAAGCAATCACTCCATGGGTATCCAATTTGAGTTGGAGGAAGAATTATTTGACGTACCGGAGCTACATGTTGGTGCAACACTATAATAGGATTACCAGATTCAAGATCCCAGACATGAACGGTGCAATCCATACTACCTGACAGCAAAACATGGTTTGAACTGCATGCTCCAGACCTACTCACCATTTGATGTGAAGCTAAACAAAGCACTGCTCCTTTGTGACCAAATAGACGGTGCTTCTGTTCATCTGAAACTGCTTTCCGTGACGGATGTTGGGTAAGTGACTCCACTTCTGAGAAGAACATGTGAAACCTAACAATTTCAATTTCACCACTGAAGTAGCCATAAACAATGGCATAAGGTGCTGGGTAATTCTCAGATATGACCATGGAAGAAGATACTAGTTCACCTCCCTGATAAGTCGAAACGGTATCATCTGGTGGAGTAATCTCATAGCTAATTGCTCCATCATTAAGAATATCATGGTTTAGGTCATTAGTTTTGGAAAAAGAGAACTCCATAGCCAAATCCCTAAAAAGATCACCTTCAGCAAGCATTTCACACTTCAATGGGAATTTTCCATAGTTATCGTGTTGCCAAGGTGTAGGCCATACTGTAACATGAGGTCTCCAGAATTTATGTATCTTGACATGAAAGCAAATTGACTCAACACGAACCACGTATCTATTCAAAGGAATAAAAGAAAAGTGTTGTTGCGTGTCGGAAGGATGCAACAAACCAGGGATAATGTATAGAGGGTCGTACTTGAATATACCTATCAAATATGATATCCTGAATATAACAGCGGCACCTGCGTTATTCCAAGCTAGAAATTCTTCCACAAAATCGTTGCTTGATGTTCCAGTATCATCCTTTAGGAACATGCCACCCATTACATATAGCTTGTCTTCAGAACACAATTGATCAATTGTAAAATGCATCTTGCCAAATACAATTCCATCATTTGCTTGCCTAAATGTGCAATATGTTCTATGCACAAGGGCCAAAACATGACCCCACTTGGCAAAAGCCATAAGAGGTTCCTTCTCCTTGGAATCATCTGACCAGCCCATCATTTTAAAATTCGGGGAATCATTTGATATAACTGGAACATTTTGTCCCTTCAGGTCAGAGTCAGTCACTATAGGTAAATATAGTATCTTACCGAACACATCAATGATCATGACCGACTTAGTCTCCATATCTTCTGAGGCAAATACCACAGCAGTAGACTTCAAAGATCCAATAGACACATTGCCATGGAAAACTGTTTGGACAACTGCAAGAGTAAACGAGTCTACGATTATAACTGTACACTTTGAAGGATTTGGATTATGTAACTCCATAAAGACCATAGACTCGGGCCCTTCCACTGAATCAGTTGACTGATGTTCTTGATTGAGAAAAGTACAGGTAATACATACATATCTGTTGTTGTTGGGCAAGGACCTAATCATGAATGGGCTTCCTGTCCAAGGGGGAAGTTTCCTTCTTCGTCTACAGAGTCCACTTGCTCTGTTCCAAACACATAATACACCATCAGTGCTTGCACTTATTAGTGCATCACATTTAACTGAATTAGGTTGTGACAGCACATCACTTGCACCAGTCAACTTCCCATTTTCAGATGGCTCAAGGGGAAAACAAATCCCTAGATCAGCTATTGGAGTAGAATGACCACACAACATCGCCACTGGTCTGATTTCCTGATCAAATGAACATGAATCATAATAATAACTAAATGTTGCAATGAAATAATTTCGAAAAATCACATTACTGTTGTAGCTAACCAAAAATACTAGATATCTACGTGTATATAAGTAATAGCCCTTCCCTTAAAATGACAGAGAAGCTCATCTACTCAAGAAAGAGTTTCAATGATAATGTGGTTAAAACTTGAAAAGTAAAAATTGCGATACAGAGAATTAGGTTTTCATTTAGTATCAGTTTTTTTAACTTTTAGTTTCCATTACCAGTTTGCATATGAAGTCACGCTATTAAGTTAAAATTGGACCAGATGTGCCTTCTAGAGTTCACAACTTGACGTTCATGGGCTTTTAGAAAGTGGCATGGAGTATAAGCACAGTATATTGCACTTAATATACTTTAAGAGTGTGATGGTTATTCTATTGTCCAATGATTTTCTGCTATGGAATTCCAGAGAGAGAAACTTGAGGTTCCATCCATTGGAGGAGTTCGCGTGATTATTTTGTCTAATATAAGTTCAACATAGCTACTAAAGGTTGAGAAATGACAAATGAAACTATAAAAACTAGAACACATCTCCTCTAATTCAAAAACGATGCCTGTTGAGTTAAAAATAGTTAATTACGTCTTAAACGATCAATGTCTCACTACGCCATGTGAAGCAACAGCCTAAATAGCTGACTTCAGACTGAAGTACGGCCTCAGAGCAAGATATAAATCTATGGTTTGATATTCAAGGCCTCATATTCAAAATACCGTAGACATCATTGATACTAAATGGAAGTGGTAACATACCAATAGCCCTCCATTCACCTCCCTCCACCACATAATTCATAACAAGGAGACCAGATAGCGTTATCCACACTAACATACATCTTCTCATTAAAACACACATCGAGATCAAAGCCCAAGAAAAACCTAACAAATTAAGCTAGTAACACCAGAAATTCAGCGCATTCACAGATTAAATGAGATGGAACTATATTTTCCTGAAACTGTATAAAAGCAGGTAGACAATCAATGCAACTTGAATTACCGGTTCAACGAGGGAGGAATTAAGTTTCCACCAGATGATGGAGCCATCTGATCCGCCGGTGTAAAGAGCGGGCGGTTCGTTGAGCGCTGCGACAGCTGTTACTGTGTGAGCAGGCGGTGCGCCGGACCATATGCAGGCCACCGATTTACACTTCATCAGTGCCGAACGAACGAACGAACTGGTCCTGATCGTCCGGTTATGAGCTCGAAGAAGTTGAGACTATGGAGAATTTGATATTTCTTTTATTTTATTTTATTTACCTGCGGAATTTGTTTTTTTAGTGTGTGTGTTTTTTTTTTAATTTTTTTTTATTTAGGAAAATATATTCAATGTCAAAGGAAGCAACTTCTAAAAACCATATATTACCCAAGTAGCTGGTCGGTTTCGATTTCCATAATCGGACCGTAAACCATATACCTACAGTTTCGATTCAAACCAGAATCGGCAGTTCCGGTTCTCCCCATAGTTTGGTTCTGACAGATTGCTGATATGGCACAATCTTTTCTATTGAAAGAGAAAATCGATTTTAGTTCTCTACGTGTTCTCTATTCAATTTTGGTCCTATAATATGATAATGTTTGATTTTGATCAATTAACTTTATATAATGTTCGATTTTGGTTCTGTAATATGATAGTAATTGATTTTAGTCCTATTATAAGTGATTTGTTATGTGTAGAAATGTAGGATCCTCAAAGGAAAAATATGAGTTTGTTTTAAAAAACAAAATAAAACAAGTGAGACAACCCAAAAAAGAAAATAAGAGAAATCAAATGGGACGGAAGGAGTAATAAATCCATCCCGCTCCAAGTGGCCCGTTTCTTTTTTGCGCGGGAATTAAAAAAGTGGATGATAAAATATGAAAGATGAATATATAATAAAATATGAGAGAAAAAATAGTGAGATTGTAAAAAAGTAAATGATAAAGTAGAAGAGAAAAATGATAAAGTAGGAGAGAAATGATAAGTAGAAGAGAGAAATAATATGATATAATTTGTGTTTTTTTTTAAGTTATTTTTTTTGGAAACGGGTTACTTGAAGCATGACACTCGAAAAAGAAAATAAGTCACTTGATGCAATATTAGCTAATAGAAAACCTAATTTGAGCAAAGATTTGCATTAGGAGGTAACAAAAAACTTAATACATTCGTGAGAAGGCATACATACAACCTTGTGGCAGGTCCAAGAATAAAATTCGACCATGTGAAAATCTACTAGATTCCTTTTTTCTTTTTCTTTTTTTTCTTTTTTTTTCTTTTTTTTTTTCATTTAGAAAACTACTGTTTACTCACTTGATCAGTATTGCTTTCTTCCTGTACAGACATTACATAATTATTTGATTTATCAAGAACTGGGGCCTCATCACCCTCTGCCCAATCTGATTCATCATCACTGTTTGATCTTCTCCTCCAAAGTTTGGGTATAAAACGAGTTACCCCTTTGCTCCCTACAGATGCCTCGTCGTTGTTTTTTCGCTCGAATCGAACAGCACTTACCTTTCTGGCATTCCCTGCTAGTATCTACACCAGTAACATGAAATTGCATTAATAATGAATGAACTGCTTCATCAATTCACTCATCTTTATGTCCTCCAAATGTGAGACTAGAACATATTTCCATGTGTAAGCAGCTATAGCAATCCTATTCTGATATAAAAGGGAACAATCGAACAAGGACTGGAATAACAAGGCAAGTAGAGAATTGGGAACAAACCTCAAGCTTAAATATTTGAGTTTTCTCAATATCATCTTGATGGTCGGATTCGGGCACATCATAATTGCCGTGATCTTCTTGATTTGATCTTTCGAGGATGACTTTTATTGTCTCGCCTGTTCTCGGGATGTATCCGAATGCCTCACAGACAAAACCCGAAACTGTTTCATATTGATGACCCTGCATTGTTGGACAACAATGTAAACAAAAAATGCAACTTTATGGAGTCTTAGATTTGCATTTAGTCAAATATTCATGTTCTTCAAACTTTGTAATGTTTATGTAACTCCAATAAACCATAACATGTTCCTAAACATGTTAAGGATTAATTATTTATAAGCAAATAGTTAATTAAACATGCAAACTGCTATTAACCTCAACCCTTGGAGGAAGAAGATTGTTAAAAGAAAACATGATCAAGCTCAAAATACCTCTGGCATTTTAATGTTAAGATCTTCAGAGAGCTGATCTATCGACGTATTGGCATCCACATCATATATGCCATCAGCACGCATCACAATATAACCAGTCTTTTTCTGGATTTCCTCCTGTCATGGAAAAATAGAACAGATATAAACTATAGGAGGAAAATCAGCGCAATAATAATGCCGAAAATTAGACTAGAAAAACACTGGGTAACAGTCAAGTATAAAGAAGAATCACCAAAATCACACAGAAACTTCAGAGTTCAGTATTGTTAAACAAAATTACCTTAGAGTCATTTTCGTCGAAAATCTCACCAACAATTTCTTCGACCACGTCTTCAAGGGTCACTATCTGTTGCAGCATTAAAGAAATATAATTAAAGGCAAAATCCTAACTCATTTAGGATGTGAACATCATTTGTACAAAGAACTTACACCAACAGTTCCACCATATTCATTAAGAACAACAGCCATGTGCACCTTCCTGATGCGGAACTCTCTAAGAAGATTCCAGACAGACATTGAATCTGCAATGGTCAATGCATTTGAAGATATATAAGGGATAAAAAGTTAATACGGGGTTGAAAATCACTATCACAGCCAATAAAGAGCTTAAATATATCACTCTTTAAAGATAAGACATTTGAAGATGGCTGTACATATAACTATGGAACGTCAAACAGAAATAATGTCAGGATATTCATTTTTTCCGCCACATGATCTTCTCTTTTTTATGGGATAAAAACTTCACTCTATTTTTGGGGAGCTAATTTTAGTTAAAAGTACTGTATTTACCAGGAACAAAATATGCTGGTTTGTGCGCCATATCTCCAACTTTAGAATTTTCTAGAAGTTCCCCCTTCAAAACCAAATAAAATAAGATTGTACATGCTATGAGATTTTTTATAGTATTATAAATATGTAAGAATAAAGTTGGATACATAAATATGTAAGAAAGATTGATAGACCTTCTGCACGCAATCCAGGAGATCCATAGCATATGCAATACCAACAATGTTGTCGATCCGCTCCTCAAAAACAGGCACCCTAAAAGCAAGTACATTTACTTCTTAGAAGTTAGATCAATTATAAAATACCTAGCTGTTAGAAAGGGAGTCATACCTAGAATACTGATGTTCTACCCATTGATTGTGGAATTCTACTAGTGTTGCACCGGCATCTATTGCAACAATATCAACAAGAGGTGTCATCACCTCCCTAACATGTGTATCTTTTATTTCCAACACATTTTCAATCATATCCTGTCAAAGTCCAAACCACACTCAATAAGATACAAAATCAGACATTTTTCCTCATCATGAATTACATATAAAACTATGCACAATCAGGAAAAAAAAATGTATGCCTCGCAAATAAGATATAATTAGATACAGGCTCCAGCCTTTTACAAGGTTAATAAAGTAAGCTGTTACATCGTCCACGTGCTTAAAGAATGAGACTAAAAAATAATGTTGCAAATAAAAGATACACCAACCTACCCAAAAAATCATGTTTGTCATCCCGACAAAACCCATTAATTTACCTGTTCTTCCTCCTCAATTGCCCCACTTAATTCTGCTCCACGTAACATCAACTTTAGTTCGTCTTCAGTTACATATGGTTCACTAAGAGATCACAACAAAAACAGGACAAAGTTAAAAAACAAGCACAGATTACTTAGAGAATGGGTAATACCCAGTGTCTTTTAAATAATATGACCAATCAGAAGCAAAAATGTAAAATGTCAGCATGAGAAGTATTGATGCACATGAACTTGAAGCGACATAGTATTTTCTCATGAGGCCAGCAGATGTGGATGATGATATTATAATAATCACAATTATTGCATGTAAAAGTATATAGACATTAGGAAAACAGAATATAAATATCTTAAGTGAAAAAATAGACCTTTTTCCTTTTAAACCTAGCAGTTTCAGCATTCCCATTGAGAGATACGTCACGACTCTCCCAACAGGATATAATACGAGGGAAAGCCACGCCACTGGTCTTACCTAAAGTTAACAGAAATAATAGTTCATGAAAAGTGTACGAGGTGACTTTTATGCACGTTGTTCCTTCGGGCAGAGGGCATAGCAGCATATAACTTGCAACCTAATCAGGTAAAAACTTACCACAAATCTAGCGACCTCAGTGGCATTGTGAACAGCAATGCTTTTTGGAGTAATTTCAGTGAGGAGCAGAATAAGAACCTGGGAATTGCGGCAACTTACTAATCAAGCATTTTGGCAAAAACAAAACACAGGTGCAAAAGGTCTGAAATCACTACACACAAAGACAACTTGTTTGCAAGGCATTACAAAAGCTTACTTTTCTGAGATAAGGCGCCTGGTAGAACAACAATCAAACTTATGCATTTTAATAAGAGCATGTGAATAAACATAAAGAATAAAACTATTAGGCTTAACTAACAGATTAACCAATAATTTTGAATAGATGCAGAACCACTTTGTTTCTTGGCATCATGGTTCCTCCAACTCAAAATATACTTCTCACCTTATTCTAAAAACATAATCAAAAATTCATTTAAAGAACATAAATAAGCATAAGAATAAATTTCAAATTTGTCAGTAATGTTAAATCAACACTCTGTGCTGAATTACCACCCTCGTTTCCATAATATGACATCTTTCAGAAATAGGAACATTCAGATAACTCAAGCTCCAATGTAACATTATGTAAAGGTTACAGCAAAAGTCAAAGAAAACATACCGTCATCACACCAGTAGCTGCAGTGACACCAGCTTCACCAAATAATGCAGTCGCAGCTTCAGTCACTAATGCAGTAGCACCAATATTCACAACTCTGAGAACATAAAATATCTACAATAAGAAAACAAGTTCTCATTCAAAAGAAGAAAAACAGTGGCAAGTTAATGTAACAAGAAGGGCAGTACGTGGTGCCAATGAGTATTGTTGTCAGGAATCGAGTCACGTCATTTCGCAGCAGTTTGAACACACCATTCTCAGACTCCTTCTCAGCCAATTCCCGTACCTGCATTTAGTATTAACATCCAAAATAGCCATAATATTAACTAAACAGAATATCACACCAAACACCAATTCAAACTTTTCACAAAAATAATAGAAAGAAAATTCTGATCGATCAATTTGACGAAAGTCCTTGTCATTGCAGTAAGTATGACCATGAGTATCTTGAAAATAAATAATGAGCTCATAACCTACCCCAAATCCACATAATAACTAAAATGCTTCCATCACACAAAAATTGCAATTTACCACAATATTGCGACTAAGGACAGTGCCAAACTCTTGGGTTTCAGTGTAAACAAATCATTAAGTGAATGATATCTTAACCATAATATGCTTAATAATCAGCTAGCTTACTCCAGAATGAGACTAATCTGTTCCATTAATAAATACAAATATCCAATTATATAACCTAAACTAAAATCCTTGGAACACCTAATTCATTCACAGTGTGAAGATACATTTCATCCATTAGAGACATCCTGCTATATAACCTCAATACCTTCCAGGGCCAGAGTGTAGTAATTGATGTCTCTGCCATCGAGAAAAAGGCTGAGAGGCCCAACAGAGCTGCAAGAATCAACCCCTGCTCCTTGAAAACTGTCAAAACCTGCAAAACCTTAGGCCACGAGCTCCTCACCGTCAACTGACTCCTCTCCCAAAACCCATATCCCGCCGCTGCAAGACCCTCCACCGCCAACGCCCTCCGGCAACTTAAGATCACAACCGCGCCAATTGCGGCCGCAGCCGCAATGGCCAGCCCTCTCCTCACCAAAACCTCGCCAAAATTTATTGCCCGAGCTACCGGGCTATTAACATCATCATTCACACAACAACCAGTTTCAACAGAAATAGAAGAAAGGGGGCTTCTGTTAATAGAATTCAACAGAAGGAGTCGAGATTTGATCGGCGCAGTAGAACAGGAACAGCAATGGATCTTCTTCGGGGGGAATTTAGGGTATAATTTCAGTAGGGGACTATGAGGAATGATAAACGGACCATTCGAACCACCGGTGATGAAAGCAGATCGACCGCTCAATGTGGGTTCAGACACTAGGGGAGCGGCCATGAAGTGATTGCGTATAATCAATTGCAAATCAAATTAAAGATAAACAGAAAGGGATTAGAGAAATTGGTGATTGTTGGGGAAGAGCGAGAGGATTATGGGGGTTCTTGCGCAGTGTGGGGAGGCGGAACCTAGCCGCTGCGAAGCTCATTGTGGTTTATTGTTGTCCCACAACTACGACTGGTATATACCTCAAAAGGAAACTAAAATCCCACATCTTGCACGTAGGGGTGGGCAAACAATTCGGGTTCCCGCGCCCGTACTCGTCCTGTTCGGGTATTTTTTGTTTGGGTCGGAAAAAACGGATATGAGTACCCGTTACGTGGGTACCCGTAAAAAATCAAGTGAGTCGGGAACGGGAACGGGTTTTATTCTTAGATACCCGTTTCCGAACGGGTACCCGCATTAATATACAATTTTTTTTTACATGAGATCCTCTTGCGTAGAGGTGGGCACGGGACGGCGCGGGTACCCATTTGCATGTTTTGTGCTAGCACTAGAGTGTGACTAAACAGTTTTCCACGGTAATTTTAATTATAAGAATCTATGGTTTCATAGTTGATAATCATATGGTCGGTTTTATAATTATAATTTATGTTGAAACACCATTGGAACATACTCCCTCCGTCCCGCTATTTGTGGCTCACTTTCCCGAAAGGGGTGTCCGTTATTTGTGGCCACTTTCCTAATTTGGTAAAAAAATATTATCATATCTTCTACTTTATCATCTTCTCTCTCTTACTTTATTACATTCTCTCTCCTACTTTATCATCCTTTCTCTCATACTCTCTCACTTTCTTACTCATCTTATCTCTCATACTTTATCATCTACTCTCTCTCTCATACTTTATCATCTACTCTCTTAATTCCCGTGCCGAAATCAATTGAGCCACAAATAGCGGGACGGAGGGAGTAGTTTATAAAACAGATTATCTACTCATATAGTCCTATTTAGTGGTTTAAATATATTGGTATTTTTTAATTTTAATTTATGTTTTTAAAATTTCATTTATTGGTATTTTTTAATTTTTATTTATGAATTTAAATATATTATAAATAGGTGGTAATATTTGCGGGTAAACCCGTACCCGTATCGTATCTGCGCGGGTACCCGCATGTGGGTACCCGCTCTATGCGGGAACGGAAATGGGTATTAAAATCAATTACCCGCAGGCGCGGGTATCCGCAAACGGGTACCCGCAGCGCGGGTACCCGTCCCGCGCCCACCCCTACTTGCACGAACCGCTATCAACGATTTAGATTCAGAATTTCAGTGGTTTCGTGATAATTAATAAATTAATTATCGGATTACTCTTTTAACACCTTATTAATCAGTCACTAATTCCACTATATTCATTTTAAATGTCTCATTACATGATTATTTCATGATTTATTAATAAAAAAAATTTTAGGTTTCATTATTCTATTAATTCACTATAAAAGAGATGCAAGAGATTAGGGGTGTAACTGGTTCCGCTCCGAACCGCGAAACCGATCGGACCGAACCGAACCAAACCGAAAAACACGGTTCGGTTCGATTTCGGGGTTTGGTTCAGTTTATTTTTTAGAAACCATTTACATTTGGTTCGGTTCGCGGTTTCAAGAATTTTTGAACGGTTCGAACCGAACCGAACCGAACCAATATCCTATTTTTTTATTTTTTTATTTAATATTTGTATTTCTTATATGAGAATATTATTGGATTTAGATATTAAATTTAAGTTAAAATCAATTATAATCTATACAAATGAAGAAAAATGAGTAACAATTCTATACTTGTGAGTTCGGAATGAGTGACATCCTATAAACTATTATTCTTGCATTATTTTGAATTTAAAAAATAAATAAAAAAATAAAAAGGTAAACCGAGGAACCGAACCGAACCAAACCATTTATAAGTGATTCGGTTCGGTTCCGATATTGAAAAACCCATCGAACCGAACTGTTGGTCCCCGAGAGCACATTCAGGTGTAGAGGGGGGGGGGTGAATACACCTGAAACCGATTTTCTCAACTTAGAACACGAACAGTCATGTTCAGGATAGTGTCGTACTGAATGAGTTCAGCAGACCAGATAGCTGTTCTGAATCGTGTTTGGCAAAGTGTCTGACTCTACTGAGATCTGCTAGCTGACTGACCGTCATAATTCAGTATCAGCAGATAGAGTTCAGTGGTGCGGAAAGTGTAGGCCCAAATCAGTTGAGTTGGAAAGACGTTTTTATTAAATCAGCTTCAGTAGAATAGTGAGATCAGTCAAGTTTGCTGAAACCGAGTTGAATGATTTTAAAGGACAATTTTCAGTATGATCAGTTAAAATCAATGCAACAGTAAATAGACACAAGCGAGAGACACAGAGATTTTTAAAGTGGTTCGGATATCAAACAATCCTACGTCCACTGTACCGAAAGATCAGGAGGCTATTTATTATACCGAGTTAGTCTCGGTCGCCTTGTACACGGGACAAAGCCGCGTCTTGGAATTTATACTTGAGCAAGTCTCGGTTACACGGTTATCAAACTAAAGTGTTTGACAAACTCTCCAACTATGAAGGAGTCCTTTTACAATAAGGAACAAGTTCAAATATGAACTCCTTCGTCTAAGCTATGGATATATTCGGTTGAGCTTAGGGTTAGAGGGATAGGGAACGAGAATGTAGCTTCTAGAACGACGAACAACTGAGTTTAGCTATGAGTTCGTGTAACGTCGTTTGGATACTAGAGGCTTGTATATCGGTTTAGCTTGGTTCCCTAAGAGCTTAGAATGTAGTCTTTCGCCGGAGAAATGCTCTTCGAGTTCTTGCGGAAGACTTAGGTTTTCTGGGTTGGCTCGTTTGAATGCTCTGTGAGTTCTCGTTGTCGTGATTGTTATTATCGTTATCTTCAAATTTCGAATTATCCCTCTATTTATAGAGAAGAGTCTTGGAAAGATCCGTTGGAGACGATCATCCCTTACTCTCTCTCTTTTGGTAGCTAACGGCTCTTTTGAAGTAGAGTGACAGTGTCTTTTCCCTCCTTTTCCGGAAAGTTGTTGACTTGCAGCTTTAGTAGGTATAAGACAAGTGTCTACTTGTCATTCGTCAAGTTTTAGAAAGCAGTTGAGACAGAACAGACTTCGAGGCATACTGAAGTTGACTTCTTTCTTCCTCGTATTTGACTATGCTGATTGTCTTTCAAAAGATTCGACGAGTTCGTAAGACCGTCGGCCGTTCTTGAGTCCGATCTCCGATTCGGCGGTGAATAAGCCGAGATTGCTCTAGTGAAGATCAGCTCCGAGCACGCGATGAACTACTCCCCGCCGAGTTCGGTTCCACCTGTCTCTTCTCGCATATCTTGCTCTCGCCGAGTCCAATACATACCGAGTCTTCTACATCCGGTGCCGAGGCTGATAAGCTACTGAACGCCTGAACCAGAGCAGAGTGTCTGCTGAGTCTGAACCCTCAGAGACAAAAACAATTACAAAGAAATGGTTCACCGATCAAGATAGGGTTTTGGGATCTTCAAATCTTCATGGACTCACTCGGGAGCATAAGCCTACTAAGTGCATGTCAAGACGGAAGACGTAATCATTTCCCACTATGTATTCTTGGCTTTGGGGATAGAATCATCACCCAACAATTTCCCCCTATTTGATGATGCCAAAACCTAACATCTATGCTAACACTAAACTACTCAGAAACAGAGCTCCTTACAATATTACAAGTAGGATCAGTGGAGTTGTTCTTCAATTTCTAGACTACTGAAGGGAGCAGGGCAGAGGGTCAGAATAAAGAGACTAAGCATTTCCCCCTGACAACAATTTCCCTTAACAGAACAAGTCTATCAGAATCTAAGCGGCTACTGACAGAGAATCAATCAGTGAGTGTGTGAGTCAGTAATCACTCAGTGATTCTGAGTGTTAATCATAAAAACAGAACACTACTTATATAGACAATAATATATTGTCGAAGCCAAAAGAAGAGATATATATATATATATATATATATATATATATATATATATATATATAATGATTCAGTACAATACATCTCTTTCTAAGGTAGGAAAGATAAAGAATCTAAAACTAGGAACGTCTGTACTGCTTGATCCTGTCCATGAAGTCTTGCGACTGAGTCTCGGGAAGGGGCAGTCCATACATCCTATAAGTATTCTTCATCAGCTTCAGAAATTCAGCAAAGTCTGCTGGGTCGTCTTCTTCAAGAAATCTTGCTCCCAGGCAAAGATCCTTCACTTCCTTCTCTATAATCCCATAATGAATAGAATCATCAAGTCTTCTTGGTGGTGGCGAGTGCAGGTTCAGGGACTCGGACTTCAATGTTTTCTTTGACAGCTTTCTGCATGTAAGCATACATCTCAGGATCAGCCCTCATCGTCCATTCAACGTAAGCGTCAGCCTTTGCCTTATCGGGCCAGAATCTCCGAAAGTAATTCCTCTTGATGAATTCTATCTTCAGCGACTCCCATCTCTGAGTGTACTGAGCTGGCATCCACTCATCAGTCCTTGGCCATCTATGTATGCTTTGGATTCGCCTGAAATCGAGCGCAGACACCTACAACATAAGTTATGTCAGGACGAGTAGCTGTTAAGTATAATAAAGAACCAATTATAGCACGAAATTCAGTTTGGTCTACTGATACTCCCTCCTTATCAAGATCAATTTTCATGTTTGTGTTCATCGGGATCTTGATAGATTTGCCTGATGTGCAACCGAATCTTTTGATGAGGTCTCGAGTGTATTTGCCTTGATTAATGAACGTCCCCTTTTCAGATTGTTTGACTTGAAATCCGAGGAAGTAGTTCATTTCTCCCATCATTGACATCTCGAACTTATCATTCATCATCTTCTCAAATTGTTGGCACATGATGACATTCTTTGATCCAAAGATAATGTCATCTACATAGATCTGCACAAGTAGTAGATCGTCTTCCAGTCGAATGCTGAATAGAGTGCGGTCTACTGTGCCTTTCTGAAAACCTTTCTGAAGAAGAAACTCAGATAGGGTATCGTACCAAGCCCTGGGTGCTTGTTTTAACCCATACAGAGTCTTTCTGAGTCTATAAACCTGATGTCCCTGCTGAAAGCCGGGCAATTGTTCTACATAGACTTCTTCTTTCAGTACGCCGTTCAGGAACGCAGACTTCACATCCATTTGATAGACTCTGAATCTTTGATGTGTTGTGTAGGCCAGGAATAGTCTAATTGCCTCCAATCTTGCAACTGGAGCGAAAGTCTCATCGAAATCTATTCCCTCAGCTTGACAGTAGCCTTTTGCCACGAGTCTTGCTTTGTTCCTTACTATGACGTTGTTTTCATCCCGCTTGTTTTTGAAGACCCATTTTGTTCCAATAACATGTTGATGCCGGGGTCTATCAACGAGCTCCCAAACGTCGTTTCTCGTGAACTGATTCAGCTCCTCCTGCATGGCTATGATCCAGTCAGCATTTTTCAGTGCGTCCTCAATCGTCTGAGGTTCGTCAGTAGACAAGAAGCAGGAATATAAGACGCTTTCTCCTTGACAGAATCTGGATCTTGTCTTTACTCTTGCTGAGGGATCTCCAATAATCAGATCAGTAGTGTGAGCGTCCAGCCACGATCTACGATGTTTTAGTTCCTCATCTGAAATTTGTTCAACACAGATAGTAGGCGAGTTAGGCATTTCAGTTGTACTATTCTGAGATTGAAGCATTTCAGTAATGAGAGTGTGATCTACTAAGTCGCCAGGTTCAGGGGCATTCAGCTCAGGAACATTAATAGATGTTCCCCCTGAGTTGTTATTCTCAGTAGTGGTCTCAGTTACCTCTGGGGTTTCTTCATCGACCTGAGTTACCTGGGATTGATTCTGTTCAGGAGAATCAATCGGCTCAGCTACTTTTTTCTTGGTTGAGATTCGATGAGACTTGTTTTCATTTTCCTCATCTGAATCATCATCCCAACAAAGCTGGATCTTTTCGACTTTGTCTTTTAGGCTTAGATCCTGTAGCGTTTGCTGATGTCCTCAGATTCAGAATTAGAGTTATTGCTCCTGTCTTCAGTAACAAACTCATTAAAAACAACATGAGGGCTTTCCTCCACGCAAAGGGTTCGATAGTTGAATACTCTGAAAGCTTTGCTGACCCGAGAGTATCCTAAGAATACTCCCTGATCTGACTTGCTATCAAAAGTTTTCAGCTGATCTTTCCCATTATTGTGGATAAAACACGAGCACCCAAAAATATGGAAATAGGATAGAGAAGGTTTCCTGCCGTTCCATAGTTCATATGGTATTTTCTTTTGTTGCTTTGTCAGTAAAGATCGGTTCTGAGTATAACAAGCAGTATCAGTGGCTTCTGCCCAGAATTTGGCTGGGAGTCCTGAGTCTGCGAGTAGAGTTCGAGCTGCTTCTTTGAGAGTTCTGTTCCTTCGTTCAGCAACTCCATTTTGCTGAGGTGTGCGTGCAGCCGATGTCTCATGCTCTATTCCTTACGCTTGCGGAACTCCTCCACCATAGAATTAAGGAACTCAGTTCCTCTGTCAGAACGGATTTTGACAATTTTGGTGTTCTTCTCGACACTGAGCCTTTTCAGAAGCCTTGGTAACTCTGTTTTGACGTCAGACTTGTTGGCAATGAATATGACCCAAGTATAGCGCGAGTAGTCATCGATGACCACTAAAGCATATTTCTTGCCTCTCGATCGTCACCGGGAGAGCTCGGACCGAACAAATCCATGTGTAGGTACCGAAGGATTCCATCGGTGGAAGGAGATGGAACAAGTGGATTTTGATTCCTTGTTTGCTTTCCCTTCGGGACATGCTTCACACCGAGTGTCTTTGCTTGAATACTTCATTCGGCGGTCCTCTTGCTAGAGTATTTCTTGCTAGTTTGTTGAGCGTTTTGAAGTTGAGATGGCTGAGTCTTACGTGCCATAGCCACCCCGTTCGGTTGTCGTTCTTCGCTAACGGACAAGCTTCGAGTTCGCCGAGGTCCGATCGGCTACATAGATATTCTTCTTGCGCGAACCCGATAACACTTGTTTTCCCTGTGGATTTATCAATGACATCACGTAAAACCGGCGTCAAATATCACTCTATTCGAGTTATCACAAAATTGACTAACGAGAGAGAAGGTTATCTGTTGAAGTCCTTCAATATATGATACTCTTGGAACTTTGGCGGTTCCAATGCTAAGTGTTCCATGTCCTCTTGTGTAGCCTTTAGCATTGTCTCCAAACTCGATTCTCGGGTCCTTCTTCGGGGGATATAATTCTTCGCCAGACTCTTTTGGTATGTCATGTGTCTAGAGCATCCGTGTCCACATACCATGGGTCTTTGTGTACCCGCAAAAACGAGAATTATATTCGGGTACCCTTTATTTTGATTTTGGGTCCTTAGATGTTAGTTTTAGTAACCCATATCCGTCTAACGAGCCCGGTGGTCTCGCATGTTTCTTTCCACTTGAGTCAACATATTTGACCACTCGGATCGGTCACCGCCGACTTCTGAGGCTTTTCAGGTTCAGGGGTCCGGATCTTCTGAGCTGGTGGACTACTGACTTTTGCCTTTTTCACGGCTTTCTTCTTTTTCTGACTCTTGGGTCCTCTTCTGTCTATAGGATCATAAAAATATGAACCATATTGAGCTGGATGTGTCGGCTGAGGAGGTCCATACTGATCAGCCCTTTTAGATTTGCTGGTTCCCCCTTGACTGAGTTGGGGTGTTTTGGTGCTGATCTTTTTGTCAGTGTGCTGATATGTAGGATGAGGTGCCATAGCTGAAACCAAGTCCTTGCTTGCAGTGCTTGGGCTTGTTGCTTGCTAGCATAGCCTCCAACTTCTTCTCAGCGCCCATGTACCGCTCAGTCATCAGATTTCTCCAGACATCATCACTTTTCTTCAGTGTTTCATGCTCGGTCTGAAGTTCTGACAGTTGTTGTTTCAGTAGACTCAATTCAGTATCTTTCTGAGTTAAGTCATTGGTCAGAATTGAGATCTGATCTTCTTGATGCTGAGACTTAGCCATCAGAGAGTCTATCTCCTCCCTGAGTCTCAACACAAGTCCTTCTGACTCAGTAACAACCTGACCTTTTTGAGAAAGTCTCTGATTCTCTATTTTCAGGGTATTCAACTCCTGAATAATCTTACTGAGCTGCAGACTCATCTGAATCTGTTCGTCTAGAAGTTCTTCATATGCTGTACTCACATCCAGATTCTCGTCTGCTCCTGAAGAAGTGTCGTGTGTGCAGTGTGAAGGAGAGTTAAATAGTTCATGAGAGTTTACCTCATCCTCTTCTCTTGCCATTAGACACTTTTCAGCAGTTTCTTCAGCTTCAAGCTCTAGGGCCAAGAAAGCTGCTTCATCATCGGATGAATCCATGAAGGAGTCGACTTCTTCTAAGTCGTCCAGCAATGTATGCTTGTCCCTTCTTGGCGAATTTCTCTCTCCTTGCTTTGCATGCTGCTCGTTCAGCACTACTGAGCTCAGGACAGTCATGCTGATAATGTCCTGGCTTTTTACAGTGTTAGCAGGCGATGACTCTTTCTTCTTTGCTTTCGCTATCTTTTGATAGTGCTGAGTCATCCCTCTTTCTGCATTCAGAAGTATGCAAGTCAGGAGTACGTTTAGGCGTGTATTCAGACTTACCTTTTGATTCTCGATAGGCTTTAGTCACTTTTCTGCACCGCTCCTTTTCCTTCTGATACTTTACGGCAAGCAGTGCGTACTTCTGAGCGAGACTTCCTTCTTGTATGTCGTTGAGTGAAGGTTCAGTCTTACTCGACGCAAGGGATGCTGTGCTGACTGATGCTTTTGTTGGGTGATGATTCTATCCTCAGCACAGTCATACTTAGTGGGAAATGATTCTATCTTCTGTAACTGACCAAAGCTCAGTAGCCTCGTGCTCTGAATTTGTTTGAAGATTTGAAGATCCCAAAACCCTATCTGATTGGTGAACCATTCCATTGTAATTGTTTTTGTCTCTGAGAGTTCAGACTCAGAAGACACTCTGCTCTGGTTTAGGCGTTCAGTAGATTATCAGCCTCAGCACCAGATGTAGTAGACTTAGTAGAATCTTGGACTCGGCGAGAGCAAAGATATCGAAGGAGTCAGTGGAACTGAACTCAGCAGGAGTAGTTCACTGAACTAAGAGCTGACATTCAGTAGAGTAAATTCAGTACTCTCTACAGGATCAGACTCAGTAACGGCAGACAGTCTTCTGAACTGTCAGATCTTTTGAACGACAATCAGCATAGTCAAATACAAGGTAGAGAGAAGTCAGCTTCATTATGCCTCGAAGTCTGTTCTATCTCAACTACTCTGCAAAACCTCGACGAATGACAAGCAGACACGTGCCTTTTTACCTACTAAAGCTGCAAGTCAACATATTTCCAGAAAAGGAGGGAAAGGACACTGTCACCTTTTTCAAAAGAGCCGTTAGCTACCAAAAGAGTGAGAAAGGGATCATTGTCTCTAACGGATCTTTCCCAATCTCTTCTCTATAAATAGAGGGATGATTCAAGTTTTTGAAAGAACTACTACGACTGCTACTTCACGAGCAAACAAGGAAAGAGAACTAAAACAAGAAGAGAGCAGTCAAACGAGCAATCCGAAAAGCTTAAGTCTTCCGCAAGAACTCGAAGATCTATCTCCGGCGAAAGACTACATCCTAGCTCATAAGGGAACCAAGCTGAACCTATATACAAGCCTCTAGTATCCAAACGACGCAACACGAACCCATAGCTATAACTCAGTTGTTCGTCGTTCTAGAAGCTACATTCTCATTCCCTATCCCTCTAACCCTAAGCTCAACCGATCATATCCATAGCTTAGACGAAGGAGTTCATATTTGAACCTAATCCTTATTGTAAAAGGACTCCTTCACTGTTGGAGAGTTTGTCAAACACTTTAGTTTGATAACCGTTGTAAACTGAGACTTGCTCAGTATAAATTCCAAGACGCGGCTTTGTCCTGTGTACAAGCTGACTGAGACTAACTCAGTATAATAAATAGCCTCCTGACCTTTTGGGACAGTGGACGTAGGATCGCTTGATATCCGAACCACTTTAAAAATCTGTGTCTCTTACCTGTTCTCTTATTTACTGTTGCATTGATTTTAACTGTTCATACTAAAAATTATCCTTTAAAATCATACAACTAAGTCTCAGCATACTGAACTATTTTTTTGCTGAATTGAGACTGTCTTGATAAAACGTTTTCCACTCAACTGATTTGGGCCTACACATTTCCGCACCACTGAACTCTATCTCGCCGATTTCGAATTCGACTCGTCGGCCAGCAGATCTCAGTAGAGTCAGACTCTTTGCCAAACACGATTTAGAACAGCTATTTGGTCTGCTGAATTCTTTCAGTACGGCACTTTCCTGAACAGGACTGTTCGTGTTCAAAGTTGAGAAAATCGGATTCAGGTGTATTCACCCCCCCCTCTACACCTGAACGTGCTCTCGGGACCAACAATTGGTATAAGAGCAAGAGTTCTATAAGACTCTTGTTATCTTGAACTGGTCTACTTGAACGGATCCGGAAAAACGTTTTCACTGCATATCATTCTACATTCATATCATTATCTTTCATGGCTGATATGTCAGGTATAAGGATGGTACCCATGTTCTCAGTAGAGAACTATGGTGTATGGCGGGTCAGAATGGAGGCTCGTCTGACTTCCCTTCACGACAGCATGACCGAAGTACTTTAGGAAGGACCAATCGTTCCTATGATAGATAGTGTCGTAACTCAGGATCAAACAGCTGGAGGAGGAATGGTGACCGGAAAGAAGATTCCCTAGGACAGAAGTCTCTTCACCCCTGAGGAGAAGAAACTTCATAACTTAGACCGAGTCGCCAGGAATGCCATACTAACCACCTTAAGTGATTCTTATCTCGGCAGGGTTCAGGAATGCAAGACAGCTAAGGAACTCTGGGATGCTCTAGCGTTACTGAGTCGGGGGACTCAGAAGATCAAAGCCAACAAACTTGCGCTGGAACTCCAAAAACTGGAGAGTTTGTCTCTCATGCCTGGTGACAAAATAGAAGATCTAAATGTCATATTTACGAATATGATGAACTCCATCAACGGGCTGGGAAAGACATTCTCCAATCGAGAGATAAATCTCAAGATACTGAGGGCACTGCCAGACGGTCATTGGACTCCTTTTGCTACATTATTATGCCATTCTGACTTAGATATTGTTACTCCTGACCATATCTTTTCAGAACTTCAAGCAGAGGAATTCGAGTTTGACAGACCTCAACGGAAGCAGAAAGCTGAAGCTGACACCAAAATTGACCATGCTTTCAAAGCATCAGTCAGCACAGCATCTCCCGCGTCAAGCAAAACCGAACCTTTACTAACTGACATACAAGAAGGAAGTTTAGCTCAGAACTACGCGCTGCTCGCTGTAAAATATCAGAAGGAGAAGGAGAGGTGCAGAAAAGTGACTAAAGCCTATCGAGAAACAAAAGGTAAGTCTGAATACACGCCAAAGCGCACTCCTAACTCACAGTCTTCTGAATGCAGAAAGAAGGATGACTCAGCACCATCAAAAGATAACGAGAGCAAAGAAGAAAGAGTCATCGCTTGCTACAACTGCAAAAAGTCAGGACACTATCAGTATGACTGTCCTGAGCTCAGTAGTGCTGAACGTGCAGCACGTAAAGCAAGGAGAGAGAAATTCGCCAAGAAAAGACAAGCATACATAGCTGGCGAAATCTCAGACGACTCAGAAGAAGTCGACTCCTTTATGGATTCATCTGATGATGAAGCAGCTTTCATGGCCCTAGAGCATGAAGTGAAGAAGCATCGAAAAGTGCCTAATGGCGAGGAGAAGAGGATGAGGTAAATTCTCATGAACTATTTAACTCCTCTTCACACTGCACACACGACACTGTTTCAGGTGCAGATGAGAATTTGAACGTCATGATCGCATACGAAGAACTGCTTGATGAACAGATTCAGATGAGTCTGCAGCTCAGTAAGACTCTTCAGGAATTGGATACCCTGAAAGTGGAGAATCAGAGACTTTCTCAGGAGAGTCAGGTCTCTACTGAGTCTGAAGGACTTGTGTTGAGACTCAGGGAGGAGATAAACTCTCTGTTGGCCAAGTCTCAAGCATCAAGAAGATCGGATCTCGGTTCGACCAAGGACTTAAATCGAAAGATATCGAACTAAGTCTATCGAAGCAACAACTATCAGGACTTCAGACCGAGCACGACACACTGAAGAAAAGTGATGATGTCTGGAGGAACCTGATGACTGAGCGGTACATGGGCGCTGAAAGAAAGCTGGAGGCTATGCTAGCAAGCAACAAGCCTAAGCACTGCAAGGAAGGACTTGGTTTCAGCCAGGGAGCTTCCTCATCTACCCCAGTATACTCAGAAGTGCGACTTGCTGATAGATTTGTTAAAGGGGAGACAATCAATGCAAATATTCTGAACCCCTTAGCAAAGAATAAATAAAAGATGAAAGCACCTCATCCTACACGTCAGCAATCTGACCAAAAGATCAGTACCAAAACACCCCAGTTCAGTCAAGGGGGAACCAACAAGCCAAAGTGGGCTGATCAGTATGGACCACCTCAGCTGACACATCCAGCTCGGTATGAGTCATATTATTATGATCCTATAGTCAGAAGAGGATCCAAGAGTCAGAAGAAGAAGAAGATCGCACAAAAGGCAAAGGTCAGCAGTCCACCAGTTCAGAAGATCCGGACTCCTGAACCAGAAAAGCCTAAGAAGTCAGCAACGACCAGTCCAGTGGTCAAATATGTTGACTCAAGTGGAAAGAAACTGTCTGAGACCACCAGGGTCATTAGACAGATTTGGGTTACTAAAACTAACATCTAAGGACCCAAAATCAAGAATAAAGGGTACCTGAATATAATTTTGTTTTGCAGGTGCACAAAGATCCTTGGTATGTGGACAGCGGATGCTCAAGACACATGACGTACCAAAGGAACCTATTGAAGAATTATACAGTGAAGAAGGACCCCAGAATCGAGTTTGGAGACAACGCTAAAGGCTACACAAGAGGATTCGGAACACTCAAACATTGGAACCGCCACGCTTCTAGAGTATCATATGTTGAAGGACTTCAAAGATAACCTTCTCTCGTTAGTCAATTTTGTGATAACTCGAATAGAGTGATATTTGACGCCGGTTTTCGTGATGTCATTGATAAATCCACGAGGGAAAACGGTGTTATCGTGTTCGCGCAAAAAGAACTATATATGTAGTGGCCGATCGGAACTCACCGAACCTGAAGCTTGTCTGTTGGCGAAAAACGACAACCGAATGTGGTGGCTATGGCACAGAAGACTCAGCCATCTCAACTTCAAGACGCTTAACAAACTAGCAAGAAACACTCTAGCAAGAGGACTGCCGAATGAAGTATTCAGCAAAGACACTCAGTGTGAAGCATGTCTGAAGGGAAAGCAAACAAGGAATCAAAATCCACCTGTTCCATCTCCTTCCACTGATGGAATCCTTCAGCTGCTACATATGGATTTGTTCGGTCCAGTCTCTCCAGTGACGATCAGAGGCAAGAAATATGCTTTAGTGGTCATCGATGACTACTCGCGCTACACTTGGGTCATATTCATTGCCAACAAGTCTGACGTCAAAACAAAGTTACCAAGGCTTCTGAAAAGGCTTAGTGTCGAGAAGAACACCAAAATTGTCAAAATCCGTTCTGACAGAGGAACTGAGTTCCTCAACTCTATGGTGGAGGAGTTCTGCAAAGCAGAAGGAATAGAGCATGAGACATCGGCTGCACGCACACCTCAGCAAAATGGAATTGTTGAACGGAAGAACAGAACTCTCAAAGAAGCAGCTAGAACTCTACTCGCAGACTCAGGACTCCCAGCCAAATTCTGGGCAGAAGCCACTGATACTGCTTGTTACACTCAGAACCGTTCTCTACTGACAAAGCAACATAAGAGAACACCATATGAACTATGGAACAACAGGAAACCTTCTCTATCCTATTTCCATATTTTTGGGTGCTCGTGCTTTATCTACAATAATGGAAAAGATCAGCTAAAAACTTTTGATAGCAAGTCAAATCAGGGAGTATTCTTAGGATACTCTGGGGTCAGCAAAGCTTTCAGAGTATTCAACTATCAAACCCTTTGCGTGGAGGAAAGCCCTCATGTTGTTTTTAATGAGTTTGCTACTGAAGACAGGAGCAATAACTCTAATTCTGAATCTGAGGACATCAGTAAACGCTACAGGATCTAAGCCTAAAAGACAAAGTCGAAAAGATCCAGCTTTGTTGGGATGATGATTCAGATGAGGGAAATGAAAACAAGTCTACTGAATCTCAACCAGCAGCAAAAGTAGCTGAGCCGATTGATTCTCCTTAACAGAATCAATCCCAGGTAACTCAGGTCGATGAAGAAACCCCAGAGGTGACTGAGACCACTACTGAGAATAACAACTCAGGGGGAACATCTATTAATGTTCATGAGCTGAATGCCCCTGAACCTGGTGACTTAGTAGATCACACTCTCATTACTGAAATGCTTCAATCTCAGAATAGTACAACTGAAATGCCTAACTCGCCTACTATCTGTGTTGAACAAATTTCAGATGAGGAACTAAAACATCGTAGATCGTGGCTGGAAGCTCACACTACTGATCTGATTATTGGAGATCCCTCAGCAAGAGTAAAGATAAGATCCAGATTCTGTCAAGGAGAAAGCGCCTTATATTCCTGCTTCTTGTCTACTGACGAACCTCAGACGATTGAAGACGCACTGAAAAATGCTGACTGGATCATAGTCATGCAGGAGGAGCTGAATCAGTTCACGAGAAACGACGTTTGGGAGCTCGTTGATAGACCCCGGCATCAACATGTTATTGGAACAAAATGGGTCTTCAAAAACAAGCGGGATGAAAACAACGTCATAGTAAGGAACAAAGCAAGACTCGTGGCAAAAGGCTACTGTCAAGCTGAGGGAATAGATTTCGATGAGACTTTCGCTCCAGTTGCAATATTGGAGGCAATTAGACTATTCCTGGCCTATGCAACACATCAAAGATTCAGAGTCTATCAAATGGATGTGAAGTCTGCGTTCCTGAACGGCGTACTGAAAGAAGAAGTCTACGTGGAACAACCGCCCGGCTTTCAGTAGGGACATCAGGTGTATAGACTCAGAAAAGCTTTATATGGGTTAAAACAAGCACCCAGGGCTTGGTACGATACCTTATCTGAGTTTCTTCTTCAGAAAGGGTTTCAGAAAGGCACAGTAGACCGCACTCTATTCAGCATTCGACTGGAAGACGATCTGCTACTTGTGCAGATCTATGTAGATGACATCATATTTGGATCTAAGAATATCATCATGTGCCAACAATTTGAAAAGATGATGAAGGATAAATTCGAGATGTCAATGATGGGAGAAATGAACTACTTCCTCGGTTTCCAAGTCAAACAATCTGAAAAAGGGACGTTCATTAATCAAGGCAAATACACTCGAGACCTCATCAAAAGATTCGGTTGCACATCCGGCAAACCGATCAAGATCCCGATGAACACAAACATGAAAATAGATCTTGATAAGGAGGGAGTATCAGTAGACCAAACTGAATTTCGTGCTATAATTGGTTCTTTATTACATTTAACAGCTACTCGTCCTAATATAACTTATGCTGTAGGTGTCTGCGCTCGATTTCAGGCGAATCCAAAACGGAGTCACATAGACTCAGCAAAAAGGATTCTCCGCTATCTAAGAGGAACACCTGACGTGGTCTTATGGTATCCAGCTGATGATAATATAGAACTAACTGGTTACTCTGATGCTGACTATGCAGGGTGTAGAATTGACCGAAAGTCAACTTCAGGAACGTGTCAGTTCCTTGGCAGTAAGCTGATTTCATGGTTTTCAAAGAAACAACACTCAGTAGCCACGTCAACTACTGAAGCTGAATACATGGCTGCCGGAAGTTGCTACGCCCAAATCCTTTGGCTGAGACAGCAGCTACGCGACTATGACGTCATTCAGAATGAAGTGCCAATCTTCTGCGACAGTACCAGTGCCATTGCAATCACTCAGAATCCTGTACTTCACACGAGATGCAAGCACGTGGACATCAGACATCACTTCATTCGTGACCATGTCGAAAAGAAGGACATCAGGATGGAGAAGATCCACACTGATCGACAAAGGGCTGATATACTGACCAAGCCTCTAGCTGAAGCAAGATTCAGAGAACTTTCAGTAGAGCTAGGTCTGCTGGATCCTACTGACTCCAGTCAGTAAAAGGTTTCAGGAGAGGAGCATTCAGTAAGGGGGAATGTTCACTCTCAGTACTGAGTTTCAGTACTGAGTAAACTCAGTACGTAGAGACAATAACCATCTACACGAGGTATCAGCTGACTACGATGTTCAGCTGACAGGTTTGCGTATCTCTACTCAGTAGTAACTAATAGAACTGTAATATGCATTTATTGCTCAGAATCAGCATCGTATTTAATATCTCAAGGATTGTCATTTAATATTAACGACTTACATTTAATGCACGACATTCCATGCATAAGTATGATGTACTCTGCCACGCATTTAATGCATGTCGTATCATAGTTACTACTTAGGCAAATTACAACTGGCTTTTGACTTAGGCGGCAAATTTGATCATTACCTATAATAGACCTTTTTAATCTTGATTGTCCATCTCATAAAAGCTATTTAAACTAGGCCATTGATCGATAACTGTTCATCTTCACCTTGATATATATATTTTTTTCGATCATATCTTAGAAACCGCCATTAGCATACTTCAAATCCTTTAACTCCGAAAAATCTGAAATCTTTTTTTTGCTGCATATTTCTTAAACGATCAGATTTCTCATCGGTATGTATTAGATCTGTTACAATAATTTATTCTCTCTTTTCAGAATCGCTATACAGACTGTTTTATTAAAATCGATACTGATAGACTTCTCTTGTAACAGATATAATGGCAAGTACAAACATTTCAGTCACCGCTCCATAGAACATGCAGGAAATCCTGGATAAAGATCGTGTCTGGTGCGAACCAGTCATGGAATTCGACGCCTGCGATCTCGAGTTCATGGACAAAATCTTCGCTGCCCTTAGAGAATCGGGTCTGGAAGGATTTCTCTCAAGGAAGCCGACGTTCTTCCTTCCGAGACAAGT
Organism: Lavandula angustifolia; assembly: GCA_028984105.1. Lineage (NCBI taxonomy): Eukaryota > Viridiplantae > Streptophyta > Magnoliopsida > Lamiales > Lamiaceae > Lavandula > Lavandula angustifolia. Next base: position 3,861,306 of record CM054823.1, on the reverse strand, counting down.
GTCTGAGATCTATCTCAACTCAGACTCGGTGTCTGGCGACATCATTGGAAGATTTGCAGTTCACTCTATCGGCAATGCTTCTATGCAACAAAAGCGGATATCTATCAAGGAGGCACTGAAGAGGAGCTTCGATCTACCTGCTGAAGGAGTCAGCACCGACGGATATAACGACGATATGATAGACGACTACCTATCAATCTTCTGCGGAAAGCCCACAGCGTTCCGAGCCACTTTCCCGAATGCCTCAGTACCGAGCCTTGGTATACATTGTGACTCAGCTACTGACAAGCCAAGCGGGTTCATTCGATCAAGTATCGAGACCCAAGATACAGCTTATGATGGCGATCTATGACAGAGCTAAGATTAACTGGACGAAGTTCTTTCTCCAAGAGTTCATGACTCAAGCTGCCAAATTTGACAAAGCAACATGCAAGCTGAGCGCAAAAGGCAAGCTTCTATATGGACTGAAGCTATCGGTCATGATTCAAGACTTCTGCGGAGATGACCAAATCACATTTAATGACAAGCTATATTTTAATGTGAAGAAGGTCAGATTCCACAACAGAACTGCTGCTCTTCAGCAGATAGGGACAGGACCCTCAGCTCAGCAGATGACGCCTCAGAAGACCACGCCAACAAAGAAACGGTCTCCTCAAGCAAAAACGCCTAAGGCACCGGCAAAGCGCCTGAAGAAAAGCATTCCTGTTGTGCCTACTGAATCCGAGGCAAGCACTCGCAGGCTACTGCTGAAACCGAAAACGCCTAGACAGCCGATGCAGCTGATTGATGAGTCGAGTCCTCCGAGAAGACTCAGTCAGTGGAGAAGGCCATCTCCACTGAACAAGCTGTAGAAGTGGACCAAGGGGTTCAGACTGAAGAGGCCCAGAGCGGCGATTTAGAAACCTTGGACAGTCCACTCAACGCTCAACCACTCAGCAGCATGCCATCTGCTGAGAAACAACTGTCTCCAATAGATGTTGAAGACTCGGAGACAACATCTGAAGAGGAATCTGTCGGAATGGAAGCTTCAGCCATTCTATCTCAAGCATTCCGAGAGATTATTGAGCATATACCGGAGATTTCTGGCCACTCTGATCTGGTGACTATTGCCAAACAGGCCAGACTCCATATGCTTTTAAGATTCCAGGAGTGGCCCAATCAGCTACGCCTCATTCTTCACTACACCTGCGAGCAACTGCATGAAGAGGAGCTGGTTATAAGGCAGCAGATAGGCTACTCATAGCCTGCTGACCTCGGCACTCTGGAGGACCTAAGAGCCGCAATGCTGGCCTTGCTGCATGATAGGCAGCAGGCTTTAGGCTCAGCCTCTTCAGACGGGTCGGACCACGACGGTCATGACCCACCCCATGATTCAGGCCCCGGGAAACCTGATGAGGAACAACCCCAGGACAAGGATACACCCACTCCTACTGAACTACCACTCAGTATCCTTGGACCCGTGAAGTCGGCAAATGGTACTTCAACTTCCGCGAGCCCTCGCCTCTTCTTGCCGAAATCAACGTTTGAAGTAGTGCCCACCCCAAAGGCCGACGCTCAAAGTCCATGGCTAAGGCACTAAAAAGCCAAGGAACTCGTAACGAGGGCTCTCGCCAAAGCCATCCACAAAACATGGAAGCAACCGCTCAAGCCACCGTGGCCCGAGCTTCGTGGGCCGAGATCTTCCATTTCACAATCACCGCCCCCGATGTCTCCTCCATTATCTCTAACGCGCTGGCACAGCAGAAAAAGGACTTTGATAATCAGCTCAGAATAATTCAGGAAGGACATGCCAAACTGCTTGAAGAATTCAAGGCCGCTCAGTCCTCCCATACTGAATCAATCTCAAACCAATCCCAGGCCACTGAGCTCAGACTCGACAATATTCAACAGGCCCTTGAAGGAAAGGTTTCTGAGAAGCTGAATGACTTTAAGGCTGCAGCTGACCTCTCTCACAAATTCTACAAAGAAGAACTCGCTTCTGAGAGGAATGAGCTGCATGAGGCCCTGACAAAGATCAACGAAAAACTCGAAGAGTTGTCAGCCTCCTACAAAAGCCTCAATCTCCAAGTATCCACTCTTACCCCGGCTGTAATTGATGATGCCAAAAAGGGGGAAAAGGGGGATAAATGTGAAAAAGGGGATAAGTCAGCCCCTAAGCTGACCCTGACTAAAACCACTGCAAAATCAACTAAGGGGGAAGCCCTATCGAAGTTAGGAAAGAAAACACGGTCGATGGCCGAAGCAAGCGAGCTCGGACAACAACCGCTACTAGACCAACCGGTGAGGCCCTGTGGTGTCTCGACTGCGAGCACAACAGAGACCGGACCAAGTGGCTCGGGAACCGGGAGAAAAAAGCTACTCATGCAACCCAGACTCCTACTGACATAATTAAGGAGGTTGCTGAGTATGCTGAGCAGGATGACTCAGAGGAGGAAGAGGCACCTCTCCCACCTCCTGTTCAAGGCAAGGGTAAGAAAGTATTGAAACTCCCGACCCCTCCAGCAAAGAAATCAAAGAGATATGTTACTGCTGCAGAGGAGGCTCAGATAGCAGCTGACGAGAAGCTAGCTAGGGAATTAGCCGAAGCTGAAGCAGCCAACAAGCCTAAAGTAAAGCCTTCCAAAGGCAAGACTAAGGCTCCAGCATGCGGCGAAAAGAAATCTGCTAGGTTGCCTCTGAGAAGGCTCAGATTAGAAGATGATGAGGACAGAGAGAAAGAGGAGCAACAACAGAAGGATACTGAAAAGCAGGGTACATCCAAAGACAAATCAAGTACCCCTGCTGACTCAGAAGATCAGTCGCCTCGCAAACCCTCCTACACGAGAACTAAGGAACCAGATGCCGAGATTGAAGCTATATTTGCTCAGATGGATAGGTATCTATACCGAGGAGAAGAGGCAAGATAGATTCAGGCTGCCAGGCAGAGAATCCATATGGCAGACCTTGAAGCACTGAGAATCCGCATCGAACAAGAGGCCAGCCGAGAGTACCTTCAAAAGCTGACATTCCATATAAATACAGAAGGTTCAGGAAGCCAACAGATCTGAAAATGCAAAGATGGCCTAGGACGGATGAATGGATTCCTGCTCAGTTTACATAGAGATGGGAATCACAGAAGATAGAATTCATCAAGAGGAACTATTTCTGGAGATTCTGGCCAAACATGACAAAGGCAGATGACTATGTTGAATGGATGAGGATTACTGAACCGGACTTATATGCCTACCTGGTACAAGCTATGAAAGAGAATATCATTGTCCAAGTCCCTGAGCCCAGAATTCTGTCACCACCCAGAAGACTTGATGATTCTATTCATTATGGAGTAATAGAGAAAGAAGTGAAGGATGCTGCCGCCCACAGAGATCTTGAAGAAGATGAGCCAGCTGACTTTGCTGAATATCTGAAGCTGAGGAAGTATACTTACAGGATGTATGGACTGCTCCTTCCCGAGACACAATCGCAGAACTTTATGGACAGGATCAAGCAGTACAAGCGTTCTTAGTCTTAGCTTCTTTATCTTCCTAGCTTAGCAAGAGATGTACTGTACTGAACTTTCATATTTATATATATATACATCTTCTTTTGGCTCTGACAATATCTTATTGTCTAAATAGCCATGTTTGTCTTATGCTTAACACTCAGAATCACTGAAGTGATTACTGACTCACACGCTCACGTTTATTTACTTGTCAGTCGATTGCTTTGATAGATTCTGTTAGACTAGCTGTTCCGGGGGAAATTGTTGTTTATATAGGGAGAAATTGTTTCTGCCCTGATCCCCTCAGTAGATTAGAACTTAAAGAACAACTCCACTGATCTTACTTGTGATATTGTAAGGAGCTCTATTTATGAGAAGTTTAGTGTTAGCATAGATGTTGTTAGGTTTTGGCATCATCAAATAGGGGGAAATTGTTGGGTGATGATTCTATCCTCAGCACAGTCATACTTAGTGGGAAATGATTCTATCTTCTCGTAATCGACCAAAGCTCGGTAGCCTCGCTCTCGAATTTGTTTGAAGATTTGAAGATCCCAAAACCCTATCTCGATTGGTGAACCATTCCGTTGTAATTGTTTTTGTCTCCGAGGGTTCGGACTCGGAAGACACTCGCTCCGGTTTTAGGCGTTCGGCAGATTATCGGCATCGGCACCGGATGTTGTAGACTCGGTAGATACCGGACTCGGTAGGGAGCAAGATATCGAAGGAGTCGGTGGAACCGAACTCGCAGAGTAGTTCACTGAACTAAGAGCTGACCTTCAGTAGAGTAAATTCGGTACTCTCTACAGGATCAGACTCAGTAACGGCAGACAGTCTTATGAACTGTCAGATCTTTTGAACGACAATCAGCATAGTCAAATACGAGGTAAAGAGAAGTCAGCTTCATTATGCCTCGAATTCTGTTCTGTCTCAACTACTCTGCAAAACCTCGACGAATGACAAGCAGACACGTGCCTTTTTACCTACTAAAGCTGCAAGTCAATATATTTCCAGAAAAGGAGGGAAAGGACACTGTCACCTTTTTCAAAAGAGCCGTTAGCTACCAAAAGAGTGAGAAAGGGATCATCGTCTCCAACGGATCTTTCCCAATCTCTTCTCTATAAATAGAGGGATGATTCAAGTTTTTGAAAGAACTACTACGACTGCTACTTCACGAGCAAACAAGGAAAGAGAACTAAAACAAGAAGAGAGCATTCAAACGAGCAATCCGAAAAGCTTAAGTCTTCCGCAAGAACTCGAAGATCTATCTCCGGCGAAAGACTACATCCTAGCTCATAAGGGAACCAAGCTTAACCGATATACAAGCCTCTAGTATCCAAACGACGTTACACGAACCCAAAGCTAAACTCAGTTGTTCGTCGTTCTAGAAGCTACATTCTCATTCCCTATCCCTCTAACCCTAAGCTCAAAAGATCATATCCATAGCTTAGACGCAGGAGTTCATATTTGAACCTAATCCTTATTGTAAAAGGACTCCTTCACTGTTGGAGAGTTTGTCAAACACTTTAGTTTGATAACCGTTGTAAACTGAGACTTGCTCAGTATAAATTCCAAGACGCGGCTTTGTCCTGTGTACAAACTGACTGAGACTAACTCAGTATAATAAATAGCCTCCTGACCTTTCGGGACAGTGGACGTAGGATCGCTTGATATCCGAACCACTTTAAAAATCTGTGTCTCTTACCTATTCTCTTATTTACTGTTGCATTGATTTTAACTGTTCATACTGAAAATTATCCTTTAAAATCATACAACTAAGTCTCGAAGATCTTGAACCGTTTTTTTTTGAATTGAAACTGTCTTGATAAAACGTTTTCCACTCAACTGATTTGGGCCTACACATTTTTGCACCACTGAACTCTATCTGCTGATACTGAATTATGACTCAGTCAGCTAGCAGATCTCAGTAGAGTCAAACTCTTTGCCAAACACGATTCAGAACAGCTATTTGGTCTGCTGAATTCTTTCAGTACGCACTTTCCTGAACATGACTGTTCGTGTTCAAAGTTGAGAAAATCGGATTCAGGTGAATTCACCCCCCCCCCCTCTACACCTGAATGTGCTCTCGGGACCAATAGCTTTGAAAGCATGGTCTATTTTGGTGTCAGCTTCAGCTCGCTGCTTGATGAGTCGATTTCGTACCTAATTATTTCTGTCCGAAAAGTCTCCTAAATGTGCAGGCGAGACGCTTTTATTGGCAGTTATGCAGAAAATAGGTTGATTTGGCACGACACTTGGAGATGAGGTGGCGATGCGAATTACAGCTGGAATGGCGATATTTTGAGCGGGTTTTGGCCGAGAAAGAAAGAAGGAAAGAAGAAGGAAAAGAAAGGAAAGAGAGAGGAAGGAAAGAAAAAGGATAAGGAAGGATTAGATATTTCCATATCTATCAAGATCCTTTCCTTATCTAACAAGAAACCCTAGATATGATCTAGAGGTTATAAAAGAAGGAGGAAGCACGAAATTGAGAGGGGAGACGCCGTGCATACCTTTCCACACCCTTGGAGACTCATTCTTTCCGATCCGACAAGCTATCATCGTCGAAGCCAAACCACCGACCACCGATGAGAAGAATACAACCTTCAACCATTCCGATCCACTTTATGCAGACAATAGTTTAAGATTGACGAAACAAACACTTCGTACTTCGTATTTCAGTTTTTTTATGTTCGAACATTAGTTTAGTTTCTTTTCTCGTTTTATTTCCGTTTCGAAAGACCGAAGGCTATGGTACTTTTAATCTAGTTGCAATTTGTGTTTTAATTCAGTTTATGCTTAGTTTAATTTCAGTTCGTATTCGTTCTTAGTTTTTAGTTCGTTGTCTTTACGTTAATTAGTTTTCGTGCATGCTAGGGTTAGGGTTACAAATGATGCATGTTCTGTTTCGCAGGGTGTCTTATCTGTGCAGTCAAGAAAGTTTCATGAGTAGCTAAACTTTTAGTGGTCCGGTAGGATGTAAACGCACACGTGAATAGTACATGAGGCTTAGGTGCTAATAATTAATCAAAGGGTTTCGGGTTAATTCTAATTTATTTAATCTGGCTAGTAATTTAGGCTTGATCACCCTAGGTTGCCGGTCTATAACTAACTTAGTACTTCCATCATTTCTCGTGGAACAAGGCTAGGTAAGTAGCAAAATTATTCGAAAGAGTAGTTGGATTAAACCGGTAGGAGACTATTAGATGTCCAACATACGAGTAGGCTCCTATACTAGGCTCCCTTATTTCGATAAAGATGTTTAGCTATTAAATCTATTGACTGCCCAACAACGTAGGTTGTAGCTAAATTAGGGAAGTAGCCGTTTCGATGCCCAACATGGCGGTTACCGACTAAGTAAGTGGGAGTGAGGATTACGCAGTTTAAGTTACGGTAATCTATAACTAGTTGATTCATGAGATTAATTCATTCTATGTGCCGATGATTGGAAATACGTGTGTGTGAATATTCTGCTGGACCCATCTCTTATCTGGCTAGTTAAGACAGTTTATTTCAGTTTTCAGCTTTTGCAATTTATTTCAGTTTTGATAATTTCTTAGTTTAGATAAAAACTTAAAACTTGCGTGGTTGCTAACCAAAACCAAGATAAGTAGGAAAATAATATATCTAGTCTTCCGTTCCCTGTGTTCGATACCCTGTGAGCTATACTGATATAATTCTCAAGTTTTGCAGGATTATTTGGTGCAATACAGCGATCACCAAATTGGCGCCGTTGCCGAGGAACGGTGTTATCTAGTTTTATTGTTTTCTACTAATCTTTTTGATCTTTTAAGCGTTGCATGAGCAGGTCTTCCAAGCCTAACCTCATATTTGATCCAGAGGTCGAGAAAACAGCAAAGAGGAATAGGAAGAGGACAAAGCTGCAAAAGCAACAGATTCTGTCCGAGGCAGAAAACGTCTTAACTGCCCAGAAAGGAGACAGAACAGACGTCGGTGATCAGACCAGCGACTCTGAACCAGAAACTGTTAGGTTCGACAAAACACTGCACAATACTCCTGTAACTAGCTCAGAATCAGAGGAGGAAGAGATGGAGGACGAAGTGCACAATCCACAACCCTTGAGGATGAATACTGGATCGCTTGACATGGGAGCGGACCTTCCCGGTCCAATCCAAATCACAACTACTGAACAAATCGATGTCAAGCTGAACATGTTCGCTGCCATGCCAAAGTTCTATGGGAGAACGAACGAGAACCCAAATTCCTTCTTGGCCTCATTCAACCAAGTCTGCAATCTGCACAGGCAAGGCAATCTGAATGCTTTCAAGCTCAAGGCTTTTCCATTCAATCTTCAAGATGGAGCACAAGCATGGTTCTCAAGTCTAAAGCCGAACACAATAACAACGTGGGCCCAGATGCGTACAGTTTTCCTGAAGAAGTATTTCCCTCAATCAAAGACAAATGCATTAAAGAAGCAGATTTTCGGGATCGCTCAAGAAATCAATGAAACTTTCGGCGCATACTGGGAAAGATTCGGACGACTTGTCGATAGTTGTCCGAACCATGGCTATTCGGATGTGGAGCTTCTATAGATTTTCTATCAAGGGATGACAGACGAAGCAAAAGCCATGGTTGATATCGGTCTGAGAGGAAATTTCCACACAAGCCTCTACGAAGATGCAAGAAATATAATCGAAGGGCTTGCGGAGTCTACCTCGCAATATAAAGGGCCAAGACCAACAAGGAGAGCTGTAAATTGGTCTCATTCCGACTACATGGATGAGATCAATAATAAAGTGGAGGCAAAATTCAGCCTGTTGCAAGATAAGCTCGACCTGATACTCAAGCAGAACGCTCCTGCCCCAAGTCGGTCAAATGCCGATCATGCATGTGGAGCATGCGGAGAGAAAGGGCATACCTCGCTGCAATGTCCGGGAGAAGAAGTACACGCCGCTGGAAATTGGAGCGGGCAACAAGGGGTTCATCCGAACCTCCGTTGGAAGCAACCGGAAGAGCATTTTCAACCGAGAAATCCGCCTCAAACCCAATTTCAACAACCATACCAGCAGCAACAAAGCTATTAGCAGCCTAATCAACATCCTAATTAGAATAATTATCAGCAGACGTACAGACCCCCGCATCAAAGGCAGTTTCAGCAACAGAATGTCCCACCTGCCCAGTCGGAGCAGCAGAGCCCTTTAGAAAAGCTTTTAGCCGAAATGGTTTCTTCGCAGAAGGACACTACTGCATTTCAACAACAAATGCAGCGGGAGATCAACCATACAAAGAAGGATCAACAAGCTACAATGGAGAATTTGGCTAAGCAGATGAATGAACTAAATTCTGCCATTCAGGAAATAAAGACTTCTCAAGGACAGCTTCTAGCTCAAACTCAGCAAAACCCGAATGCCCATAACTACAATCAGATTACGCTGCATGGAGGGAAGGAACTACATGGCCTGATTGTACAGGCGAGACACCCAGAGAAGTCAGCAGAGAAGTTAGCAGAGAAGAAGAAGGCTGCAAAACAACCTCTACCATCAGAAAGCTCGAAGGAGCAGTATGCTGAAGATCCAGAACAAGAAAGAGATGAGGAGGACGTCCAGACTGGCCAATCAGAGCATGAAAATCTGATTCCGCCACCCTTTTCCCGAAGCTTTGGAAAGGAAGAGAATGCCAAACAAGGAAAGCATGGATTACATGAAGTTGTTCGAGAAATTGGAGATAAATATCCCTTTCCTTGAAGCCGTAAAGATCCCAAAGTTCGGGAAATTTGTGAAGGATTTCATTGCTGGAAAAGTTCCCAAGTCCGGTAAGGTTTTATTCAATCACACAGTATCGACAATTATACAGAAAATGCTTCCTACTAAATGTGCCGACCCAGGTATGTTCACACTTCCCTGTCTGATGGGTGATGTCATGATTAAACAAGCCATGTGTGATCTAGGTGCATCTATAAATGTAATGTCTTTATCTATATATAATCAATTGGTAGGAGCTGAGTTAATGTCCACTAAGGTGATTATTCAATTAGCGGATAGGTCATGCATTGCTCCAATTGGTTTACTTGAAAACATTTTGGTCAGAATCAACAACTTTGTCTATCCGGCTGATTTCTATGTAATTGACACAAATGATAGGCAAGTTGAAGGAAATGCGGGAGTGTTATTAGGTAGGCCGTTCTTAAAGACTGTAAAGGCAATAATTAATGTGGATGAGGGTTCGATAAGTGTGGCATACCATAATGAAACTTATGTTCATAGGATATCTGAAGCACTTAAGAAGCCCTACGATCATGAAAATGAGAATGCTTTTTCTACTGACTCCATTGATGCAATTGTCCAAGAATATCTTGAGACGTATGTGGTGCAGGACAAAATGGAAGTCACCTTGACTCAAGGACTGACCGAATCAGACCTCGAAGGTGTAAGGGACGAAGAGATCAGAGAGAGCATCTCGGCTTTATACGCAACTCCAGAATTACAAACTGTCGGTAGCATGTCTCAGCTGCCCAGCCAGGACGCTTCGGAAAAGCTGTTGCCGTCGATCATCAAGGCACCAAAGCTGGAACTTAAGCCACTTCCAATAAACCTGAAGTATGCCTATCTCGGAGACAATGAGACGCTGCCCGTCATCATTAATAAAGAACTTGATGAAAATCAAGAGAAGGCGTTGTTGGAGATTCTGAAGAAGCACAAGAAAGCCATAGGATGGACTTTAGCCGACATCACCGGCATAAGTCCAGACATTTGCCAGCACTCTATCCTCATGGAGCGGGATAGCAAACCTTTCTGAGACCATCAAAGAAAACTCAATCCGAACATGAGGGAGGTCGTGCTGAAAGAAGTATTAAAGCTCTTATCAATAGGAATTATATATCCCATATCGGATAGCAAATGGGTAAGTTACGTACACGTTGTGCCCAAGAAGTCCGGATTCCAAGTTGTCGAGAATGAGAAGAACGAATTGGTTCCGGTACGCTTAGTAACGGGATGGCGCATGTGTATCGATTATAGGAAGCTCAATGCGGCGACTCGAAAGGACCATTTCCCGCTTCCATTTATCGATCAAATGCTCGAGAGACTTGCGGGGCAAGTCTATTTTAGCTTCTTGGACGGATATAGCAGCTATTTCCAAATCCAAGTGCGAGAGGAAGATCAAGATAAGACGACGTTCACATGCCCTTATGGAACGTTTGCTTACCGAAGAATGCCATTTGGATTATGCAATGCGCCGGGCACCTTTCAAAGGTGCATGATGAGCATATTCTCGGATCTCATCGAGATGTGCATAGAGGTCTTCATGGACGACTTCACCGTCTATGGTGATTCTTACACTTCGTGCTTGAAGAACCTCCACAAAGTCCTAGCTCGATGTGTTGAGAAGAATTTGGTATTGAACTACGAGAAATGCCATTTCATGGTGACCGAAGGAATAGTGCTCGGTCACGTTGTTTCTAAAAGAGGAATAGAAGTCGACAAGGCAAAAGTGGAGGCCATCGCGAAGTTGCCATATCCGACTAATCCAAAGGAAGTTCGTGGTTTCTTAGGATACGCCGACTTCTATCGGCGTTTCATAAAAGATTTCGCAAAGATCGCTCAACCACTAACAAGCCTACTTCACAAAGATGTCGAATTTGATTTCGATACTAAGTGTGAGGAGGCCTTCACCATCCTTAAAGACAAGCTTACAACAGCTCCTGTGATGCAAGCCCCGGACTGGAATAAGCCATTCGAGATTATGTGTGATGCTTCTGACTGTGCAGTCGGGGCAGTGCTGGGACAGAAATCCGGAAAAGAAAGCCATGTGATTTATTATGCGTCCAAGACATTAAATCCAACACAATGCAACTATTCCACCACAGAGAAGGAGCTGTTAGCTATCGTCTTTGCCTTTGACAAGTTTCGCTCTTATTTACTTGGCTCAGAGATCATTGTGTATACCATCATGCCGCCGTCAAGCATCTCCTTGCCAAGAAAGAAACAAAGCCGAGACTTATCCGATGGATTCTTCTCTTACAAGAATTTGATTGGGAGGTTAAGGATAAAAAAGGAGCAGAAAACTATGTGGCGGATCACTTGAGTCGCTTGATTCAAAAAGACGATGGAGAGCCAATTAAGGAGACTTTTCCCGAAGAGCATTTATATGCTGTTCCTGAGACGGTTTCCAGTCTTGCGAAGCTTCTGCCCGCACAATGTTTTACGATTGGAGTCCACGAAGTGTCTCGTACCGCCTACCAAGATAACTCTGAAGCAGAATTGCTGAACACCGTAGGTAACACTTCTAAATTACCTTGGTTTGCTAATATTGTGAATTTCTTGACCTCTGAGCAGCTTCCACCCGAGTTCACTCATGCCCAAAAAGCAAAATTGAAGAGCGAGTGTAAGCAGTATTTCTGGGACTCTCCAATCCTTTGGAAAATGGGAGTTGATCAAGTTATCCGAAGATGCATCCCGGAAGAAGAGCAAAGCGACATCCTATTCCATTGTCATTCGTCCGCTTATGGAGGACACTTCGGACCAAAACGAACCGCAAGAAAAGTGTTGGATGCAGGTTTCTTTTGGCCGAGCCTACACCCTGACGCCTATAAGTACTGTAAGTCATGTGCACGTTGCCAAATGACCGGGAATATATCTATGAAGGATGAAATGCCCCAAAAGCCTTTGAGATTTTGTGAGATATTTGACGTATGGGTTATGGACTTCATGGGTCCGTTTCCTAGTTCAAGGGGTAACGTGTACATTTTACTTGCCGTTGATTATGTTTCTAAATGGGTTGAGGCAAAGGCTACAAAAACTAACGACTCTAAAGTGGTTGCAGGGTTTCTTCGAACTAACATCTTTTGCAGATTCGGCGTACCAAAGGCCATCATAAGTGATCGAGGAACACATTTCTGCAACCGTACCATCGAGTCATTGATGAAAAAATATGGAGTAGCCCATCGAGTTTCTACCGCTTACCATCCACAAACGAATGGGCAAGCTGAAGTGTCAAATAGAGAAGTGAAGTCTATTTTGGAGAAAACGGTCAATCCGTCAAGGAAAGATTGGAGTATGAGGCTGGACGAAGCCTTATGGGCTTATCGAACAACCTATAAAACTCCACTAGGTATGTCTCCATATAGATTAATTTTCGGTAAATTATGTCACTTGCCTGTGCAGTTGGAACACAAGGCCTGGTGGGCGGTACAGAAAGTCAATTTGGATCTGACCGAAAGTGCTAGGGAGAGGAAATATCAGCTTCAAGAGCTTGAAGAAATCCGGTTAGAGTCCTATGATGCGGCTATGAGGTACAAAGACCGCACAAAGGCGTGGCATGATAAAATGATCCGTATGAAAACTTTCGAAGTAGGCCAACTTGTATTGCTCTACCAAACACGCCTGCGCATTATGCCCGGAAAGCTCCGCTCAAGATGGATCGGTCCTTTTCGAGTGTGTTCTGTCTGGCCAGGTGGGGCAGTGGTTATACAGAAAATGGACTCAGACGAGACTTTCACTGTCAACGGTCATCGCCTGAAGATTTATCATGCTGCCGCAATGATAGAAGATGTGGACGAGCAGAGCTTGTCCATTCCGTCCTATATTTGACTCTTTGAAGAGCAGGTCTAGCCGAAGACTCTAAAGAGAGGCGCTTCCGGGAGGCAACCCGCATTTTTTCCGTTTTTTTTTCTTTGATTTCATATTTTTAGTTTGATTTTATGCTTGGTGTTGTTTCTTTTATTTTTCAGATTTTTGCTAAGTATGGAATTGGGGTTAAAAGTTTAAGAAGGAGGAGTTGGAGGAGCAAAGATGATGAGAAGAAGAAATTGGGATCTTAATTGCCATTTCAAAAAAATCAAAGGACCCAATTGTAGTAAGGGAACGAATTGGAGGGACTCAATTGCATAGAGGACGAAAATTTGGAGTCAATTGAAGTTGAGAAAAAGATGGGGGCCGAATTGAAAAGAAGGAAGGACCAGATCTCTTAACTGCACAACTGAGAGGACCTAATTGCAAACTTCTTTTCTATAAAAGAAGGGAAGAGGATCAAACCCTACCAGTTACTATTCAAACACTTTCCCTCTTTAAACAAAAAACCGCCGCCCACTACTTCCCTCTCCGCAAGATTTCTTCTTCTCCAAGAATCCTCCTCACTGCACAGATAAGAGACAACCACCATGCCTCCGAAGAAAAAGTCCGGCCTGTCCGCTGCCGCTCGCTGGTTCGCCGCTGTCCAGGCGGATCCGGAGACACAATGTCGCCGAGCCACCGCTGCTGCTCACCGGGAGGCCGTGCCAACTCCGGCAGTCCCTCTACTTGAGTATGAACCGCAACCGCCGGAGGAGTTCGCATATGTGGAACCGACTCCGCAACCTATGGCCGAGGACACCGGATCGCACTATGCCAAGGAGTCCACTTCTCCGCCGAAACCGCCTAGACGACGGTTACGAAGGTACACGGACGTAGCTACTTCCCAAAAACCGCCACGAGTACCAACTCCTGAGCCAACGCCTCAACCAACACCCGAGCCGACGCCTCCACCAACTCCACTGCGTCGTTCGACAGTAAGAAAACCGAGAGCAAGTCGTACGGACGGTGCTTCTTCCTCCAATCTGCCGCCTCAATCTCCTAAAGATCTCTACGAGTGGTTGTCGTTTCTTGAGTTTCAACATCCACTACCACCACTCAACTATTATGAGGGCGTTAATTGGAGCGAAAGCTTAAGAGGGGAGTTGCCGAGCCAAGAGGAAGGTGACTCGAACTATAAGTCCGATGATCATGATGGAAATTTTGAAGACGATTTCAACATGAACTACTTATCCCTTGCCGAGTCCGAATCATCTTCGGCCTTTCCAAGCACGGCGGAATATGGCAACCGGGTGGTTGTCCGTATCGATTCTCCGGCAGCCATCCATGCTCTATCCCAATTTGAGATCGAGTACATGAATATGCGTCTACGAGAGCGCGAGGGCAAAGACTTCCGCAGTGGCCGCCTCCTCGACCGCACGTTCCTTCGCGTGGCAGGTATAATCGGACCTTTCTTTCAATATTTTTGAAATGTTGGTTGGTCTTGGTTGCTTGAGTCGCATCATTATCCATGCTACAAAGAGGTTGCAAGTGAGTTTTTCAATACTTTTCATTTTGAGGGTGATAAAGATTTGTTGACACCTTGTATTGAGTTTAGATTGTTTGGGGGTACTTATCATTTGTCTGTGGCCGAGTGGAATGCTCGATTAGGGATTTGTTCGTTTGATGACTATATGCTAGGGCATTTTGAGATGGGATTTCATGGTATACCGAGTAAGGATCCTTGCTATATTGGTTCAAGGGCCGCATGGAGGCTTCTCGCCCCAAGCGACCCGGATGAGTTTGCCACATCCGGTTCTCATGTAAGTTTCCTAGAAGATCCTGCCCTTCGTATGTGCCACCAATACATAGCCCACAACTTAACCGGAAAAAGTACTTCTTATGAAAAGGTGACTGCCAATGAATTGTATTTCCTATGGTGCATGACTACTAGGCGCCTCATTAACTTAGGTTGGTGGATTGCTAGAAACATTTTCACAATTGCTAGTCATATCGTGCGTCACATGACTCTATGCCATATTCTTGCCACGTTTATTGAACGCAACTTTGTCATATATGATGCTGGTTATTTGACTAGGGTGGATCCACCATCTTTGTTTGATTGGAACTTGTTGAGGCATACTCGTCTAATGTACCAACTGCTTAACCGGGAGATCCAGTTTCCTCCACCGGGATCTCGTGTCTCGAGTGCCTTTACTTCTGCAGGTCAGGATACAGTGCAGACTCTAAGGACTGATCTGGATTCCCTTGGACGTAGAGTAGACCGCCTCCGCCGCACAGTTATGAGCAGACTGCCTCGCCTGCCCAGGCGAGGCGACCGGTGACTTTTCTTCCCCAATGTTATTTTCGTTTTTTTGTGTTTTTGTGTTTTTGTTTTTTGTTTTATGTTTTTGAGTCTGTTCTTGTGTGTTTTTCATGTTCTTACACTTGATAGGGATCAAGTGTAAGGAGGGGGGTGTTTCTTTTTCTTGTTTATTTTGTCTTTTGTCTTTAGTTTTAGTTTGTTCTAACACTTGGTAGGGACCAAGTGTAAGGAGGGTGTTATTGTGTTTATTTTGTCATGCCTTCTCTCTTTGTTTTGTCTTTTCTCTCTTGCTCGAGGGCGAGCAAGGTTTAAGTGTAAGGAGGGGGTATTTTGTGTCGAAGCATGCCAAAATCTTTGATTTTTGAAGTGCCGTTTTCTATGATCAAGCTTGTCTTATTTGTGCTTTGATTTTCAATATGCTTGCTTGTGGACTTTGTGAAGAGTAGATCTAAGCACGTATATGCATGTAATTTGGGATGACGAAAAATAAACTTTTTTGGATCGAAATTATATAACCACTCACTTAAATAAGATTTGAGCCTTAAAGTAGGACACTTCCTACTATTCTTTTGAGAGTGTATATCCACAAAATCGCAATATGTTTGAGTCACTTGTGATAAATGATAGGAGGCACTAGGGATTTTTAGCCAAACGGCCGCGACAAAATATTTCCTACCCTACATTATCCCTTAGTGAACCAATTTGAGCCTTGACCGTTTCTTTGATTTGAGTTATCAAAATTTTAGCCAAGGCCTTTTTAAACTTTCTCTTGACCCATGTTATTGCATGTTTTACGAACTCTCTTGTGCATGATTGTAAAATCTAAAGTATATTACATATGTCTCCTACCTGCCCAGTATAGACATGCTGCAGAAAACAGATTGGATAAAAATTCTAAGTGTAAAAACTGCTCTATATAAGCAGAATTCATAGTGTCCTGTCTGTACAGTTAAGACAGTTTGTGCCCAGCTGCTAAAAAAAGAAGTATATGCCACGAAAATACTCTCAAAAATTTAAAGAAAAAAAAGAGAGAGAGAAAAAAAGAAAGAAAAAGAAAAAAAAATCTGAATTCGAAACGTGGCAGAAAAAGAAAGAGCATGGGTGCATAGTAATGATGTTGTAGCATTGAAGTAATTTTCTAAAGTGGTGGGAGTTTGACTGTCTTGATTGCACAGGTGAGAGAGTTTTATATGCATAACATTGAATCTGAATTTTAATGGAGCTTAGCACCCCTAGGACCCTTACCAATATTAATTTGTCTAAGTCCTAAGCCCCATTACAACCGAATGAGAAAAACCTCATTGATATTGCTATTGTGATGATCTCTTATCATGATTGCGTGGATTGTTTTCCTTTGAGTGGCTTAAACCGGACCTAGATTAGTTGAGTGTTGAGTGAAACTTGAGGAGATCCACATTGTTTAGATTTTGACCAAGTTGATATATGTGTGCTTAGTTTCAAAATTTGCATTGCCTACTTGTTGGATGAGATTATGATTGCATGGTTTGACAGTGCTTGGCTAGTGAATTGGTGCGGAGAATTTCGAATTGATTGGTATGGCTTCTTGTCTTCGTTTTGTGAGTCCGTTGTTGTTTTCTTTCTTCGTTCGTGTAGAGTCTTGTTTTTGTCTTGTTCGAGTCTTGAGTCTTTTATTTTGTGTCTTGGGTCTTAGGGAAGATCAAAAATAATTAGGTACTCATCTTTTGTTCTTCTTATACTCGAGGGCGAGTATAGTTCAAGTGTAAGGAGATTTGATGAGTCGATTTCGTACCTAATTATTTCTGTCCGAAAAGTCTCCTAACTGTGCAGGCGAGACGCTTTTATTGGCAGTTATGCAGAAAATAGGCTGATTTGGCACGACACTTGGAGATGAGGTGGCGATGCGAATTACAGCTGGAATGGCGATATTTTGAGCGGGTTTTGGCCGAGAAAGAAAGAAGGAAAGAAGGAAAAGAAAGGAAAGAGAGAGGAAGGAAAGAAGAAGGATAAGGAAGGATTAGATATTTCCATATCTATCAAGATCCTTTCCTTATCTAACAAGAAACCCTAGATATGATCTAGAGGTTATAAAAGAAGGAGGAAGCACGAAATTGAGAGGGGAGACGCCGACGCCGTGCATACCTTTCCACACCCTTGGAGACTCATTCTTCCCGATCCGACAAGCTATCACCGCCGAAGCCAAACCACCGACCGCCAATGAGAAGAATACAACCTTCAACCATTCCGATCCACTTTATGCAGACAGTAGTTTAAGATTGACGAAACAAACACTTCGTACTTCGTATTTCAATTTTTTTTATGTTCGAACATTAGTTTAGTTTCTTTTCTCGTTTTATTTCCGTTTCGAAAGACCGAAGGCTATGGTACTTTTAATCTAGTTGCAATTTGTGTTTTAATTCAGTTTATGCTTAGTTTAATTTCAGTTCGTATTCGTTCTTAGTTTTTAGTTCGTTGTCTTTACGTTAATTAGTTTTCGTGCATGCTAGGGTTAGGGTTACAAATGATGCATGTTCTGTTTCGCAGGGTGTCTTATCTGTGCAGTCAGGACAGTTTCATGAGTAGCTAAACTTTTAGTGGTCCGGCAGGATGTAAACGCACACGTGAATAGTACATGAGGCTTAGGTGCTAATAATTAATCAAAGGGTTTCGGGTTAATTCTAATTTATTTAATCTGGCTAGTAATTTAGGCTTGATCACCCTAGGTTGCCAGTTTGTAGCTAACTTAGTACTTCCATCGTTTCTCGTGGAACAAGGCTAGGTAAGTAGCAAAATTATTCGAAAGAGTAGTTGGATTAAACCAGTAGGAGACTATTAGATGCCCAACATACGAGTAGGCTCCTATACTAGGCTCCCTTAGTTCGATAAAGTTGTTTAGCTATTAAATCTATTGATTGCCCAACAACGTAGGTTGTAGCTAAATTAGGGAAGTAGCCGTTTCGATGCCCAACATGGCGGTTACCGACTAAGTAAGTGGGAGTGAGGATTACGCAGTTTAAGTTACGGTAATCTATAACTAGTTGATTCATGAGATTAATTCATTCTATGTGCCGATGATTGGAAATACGTGTGTGTGACTATTCTGCTGGACCCATCTCTTATCTGCCTAGTTAAGACAGTTTATTTCAGTTTTCAGCTTTTGCAATTTATTTCAGTTTTGATAATTTCTTAGTTTAGATAAAAACTTAAAAACTTGCGTGGTTGCTAACCAAAACCAAGATAAGTATGAAAATAATATATCTAGTCTTCCGTTCCCTGTGTTCGATACCTTGTGAGCTATACTGATATAATTCTCAAGTTTTGCAGGATTATTTGGTGCAATACAGCGATCACCACTGCTTCCGTTGAGGTCTGTCAAACTCGAATTCCTCTGCTTGAAGTTCTGAAAAGATATGGTCAGGAGTAACAATATCTAACTCAGAATGTCGTAATAATGTAGCAAAAGGAGTCCAATGACCATCTGGCAGTGCCCTTAGTATTTTGAGATTCATTTCTCGGTTGGAGAATGTCTTTTCCAGCCCGTTGATGTGTTGGGATTTTGTATACTGGAAGCACTTTTATGCTTGTATACAATGTGTTTTTGTCCTTACCACTGTTTTATTCTCCTATCTGATAAATATGTATATTTGCACATGTTATCCTTTATCTTGTATAAAAGTTAGATTTGTGTGGTGTGTCGGGTATCACAGAAGACAACACAAATTGGTTGAACTGACAAGATATAAACAGTTAACACAGCTGAGACAACTTAAGGATGAAGTTGTCGGTTTAAGCTGCAGTTTAGATAAGAAGTGGCTTGTCTTAGCTGCTTGTCTTTACTGGTACACTTAAGGTGGTGTATTGAAGGATCACAGTGAGATGTGTTCTCCTAACTGACCTTAGTGGAGAACCAAGATCTCGGTGACTTAGCTGATCTTAAGCTTGGTAAGACTTCAGCTGAGTGCATTTGGCTATCTATCACTTTGACCTACTATGGTGAATGTCATCGCGACTGGATCTACGTATCTTGGGTGTTAGTAGTTATTTGTGGCTCAGGCTGGTTGTCTGTATCTTGCATCCGTATCCTAGTAAAATGGGTTGATAATATCCCCTGAGGAACTCGAAAGGATTAGCACACTAAACCCGGCCGGTTGATTAAGTTCAGGTGTGTTATTTAATAATGTTATTTATCTGGAATTAATTGACTGGGCCAATTAATTGATAAATATTAGTAGCCCAGTAAATTAATTAATTATATTATGGGCTGATTATGTAGAAGCCCATTGGAATATAATTAAATTAATGGGCTACAAATATATTAATATTATATAGGTTTTTGAAGCCTATATATATTAGTATTCTGTTCAGAAACTCACACAATTGATTCATAAAATTTCGAGTGGCGTGAGTTACAGAGAGAGATTTTAAATTTATTTTCTTCAGATCTCTGACCACCAAGAGGAAGAAAAAGGCCGGGACACAGATCAGAAGATCTGACACGGGAGCAACAATCAGAGCTACGACAACATACGAAGGAGGAGGTATCGATTTCTTCCTTTCATATTCCTTCATGATGGAGTTCATCAGATTCGTGAATCTGACGCTGAGATCTTCTATGGTGTCTCCGGGCATGAGAGACAAACTCTCTAGCTTTTGGAGTTCCAGCGCAAGTTTGTTGGCTTTGATCTTCTGAGTTCCCCGACTCAGTAGCGCTAGAGCATCCCAGAGTTCCTTTGCAGTCTTGCATTCCTGAACCCTGCCGAGATAAGAATCACTTAAGGTGGTTAGTATGGGATTCCTGGCGACTCGGTCTAAGTTGTGAAGTTTCTTCTCCTCAGGGGTGAAGAGACTTCTATCTTTGGGAATCTTCTTCCCGGTCACCATTCCTCCTCCAGCTGTTTGATCATGAGTTACGACACTATCGATCATAGGAACGATAGGTCCTTCCTCAAGTACTTCGGTCATGCTGTCGTGGAGGGAGGTCAGATGAGCCTCCATTCTGACCCGCCATACACCATAGTTCTCTACTGAGAACATGGGTACCATCCTTATACCTGACATATCAGTCATGATGAATAATGATATGAATGAAGAATGATATGCAGTGAAAACGTTTTTCCGGATCCGTTCAAGTAGACCAGTTTCAAGATAACAAGAGTCTTATAGAACTCTCGCTCTGATACCAATTGTTGGTCCCCGAGAGCACGTTCAGGTGTAGAGGGGGGTGAATACACCTGAAACCGATTTTCTTAACTTAGAACACGAACAATCCTGTTCAGGATAGTGTCGTACTGAATGAGTTCAGCAGACCAGATAGCTGTTCTGAATCGTGTTTGGTAAAGTGTCTGACTCTACTGAGATCTGCTAGCTGACTGACCGTCAGAATTCAGTATCAGCAGATAGAGTTCAGTGGTGCGGAAAGTGTAAGCCCAGATCAGTTGAGTTGGAAAGACGTTTTTATTAAACCAGTTTCAGTAGAATAGTGAGATCAGTCAAGTTTGCTGAAACCGAGTTGAATGATTTTAAAGGATAATTTTCAGTATGATCAGTTAAAATCAATGCAACAGTAAATAGACACAAGCGAGAGACACAGAGATTTTTAAAGTGGTTCGGATATCAAACAATCCTACGTCCATTGTCCCGAAAGATCAGGAGGCTATTTATTATACTGAGTTAGTCTCAGTCAGCTTGTACATAGGACAAAGCCGCGTCTTGGAATTTATACTGAGCAAGTCTCAGTTTACACAGTTATCAAACTAAAGTGTTTGACAAACTCTCCAACTATGAAGGAGTCCTTTTACAATAAGGAACAAGTTCAAATATGAACTCCTTTGTCTAAGCTATGGATATATTCGGTTGAGCTTAGGGTTAGAGGGACAGGGAATGAGAATGTAGCTTCTAGAATGACGAACAGCTGAGTTTAGCTATGAGTTCGTGTAACATCGTTTGGATACTAGAGGCTTGTATATCGGTTTAGCTTGGTTCCCTAAGAGCTTAGAATGTAGTCTTTCGCCGGAGAAATGCTCTTCGAGTTCTTGCGGAAGACTTAGGTTTTCTAGGTTGGCTCGTTTGAATGCTCTGTGAGTTCTCGTTGTCGTGATTGTTATTATCGTTATCTTCAAATTTCGAATGATCCCTCTATTTATAGAGAAGAGTCTTGGAAAGATCCGTTGGAGACGATCATCCCTTACTCTCTCTCTTTTGGTAGTTAACGGCTCTTTTGAAGTAGAGTGACAGTGTCTTTTCCCTCCTTTTCCAGAAAGTTGTTGACTTGCAGCTTTAGTAGGTATAAGGCACGTGTCTGCTTGTCATTCGTCAAGTTTTAAAAAGCAGTTGAGACAGAACAGACTTCGAGGCATACTGAAGTTGACTTCTTTCTTCCTCGTATTTGACTATGCTGATTGTCTTTCAAAAGATCTGACAGTTCAGAAGACTGTCTGGCCGTTGCTGAGTCTGATCTCTGATTCAGCAGTGAATAAGCTGAGATTGCTCTACTGAAGATCAGCTCTGAGCACAGTGAACTACTCCTGCTGAGTTCAATTCCACTGTCTCTTCTCAGTATACTGCTCCTGCTGAGTCCAATACATACTGAGTCTTCTACATCTGGTACTGAGGCTGATAAGCTACTGAACGCCTGAACCAGAACAGAGTGTCTGCTGAGTCTGAACCCTCAGAGACAAAAACAATTACAAAGAAATGGTTCACCGATCAAGATAGGGTTTTGGGATCTTCAAATCTTCATAGATTCACTCAGAGCATAAGCCTACTAAGTGCATGTCAGTACGGAAGACAGAATCATTTCCCACTATGTATTACTGTGCTGAGGATAGAATCATCACCCAACACGAACCAAACTGAACGATTTCTATGTGTTTGGTTCGGTTCCTAAAATAGATAAAAAACCGAACCGAACCAAACCGTTACACCCCTACAAGAGATAAACAAAGCATCATAGTGTTGTCCAACGACGTTCAGCACAAAAATAAAAAATATGGACCCGTTTATGCAATTTAGATTTTTATCTTAAATATATCTTTTTGAGTAGTTTTAATGTTTTCTTTTTCATGTTTTCGGAGGAGAAAACCATAAATTAAAAATATGGGAGGAGATGCACTATTACCAAATCCTTATACATTTATTTTTATAATTAAAATTTCTAAATCAAATAAGTTTAATCTACATATTTTGAATAGAAAGATGACTGTTCATCATCTAGCATCAATGTCTTTCCAATTTTTAATTTTGAGTTAGCAAAAATAAATAAATTTTATTAAACAACTCAATCGTTTGTGCTTGATAGATTAAAGTGTGGATTATTTTATACTAGGTGAAGAGTAGCCTAACAGTGTTTCTCTTAACCCAAAATATGTAAAACGGTGAAATGATTCTTATATAAACTTCACCCATACATAAATTAATCACGATCCATAGTTTGGAAATTCTTCCACTTTGTACTCTAACCTGCAAACAATACAGGAGCCAGGAGGGTTCAACCATCCTAAGCTAACTACAAATGACAAACTTACACATAATGGTCCAATCTTAGTGGGTTTTGAACTCATGACCTTTCGGCCACGGGCTACCCATCTTAACTGTTACGCCATCCCAAGAGAACAAGTAGAACCTAAATAATGAATTATGTTTGGGACCTAAATATAGACTAGTAGAACCTTTCATTTTCCCTTCCTTTTATTATCCTAGTCAAGTAGCACTTTTTTGCATCAGGACTCTTACTATATCTGAAATATTAGACCTTCATTTATAGTCATTTTTTACATATAACACTAATTTAAATATTAACTCACTAGAAATTTAATTATAAAGTGGATTTCCTCATCGTCAAATAAAAGAAAAAAATATATTAATATCTCGTTATATCTATCATAAAATCAAGGGCAGACAATGATAGCAATTTGACTTCATAAAAAAATGGTTAGAAATATAGTATAATTTTTGAGGGGCGGAAACACCTAAAATTCAGTTTCTGATAGGATTTCGGAGGGGGGTATCCGCTTCTCCACAATACCTTTTTCCTCTTTAACGATGAACGAGTCCACGCACTTTATTACCAAACGATGATTTCATTTTCTCTAATGAGAAATCAAGAATTGATTCAGCAAGGGACAGTAATACTCACTCCACACAGTGGGACTGGCTATACATCAAGAAACAATTACAATTAATACCTATGGCAAATTTACAGCTATTATATCACCTCATCCTAGTAAAACATATTAGCATAGCATTGCTTCTGCTTCGCATTCAGCAATCTCACATTCCACCAACTTGTTATCATCACTATCACTGCTGCTTCCCTTATCGTCCTCACCGAGCATATAATAGTAGATGCAATCGTCTCTCAGGGGCACGTTCGTGAGCTTCATGCCTGCTAACTCAGGAATCTGTTCCTCAACGGTACTCAGTTTGTTACTGCCCACAGCTTCATCAAAGGAGGTTGGAGAATGAGTGGATATAAGGCCAAGAATGTCGGGATTCGGCTCGATATCCACCCACCCATCACCAACCCAATCTAGTGAAATCCTCAAATTCTTTACCTCCCTACTCAACAACATATTTTCACCTGACATAACACACAAAACAAATAAGACCACAAAAGTAATCCAACCATCAAGGCCAATGAAACTAACTTCCCAGAAAACCAAACCTGGAAGATATATTTGATAGATTCCTTTTTCACAATCGATGGTACCACAGATGATACCTTCCCACCAACCATCGCACCACCACACATCAGCAGGATCTCCCACTCCAAAGGAGTGGCTCCGCTCATTGCTAGGGTAGGCAGGTCTGACAGTTGGGCGGACAGCATGCCGCATCCCCAGCTTATCAGCCTTGGCAACCCTATTCGCCGGAACCCATTCCTACATAAAACGCACACTCAGAACAGAATTCAGAACCGACTGTAACTATCTACGGGGAAGAGAATAGCAACCACTTAATGATAATTTGGTTTAACATACAAAAGGGATCAAAATATATAATGACATGATACATAAGCATACCTCAAGGTTGGTGCAGCTATCCTCATCCTTTACATCATCATATAGAATTTTCATCTGTCTCCTGGAGAACTCCAAGACTGTGCATCTGAACCAGCAGCCACGGATACCGCTGTCCTGACAAAGAAACTCTACCTTTTCATTTTGTGCAAAGAGACTCGGCCGTAATTGACCTTTAACATGTTTGAGAAAATCTGTCTCCCTGCTCAGCAGACCAAGTTTCTTGTATGATACATCAGGTGTTGATTTATGCTCCTCTATGGAACTTCTATTCCTTTTAGATCCCACTTTTGTATCACCCTCAGAGCTAAACTCTTCTTCAAAGAAATCGGGGCTAAAGCACGAGAAAATCTGTTGATCATAATATCCATGCAATTTACTTAATTTGAATGGCTTGATTTGGTTACCCTTGAAATGTCTGAAACAGAAATAGACTCCGCCTAACAAATCACATGGAAAAACTTCCAGGCATTTCTCATAGTGTTGGTGAGTTAATACTATGGCTGGGTCACCAATGCATTCAACACTTATGACCTGTACGTTTGGTGTAATAAAGACTTCTTTGGAATCAGGATTACATAAAGTGAGAACTCTCTCCACTTCCTTGTTGCGATGAAACCATCTTACTTTGGCCTTTTTCTGGCACTTGCTGTCTTCAAACATATCCTCCAAATATGCAATATAGTGGTCCTCTTTCTCGGCCACTACAAAGACAAATGACTGAACCTGTAGCAGGGTAATGTTAAGCCACAGAATGAAAAAAAAAAACATCAAATACAAGCTGACCATTTATGAACAATGTCGATCATTTAGGAAGTACACCTAAAGATTCAACAGACGAAGAAGTGCCAAACATATCTACATCTCTCTCTCTCTTTCTCTCTCTCTCTCTCTCTCTCTCTCCATATGATGTCTCAATCTCGAAATAGAAGCACAAATGATCCAGTTCAAGAAAACAGCTCACTGGCACAGTGGTGTCAATAGTTCGGGAGAGCTATCAATTGCATTTTCTCATTCTATAACTTAATTTCCTTCTTGGAGAACCGAATTTGAGATGACATCAAAATTAGAATAAAATTTCTGCCTACATTAAATTAATTGTTTCTTGGAATCTCTCACAGAATTTAACTCAACCAGGTGCTTTTTCTACTAAAAAGGTGGTTGCTGAATACTCTTCACAGGCAACATATTTTAGATGGATGCTTATATGAGTTTAGTTAGAAACTCCCTATTGGTGGAGTCAGAGAGCCTTACTGATATGAAAATCCCATTCCTGCGAAATGCAGGATAATGCTTCAACTGTTTACCACAAGCCCATGCCGAACCCGACCATGAAATGTCTAGATGATGACCTTTCATATTCCTACCTATGCGTGCCTGGCATGAACAAATAGTATGACTTAATAGAGACACAAACATGAAAAGATAAATCACATGGTAATGAATTTGTACCTTATGAATCTTGATCTGCTGAGCATTTGATTCAGCAGTAAGGTTACCTTTAGGCGACACTATAATCAAAAAGGAAAAAATGAAATATTATTCCATCTAGAAGCATTTCTAAAAGCAACAGTGCATGAAACAAGAGTAATATAGTGCATTCATGAACACGTAAGGTCAAAAACAACAAATTCTTTATAAAAGGAATAACTGTCAAAGTTGCATTCAGAAGTTCTACAAAGAACAAAAAAGTTCTTACGGAGGAGAATCATGAGTAAAGTTCTATTGAATTTTCTCAACTACTCATAAGATAGATCATAACTTTTTAGGAGCTAATTATAGATTCCCTCTAAGAGATAACCAATAAAGATAATGCTGCAAGACTAGGAAATAAAAAACATCAATGAGACTATCTAAAAATCAAGAACCGAACTGATATCTAAAAACATCAATGAGATTATCTAAAGCGATACCCTAAGCAACAGTTACTTAAACTCTTTCAATCACAGAGTACCATAAACATTTATCCGATGATTGCAGCATAAAAACAATCAGTTAGAGTAGCAACACAAACAACATAAGAGTACCAAAAAGCCAGACACATAAGAAAACATACTGGCACATTCCCCTTGCTTATATTGTTTCGACAACATGGATGTAAGCCAGTTTACCACCTCCCTCCTCGATCTCCATCTGAACCCGGCCTTCACCGAGTTATTAGCCCTAAGGAACTCGTCAGATACAACATACAGCATGTGCCTAACACTCCTTTCATTTCCCACAATAGCAAGTATTGATTCCCCTGAATTATCTTTCAGAAAATAGTGAACCACGCGGTTGCCCCTCTCTTTCGACACATATTGCTCCTTCCACTCCACAAAATAACGCTCATTCACAGCCATAGTTGATAATCGAGCCACCCCTTTCAGGAACTAACCTCAGTAGCCATCAGAACCCAACTTAAACCCTAATTTGGAAATGATATGTAGGAAAAAACTACCTCACCGCCTAATCTTAAGAAATGATTAGTTGAAAAAAGAAACAACCCCGGAAGAATTCAATCAAACCCCCCCCCAATAATTGGCATGTAAAAAGAAGTCCAACTTTGACTAGCAAGACCCAAAACTCAAAGATAGAAGGAAGTCTCTTAGTAGTGTAGAACTCAAATATCGATGAAGGTTTACGCAACCATGTCAGAGAAAAGGTATTATGCGTCAGAAGCCTGAGAATCGCATAAAAAATGTGTAGAGAAAATATTCATAAGGTTATCAACGACAATTAAATATGAGTATGGAATTAGTTAGGTATAAGAAGGGAATATGAGCTTTTCTGATGTGCAGAATTTGCCGGACAGAAGAGGTAGCTATAATATTTAAGAGACGGTGAAGGAGGAGAGATGGTGGGCGAAGAAAAGGTTCAACCTAATATGAATATATGCGCAAACATACAAATAAAAATTACTCCTCTGTCCCTAATATTTGTTTTAATTTCTTTTTTTGACTCTTACATTATCTTATCTTCATTAAAAGAAAAACAAAAACAAAAAAAAAATTGTAGTCCAACATTTTCTCTTATTAGACATATTTCTATCCACTTTCTTAAACTCCACAACGAACACTATTAAAACTCTAATAGCTGGACCGAGGGAGTCGTAATTAATAAAACAATCCAAATGATAAAATTTTATCTCACTAAGACTGTTTTTTGGTAATGACTGTATTTCATGATAATATTTATAGAAGCATCACTATTTTGTAAAACTTGATGGACTATATTTTCAGTTATCCGAAAATAAGACAACCTTGCAAGACCTGATAGAATTGATATTTACTCAGAAAAATAATGTTGTTTTGAACACAATCATGCAAATTCGATTGTCAATAAATAAAAATTGAGTATAATCCCACAATTATTATAAGCATGACTTTATCAGATTAACAATCAAAACTGAGAAATGGCCAGTTTCCTGCAAAGAATATAGATTGTCAAACCAATTACAAATCTCCCAAGGAAACATATCAACCTGAAAACAGGAAGAAGCATTTGTTGCTAATTAACCCAGAAATTACTTCCATGTGAGTTAATTAAAGAGAAAAGATTTGAAACTAGTAGAAGAGTCCTGAAGCTTTTATCCAAGTCTCCAGGGACGAGCATGCTGCTTCTGTTCTTGCATCCTCCTGTACCATACAAGATTTTTAGATCCAGGGGAATGTAATAATGCAGAAAATACATTCTCACATAAACCCAACTCAGATCCCCTAAACTCAGGACTTTTAGCATGAAGGATAGCACTCAATCAAGAATCAACCAATGGCAGGTAACAAATTATAAAATAAAAATATTGAAAGGAATTTAAACCTCTGATGCTCTTTTGATCGTTCAACAAACTCCTTTGGAATATCACGACCTTGATACGAAGCCAAAACAGTTCGAATATCAGCTGGTGGGTGTTTGGCAACATCTGTACACAAAAGTTAAGAGGACGCATTCATATTTAGACACCCAAAGAGCAAGTGGATCCTGACAGCTGTACAAGGTGAATTCTTACATTCCAGGAATGGGATAAGATCTACAAGAGCAGTGTCTTCAGCTTCCCCTACCCAAGCTTTTATTGGAACAGAATTTTCAGGCTGAAGGCTAGTTTCTAGAGCATGTCCACTTAAATATAGAACCTTTGCCGGATCTCTGTTCAACTTAGAGAGGTCCTGCAGCGGGAGATACAATTGGAGTCTTGCAGGAATGCTATTCAACAACAAACTATATATTTAGTGACAAATAGCTGATCAATTCTCACAACTCAAGGTTATGTCATAGAAACAAGAGCGCGTTTCTTTTAGAAGCAGGGCTAGATAAAAGGTTAAGACAATGAGGGGGGATTTTCAGTAGAAAAGCATAAATTTTTTACCATTTCTAAACAAGCTGGCTATAAATGTAGACTCTACAAACAATATGCTAAATTAAGTGTTCCAATATTCTGAAGTTCGGCCATGACACGCTTCATATCAAAGAATTGGTAAGTGACTTTTAACAATACACATCACACGTGTCTAACAGATGAAAGAGAAAACCAAAAAAGATAATGTCAAATGGCACTCAGTAGGGCCCTGCTTAGGGCACCCGTGTAACAATCAGATATGAAAGTGATTATTAAACAGCAATCAAAACAGCTCCTTCCGAGATTCTTTTCTTTCGGCTCAGATGTGGTAAAAACAATGAATAAGGTTATAGCAGTGCTTGAATATGTACATGATTCTCCTAAAGGTATATCTAGACAGAAGAGCCAATGACATGGTCATCAAAAAAACATTTCTGCTATAACCAACAGTGTTGGTCCTTACTAGACGACCAAATGATCCCTTTTAAGTGAGCGAGCAAGGTTCATTTTATGAAAAGAATTGATGGTGCAACTTTGCAACAAATTTAAATGGAGGTACCCTGTAGTGTTTTCCATCTATATATCTCGTTTCCCCCCTCGCAAGCCTATAGCGGATGCAGTGTTTTGGATCTAATCTTTCAGCAACAGGATCAACATACTGCAATTCCAGAGAAATTAACTTTGAGAAGTACATGACAAAAGAACAAAGGAAACATTAGGAGGTGGAGAGTTTCAAGAGATGGAAGCTCACCATATTCAGTTGGTCAGAGTACAAAACAATTTCATAAAATTGAGCTAAATGCTCTAGAAAAGCATCTACACCAGGTCTTTTAAATGTTCTCCATCCTCTGTCACGCTTTAACAAGAACCAAAAGAAAAATATCAATTTAAAACTGACTTCATAATGCAGGAGGGAAAAGGAGAATGTGCAAAAAATATTACTCGTTAAATAAAGGCTCATGTGGAGGAAACATCCCATTCACTGTATATAACAAACGATGGCCGAAGACGAAATGAACATATAAAAGCAATCAAATGCAGCAGCAACACAATCAGTAAGCGGGTAAGAAAAATACCTTCCAATCAGAATAAATCAAAGTCTCATTTAGATCAAGAACAAGGGTGAAAACATGCTGCTCCAAAGGATGCAGATCAGGCAGAAGCTTATCTGATGTTGGTTCGGTAAAACCCTGAAAAAGAGTTTCATAGATCAATGCTGATCAGTACAAACGCATAGATAGAGCGTCTTAAATAATGAATATAACAAGTGAAACATCAAACAATTACCAACCCGGACATGTTCTTCAGTAAAACTCCTTAAGTCAATGTACGCTTGAATTAACTTAGCAGGCACTACAATGTACGACCACAGAGGATTCATCATTATAGGGAAAGATATATGGCTTAAGGGTTTTACAAATAACCAAATAAGAGTACAGCGCAACAAAAAAATGTAATTCTTCACGCAATTAAGTATTGCAAGAAAAAAAATACAGAGAAAAACTCTACCTGTGATTGCAGCTGTTTGTAGATAACCTTTCAATTTCTGTACAAACAATAAAGGACACGAGATAGTCAATCAAAAGAAAATGAGACAGACTGAATTTGGAAATACAACCTTAACTTTAGGACTTAATAAAAGCAGTAAACAATAACCTAAGAAGCACGGAAACGGATACGAGGATACGGATACATTAGTATACGGATACGGCGATACGCCATTTTTAAAAAAAAGCAGGATACGGATACGTGTGGATTACGTTTTGCATTATATATATATATACATATATATATATATATATATATATATATATATATATAATATAATTTAATACTTCAAAAAATCCAAATTCACATAGTAACACAATTAGATCCTCAAAACTCACAAATATCATACAAAAGTCAATTAAATGCCCAACAATCATACAAAAGTCAATTAATAATTTAATTAAATACCCAACAATTCCAGATCGAGAATGCCCAACAATCTGCAATTTTGCATCAATTCAATTAAATGCCCAACACCAATTCGAGAATGACTATATAGCGTATAGGATGTGTGGACGGCAGCGAATGGGGAGAAGGCCGCTTGGGCGACAGTGAGGGCGGAACAGCGGCGGCTAGGGCGGGACAGGAGCAATGTTGATTGGGAGAGGAAGGGTTTATGAATTGCAGCATGAGTCAAGGTTTTAATTTGATATCGCATATCCCGCAGCGTTTCCAACCCGTTTCCAAAATTAAAATTTTAATAAAAAATAATAGGGAAACGGGATACATTATAAATACGTTTTGGGCCGTATCCGGGGCGTATTCAAAGCGTATCCGTATCGGAAATGCCTCGGATACGGATACCCCATCCTCACAGCCGTTTCCATGCTTCATAGACAATACCACTAAAAAAAATATCCAGATGCTGAGAACTAACACAAATAAAAGCTAGCTAATAAGGAGGGTACTGACAGACGCACATCTGAAGAATTTGCATTATCCCCGAAGGTGATATTAGTAGATGCACGAAGGGCCTTAGTTTTCTCATCAATTTCATCCAATGAGTATGCTGCACAGAAACGTGTGGATCAAGTTCTATACAATTAAATGATTAATACAAGTCATTGAATGACATGAAATAAGCTACCCCGTTGTTAAAAACTTAAAAAGCTTTAGACGCAGTCGACATTCTAAAGCAAGATCATCATATCACTTCCCAAATTAAATAAGCAGTGACATATTATCTCTTATCCACATGGAACTTTCAAAAAACAGAATTTTCGATGTTGAAATGCAAATATATATATATAAATACTGAAAACTCGTTAGCAAAACAGGCCTCCTGCCCAACCCTAAAAGGAAACCAATTCAGATTAACAGATGCTATACCCATGACAACATGAGTAGAGTTACTGTTGCTCTATAACACTACAATCATGATTGCAATATGATTCTGCACATTGCATATAATCGACAACAACTCTAAGATTTAAAAAGAATAACGAAATGCAGACGGGCATAAGAGCACCACATAATAAACATAACCCAAAAAGTTGAAAACAACCAGGAGATGACATAATTGATGAAAAGATTCAAGGAAAAAAATTTGAAAGCAGAAAATCTAGGAGAAAGGAACAGAAGACCGTCTCAAACCCAATAAAACACAAAAAATCAAATCAATTGTCAACTACACGAAAAGATGAAAAACCACTATTCAGATAAACTGAATAACATATCAGTACACACGATCATCATTAACATGTCCAATGGGTGACAAATAGTAATTAGCTTAGACTTTTCCAATGAGAACTACTTCCCGAATTATGAATGAAAAATCTAAATAAAACGGTGAAGAAACATTTTTTTTAAATCCGTGAGAAAAAAGCAGAACCCGATTATAATAATTGATAAGGCAGCCCAAAAATATAAAAAGTAAAAAATAAAACCAGAAGAACGAAATAAAAGTACCATATGTAGCGTAGCCTGCAGTTGCAGCAGCACTGGTGAGGGCGACGATGCTTCCGTATTTAAGAAAGCTCCATGAACTTTTCACTACCTCTGGTTCCGGCACGGGATCATTTGGCTGCGGATACTGATCGCGGAGGATCGAGGAAGATATTATCGTTTCCTTAGGCGGTTCAGAAGAAACAGAAAATCTGCGATTATTCCTCGATATTTGCAAGAACAAACGCGACGAAGATCGCAGTAATGCTGACATTTTCAATATGTCTGCAGCTCTGATTAGGGTTTTGGGGCGTCGGTTTACGACGAAAGGGTTTTACTGAGGAGAGAAACGGAAAGTGAAGTTACTCGAGGTGAAGGACGAAAATGCCCCCCACTCGGCCACTCGCCCAAGTGTGAAAATTCATTTAGTATTTATTTATTCATTCATTTTTGAACTACAGTTGTTAAACTTTTTATATAGTCATTATAAATAATTAATTATATAAAGAAAGTGATTGGTTGTGAGTAAAGGTGGTGGGACTCTTAAAAAAAAGTGGTTAGTTGTATGTAACAGTTTGTTATTTTCGTAAAGGGAATATTATTTCTGGAACGTCCCGGAAATAAAAATGGACATTATTTGTGGGACGGAGGGAGTATCTTTTAGCCATTCTTGACTTTCATATTTAAAATTTATATTTGACACATACTATTTTTTATTTTTGACTATTTTCTTCAAGTTCAAAATTTGGACGGACCGAACCCCACACTAGCCCGACTTTTTCAGATTTTTTAATAACAATTGACGATTAAACGAATTAATTAGGTGATGTGTAGGCAACGATAACAATTAAGAAATCTAAATTTTCGATAACGATTAACGATTGATGATTACACGATTTGATTATAACGATTAATGAATGAATTAGACGATTTGTAGGCAACGATAACGAATATCAAATTATAAAAAGTGCAAAATACTTCGATTAAAAATTACATTAGGTTAGGAAAACCGACAGGATGGCTTCCCCCCCGGCGCATCCTACCCCACCCCCACCCTCCTCGATCGGCTACGTAGTCCCCCATCTTGGCTTTCCCTTCGGTGTCCACATCCATCCGTGAAGCCGACGGTTTAGAGATGTTGTGGACATGGAACCTGCATTCGGTAGCTTTAGGATCCATTTGAGGTCGAGAATGACATCTACCCCATCTAGGGGAACCGAGAGAAAGTCATCCACCGTCATTTTGCCGTCAATCTCCAAGATGACCTTCTCACATATGCCTCGGCCTTCGATGGGGGATTATTTGGTCATGTTGATATGATACGAAGATGTAGGTTTAACGAGAATCCCCGTGCAGACAACCAGATCAGCTGAAATGAAGCTTCGGCTTATCGAAGAGTCGATGAGAATGAGCATCGGGTATCCTGCTATTTTTCTTGTTACAATCAAAGAAATGGGTTCAAAAATAGGCTGAAGATGGGTAAACGGAATAGCAGGTTCTTCCACGGCCATGAGGGTTCCGTCGAATGGCTCTGATCCCGACTGCTGAGTGGGCAGCGTGGCCATCATCTTCTCCACTTGGCTTTTCAAGAGTTTTTAATCTTCCAGCACCGTTTGCAACTTTTGTTGCATAACACGATCTCGTCCTGCATGAGGCTGACGACACGCTCAAGTTCTGCTACACGGTTCCAAACATGCTTGGATCTTGAAAATTATGGGATATGGGAAAGAGGAGGGTGTGTGTGTGTGATGAAGTGGCGGTTTGATGTTATTTAATAGACAAGAATTATGGTCATTTATGGTGAAATGATAGAAATGTATCAAACTTGATGGAGAGAGATATACCATCATTGCAAATCTTAATGATTATTGAGAAAATTCGTGTAATAAATGAGTTGCTTCCTGCTAAAATTGGTGCTTTGGTGTAATAACTAATACTGTTTTAACTTCCAACAATTTTTACGTAATCGTATTGGTCAGGTTAATTTAATTTTATGTTACATTTGCCTAATGAACTTAATCGTTGGCGTTTCTTAGTGGACTTAATCGTTACAGTTGCCTAGTGAACTTAATCATTAGCATCCACTAGTCATTTTAATTGAGTAATCGTATTAAAAACATTATAACAATAATCGTGCTAGTCACTTTATTCGTGTAATCGTATTAAAGGGGAATTAACCGTGAAACCGTGCTAGTATCTTTAATCGAGTAATCGTATTAAAACATTAATCGTGTAATCGTATTAATCGATTTATTCCTGTAATCGTGCTAGTTGTCATAGTCATGTAATCATGATATATGTATTAATCGTTCAGGGCTTCTAAGAATCGTGTAATCGTCTTGATCGTGCAAATAAGAACAGGGTCTAAACACTGAACCCTGTTCAAACCCTAAACCATTAACCTAACTACGATAACTAATCTAATGAGTTTTTGTACCCCTTAATATATTTGATGTGATTATGTGATAGTTACTTATATCTGGTTCTCTTACATTTGAAAATTATAGTTGTTATATTTACATCACATAGTATGCAAGAGAGATCGATTGATTCATGTTTTCTTTTATTAATTATTGTAAATGTACGTTTATGGGACGTATGTAATGATGAAAAAGATTTATATTTAACATAGGATCGATTAATCATGATTTATAATGCATTAATATCTCATTTCAATGATTGTATACTTTAATCGAGTTGTAAATATTAATCGTTCAGTGCTTCTAAAAATTGTGTTGCAACCCAATTAATTTTTGTGCCCAATCGTGTTTCCAGCCTAATTTATTAAATTCAAATACAATAAAAATACATTCAAATACAATAAAAATTAAAATACAATAAAAATATTATAATATTTTTGTCCGTAGCATAAACAATAGGATCATTCATATTCTAAAAAAGAATTCGAATCAAATCTTCGTCGCAATTCAGAGGAACCTTATTTTTTCTACCATCATAAGTGTTTGTAAGATAAAACAATTCGTATTTTGTAGTCGAAGAGTCGTTTTTTGGGTTCTGGTAAATATCTTGTACTGACTATAGAGTAATAAAATTAACCGACGTGTAGAATAACAATTCATCGTCACCTGCATATTCAAATATGTTCCATTGACCCCTGTGTCGACGAATAATACATTACCAACTCATATATATTAAGATAAATAAATATCTAATTTGTTAACAATAATTTAAAAACAAATAGTGAACAACAATTCTTATCGTTTAGTTATGAACAAGGATGCATTGAGGATTATGCAATAATCGTTATCGTCTAGTTATGAACATGGATGCAGATTTCTAGATAAAACATATTTGCATGTATGTAAGCATATTTCAACTCCATCATAGATAAATACATTTAGATACATTTCATTAAAATTAATTCGGTTTCATGCATATTAATTAGAGAAAACGTATATTTGCTGGTACATAACATATAGACTACACTAAATTCCTCAAAACTGGGAAAAAAAAAATATGACTTATTGGATCCGTCTTTTATTTAAGAAAACTTTTTGGAATGATGAGAATATTTTTGAATGGATTTTTTGTGTCTCAAATCTATTTTAATTGTTTTAAAAGAGATATATTTTTTGACTTATTATATATATATATATATATATATATATATATATATATATATATATATTCAACCTTTAATGCTCTAGGTCATAAAAATTGAATGTTGTAAGAAAATTAGTTGTCTTTCATTAAACAACGAAAGTTGTATATCATTATATTACATATTTATGATATTATTTCATTATAAACGCGAAAGCCGACAATAACGATTATTCGACAAAACAACACAACAACATAATCGTGTAGCGATTACTCTAATAAAGTTCAACACGATAAAATAATCGTATATTCATATATTACTAAATCATAATTACAAACACATGCACAGTACAAATTAATTCAAATCGAATGCTATAAACAAATCCTTAATTAAAACTCTAAATTTTAAACAAATATCAATTACTTTGTGAGATGGATTAGCCACGATCATCTAATTAGCCACGATTACAGAATAAAAATCGAGGAAGATGGAACCATTAATGTAGATGTAGGAAGAGAGAAATGGTTGTAGTGGAACACCTCACAAGCTATCATTTAATTTTTTAAGAACATATTTTAATCAATAATATGGGTTCACGTGGTATTATAAATGAAAAACAAATAAAGTGGCTAAAAAACTTCTACAGTGAAACTTCTTTAAAGTAATATATTTGGGACCGAAAAAAATACTCATTTAGCGAAGTTATTCATTTATCGAAAAATGAATAGATTATTCATTTATTAATAAATGAATATTTATCACTTTAGAGGTAAATTTATAATATAAACCAAATTAAATGTGTGTATTAAACTTAAATTTTTTGATAATTTGTTTCGTGCAAACATTAAAAAATAAAAAGTTTTATTATTTGCTTTAGTAAAAACATGTTAAAATGTATACTGAATATGCACTGATTATAAAACAAGTAAAAATATTCAATTTTACAAAAGCTTAATAGTTTTATAAAAGAACAAAGCTCATATACATAAGAAATAAAAGTTTATTTTTTGCTTATATTAAAACTATCTAAGTATGATTTCTACATTGTGAGATTCGTTCAACATAAAATTGTTGGAAAATTTGCATTAAAAAAGCTGGATTTGAGTTGTCGGTCTGCGCACTTTAATATGTGTCCGTCCGCGGTTAATTGAATTTACTTTTGGGTCTGAATACGACTGAAAATTAGAGATGCAATGATATAGCTCGAAAGAATAGGACTCGCGTTGGCAACCGCAATATTCGAGGAAATGGCGGAGGAAGGAGAGAGAAGGCATAGAGAAGTACAGGAGGTGGAGAGAGAGTGGGGGGGGGAAGGGGAAGAGAGGACGTGGGTTAATGAGTTGGGGAAAAGAGAAAATTATAATTTTACTTAATTACCCCAAATGGATTTAATATGGTAAGTGTATTAAAAATTCTTTTAATAATAGAATTGATCCCGTCCACCCAATAAATAAGATGTAAGGTGTAGATTGGTTCTTATTTCTTATATAACCCTTGGTTCTCATGTGAACCGCACCATATATATATATAGGGTGTGGATCCTATTAGAATGGGTCTTAAAATAAGAAATAGGAAGAAATCTTAGCCTTATATTTAGTATTATTAATGGATGTAATTAATTGATAAATTTTAGTTTTTTTAATTGTTGAAAATAAAAGAAGTGGATTGTTGGTCCCGAATGGAGACGAGTCTTCAGGTGTGGAATACACCTGAGTCAAAGATCGACAACGTAGCGCGACGGTCAGATGCTTTGAATCGCATCGCCTGAACGCGCGGGCAGAGAATCCTTCTACTGAGTATGGTCTACTGAATTCAGTCAGTAGAACAGTAGTTCAGTATCAGGTTTCGAGTGCGGAAGAGTAGGCCCAAAAGAATATTCGTCTCAGTCTGAAAACACCGTTTATGCTGTTTGATTTAAAGTCAGTTTTATGCAAGTGAACAATTAAGCAAAGCGACAATAAATCAACACAAAGTTTTTAAAGTGGTTCGGATATCACACAATCCTACGTCCACTGTCCCGAAAGATCAGGAGGCTATTTATTATACTGAGTTAGTCTCAGTCAGCTTGTGCACAGGACAAAGCCGTGGCTTGGGGATTATACTGAGCAAGTCCCAATTTACAAAGGCATCAAACTAAAGTGTTTGACAAACTCTCCAACAATGAAGGAGTCCTTTTACAATAAGGAACAAGTTCAAATATGAACTCCTTCGTCTAAGCTATGGATATTACAATAAGATCAGCTTAGATTAGAGAAGGGGAACGAGATAGAACTCTAGAGAGAAGAA
Source organism: Lavandula angustifolia (assembly GCA_028984105.1). Lineage (NCBI taxonomy): Eukaryota > Viridiplantae > Streptophyta > Magnoliopsida > Lamiales > Lamiaceae > Lavandula > Lavandula angustifolia. Next base: position 3,823,411 of record CM054823.1, on the reverse strand, counting down.
CTAAAAGAATATATCTATGAAGGATTAAGTTCTTCTCTGGATATGGCTTGAATCTTCTAGAGTGTTTGTTCGATTGAGCTCGGTTCCTTGGATGTGTCCATCATCGTCATGATCGACCTCACATCTCTTTTTTCTTCTCACTTCTCTGCGTGAAGACGCTTCTCTATTTATAGAGGTGACCTAGGCATATATCCGTTGGAGAGGACGATGCCACGTGTCACTCTATGGGGTAGCAAACGGCTCTATTGAATTCTGTAGAGTCCACTAACTTTAATAGAAGTGGTTGACTTGCAGCTTTATGTCGGAGACTCTGCCAGCTGGCTGCTTGTCATTGGTCGAGGTACAGAGAGTGGTTGAGACCTATTCAGACTTCAAGGTGATATTGAAGCTGACTTCTCAGATGTACGACCTCGGACAACTCTACTGAATTGTTCTTCGAAGTCCATGGTCAGTTAAAGTAACTGACCGACCGTTCTTGAGTCCGATCTAGATTCGGTAGGTAACTTTTCGCCGAGTCTTCCTTACCGAAGATCAACTCGAGTTCGATGGATCGCTCCCGCCGAGTCCGGTTCTACCGACTCCATTCGCAATCCGCTCCCGCCGAGTCCAAGACATACTGAGTCTTCTACATCCGGTGCTGAGGCTGATAATCTACTGACCGCCTGAACCAGTGTAGAGTGTCCGCCGAGTCCGAAACACTCAAGAGACAAGGGCGGATGCGTGCGTTTCAATCGGTTTATATCGGTCCGATCGACTTCTTCGATATCGAGTTCTTCACTGAGTGAAGGGTCTTCTACCGAATGCACAACTGTTGAACTTTAGCTAGTCTACTGAGTTCCTAACACGGTGAACTCAGTTAAGCTATAACAATATCGAAGGCTCATCATCCAGCTAGGGTTTTGGGATCTTCAAATCTATCATAGTGAACCTAATTCCCAACATGGATCATTAAGGGTAAGTTTGTAATTTTATATCTTATGTGTTTGAATCCTAATTAACTTTCCTAATTTCCGTCTAAATCTTCTCCACTTTCCCACATATTTATTTTTCTCTCTCTCGAGCAAAGAAAAAAGGATGATCTTTCCATATTCATCAAACTCACTTATGACATTTTCATCTTCATTAAACTTACACTCTCTCTCTTTCATTAATGCATGCATACATCTGATATAATTTATGCATATTCTTGTTTTTTTGTTTACTTCATTTATGTATGTCAGTTTTATAAGTCGATGCATATTTTAGTATCCAACATATTTATGCATATTTTTTTCATTCTTTCCTTTTTAACGCTTTATACAGGAAATCTGATATATGTATCTCACAATATTAGTTCATGCATAGTATCGATATAATTTATGCATATTTTATAATTCCTTATGTTTTCAATATGCATTGGATTATAATACTTTATTTTATCATTATTTTTTGCATACTATCAACTAATTAATGCATATTTTTCTCATTCTTTCTTTTTGAACACTTTATACAAGAAATGCGGTATATGCATATCACAATATTAGTTCATGCATAATATCAATATAATTTATACTTATTTTATCATTCTTTATGTTTTCAATATGTATAGGGTCATAATACATTATTTTATCATTTTTTTTTGCATACTAATAACTAATCAATGCATATTTTACTCATTCTTTCTTTTTAAACGCTTTACACAGTATATGCATATCACAATATTAGTTCATGCATAATATCAATATAATTTATGCATATTTTATCATTTTTTATATTTTCAATATGCATAAGATCAAAATACTTTATGCATAAAATTATGCATAAATTTTTTTTATAGAAATTACTGTATGTGAATTTATGTGACGAGAATGAAAGAAAAAAGAAGATGAAGATTATAAATTTACGTAGATTGCGATTACAAATATAAAGGAAGTAGATTGTGGTTAATAAAGGAAGTAGATTGCAGTTAATAAAGGAAATAGATTGCAGTTACAAAAATAAAGGAAACAAATTTACATAAATAACCTTAATGATATCTTAATCAATAATAAAGTATTAAGGAAATACATAAATTTAAAATAATAACAACCATAGATTAAATAAAATGGAGGGCTAATATTCCTTCTTATTTCTTATTTTAAGCCTCATTCTCATCTGATCCATTTCCTATATATATATATATATATATATATATATATATATATATATATGGTGGAGATTCAAATATGAACAATTGTTATCGTGTGAACGTGTGAACACTGCACTTTAAAGACAAATGTAATGCACTTTAAATGCAAAGATACTACATTTTAAAGTGCAGTACTTAAAGTGCAGTACATTTGTCTTTAAATGCAGTACGTAAAGTGCAGTACTAAAGTGCAGTATATTTACCTTGAAAGTGCAATACATTTGTCTTTAAAGTGCAGTGTTCATACGTTCACACAATAAGAGTTGTTCACACGGTACAAGTGTGAATGAATTTGAAATGATACACTCATCTGATCCATTTCCTATATATATATATATATATGAGGAGATTCAAATATGAACAATTGTTATCGTGTGAACGTGTGAACACTGCACTTTAAAGACAAATGTAATGCACTTTAAATGCAAAGATACTACATTTTAAAGTGCAGTACTTAAAGTGCAGTACATTTGTCTTTAAATGCAGTACGTAAAGTGCAGTACTAAAGTGCAGTATATTTACCTTGAAAGTGCAATACATTTGTCTTTAAAGTGCAGTGTTCATACGTTCACACAATAAGAGTTGTTCACACGGTACAAGTGTGAATGAATTTGAAATGATACAAATTCTTATAACTCCTCTTCATTGCTCCACTAACTCCATGAACGTTAGTCATGATGATGATGATTATGGCGCATTGATGTGATGATTATGGATGTGTGTAACGTTTGTGGGAGTAAATGGCATGATAAAATATCCATGCATTTCAATTGTGGGATAACTCCTATAAATAGAAGTTGTAGAAATCATTTGCATACCAACTCATAATCACATCTTCATCATATTAGTTATAGTTTAAAAAGTCAAGTCCTCGCCTTCAGTCTTGTTCGTCGGAGTTCAATCGTTTGCGGTGCTGCTACGTTGAACTCGAAAGTCGCTTCATCTTTGGGGAGACCACGCATAAATCGAGAGCACGACCGGGGCGTTTGCCTCTTGCGGATAGAGAGTCTATCTTGACTCGACTTTGCATTTGGTTCTATTTTTTATTTCTTGTTCAAAGTTGTAATTTTCCATTTCCATTTTCATTTCACGAGTTTTTGTGTTCGGCAGATTACGTATATTTGTAACCAAAATGATCTACTGAAATCGAAGTCCTTGAATTAGATAAAAATCTCGAATATTAGGTATTGTCATCTCTAATATAAGCTATAGAAATTCTATGAATATTCAAGATCGTTTGGTTATCGAGAATGATGCAACTATAGAATTACTGATGAAGAAATTATTGGAATACTTATGAACACTAATGAAGATGAAGATGATCGTCCTAAACAAGATGATAGTATATTTATTCCAACTGTGTCATTAAAAGATGTGTTTCAAGCAATAACCACCTTAAAAAAATTACTTGCTACAATACGAGCAAAATATTTAGAAATTGTATATACTATGTAGAAAGTTTAGGATGAGGTTAATTTTGGTTTAGGTGGAATGAAAAAAAATATAACAATTATGGTAGCATATATTTATAATTGATTATATATATTTCTGAAATCAGTAATTATTACATTATACTATTATTGAATTCTTAAGGATTTAAACTTTTTTTATTACTTAATGTATTTAGTGAAATTATTAATTTAGTACACTACAAAAAGACATTATTTTATAAGCAGAGTTATTACTTCATCCAACATTACTTTATCGAGTTTAACTGTAGTTTTAAACTTGTGGCTAAAAAACTTAAATCTTGTTATTAAGAATGGCTAAACTTGTGGCTAAAAAAACGATATAAGTGCATAACAGTATAAAGACATTTTCCAGGAAATTTGTCGGAAGTCTTAATTTTCTATTGAAAAGTGTCAATCTTATGTAATTTCAGGTTCTATAAGCCAATTATGCTTATAAAATATATAGCATAAATTATAGCTTTAACAAAAATTATATTACCTCCGTCCTGCCCGACATGTCTTATTTCTTTTTGGCACGGAGATTAAAATGAGTGGGTAGTTGTTTTAGATGAGTAGGTGATTGTGTGTAAAGAGGTAGACGCCACAAATAAAAAATGGGAGTTTGTATAGTAATTATTTTCTATTTTAAAAAACAAGACAAGTCAAATAGGATAACCTAAAAAGAAAACAAAACAAGTCAAACGAAATGAAGAGAGGAGTGGGTAGTTGTGTTTAGATGAGTAGGTGATTGTGTGTAAAGAGACTTATAAAATATATAGCATAAATTATAGCTTTAACAAAAATTATATTACCTCCGTCCTGCCTTGTTTCTTTTCGGCACAGAGTTTAAGATAACTGGGATGTCCTCTTTTTTTTTTTCACTAACAATTAATTTATTTTAATTATTAGCCACTAGTGATTTTTTTATTTTTTTTATTCCGCTAACAATTAATTTATTTTAATTATTAGCCCCTGGTAAGGATCAAACTCACGACCTTTCGCTTACAAAGCGAACGCACTACCACTATGCTACAGAGGCTCTTCGGTTGTACAATTTTCTCTCTCATCTCTCATGCCAATGGCCCAATGTTATGGTATTTGAGGTTTTATATGACAATCACGCGGGTGACGATTCAAATACAAGATATCCTATGGTAAATAAAGTATTGTTACCACTAGATGAAGTTGTTTATTCATATTATCTAAAAAAACAACAGACATAAATTTGACTCTCATCCATAAAGATAGTTCTAGAAACGGGGGTCTAAAACGGCAACCTCGGTGAGAGCCAACTCTAATCAATTGTTTAGAAAGTCTAAATTATCGTGAATTATATTGATCACAATTCTACTTTTTGTAGAGTACGTTCATAAGCTTCTTAATTGACTCGGTGACTAAGCCAATTACCTACCCATGGGTTTGCAAGATCGACAACTCGGCGAGCACAATGCTTGGACAATACTGTCATATTAACTAACTACAAACTCGCCGGCATTAGAAAGGAGAAAAACAGTGAATTAAAGGTGGACTCCCCTCTGGATCCTGGATGGTATATATTTCTCCGACAAGAATGTGAAAGAGTGAACTGACAATGCTTCAATCTCGAATTTGACTCCTCTATCCAGCAGCAACCGGACTTCAGACCTTTAAATAGGATTATCGAACAGACCAAATTTTCATTAATTTCCTAAAAGAAACGGTAGAAATCCAAATAAGTTTAAGCCACAGAGTTGAACCTCCAATGTGGGACTTCTCTTTCCATGTAACACCGTTGTAGTATGCCTTCAGCTTTTTGCTTATCTGCCATATTATTTCAAACTTTCGGTAAACAGATCAAGTTTCATGACAAGGGGAAGGCATTCTCTCTCATTCATCTTACCTCCAGCAGTCAAGTTTAGCAGGGACTGCTGTGGGAGTTGATAATTCTCAGAGTCTGATGGAAAAGCTCCAAGCCAACGGATCTCGGGGAGGCGTAGATATTTGGCATCATAAGCCATTTGCTTGAAAACATCAAGAAGAGTAATGGTGTTTAATCGATATGAAGAGATGAAGGCCAACCAGTGCTTCACAACAAGTAGTCATCAATGATCATAAAGGTAAGCAAAAATGGATGGCGAAATAAAAAATCTTACCATAGAACCAAACCTGTAGGTGACTAAGATGTCAATGCCATATGGATCACAATCCACCAAGCAAAACATCGGCAGATGCAAAGTTCGAGCGAGGAGGTGCAAGAATCTGGAAAAGGGAAAAGGAAGATACAGATGTGCTAAAAGAAAAGGTTGTAAAAATGAAAGAAATAACGTGCTTACCTTCTTGTGGGAATATCAGGGTATCCTCTACCCTGTAAATGGAGATGTTCAGTGGATGTCCCTATTGTAATCAATAACTAAAGTAAACAAATATAACTACTCATACAGTTATAACTATGCAGCGGTTCTTCCTACAAAATTGATCATTTGCCAGCCTCTGAAACACTACACAGTAAACTGGGAATAAGATGGTATTTTTCTTATTAAGAATATGAACAAGATAAATGGGTTATATGAAAAAGTGGTAATGAAGAAGTTCAAACCTGATTCTTTCTCCACAATTAAGATATATTCTGCCAGACTGATTATATCTATTAACAGAATCAAGGAAAATAATGCATCTATAAGCAATCTAGTTAGAAAGATAATACAAACAGTTACAAACTATTCTGAAATTTCCAAGTTGTATCTGAATTTATTAAGGTTCCTGTAAAGAAATACTCTCTTTAGTTTCATTTAGTACTGTATATTCAACTTCATGCCAGGAAAAAAACTAGTTTTAGCAGTTAAACTTAGCAAGGAATGAGAATTGCATTTTAAAAGAAACCACGGATAAAAACTGATACCTTCCACGTCTTCCACCTGGACAGGAATATGGTATGCCTGCAGGTGCAATTAGCTAGTATGACATTGTTGAAGACTTGAAGTGTATATAGATGGACTCCAGTTTCACTTCCTTTGTCTTACCTTGTTAGGACTGCTGATGCAATCAAATTTTCTCTTACCCTCAGCAAATCTCAACCAACCCATCACCAATCTGAAATATAAATCCGAAGAACAGATTCAAATATATAGAATGACAATGAACTCATGCAGCCACCAAACTAGAATGACCAAAGTAAGCTCCCAAGGATGTCCATCATTTGAAGACATCCTTAAGGAGAGGGGATTAGCTCCATTTTGCCAAATGCTACAAACCAGCTATTTATCAGTATCTCTCCATGTGACATCAATGCAAAAGGTTATCTATAAAAGCCAATGACACTCACATATCCAGATTGGATGTTATCAGTCTTCTATGCACGAAATAACTAACAAAAACTAGTTTCATTTGCACATAGATAATCAGATTTGAATTCTAAGGACATGACTTAAGCACTTCTTACGTATCAAACATAGAAAAGGAAATTCAGAAAGCTAAAAGCTACACTATTCTCAGAGACACACATTAACCTCCATCTCTCAGAATTCCAATGTGCAATTGGTACCTACCCTTTTCCTACAGATACCTGAAAAGGATGATTTGGAGAAAATCATGAATCTGATCTAGTGCAGTTAACTGGGGCATCTAAATATTCAGATAACTAATTTCAAAATATTAATATACAGATATTTGAATAAACTCAAAAGTTCAAGGGGGGCAGGCAAAGGATATCCCCCTAAAATAATAAACCTTGGGAGATATGTACTGATATTCACCAATTCAATCATGCATGAGGGACTAAGCATAAAACTTAAATGGTAATGAAATATTTTGACTCATGCACTTTGTCACACTGACCATCAACAGATATAATATGTTAAAGTGAAAGTCACTTGTTCATCCAAATGTTTATTAAAATGGAAAGCATGTGATGCAGTTGCAAACTTCTACTGCAGCCAGATACGTCTGTATATGTAATCACATACTGGCGTGCATACAAGTGCTAGTTCAAATGGAGAAATCTGTGAAGCTGAAATAGTTCAGAGAACATACCACATTCAAGTTGTGGCGACTGCAATGCAGAAGAATGCAAACGTCGTTTATTGCCCGGTCAACAACAGATTGTTCTGTTTAGTAATCAAAGGAGAATTAGACGAATTCACGAACTGAAATAGAAAATGTCTGACCAAAATATCCTGATACTGAACTCATTCCCAGTATTAGTATATATCACTTAAGATATCTGGTAGCTACTCATTCCTCCTATTAAGATGATACCTTCTAGTACAAAGTGAAATCAGATAAATGTGAAGGTGCAAGTGTAGGCGAAGACAGTGATCGTTGAAGCACCTTTGAAAGCTGAAGGATGCATGTAATAAATATCTCTTTTTGAACAATGCTTGTTTTCTTGAAGGAGTTGCTGAACTATTAGCATTACCCGTAGCATTAAATCTGAAATCAGAACGCATAATTTTCTCTAAACTATAGAATAATTCGAACTCAAATATGAAGATTCCAGACAACTAATTTCTGTAAGTTGGAGGAAAACATAGTCAAAAACTTTGTAGATAAGGTGTGTCACTCACCTAACCTACGCGTTTGACTTTCTCCCTGCAGCATGAGAATTTCCTTTCTATTTGGCAGGTCATAACTGCAACAGCTACATGAATGCACAGAAAGGGCAAAAAAAAAAAGCAGTTTACTATCTCAAAAACTTGAGCATAAAAAATCACAGGTTGCATTCACGGAACTGTAACAAGTTCAATACTAATCAACAACAAAAAGAGAAATCCAGAAAGCAAAAACCTATCATTCTATTCACCAGCTTAAAAGAAAACAATGTAAAAAAAAACTGACCAGCTGCGAGAGACATCGGTGCAATATGTAATGAATTTATCAATTCGCAAATTCGGCGATCGACCGCTACATACATCATCAACAATTGATCGCGTGAGTTCTGCAGATATTGTGATTAAGTTTCGGATTGCATCAAATGATTGTAGAATGAGCGCGAGATATGAACATCCGATTGGAAAGTGAAATTCTACCCCTGATTTTGTTGAGCAAGTCGAAGCGATTGTTGCTCGATTGCTTTTCCGCCATTTTCTTCTTTGAGTCGCATCCACTTTCTACTCACAAGGACTTGGCGGAATATTCAAAATTCGAGATTTTTATTTTATTTTGATTAATCAAGTTTTTGAACTCTGCACTTCACTTTTATCGCAATCTTCAACTATTTTATTTTGGTCTTTTAGTAATATCTTCCATCAATTATTTTTGTGTCTTTGCGTGGTCATGTTCGACTGTGGTACTATAATTTTATAAAGTGAATTTTAGTTTAATAATTTTATAAAGTGTTTAGTTTTGGTTCTACATGAAAATTGTTACAATAAAAAGTGTATAATTATTGGAGGACTAAATTCAAATATTGTATACAAGAAAAAGAAACGGAACACTTTTAAGAGTCAGATAACACACAATCGTATACTTTCAATTAAATTAATATATGATTCTACAAAATATACCGACGTGTCTGACCATATAATTTTTTTTTCTTCAATTTTCAATTAGTTTTTCTAATTATTTAAACAATTGCACTTTTTCTAATACTCGTGCAATTAAAATATTTATTTTCTTATTGAAATGTTTGATAAATGAAAATAGAACTGCAAACACCAGAAGAACTATTTAAACAATAGCTGGAAAAAATTATATATGGTCACACCCCCATTCGTTATGTAGAATCATACATTAATTTATCAATCTTGAAGTTTATAAATTATATTACTATAAATAAGAAACAAAATACAGTAAACAAATTCTATGTGGTTACACCCTGACCCAGATTCGTTATGTGTTTGTTTTTAGGTCATGTAATTTTTAAAAATATTTATTTGTTATCTTATGACTTTATAAGTATTTGATTTTAGTCCCCAAAGAGTATAGTTGATGCACCTTTTGGATTGGACAATTTCAATCGATAGACCAAGAATCAGGCGCTGCGAGAGCTAAAAGGACTCGAGATAAGAAGAGGTATCGCCTAAAATAATTGGATGAACCCAAAAGAACAATCATTCAAATCCAACCAACTATAATCATATTATTATTCCGCAGATTTACAATTCAGGGCATTGTCTACGAAACAGCGATTACATAAAGCGCGTTAGCCAGCTATACTCTCCCCTCCTTCCACGAAAGGAAGTAGTATATGCTCCGGCTCGCTAGCGACATAATCCAGCAACCCCTCGCCGGCTTTCTCGCCGTGAGCCTCCGCCACCGGAGGTGAAATCCGGCCTAAAACGACAATTGCCACGAGAAACAGCGCCGTCGAGACGAGAAGCGGCCAAAAGTACTTCAAAATGTCGACAACACTAGGAGCAAGACAGCAAACCACGACAATTACGAAGATGAATCCGACGGCGGAGAGGATGTGGTACTTGAACTTGATGAGCTTTTCCGGGATTTCCATGGATGAGATTTGAGAAGACTCGAAACCTATCCCTCACTGCGAAAAAGGTTTTTGCACCGCAAGAGATTTTGGGGTTCAAACATTTTCTCGTATTTATTTTAGGAGCTTGAAAATATCGTTTCCCCAAAATGCCCATGGATTTTACTGGCTTACCGATCTACATAGATAGTACGGCGGTGTGGGTAAATGTAAATTTATACTTACTACTATTTCATTTTACGTTTTCGTTAAAGGGAGTCAATTTTCATTTTGACCTTAACTTTGCTTTTGTCGACTCTCGGTTAATTTCAATTTTTTCGTCACTAAATTTACTTGGCTAGCTTTGCATTTGAATTTGAAAAATTATGTGTCGTTCATTAATTGATTTTTGTGGAATGCGTAAGAAATGAGAGAGAGAGAGAAAGGAATGTCATTTAGTGAGAGAGTTGGTGGGATGCCCTGCCCCTGCCCCTGTCCTATTCTTGGTCTTCGAAAAATATTCCATCCATCCCATGACCGACCTTTTCATGTCATGTGATGTGTCCTCCCTCTATTTTAAATCTAATACCATGTACTTTTTTGGATTTACTCTCCTCACTTTTTTAGCCGTGTATCCCGTTTATGTTAGTTGTGTATCTCGTAAAATGATTAAGAAATGACTACAAAGCTAATGTTTTAAAAATGTGTCTCCCAATTGACTAGATACCCTTTTCTCAAAAAATAATTACCCCTACCAAAAAATAATTACCCCTAAAAAGGTTTTTAGGTCGACCACTCGACCCTATCAGTATCACAATAATATTTCTAGGTCGAGCATAATTGTCTACTGACAATTTCAATTGGTTCGCATTTGCAATTTTAAAATTTTGGAAAAAATAGTAGATTGAACAACTATTCAAATTAAAAACTGAATATTGATTTTAAACGAAAATATAATCCCAACTATAGCGATAAAAAGTATATCGGCGATTTCATATTTCGTAAAAATGGAATCGGAATCAATCTGCATGTAAACAATTCATGATTAAATATAAAACATTGAATCGTGATTGAAAGTTATGAAATCATCAATTTACTTTTTTCTCTCGCTAACCATAAACAGATAAAGGTGACTAGTAGCAGTAGATGTGTCATGTGTGGATAGCAATAAGTGATTGATGAATCTGTAATCTCAAGATTTGCCTTGCAGATGTGATAAAATACACAAAAAATTCGAAAAACACCTGGAACCTACAGCATCGGGCCCTACATATACAAGACTTGTATTATTGTCTTTCGTGATTTCTGGCCCGACGAACTGAGGCTCAATGGGCCGTTCCGGCAATGGAAAAATGAGTTGTCTGTTACTCTGCATGACAAAAGCACATTCAAATTAATATGAAATCTTGACCGTTTATTCCTATGTAAAACTGGTATTAGCCGTCCGTCAAAACACGTCCGATTTTGGAATCCCGCCGATCTAACATGGCATTAAACTGGACTTAAAATCCGAATTTGGTGTCCGCGTTATAAAAGATCAGCCACCGAAGGCCATCCAGCTTCCTACCACGCTGAGGTTGCAAACTTGCAATGAGTACGTTCGGAACAGAAATCTTAGAGAGAGAGAGAGAGAAGAAAACCAGTAAGATCGTTTTAAGTGTGACAGTGGGCTTTCGGAGAAGCTCTTGTATCTTCAAATGTATCCTTAATAGTCTATGTAAGTTTAACTTAATGCTACTCCTTCTCAGTTTTTGGGAACTGCAATCGGTTCTCAGCTCTCGTACTTAATTTAATTTTGAATTTGGTAACTTTACAGGTTTGTTATTTGTATAGTGTTTTGAGTAATTTCGATCTTTAGGTAATGGTTGCTCGCTTTTCATGTTAAATTTAGTTTTTTTTTTGGTTAATTTATGTCAATTTGAAGGAGCTGGTTCCGGTGCTGATGATCAGGTTGTTCTTGTTGTTCATGGTGTGCACTGATTTAGGGTCAAATTTCATTAATTTCCAAATATTTTATCATTCCAATAGTCCTATCTGTCCAATCTCATGCTCTTCGCATGTTTCATGGTACTTATTTCTTCAATTATTGATTATTTGACAGCATATATATATATTTATATTTTCCCGACTATATACTATCGATCTATATTATTATTTTGAAGATATGCTTTTCAATTTGAGTGAATTGCAAAAGTAATCAAAATCGCAAGTCAAATTGCAAAAATAGTAAAATATATAGTAGATATCTTGAATTTGGTTTTGATATTTGTCAGCTAACTTTGACTACTTGCAGCAACAATATCTTGAATTGAGGAATTGATATGAGACAGCTTTTCAGAAGAAATCTTGCAGCGGAAGTTGTGAAACCACTTCGAAGAATTATATTATAGCTTTACTTTATTATTTATCACTCAAGTCAGTTTCATAGAGTTGGTTTTTTTAATCTTTGTTATTAATTTTTTAATAATTAGATATAGAGGACCGGCCCAACCCCGGGCCCATTGGAACAACTCTATTTTTGAGCCTCTTCAAGCCCACTTGACACCTTATCGGATTGCGATGTATGAAGCCCAACCCGACCTCGGGTTTTTGAGCGGTTGGGCGGGTTTGAGCATCTATTTTTTTGAACATTTTTTATTTTTAAAATATTTTAATTTATTTTATTTTATAAAATAAATAAGTAACTTAACTAAACATTTAATTGATTTTGTAAAGTAGTATAAATTATGAAGTAAATAAATAAATTAAATGGATCATACTGTAAATTTACGTCAAAATAAACATCAAAACTCAACAACTCAATTAGGGCAAAATGAAGCTTATTGCGCTCCGTCTCGTCTTTTCATCACGCGAATTCACGATTTTCTGGTAAAGTCATACTCGCGTAAACATCAAATAATCCAAACTAAAACAATCAACAAGTTAAATTCTCAAGTTTCATCACATTTGAATCTAATTTTGATAAAACCTTATACTCCCTCAGTCACGCCCGATTTGTCCTGTATTCATTTCCGTGATGTTCCGCTCGACTTGTCTTCTTTCGAAAAATAGAAACTTATTAGTTAATAATGAATACATTAACTATAGTAATTACATCTACCTAAACTAATTACCCGTATATTGACTAAACAAAATGCTCCCTCCTATTTTTTTTATAAGACGTTCCAGATTTTATATTTTTTTGCATAATGTGTGATGTTTTAGATTTTTTTGACCTATCTACCCTTCTTCATTTAATAAGTCCTATTATTTCCTTCATTTAATAGATTGATGGTCCATATCTTTTACTTTATTAATTTAATATTTGATGATTCATTTCTTTTTTATCCATTCTTGAATTTTATAAATTGTCCATCCAAGCTTCTATAAAATTGCATATTGGATAAACTGAAGTTTGAAGTATGGATGCAAGTGAAAATAACAAATTGAAATAAAAAATGCAATTTGTTGTCCATGATGAAATTGAGGATGCAAAAGGATCTCTGGAGAAAGTTCTTGAACTTGTAATCGAAGTTCTAAACTTGTAAATTCCCTCCTTTTTTTTTCTTTTGGCTCCAAATCTGTTTAATAGATGATCGATTTAAAACTCCATAACATACCAGAATTGAAGAAGAATACGTAGAGATGTTCTAATATTTTCCGCAATTATTTTTGTGTTGACTGTTGATTTTTTAGGTATAATAATTGTCTCATTAAAAGTTCAGTCTCACCAATAAGGTTAATTTAGGAATCAATTTCTTTTATTAATTTGTGTACAAATGGCTAAAACATCATACAAAAAAATAGGAGGGAGTACATCCTAAATACACTAACTAAACTATAATATACATCAACAATATTTCTGAAACCCTAAATCTAAGATCGAATATGATCCGTCTCTCTTTTTCCTCTGAGATTTGGCGACGCCACCTCCTCTTCTTCGAAACCCTACCAGCGCCACCACCGCCACCCCACCTCCGATGATGAAATCTCCTTCTCCTTTCTCCTCCTCCGATTAAGCTGTATATTAGACGCGGAAGGGACGCGTAAATCTTCCGCTGCGAGCGAAACCCTAGATGCCAGATTGGAGTGAGGAAACCTTCGATCGACAACCATATCCACGAAGCTTGTTTCCTCTCCGAAGAGTCGATGATGATCTATGAGGCTAGACCTGGATCTGTCCGCACCATATCCACGAAGCTTGTGTCATCATCGACAACCATATCCACGAAGCTTGTTTCCTCGGGATCTATCCGTTTGTCGATGATGATCTGTGAGTCGAAGGAGGAGGCAAGGTGTCGCCGATTTGGCGATACCGCCGAGGAAGCGTTGTAGAGATGGCTTCTAGATCTATTTCTATCTGTATTGGATCAGGTGAGATCGTTCCCTGTCCTTTCCTTCAGATTTTTTGCGTTATTGTTATTGTAATCGTATGCAGTTTGGATAAGATGTGGTGATTTGTGGATGAAATGATGAATATATGCTCATATTTAGAAAATATGAACCATATGGATGATGAGATTAATATAATCTGAGATTTGTTACTTGTAGTCAAGTATTTCTCTGTTGTGAGTCTATTATTTAGTGTTAATTTGGAAATTAATTGCAGCTTGTGTCACACCCCAATTCCCGAGGGAACGCATTAAAACCAGGGTGTGATTATGGGTTGGAGAAAGAAATTCGAAAGAAAGGAGAAATAAATAAACTGAAATATATTATGAAAAAGGCGAGTAACTGAAGGAACACATCACCAAGAAGATGGAATATAACAGAACAAAGATAATTCACATACGAATATTTACGAGTTCAAAGTATGACTCGAGACAGATCGGGTCATGGCAAACTGATAGCAAAAGAGTAAAGGTACAACAAAAGCATCGTCAACTATATACAAGACCAGATTCAGTGTGCTCATAAGAAGAAAACAAGCTAAAACGGAAGCTATGGTTATATATAACAAAATCCACGCCTCAGCTCTGCCCGTCTTCACTAGCCACTCAACCTGAAATTATTTGAAAATATTTGGGAATGAGCACTAGTGTACTCAGTGGATGAAACAGTTTATAAATATTTCACAATAAGTTTATCCATGCATAAATCATATGACTTGGAAGGTTTAAAAATAAAAGTCACTACCAAACATACAAATATTCACTTCTTTCTGTGCGCGCGCTGTCATGTTCTATAGTTACTCTTACTCTATTCTCCTTCCTCTTGTACTTTGGGCTACAACCCAGTGAGTCCCATAAACATTTGATTTCGGGTCTTGATCCAAAGATCCCAACCGTTGAGACTTAAAGCCGAAGCTCATAGGTCCTCTCAAATTGGTTAGCACACAATGGAGATCAATCCATTGCACTACTAACATACGTGTACACAATTCTCAACCAGCGTGTTAGGCCAGTCAAGAACCTCGATCGATTAAATTCAGAGCATTAAACTTGTAGAACGCACAAAAACATCTTTCATGGATAAACAAACATTTCATAGAACTTAATAACTCTAAATAATTTTAAATAGTAAAACCCGCCTTGTTGTTGTGCTTGTAGTAACTTGCTATCAACGATCAAGTGCTATCTATTTTCTTCAATATAGCCTACATGAAAATACCTAAATTTATATGTAATTCAATTCTTATTCCTCGGTAATCTAACAACTTTCGAATCCTAATTCACAACCCCGTCTTTCAAAATTAATCTCGTTAAGATAACAATGTCGATTTAGGGCACTCTAGTACTGTGAGTTCAATTTTAAGCATTTGCGTAAAAATTTCTAAATTCATCAGATACAATAGCCTCATAGCAAATTTATTGATTAAAATATCACTACATATGTTTTAATTAGATAATATTATATTATTAATTAAATAAGTCTATCATATTGGTTTGTACATTTATGACCATTAATTTACCAATTACGTACATAATTTCAAATCCTTATTTTATTATATAAAACAAGTAAGATAATGAATGAGTATCCTTTTTACTTTAAGATCGAATTCTGGAAAAATATATATACTATGCGTAAGGTTTATAATTTACTATTTTGATAATTCTGACACTAACCAAGTAACTCATGCAAAATAATTACACATGATTTATACTACTCATAAATTATACATACTACCAAGGTCCTAATATCGTAGGAGTATATATTCGAAAGAAGATATATAAATAAATTTATACCTCAATCGTATATTTCATCTACGGAGAAGGGAGATCACGAGCAAGACGGAAACTCAATTAGTAACAATTTGAATTAAATTTGGGCCTATTTATAGTAAGGCATAAAATAATAAAATAATACTAGGCACCTATTAACCTATATTAGCCATGCTTACTCCTTCTCAATTTATTAAGGTACGATGACACGTGGGGAGAGAAGTGGTGATAGCTTTTAACTTACTAGTGAAGTTATTATTTTCTATTTTTCCAAATTTTCTATTCTTTTCTCATGCATGACCCACGTACACCACACCAACAGATATTACTTATAATATATTTATATTTATTCAAATTAATAGTGATATGTAGGCATTAACTTACTACTATAAACTAATACTATAAATAGTAAATTCATTACACATGATTCAACTTATACACAATTAGTTGCTTACTAACCAAACATGCAATGATTGATCGGGTGATAACTACATATTTTAAAATAGCGCATGAGTCTATGAAGCAATTCGTAACACAACAAGCCTTCAATTTGAAAATTAAGATTTTTCTATTATATATATATATATATATATATATATATATAATTAAAGTTATTTCTTGCGAGGTGTGAATCTTTTAATCTATAATTTAGGATCACATAGTCTTCTCAGACCTTGTAAGGAAAACTAGGGATATCACATCCTTCCCTCCTTTTAAAAATTTCGTCCTCGAAATTTACGTACCTTCATAAGGTAATTCAGGATATTGGGATTTGATCTTTTCTTCTAGTTTCCATGTAGCCTCCTCTTGTCCGTGGTGATTCCACATAACCTTTACCAGAGGAATTTACTTCTTCCTCAAGATCTGAACCTTGCGGTCAAGTATTTTCACCGGCCTTTCATCATACCTTAAATCCGGACTTATGATCAGATGACCTATGCAGATGCACTAAGTAGAGCTCTCTACATAGAATCCATGATGCCTCAAGAAAAAGAACAACCACAAATGCAAGTGAAGACGGGCATAACTGAGGCATGAGTTTTTGTTATATATAACCATAGCTTCCATTTTAGCTCATTTTCTTTTGATGAAAAACTGAAGTTGGAGTTGTTTATAGTTGACGAGGCTTTTGATGTCCTCTTACTCTTTTGCTATTAGTTTGCTATGACTTGTTCTGCTTCGAGTCATATCTTGAACTCGTAAATATTAGTATGTGAATTTGTTGGGAATTAGGTTCACTACGATAGATTTGAAGATCCCAAAACCCTAGCTGGATGATGAGCTTTCGATATTGTTATAGCTTAACTGAGTTCAGCGTGTTAGGAACTCAGTAGACTAGCTAAAGTTCAACAGATGTGCATTTAGTAGAAGACTCAGTAAATACTGGACTCAGCAGGAGCAGTATACTGAAAGGAGTCAGTCGAACTGAACTCAGCAGGAGTAGTTCACTGTACTCAGAGTTGATCTTCAGTAAAGCAGACTCAGCAGAAGTTATATACTGAATCAAGATCAGACTCAGCAACGGTCGGTCAGTTACTTTAACTGACCATGGACTTCAGAAGAACAAATTCAGTAGAGTTGTCCGAGGTCGTACATCCGAGAAGTCGCCCGTATCACCTTGAAGTCCGAATAGGTCTCAACCACTCTCGTACCTCGACCCAATGACAAGCGGCCGGTGCGCGAGTCTCCGACATAAAGCTGCAAGTCAACCACTTTCATTAAAGATAGTGGACTCTACAGAATTCAAATAAAGCCGTTTGCTACCCCCATAGAGTGACACTTGGCATCGTCCTCTCCAACAGACATATGCCTAGGTCACCTCTATAAATAGAGAAGAGTCTTCACGCAGAGCAAAAGATGTGAGGTCAATCATGACGATGATGGACACATCCAAGGAACCAAGCTCAACCGAACAAACACTCTAGAAGATTCAAGCCATATCCAGAGAAGAACTTAATCTTTCATAGATATATTCTTATAGTTCTTCTCTCTAGAGTTCTGTCTCGTTCCTTATCTAATCTAAGCTGATCTTATTGTAATATCCATAGCTTAGACGAAGGAGTTCATATTTGAACTTGTTCCTTATTGTAAAAGGACTCCTTCATAGTTGGAGAGTTTGTCAAACACTTTAGTTTGATAACCGTGTAAATTGGGACTTGCTCAGTATAATCCCCAAGCCGCAGTTTGTCCTGTGTACAAGCTGACTGAGACTATCTCAGTATAATAAATAGCTTCCTGATCTTTTCAGGACAGTGGACGTAGGATCGTTTGATATCCGAACCACTTTAAAAATTGTGTTGATTTATTGTCGCTCTGCTTAATTGTTCACTTGCATAAAACTGACTTTAAATCAAATAGCATAAGAACGGTGTTTTCAGACTTAGACGAATATTCTTTTGGGCCTACTCTTCCGCACTCGAAACCTGATACTGAACTGTTCTACTGACTGAATTCAGTAGACCGTACTCAGTAGAAGGATTCTCTGCCCACGCGTTCAGCAGTACTGACTGTCGCGCTCGTTGCTGAACTTTGACTCAGGTGTATTCCACACCTGAAGACTCGTCTACTCTCGGGACCAACATAATTATCGTTGTTCTGGTAAATTCAGCTTCTTGGTGAGGTGTTCCTTTATGTAACGCCCCGAAATTTTCAATATAAAATGCATTGCATATCTACTCATGTATGCTATCAAGTGTTTTAGTTTTGTAAGTCGCGCCTTAGAATTTAAATGAAAATTGAAGCATATATCTTATTTGTCATTAAATTATTTTTAAAATTATTTTGAACTTTGAATATGTTTATTTATATCATATTATGATTATATTGTTTATTTATTTATTTAGAAATCATGTTAGAATTATTAGGCAAGAATAATAATTATGTATTTTGGATTTCCTAAACCTACTAGGATTCATAAAAGGATATAATATTTATTATTATATTAAATTATTAGGAGATAATTTTATATTATGTTTTATGATTAAAATAGATAATTCATGTGTGATATAAATATTTTAGGATAAAATCTAGTTGTGGTTATCCATATCCTAATTTATCTAGGATTGAATCTCTTATATGGTATGTGATAGAATAAATTCTATATAAAATAGATATGGACGAAAATAAATATGGATAAAATATATTTGATACCTTATAGGATTAGGAATCTTTAGATAATGATTTATAGGCCTATAAATACCCCTTAGTCGCTCATAATAAAGCATCCCATAAATTTTCGAAAATCCTGTCAGCATCCCTGCGAACTGTTTAAAGAATTATTTACACATCTTCCCGTCTTCCTATAATAGTGAAAATTTAGGGTCGTCTTCCTAGGTATGTCTTGTATACTCAGTTATTTTTGTATAATTTTTCAAGCATGATAAAAATTTGTTTAAAATTGTTCTTCGTAACCTGTCAGTTTTTGACAGCATGTTCATGATCTTGAAAAGAAAATTGTTTTTCCATGTCTTCTTTACAATGTTTTCGACCAGGTTTAATTTTAATAGGATATACTACATGTTAGGTCATTCATGTTAAAAATATAGAATTTTTATGATACGTTTACTATTTATTTGTTAATTTGTTTCTTGATGTGCCATATTCTTTGCCAACATGCATGTAGATTGAAAAACAAAAATTTAAAGTTACTATTAAATGAATGCATGATTATGGTACGTTTCATTGTGATGAATATGTAATATATGAAGGAATATGAAAGGAAGAAATCGATACCTCCTCGTTCGTATGTTGTCGTAGCTCTGATTGTTGCTCCCGTGTCAGATCTTCTGATCTGTGTCCCGGCCTTTTTCTTCCTCTGGGTGGTCAGAGAACTGAAGAAAATAAAAATATGTCTCTCTCAAAACTCGCGTGCGTGAGTTATGATTTTTCTGTATTCTGTTCTGAACAGAATACTAATATATATAGGCTTCAAAAGCTAATATAATATTAATATATTTGTAGCCCATTAATTTAATTATATTCCAATGGACTTCCACATAATTAGCCCATAATATAATTAATTAATTTACTGGGCTACTAATATTTATCAATTAATTGGCCCAGCCAATTAATTCCAGATAAATAATATTATTAAATAATGTGAAAAAGCATTAATCCATTAATAATGATTTCTGAGAGACAATAAATTACAAGGCAACTAATTGGGCCAGATCAGGGATCCAATACAAGAAATAAAGCAGGGCCTCCAATTAATTAATTATCCATGCTCAGCCCAGAGCAAAATTAATTAATTAACACGCATTCATTCCACTAGAGAATCCGTGCTTCGACTTACCCCTTTATCCCAATTTGAGCAAGGGCTTGTATTTTAGACTTAATCAATCTCCGTATTTAAGATAGAAATATCCGTTAATTAATTAAGCTCACCGACGACTTAAATTAATTAACATCTTATATTCCCTGAGTAGTACCACTCGACCTTATTAACACACCTGAACTTAATCAACCGGCCGGGTTTAGTGTGCTAATCCTTTCGAGTTCCTCGGGGGATATTATCAACCCATTTTACTAGGATACGGATGCAAGATACGGCACAACCGGCTGAGCCACAAATAACTACTAACACCCAAGATACGTAGATCCCGCCGCTCATTTGACGTTCACCATAGTAGGTCAAAGTGATAGATAGCCAAATGCACTCACGTGAAGTCTTACCAAGCTTAAGATCGGCTAAGTCACCGAGATCTTGGTTCTCCACTAAGGTCGGTTAGGAGAACACATCTCACTGTGATCCTTCAATACACCACCTTAAGTGTACCAGTAAAGACAAGCAGCTAAGACAAGCCACTTCTTATCTAAACTGCAGCTTAAACCGACAACTTCATCCTTAAGTTGTCTCAGCTGTGTTAACTGTTTATATCTTGTCAGTTCAACCAATTTGTGTTGTCTTTTGTGATACCCGACACACCACACAAATCTAACTTTTATACAAGATAAAGGATAACATGTGCAAATATACATATTTATCAGATAGGAGAATAAAATAGTGGTAAGGACAAAAACACATTGTATACAAGCATAAAAGTGATTCCAGTATACAAAATCCCAACAATTTTGTTCATGTTAGAGGTCTATAAGTTTTAGGACAATATTTTTATGATTTTATTAATTTATTTCATGAATTGTCGAATTACTAAATGCATGAATGAATTTTCAATAGAAGTAAGATTGTGCTTAATATAGCGCATGTTACTAAGTAGATTATCTATAATATAGATTATTTGATTATTATGAAACATGTAGATTTATGAGTTATATGAATTATTGATGCATACATAACATTCTTTTAACAAGTCATTAAGATAACTTTTCATGTTAGGATTGGCGCGCAGGACTTAAACATTGATATCCATTATTTTTTCTTCAAGTCAAGGTGGGAAATGTTACGTTTATCTTTATTATATATTATATTCGATATTTCATATTTTGACGACATGCATGTAAGAAAGTGGTCTATGTGGCCAATACACATTCATGTGGTATGTGTGGCCAAATTACAAGTTCATGTGGTCTGTGTGGCCAAAATACAAGTTAATGTGGTCTGTGTGGCCAATACAAGTTAATGTGGTCTGTGTGGCCAATACAAGTTCAAGTGGTCTGTGTGGCCAATACAAGTTCATGTGGTCTGTGTGGCCAAATTACAAGTTCATGTTACATGATCTAGTTATTCATGTTTATGTTTGATATAATCTATAGTTTTGGATAAATGCATTTTCCCACTGAGTAGTCGTACTCAACCCACTATTTTAACATTTTTCAGGAAATGGTTCGGCCGATGCGTAGAGGTGTTGGTGGTGATGGTCACACGAGGAAGGATTTATGAAGTTTATTATTGCATTAAACTATTTTTATCATGAACTTTGCATTCTTAATTTTTATTTAAGACTTCCGCTGAGTATGAAAATAAATTGAGTTTTTCAATTATTCTTTTCCATGAAAATGTTTTGAAAGAATTGAAATATGCATGTTAAGCACGAGGTGACGTCCCCTTAAAAAGGTTATGAAAATTGGGGCGTTACACTTTAGGACTCGCCTTTTTCCTAATATATTTTGATTTATTTATTTCTCCTTTCTTTCACACTTCTTTTCTCCAATCCCTAATTGCATCCCGGCTTTAATGCGTTTCCTCGGGAATTGGGGTGTGACAGCTTGTGATGCTATTGTTGAGATTGTCCATTATACTTGTTGTGAAGCTGATGATTGTGTTGGCCGGTCCACAGTTTATGTAGTATCATCACTTTGTTTGACCATCGAATTCCTTCGAGTATGTGCAGTATATGTTTCCGATTGCAAGGGATCTAGTAGATTGGAAAGAGAACCATCGATTCTGGTAGTCATTATCATCATGGCGGCGCGAGGTGGGGCGACAGTGGGGGTGGTGAAGGAGGAGGGTTAGCGCTCGAGGAAGAGAAAGAGAGAGAATGGATGAAAGAGAGAGACAAATTATAGTGAACATATTTCATACGTATTTTGCCAGACTGTATAATACCCTAAACATACGTATAAAAAATAAATTCAATATTGTTATTGTAGTCATAGAAATACTAGTACTCCTGACCTAATTAGTTGTAATAGAATAATAGTATTGTGGGCCATCACAATTAAGATACAAAAAAGGCTACCAAAAATATCCGTGCCGGACAAGTCGGCCGGGACGGAGGGAGTATATTTTCTTCAATTGTATTTGTAAAATAATATTAATAGTAGTTAATAATATATGTATTACCGGGCGGTCTTTTTAGCCCGAAACCCCCGGACTTTTTAGCCTAAAGCCCATAGAGCCCGAGGTTTTTTCGGGCGGGCTTTTTAGGCCTAATGTATATTCGGGCTTAAAATTTTAAAGCCTAACCCCCTTTTATCGGGTACCTCGGGCCGGCCTATTGGACCGAGCCCATTTTGCCGGCTCTAATTAGATATTCACGACTATGTTTTGAGTAGCATAATCAGATATTATTCTAGTATTATAAAAATAATTGTGATTGTAATAATAATAATTCATGTTAATAATAATAAGGTTACATTTAGTCATAATAATAATTATCACTAATAACACCTATTTTTTATAATTATAATGAACAATATATTTTAATAATAATCTTGTAATAATATAAAATAATAGAATAGATGGGCTATGATAACTTTTCAGAAAGAAAAAATAAAAAGTAAATTACTCTTTTAGCTAAAGATTTGACCAATCAATCACATGGGTTGAGTTTGATACTATAAGAAGGGAGTGTTTTAGGAACTTTACCATTCATAAAGAGATGAATTGATATGCTCTTAAAATTTTCCAATTAGAGATATGAAAAAGTGAGTGATTAAAATCGAGTATTTCGGAAGAAATATTTATTGAATGTTAGTTTTTGAATTTATTTTGTTATTTTAGTAAGTAAAATTCTATATTATTAGTGACTATTGGTAAGTATAACCTAAAGTAAAATGACATGGCAATAGAAAAGATTTTTTTTTAAAGATTTTGTAATTTTTTAAATTGTGTTTTAGGAAGCATAGTAGTGTTATATGATAATTCGGTCTAATAATTGATTTATGAAATATAATCGAATTTGTGTTTTAGAATCATAGTACTTATGAAGCATACTAGTAATTATGAAGCATAGTCGCAATGCTTTCAAATTAAATATTTAGATTTAGTTTTCTATCTAGATAAAATAAAAATATATTTTAATGTAATTACGTGGATTTAACTTACGTCAATTGTAAATTAAGTGATAACCTTTTAGTATTTGTCGTTCAGATTTACTTGTTCAGATTTAGCTTTATGTATTCATAGCTGATTTATTCGTAACTGATTTTTCTTAACCTTTTTAAAAAAAGAAAAAGGAAAAAGTAATAACCTTTTATATTTATTCGTAACTGATTTTTCAAATTTTCAGAAACAATTGTTTTTTATTTGTGTCATACGTAAATTAAAGAAATATAATTAATTCAATTTTATTTTTATTTTTCAGTCTCTTTAATTTACTAATAAAATAGATATAAACTAATTTAAGTTTCTTCTAATCTTCAATTGAGACTATAAATACATTTTTATGACCATTTTAGTATCATTTGGTGGAATACGTGATTATTTGATGAAAAAATTGATATCATGTTTTTTTAGATAGCGGATTGTATAAGTGTGACCATAAGATATAATGAAAATTTTGTCAGTGTAGAATACTCGAAGGTTTATGAAGAACTTGCATACATGTGGGCGGACCAATTATCAATTTCATCGCTAAAACATCGAATTGATGCCATAATGCGATCAAGAGGATTAGATTCACATTATTTGTTGTACACGACATTGCGTGCTAGATCTGGAAGAAAGCTGAAAGCATTAATCAGTGACGATGTCGACTTGATTCGACTAGTCCGCTTCGATGGAGATCTCATTATCTATGTTGTTCACACGATACCGAATGACGACACCGACACCTCTCAGCATCAAGGAGCCTATATTCCATCTTTCGACTATGCATCATCTAGTAACCTATTCGGACAAGTTTACGATAATAGTCGGTCAGAAAATGAACAACATTTTGAAGAAGCAGCAAGAAGAATAAGAAGAATGATGATTATGTGGAGGAGCAAGATGACGATTCTAATGCCGTCCAGATCAATTACGCCAGATTTTTTGACTTCGTAGTATGGATCCGGAAGGAGGGTGGTTTCTACCGGCTCATGACCATGCTTGACTAACCAGGAAACACACCCTCGATCTTGGGCGAAGAAGATAGATCCACTAAAGCAGCAATCACAAATTGGATTGTTCCATTTATCCCGGTTGGCCAACCAGGACTTGTTAGGGTCAGGGATCTTGATCCGATAATCGATGGTATTCTCGGGCGACTTTTTCCACCAAGGCTGATTTGACCATTGTCGTTGGTTTGTGACACTTAGAGTGCTGCCGATCTTATAAAGTTGCGAACGCTAATAAATAATACTAATACTACGTCTGTCTGAAAGCCAGTACATGTCCATTCATTTTGCGTGCACATTATATTGATAAGTGGGAAATTTACAATTTTAAAAACAAACACACATGCTAATTCGACTTCCACCAACTAGGGCATAGAAAGATTATCATTTTCGCATTTTTTTGTGAAAGGGATGCGGCATGAGGGCACGATTATGAAACCTCGTGCCATGATTAATGAGTTGAGTGATGAGTTCGGTGTGAAGGTCGGATATCACAAGGCGTTGCACGGCTGGGATAGGTCGATTGAGATGATTTTTGGAAGTCATGAGATATCCTTTAATTTGCTTCCAACATATCTACACATGCTGACGCATGTCAACCCAAGGGCAGTGGTTGATTATTCAACACCGACTATTGGTTTGAATATTATTTTGTTGCTTTTGGTCCGTACATCTCTAGTTTCAAGGTCTTTAGGAAGGTGATTATACTAAGTGGGTGTTTGCAATAGCTTCTCTGCTCAAAGAGATGGCTGAAAGCAGCATAGATTTTTGTGCTGGGTGTTTGGATCAACAACTTTTTACACTAGCTGAAAGTTGATTTTGATAATTTCAGCTGATTTACAAAAGTTGGGTAAGGGTAGCTGAAACTAGCTGAAAGCTGATTTCTTCCTTTTAATTTCCAAGTCTTGTAATTTCGTTTTTTCATTTAATCATGTTTCTTAAATTGATTGATTAAATTAAAATAATATTAAATAATACTAACCATAATACTCCATTTTATTAACATTGCATGAAAAACAATAATTTTATTTCGTTTTTATTTAAATAAAATATATTAATTTAATACTTTGTACACTAAGATTGAAATTATAATATACAAAAAAAAATTACTCAATTTTATTTATTTATTATAATTATAATTGTATAATAACACTAGGGGTAATAAAGATTACTCAATTATAATTGTATAATAACAATTTTATTATAATTTTTGGCTTTCAGCACTTTTTGCAAACACTTACAAATTATCAAAATCAACAGCTTTCAGCTGCTTTCAGCCACTTTCAGCAGCTTCCAACAACTTTCAGCACTTATCGATAAGTTTCAGCTACGGCAAACACCACCTAAATGACACCCATCTCAATGGAAAGAATAAAAGTATTTTGTTTGTTGCTGCATCGAAAGCTGTCAATGAAAAAATTGTACCGTTAGCGGTCGGCATTGGACCGATTGAAAATAATGTTTCGTGGACCTGGTTTATGCAGAATATCAGGGGTGTATTCGTAACACACCCCGAGTTAGCATTCTTGCCCAGACCAACATATTAGTATTCAGGCTGCCATCGCAAAAGTGTATACCAAATTCCCTCACCTACTTTGCAACTACCATTTATTGAACATGATTGTGCCTTATGGTCGCACTATTACTAGGATGTCCCGAAAAGCAGCAATTGTGTACCGTCCTTCGATGTTGAATAAGGTGATGGAATCAATCCAAGAAGCTACCCCTGATAGAGCCTACCAAAAACTAATTGAACTCGGTCCAGAACGCTGGGCTCGGTCGAAGTGTATGCGTCGGTATTATAGTTTCTTGACATCAAATGCCGTCAAGTCTTTTAATGAAAGGTTGTTGTGGACTCGATGGTTGCCAATTTGCACGCTTCTCGACACTATCCGTTCAATTATGAAAAAATGGTTCGATAAAAAACAAGGATTGTACGGTGCACATGACCACTCGATGGTCGAGACAGCGAAGCAAAAGCTTAACTTCAAGCACTACAAAAATTATTGTATTTACCGACGGAATAAAAACACGGGTCAGTTTACCGACGGAATGAGAAACATTCAAATTACCGACGGAATATATCCATCGGTGACCAGCCTAAATTTCCATATTTTTTTAATCTTTTCTTGCCGACGGAAAATTCCGTCGGCAATGTTTATTATTATTTTTTTGCTTTTTTTAAATTATAAACAGAAATTTACCGACGGAAAAATCCGTCGGTAATAAGTAATGTTTTTACCGACGGAATATTCCGTTGGTAAGCCGTCGGCGTAACCTAAATTAATTCTACGGGCAGACGCTCGTAGAACCATTACAGAACGCACATTCAGAAAAGAAGGCCGTCGCCCGTTGACGCCTGCCGCCCGTCGATGCCCGTCGCCGTCCCGCTTCTCATCTCGGAAGTAATGTTTTTTCCCTTCTCTTGTTCAGATGCGCGGGTATTCTTTTTTATGTATGCTTACCTTTAAATTGATTTTGGTTATTGAAAGTTTGAAACTATGAGATTGAAACTTGAAGTTCTGTGCATAATTTTGGATTTTGGATTGAACATACTGTGATTATATTTAACATAAAAATTTAGTTGTGTTTTGAGTGCATATTTATCAAAATCCCAACACAAAGAAAACGATGGTTGGTATAGGTCTTGTGATTAAATATTATAGTAACATATCATGTGTTTGATGTCTACTCCTTACCTCCTTCTTTCGCGCGATGCCATATGATTTTGTTTGAATGATATTTGGAGTTCGATTTTTGGTTCAATTTGTGTTTTAAATTATCTAAAGAAAAATATTACTCATGATTTGAAATAATATTAATCAGGATTTGAAATAATGAGTCGTTCGTGGATGTATACAAGGTGGGCAGTAGACGGTTCATTGAATCCTCAATTTGTGAATGGCATTGAGGATTTCATTGATTGGGCAAGTAGCCAGACAGCTTATACGGACGGGGAAAAATTAGATGTCCGTGTAAAAATTGTAAGAATAAGCTGTTTTTGACTACACAAGTTGTAAGAGAGCACGTTTATATGAAGGGATTCGTTAAAAATTATAAAGTTTGGTCATCTCATGGGGAAAAACAAGTCACCTTGGATGAGCAAGCTACGAGAAATGTGCAAAATGACACGTCAACCTCCTATTAAAGGATGGTAACGGATCATGCTGGGCCGAATTATAATGATGCGGATATTGAGGAGCCGTCAAATTATGAAGCAAGCAAGATCTATGAAAAGTTGCAGACAGTCGACACGGAGTTGTGGTCTGGTTGTAAGACCTACTCACAATTGTCTGCAGCAGTTCAGATGATGAACTTGAAGGCTGAGAATCATATGTCACAAAGGGGCTATGACAGGATGAGTCAAATGATCAAGGATATGCTTCCCCAAGAAAATTTGATTCCTAATAACTTCAGCGAGTCTAAGAGACTGCTTAGTGGCATGGGGTTGCCGGTAGAGAAGATTCATTGTTGTCAAAATTCTTGCATGATCTATTGGCGGGAAGATAATGAACTGGAGAGTTGTAAGTTTTGCGGCACCTCGCGGTATTTAGATTACAGTCCGAAATCTAGTAGCAAAGGGAAGAAAAAATTAGTGGCCGCTAAGAAAATGTACTACTTTCCTGTATCCCCTAGACTCCGGCGGATGTATGCATCTAATGCAACTGTTTTCCTCACATGCATTGGCATGCTTCATCAGTGGATGATGGAGTGATGCGTCATCCTGCAGACTCTCCAGCATGGAAGCACTTGGACTCGACGTTTTCTGATTTTGCCTCGGAGATTCGAAATGTTAGATTAGGTCTTTCTAGAGACGGTTTTCGAACATTTACTCAATTTGGGAAACAATACTCTTTGTGCCCAGTTATTCTAACTCCTTACAATCTGCCGCCTGTCATGTGCATGAAGGATCAATTCATGTTTCTCACGATGTTGGTGCCTGGACCTCGAAATCCAAAAGATAACTTGGATGTCTTTCTACAGCCGTTGATAGCCGAATTATTGGAGTTGTAGGAAGATGGCGTGTCTGCGTATGATGTTTCAAAGAAGCAAAATTTCAATATGCGAGTTGCTTTGCTTTGGACCATTAGCGACTTTTCGGCCTATTCAATGTTGGCTGGATAGAGTACAGCTGGGAAATTCGCATGCCCACAGTGCATGGAACAATCAGATGCATTTTATCTTGAGAGAATGGTAAGATGTCGTGGTTTGACAATCATAGAAAGTTTCTACCACTTAAGTCATCCTTTCAGACGAAATAAGAAGGCTTTCCTGAAAAATAAAGTTGTAGCATGTTCTCCCCCTGACATGAGAACAGGAGAAGATATACTTAGTCAAATTGAGGCTTTTGGTTTTGTGAAAGTCATCGAAGACTACGATGGTTATAACAAATATGCCTCTAAAGAAAATGTTACGGGATGGAAGAAAAGAAGCATATTCTGGGATCTTCCTTATTGGAAATTATTGTTGCTTCGACACAATCTTGATGCCATGCACATTGAGAAGAACGTGTTTGATAATGTGTTCAACACTGTCCTCAATGTGACAGGAAAGACCAAAGACACGCCGAAGTCTAGAGCAGAGTTGAATACATATTGTGATAGGCCTGAACTGAAGAAGCTTAACGAGAGTGATAGACATTATCCAAAAGCATGTTACATGCTAGGTCGTATAGAGAAGCAGACGTTATTAATGTGGGTGAAGCAGCTCAGACTACCGGATGATTATGTGTCCAACATGAGCAGATGTGTGGATATGAGTAAGTTAAGAATGTTTGGGATGAAAAGTCATGATTGTCACGTCTTCATGCAATGGCTTCTACCGGTTGCATTCGTGAACTTCTCCCACAACCTGTTTGGACGGTAATTACAGAGTTGAGCTTATTCTTCAGGGACTTAACTTCTCGTGCTATAAGAATTGAAGATATGGCGAGACTAAACGAGAGTATTCCATTTACTCTTTGCAACCTGGAGCGCATATTTCCACCAAGTTTCTTCGATTCCATGGAACATCTCCCGATGCATTTAGCTGATGAAGCTCGTTCAGCCGGTCCTGTTCAATAGCGATGGATGTATCCATTTGAGAGGTAAAATATCGTTCATATTATCGTTTCCCTATTCAGTATTCCAGTATTAATTATTATGCATTGAACCACCCTTCATCAAATATTTAGGGAAATTGAAAAAATATGTTGGCAATAAGGCTCATGTGGAAGGATCCATATGAAATTCTTATTTAGCTGAAGAAGCATCAAATTTATGCTCGTACTATTTTGAGGATCATATCAACACTAGGATGAGGAGGATGCCTCGAAATTGCGATGTGGAACAAGAAGGCCCGACGTTTGACAACATAGATGTGCCCTCTATATTTCATCCAAAAGGTCATCCAATTGGCGCAAAGTCAATAAGATATCTTGATCAGAAGGAGTATAATGTCGCCCATTGTACATCTTGTTGAACTGCGACGAGGTTACAAAATATCACAAGTGAGTGTCCTCTATAATTCGCTTGTCTTATTTTGTAACTTGTTCAATATATGTAGCGACTTAAACCAACTTTCCTGAAGCCAATTTGAGGAAGAAATACGACGTGCATGTCCAAATATATCAGATGAAGATTACCAAACATCGGTTGAGCAGGAATTCGGAGCTTGGTTCAAATCATATGTAAGATTCAGTATCCAATCTAATTAATTTCCAACAAGGTTTTCTTTTCCTAATTAGCTTCTTATGTTCTTAGCTTCTTATGTTCTTAGGTTTCATCCCCTTATTGCAATGAGATGAATCTGTATCTACGGGATTTAGCAAAAGGTCCATTAGCAGCGGTTTATACGTACCCTGGTTATGTTGTGAACGGATATAAGTTTCATACTTTATCACATGGGGTAGGAAAGTCCACTATGAATAGCGGAATTTGTATACAAGGGCATAATTATGGTTCCGATGCACTTGATTATTATGGACAGTTGGTGGAGATATGTGAAGTTGAATACCCGGGTTTACCAATAAAACGAACCATGTTGTTCAAATGCTTATGGTTTGACCCGACCCCTAGAGGGACTTATGTACATCAACAATACAAGTTGGTTTCTATCGATCAAACGAAACCGCTGCGGAACTATGAACCATTTGTCATGGCATCACAAGCGCATCAAGTGTATTACTGTTGATATCCTAGTGTGAACAAATCTAGGAAGGTGTGGTTGGAAGTATGTAAAGTTAAACCGAGATTTAAGATAGATTTGTCAACTCAATCTTCATTAGATGAAGCATTCCAAGAGGATGACATACTAAACGCAACAGTACGGAGCCACGCGACCCTAGAAGCTGATATAACATTAACTCATCCACGTCAAACAACAGAACTCGATGAGGAAGATGTTGACGAAGGAGATGATGATGAAGAAGAACATGTTCTGACCTCAGAAGAGGACTTTAGTGATGACTAGTAATACTTACAGGTTTTAAAAGATAGATTTATACAAAATATTTTGAACTCTACTTGATTATGATATTTTTTTTGCCAAAAGCAATTAATGATTATTAGTTGTTTTCAGGTACATGGCGGCAGAACTATATCAGCTCCTGCTGGGCGTGGAGCTCCCCCATCGTCGTCTGGCCATGCTCATGAGTTCCTCTAGCCGACGAAACCCTCCGGACGGCAGCAACCAATCCCCTCATCCCACCTCTTTATGATTTAGTTATATATGTTTATGCATATATATATATATATATATATATATATATGTATGTGCTTGGTTGGCTGGTAAAAAAAATGCAGGTTGTCGAGAACTGGGTACGAAAAAAAAAAAGTTAAAAAAAGAAAAAAACATTACCGACGGACACCTGTCGATACTGCAAGACAATTACCAACGGAAAAAATCCGTCGGTAAACAATCGCTAGGTCTACCCCGACTGAATGACCGGTGACATTCTCCCGGCGGTATATTCCGTCGGTAATCCGTCGGTAAATTTTACCGACAAAGCCTGACCCGACGCCACGTTTCTATCGGTAAAAGGATTACCGACGGATAATAACAGTTTACCGACGGAAAATTCCGTCGGTAAACAATGAAATTCTTGTAGTGAAGGTGAAAAAGCACACACTCTGAGAGTCGTACAGATCTCTGTCGGGCAGTTCAAAGTCATGGATGTCAGAAAGTACTTCATAGTGGACTTACACCAATGCGCGTGCACGTGTTGTGAGTTCCAATTGGATTTGTTGCCTTGCTCGCACGCTGTAACTCTTTTGATGTAAGTTTTTCAGTTTCTTCAAGTTTAATTGATAATTATATCTTAACTATACATCTTTCAATGTAGACACTCTGGTGCCAACATATATGACTTTGTGTCTAACTACTACTTAACAAATATCCACTGTCATTTATACACATGTATATCTACCCTGCTTCCATCGCATGAGTAATGAAACTTGCCAATTGACATTCTGTTGGGAGATGATTCAACAGTAGGTCAGTTGCTTAATAATTAGTGATTTGACTGATCCCAAAACCCTATATTGATTGGTGAACCATTCCTTTATAAAAGTTAACACCCTTATCTCTGAGTGTTTCAGGCTCAGTAGACTAGCCTTCAGCATGGTTCCGGCTTAGTAATTATGTCTGCTGTCCTTCAGTAGACTGTCCCCGCAGCGCCATGGAGTGAAGATTCAGTAGTGCTGGACTCAGCAGGAGCAGCATACTGAAAGGTGTTCAGGAATGAG
The DNA here is from genome assembly GCA_028984105.1 of Lavandula angustifolia. Lineage (NCBI taxonomy): Eukaryota > Viridiplantae > Streptophyta > Magnoliopsida > Lamiales > Lamiaceae > Lavandula > Lavandula angustifolia. The sequence goes on along the minus strand of CM054823.1, from coordinate 3,790,826 downwards.
TAGAATTGGACTCAGTAGGAGCAGTTTACTGAACTCAGAGTCTTGACCTTCAGTAGAGTTGAACTCAACAGGAGTATACTACTGAACCTATGGGTCAGACTCAGCAATGGCCTGTCAGTTTCCTTGAATGACAGTGGACTTCAATGTCATTTCAGTAGAGTGGTCCGAGGTCGTACAACTGAGAGAAGTCAGCTTCAGTATCAACCTTGAAGTCTGCAAGTGTCTCAACCACTTTTCATACCTCGACCAATGACAAACACCCAGCTGTAAAAGTAACTGATAAAAGCTGCAAGTCAACTACTTTCCTGAAAAAGATAGTGGACTCTGCGGAAATTCAAAAGAGCCGTTAGCTACCAAATAGAGTGACACATGGACAGTTCGACTCCAACGGATCTATCCATAGCTCACGTCTATAAATAGAGGGAAAATCAAATTGATGAAAAGAGACATCACAGCGACATACGAACAAAGCATCAAGCATACAAGAACAAGCTGTACACGACGAGCTCAGAGCTTATTTCAAGCGTGAAAAGCATTCAATCTGCTCTAAGGGAACATAAACTTACCTAGAACTCAAGCATCTAGCATCCAAGTGAAGAAAACACGAACCCGGAGAGATTATTCCTCACTGTTCTTCATTCTAGAAGCCTTTCTTGTTCCCTTTCCCTCTAACCTAAGCTCAATTGTATTTATCTATAGCTTAGACCGAAGGAATTCAATTTATTGAACCGTTCTTAGTGTTAAGAACTCCTTCATCGTTGGAGATACATTCAAACAAATTTTTGTTTGACCCTGTAAACTGACACTTGCTCAGTATAATCACAAGACGGTGTTTGTCCAGTGTACAAACCGACTGAGACTAACTCAGTATAATAAAATAGTCGCATGCCTTGTTCAGGACAGTGGACGTAGGATCTTGCGTATCCGAACCACTTTGAAAGTCTCTGTGTTTATAATTGTTGCATTGATTTAACTGTTCATATTGAAATCCATTTTAGAAAATCATTCAAGTGAGTTTCAGTAACAAGTTTAACTGGCTGCACTAATCTACTGAAACAGTTTTATAAACAAACGTTTTCAAACCAAACTTAACTGGGCCTACACTTTCCGCACGCTACTGAACACTGTTGAATGCGTCTGAATTCTTACATCAGTCAGCTAGCAGAGCTCAGCACCTTCAGTCACTCTGTTCACGCGATCTAGAACAGCTTGTCTGGTCTACTGAACTCATTCGAATTCAAGTTTGAGAAAAAAGTTTTCAGGTGTATTTACCCCCTCCCCCCCTTTACACCTGAACGTTTGACTCGGGACCAACACATTCTAGGTGAGGTTGTTAAGCCCCCTATATCGAGGCGTCAAGTCGGTCGACAGAAGATAGGATGTTACCAATTTGGGTTTGAGGCATCTAGTAGTAGAAGGCATAAGGGTGCAAAGCACTATAGCATATGCCAGCAAGCGGGTCACATGAGGAAGAAAATTTACGCTAAGAGTGCGGAAAAATGGATAATTTGGGTGAAGTGTATTTTATGGATCAAATTGCGGTCTATCGCGTTATCAATTATATAATATTTTTATCAATTATGTATTTTATGTACTCTTATCAATTTATCGAAATAGTATTATATTATACTCCCTCCGTCCCAATAAACATGGCTTGTTTGGTTTCGGCACGGTTATTAAGAAAGTTGTTTGTTGTGTGTAAAGTAGTGAAAAGTTATGGGGTCTACTAGATTTATATTAGAGTGATATTTTATGTTGGAAAGTGAACAACCAACTTTAATGGAACAATAAAAAACGGGAAACAAATCATGTTTATTGGGACATAGAGTATTTTAAGATAATGAAAATTTTACATTCAATAAAATATATAGATATATATACTATTATATGTGCCGTCGAACATATAGGAAATACAGGAATCTTGAAGATCAAATACCGTCGAACATATAGGAAATCAAAATCTTTCACTATATCTTAATTAAAACATCTCATTATTCATTATGCCACAATTATTGTTATCAAACATTGGGAATTATTGCTGCAAGTAATTCAAGTTAGCTGACAAATATCAAAATCAAATTCAAGATATCTATTATTTGACTATTTTTACAATTTTAACCCAACTTAACTATTTTTGTAATTTGAGTTGCCATTTTGACTGTTTTTGCGTGAAAAGGCTTTTTGAATTCTCTCGCCTGAATTTAGCTGTTACGGGTGAGGGGGATGTGGCGCCTGGGAAGCCTGCGTCTATTTCAAATGGGAAGCTTTGACAATTATGGATAAGAAAGGGGAGCCTTCAGGATGGGGTAAAAGACCTGGAAGTAGAAAAACAAGATGACGTGGAGGGGAGATCTGGACGTGGACGAAGATGAAGGCAACAAGAACAAGGCCTTCTGTAAATAAAAAGGTAAAGGGAGAGAGTGTAGCTAATCGAAGAAACACAAGAAACTGCCGCAGAAGTGGAAAAGGAGGAAATTGAGAACGAAAAAAATGGAAGAAAGTTTTAGAGTGGAATGTCAAAAGTAAAACATTTCAATGTTTGAAAATGCAAAAATATACAATTTTTTTCATAAATGCAATAATGTACAAAATATGCTATTTCATATGCAGTGTGTGTGTTGGAATCTTCATCCTTTTTGACTAAGTAGCCTCGATAATGACAAAATAAAAGCTGAAGATTTTTTTTTAAAAAAAAGCTGAAGATATTTAAAAAAAAAAACTTCCCATTCATACATGCAAAACAAAAACCTGAAGATATTAAAATAACCTGAAGATATTATCGAAAACAAAAACCTGAAGATATTAAAAAAAAAATTCCCATGCATACATGCATGAAGCCGAGAAATTTAATTTAATTGATATTTTCGTAAATTTAATTGTAATATTTTCATAAATTTAATTTACGAAATTTCGTCAATTTAATATATGAATTTTGTTAATTTAATTTATAGAATGTTGTAAATTTAATTTAGGGAATTTTGTTAATTTAATTTAGGTAAATTTTCTAATTTTTATTTAGGGAATTTCTTTAATTTAGGCAATTTCGTTAATTGAATTTAGACAATTTCGATAATTTAATTTAGGAAATTTCATTAATTTAATTTAGGCAATTTCGTTAATTTAATTTAGGCAATTTCGATAATTTAATTTAGGCAATTTCATTAATTTAATTTATGCAATTTCGTTACTTTAATTTAGGCAATTACGTTAATTTAATTCAGGCAAATTCGTTAATTTTTATTTAGGGAATTTCTTTAATTGAATTTAGGCAATTTCATTATTATAATTTAGGCAATTTCGTTAATTTTATTTAGGCAATTTCGTTAATTTAATTTAGGCAATTTCGATAATTTAATTTAGGCAAATTCGTTAATTGAATTTAGACAATTTCGATAATTTAATTTAGGCAATTTCATTAATTTAATTTAGATAATTTCGTTAATTTAATTTAATCTAGAATTAATAAAGGGGAGAAATTAATAACAATTTAATTTTGTTAATTTAATTTAATTTAATTTAATTTTGTTAATTTAATTTAATTTAGACAAGTTTATTAGCTACAAGATTCTCCAGTAATAAAGGGTAGAAATTAATAAAAATATAACATATATCGTCAATTTTGATAATTTAATTTATGGAATTTTTGTTAATTTATTTTAGTGATTTTCCTGGATTAAACAATTACTTTTTATATGACAATTCTAATACTAGTTTGTGGTTCATGAGTATTAGGTAAAACTTTGATAAATATTATCATATATATTACATAAAATCATAGATAATTAATTATTCCGAAACTAAATAGGATCCAAGATTATCCTTTATTTTATGAAACCTAACCAACAATTTAGTTTCGTAAATAGTGTAACATTTAGGGAATTTCGAAATTGTAATATCACGAATTTTCGTAGTAAATAAAATTAGATGAGCTTTCGTAAAATTTAAGAAAGTTTGACCAACCCCTTAAGGTTACAAAGAAAATTAAGGTTTAGTAATTTCAAATTATATATATATAAGTATTCATATAAGTGAAGTAATTTTATATTAGGCAAAAATAAATTAGCAAGCTTATCTAATTATATGGTATCTTCTCCAATAGTGCATAAAATGATTAGAAGTGTGTGTTCATACATGATAAATGATAGGTCAACTGTTATCTATTAAATTCAATTTCCAACTAATAAAATATAAGCTAGATTTATGACTAAGGAAGCCTATGCTATTGACGAAATCATTCCCCTAGCCTAAGAGAAGCATGAAGTGGTTTGAAAACTGTGCAATTTTGGATTTTATTTATGGATATAAGTAACTTTGAATGATCTCATCACTCCTCCACGTGGATGGCTTCATGAGGTAGGTATGTATTAGGTTTTATTATTATTCTTTTCTATGGTAATATATAAATGAGAAAAACTCAATAAATCATTGTTCATTGTTCATTCTTCTTCCACTGTGGCATGCGGTGGTTGTATGGCAAGACTACAACATAGCCTTGGTGACAAAGCAAGTGAAACTTTTCCTATAAATATCATGAGTCGGACACCATTCTTTTTTTTTCTTTTCATAAGCTTTGCTCTTATTTCTTCTCCATCAATTCCGCAAGAGAATATTATTAGTTGAGGAAATTAAGTTTATTCTCGCAGTAAGAATTTTAAGGGGCCAATTAAAGGAGAGATGTAGCACTTAATCCGAGCAAAGCAAGTTAATACAATTATTGTGACAACTGCACGGTGGGTCTTTACTATTTCAAAACTATTTTGAGTTACTAAGCTTTATGATATGTTATCCACGAAAATATTTTTGTGTGTTCTACTTGTTTAATGCTCTTAATTTAATCGATCGAGATTCTCGACTGGCCTAACACGCTAGTGAGAATTGTGTACACCATTGTTAGTAGTACAATGGATTGATCGTCATTGTGTGCTAACCAGTTAGAGAGGACATATGAGCTTCGGCTTTAAGGAGATATAGAGTAAGAGTAACAGTAGAACATGACAGTGTGCACACAAGGAGATAAATGTTGGTATGATTGGGAGTGACTTTATTTTTTAAACCTTCAAAGTCATACGATTTATGCATGGATAAACTATTTATTAAAATGTTTATGAATTACTTCACCTACTGAGTACATTAGTGCTCAACCCAAACTATTTTCAAATGTTTTCAGGTTGGGCGGATGGTGGTGACGAGCAAAGCTGAGGCAAGGGTTTATGTTGTATATCTATATTATATATTGCTTCCGCTTAGGTTCAAATACTTTTATTAAGAACTCTGATGGGCTTATCTTGTGTATTATTTTTGGGCCCTATGATACTTGCTTTGATGATTAATTGCTTAAAGACTCAATTTGAGTCGAGTCTTTGAATATAAAATTCTTGAGTACTATTGTCATCTTAGTTTTAGCATGAGTCACTATTGAAATATTTGTACACAATTTATTGGTCTTTCCGCTTGATTTATTCCAGATAATACAAACCATATTTCTTTCCCCGCTTCTTTTCTCCAACCCCCAGTCTCACCCTGATGATCGTGTCTTTATTCGAAAATCGGGGTGTGACAAAGACTAAATAGGATTCAATTTTATGAAACATAACCAATAATTGAGTTTCGTAAATAGTGTAACATTTTCAAACCCTCTTAAAAGTAGTCAACAAATCTGAACCATTGGAAAAAAGCAAGCTGAAAAGAATACATTGGAACTCATTTTTGACTGAAGGTACATGTGAAGTCGCATGAATAACATAAAAGAGTTAACTCACGGTATAACTATGATTATATTATAGTTATTCCGTTTAGCTATAGAACGGAATAATTTGATTTATTTTAGTAGTGCTAAGATAATTGTAAAAACACGAATTCATATTATGAATCAACAAGTTCTTTACTGGAGAATAGTATGATTTAATTGTGTTATTCGTGTTCATATTGGCTCTATTGGTGTTTATTTCCAAAAACTAGGTTATTCATATGACATTTGTAATACTAGCTTGTGTTTCATGAAAAATCACAACATGTAACTTCGAAACTGTCCGATCAGAAATTTTCTAGTGTACTGAGACTAAATAATACTTTTTTTTGGGTTAGACTAGGTTTTGAGTTTTTTCTTTCTTCGCATAATACGTCGGATATTAATGTAACGGTTTAGGGAGAAGTGTGAACATGTATTTATGTAGTGCGAACGCTAATTTAAAGCTTAATTTGTCTGTGTAATTAATTCGATACTACTACAGGGTAACTAGAGATGAGAATATCTTAGTAATTTACTACTAAGTTAATGAACTGACCTTTGTTTGGGAATATCTTGACATGTATTTATTTAGGATCTGACCTTTGTTTGAGAATATCTTAGTAATTTACTACTTCAATTTTAGTGACTTTTTTATTTATTAGAGTTCTGAATGGAGAAAATTAATCTTCGTACTTCGTTAATAAAACGTCATACTTCGTTAATCAAACTCCATACTTCAAATAATACATAGAAAATAAAGTAGAAATAAGACATGACAAATTTAATCTTGTGTCTCCCTCTCTGAACATGTCCTCCTTGTGTGGCCTCTTTCGTGACAAACACCACACTTTCTCCTACGCAACATCGTGCCCTCCATACGCATTCTTTGGCAAAAATAGGCTCCGATAGTCTTCGCAGTAACAGTGATCGGTCCGGCATTATCAAAGTCGTACTGACATATGTGCTCCGGCACAAAATCGTAAATGGTCCAATACATACCATTATGTCGTGCACGTACTCTGAATGGACAAAGATCGCCCAACAAACATTCAAACCACTGATACTGAGGACTTGCCCTCTTCACTTTATAAGACCGTCGACACTCTAAATGCCAGAGACTAACAACTATTGTTAGGGCGTCCTTCTTCCAAAAGAAGTTGTCGTTTTCGAGAATGCCCTCTTCAATCTTCTCTATATCCGTACAACCAATGACTCCTGCTTGACCTGGCGGAATAATTGGCACTAGCCAATTTCTGACTTCGTCGACAACTTCATTATCTTCGTCTTGCAGGGCGAGCGCTCTGTTTTGTGGCTGCTCTAGAAGTGTCATTAGCCGGTTTAAACCGCCTTCCCCACGAATCCACGATGCAAACTCGTACATGGTTCCATAAAATTTTTTAGCGACAACATGTTCGTCTTCCTCATCCTCTTCCTCAGCCGTATAATCCTCGTCATACGCATCATCATAATCATCGTTATTATCATCCGCACTGTGATCCTGCTGTTCTGCTTCTTCTTGCTCCTCTTGTTGCTCTTCTTCTTCTTGCTCCTCTTGTTGTTCTTGCCTTCCAAACTCATATGCAGCTCCGCTTTGACCATATGCATCACCAAAAATATCTGGGAAACTAAATTGGTAATCAAATGAAGGGAAGGAATGTCCTTGTTGTGATGTTCCGGCACAATCAACCGGAGCCATCAAAACGACGCACACAGTTGGATCGGCCTCTAAGTTGATAAGTCGAACCAAGTCATCATCCGTCATCATTAATGACTTAATCAACTTTCCAGATTGAGCATGCTCCAACGAATAAAGCGCATAGGGGGTAAGCCGTGAGTTAATTTGTGTACGGGCTTCGATGCTTGCTCTTAAGGACGACAACGTTAATTGGTCGGTCCGAAGTGGGGCAAGATGTTCATCCCCACCTTTGTAATCTGAACCCAAGAAACAATCTCCATACTTTACAGTTACACGTGTCCAGGTAGACATCTGGAAAGAATTAAAAAAGAAAAAAGTATTTTAGTACTCTGCAAAACCATACTCAGTACTCCGTAAACAACACATAAGATAAAGCTAACATGCGGAGAGCTAAGATTATGCGTGAATTTAAAAAATATATTAAAAAGTAATTATAATAATTTAATCCTGACCATGGGCGTAAATTGGCACTAAGTAGATGAGTCAATTTCAAATGTTAAACCTAATAATATGTACATATTTACTTAAATACTGTGTAGATAATATGTAGATATTTTCAATGATTTTTGGATATAAATTTTTGACGTGAAAATACGTACATATTTTCAATGATTTTCTACAATCAAATTTTATACCTAATAATACGTAGATATTTACTCAACTAGAGATTTGCTTAACAAATTATGGAATACGTAGATATTTACCTAAAATCAAGCAAAAAATATAACGCCCTCAAATCAAGCAAAATCATACGTAGATATTTACCTAAAATCAAGCAAAAAATATAACGCCCTCAAATCAAGCAAAATCATCGTATATATTTACCAAAAATAAGCAAAAAATATAACGCCCTCAAATCAAGCAAAATCATACGTAGATATTTACCTAAAGATTGTTTCACCTAAAATACGTAGATATTTACCTAATAATACGTAGATATTTACCTAAAATCAAGCAAAAAATATAACAAATTATGGAATAGGGTTACCTTTAAAATTGTTTCACCCTAGACAAGCGCCCTCAAACCCTCGTTGTCTCGCTCCCTCTCGTTCTCTCTCTCGTGTTGTCTCGCTCTCTCGCTCCCTCTCGTTCTCTCTCTCGCGCTGTCTTGCTCTCTCGGTCCCTCTTGTGTATAGAGTTCAGTTTTTTTCTGCATCTCTGTGTTGCATGTGACTCTGAAAAAGGTAAGTGAACATCTCTCTGTCTACATCTCTCTTTATCTCGCTCTCTCGCTCTATCTCTTTCCAGATTTTTTTTTCTCTCTAAATAGTTCATGTACTGCAGAACTATGATTCTTGATTAAAAAAAATTAAAACAACTGCTGGACGAAAATATTCTGCATGAATGAGGACGAAAATATTCTGCATGCATGAGGACAAAAAATTAAAACAGCATGCTGAGGACGAAAAATATTTGCAGAGGACGATGCATGCATGAGGACGAAATGGACATTGTGGACGATGCATGCATGAAGGCAAAATTTCCACCCAACATCTCATGTGAGAGATTAAAGTAGGAGGAGAGAGAAGGTAAATTCTGCAAAAGTAGGAGGAGAGAGAAGGAGCATGTTCACCTAGGTACCTTTATAGGTTTTAAAAGTAAAAATGTATATTTTTGCAATTATGGAATCTCATGTACATTTTTGCATTTTCACATGTTTGATTTGTACATTTTTGCACATCCCCCAAAGTTTTATTGAGGAAAAGAAGCAGATAGCTGAGCCTGAGGATTAGGGTGAAGAAGCAGATAACTGTCAAGAACAAAACCCTGTAGCATAGCCAGAAACTTAAGATTGTGGGGTCAATAAGCCGTGACAGAACTAGAATTTTTCAGTTAGGGTTAGTTAGTTATCTTCACGTGTTACTGCAGTATAGAGTATATAAATACACTGTGTATCTCATGTACTCTGCAATTTTTCGATGATGCTTAATCAAAAGGTTTTTCGATCTCTAGAACCTTCATCTTCAGATCTGAGTTCAATCCATTCCTTGTTCATCTAAATTCTGAGTAAGAATAAACGGCCGAGGGAAGAGGAAATAAAAATGGAAGGAAGAGAAAATAAAAATAGGAAAACATGAAAGATAAGAAGAATAAACGGCCGAGGAAGAGGAAATAAAAATGGAAGGAAGAGAAAATAAAAATAGGAAAACATGAAAGAAGGAAATAAAAGTTTGTTGATTGATGGGGTAACCTATAAGAAAGATAGATGGCTTGACCACTACACTAAATGTCCTTTACTTATCGATTTGCATACTAAAATTATTTTGCTTGTTCATAGGGGCACTGGCCCCCACCAGCCCCATGTAGCTACGCCCCTGCCTGTAGCTTCTACAGCTCAATCCTGTTCGTGATGGAGAGTTTGGTTGCCACAATCGAGAAGGACTCAGCTAAGAAGTTCCATATTGCCAAGGTGCCACTGTTGACATTCCAATTGGTATCCTTTTCCTTTACAGAATAGTTCTACTGGTCTTTGTAAGGTTAGACTTTCACAAAGTTGCTTATTTTTCTTTGGAACTGCTCTAAAAGATATGCCAAATGGTATATTTATAATACAGTTTGCTCTTTTAGTTTGAGCTGTATGGTTATTAAAATTAAGTTGGCCCTTTTGATGAAATATAAGTACAGGGCGGTTTATTTTACTCAACATCTACCAAAAAGATGCACGGATCCAATTGAATTGCTACTCATGATGATGGATTCTTTATTTCCTTCCTGAACGATGTACCAGCTTTCTAGAAGTTTATTTTTGTTTTTTACTTGTGTTGTTAAAAATATCTTGTTTACGGTAAAACCAGATGTCATCAAATAATGAATTTGGTCTATGTCGGAGCTGCAATGGCATACCAGTTATCAAGAAAGAAGATCGAGGATATGGTACACTCCGGAACAGGTGGGAAGAGTCCGGAGGTTGAGATCGGAAGTTTCGGGGTCGAAGGGGCGGGAACGGCGCAAATTTCTTTTTGTTCGAGAGAGAAAGAGAGAGAACGGACTACGAGGGTCAGCGACTAAACTAACTTTCATAATTAAATACCGTCACTATATAAGTGGATTTCGTTGTGAAAGACCCCTTACTAGATAATTCATGGGTAGAGCCAAAGAGTGTGGTGTGAACTATACAAGTTACCAATAACACTGATGAAATATTCAATGATCATAAAGGCTCCTATGTATAGAAAATACCTCACCATTTAAGAAGTAACCATAGAAACGAGACCCACTATTTCTTTATTTATTTAATTTTTATTTCTTTTTTTTATTAGATTTTTGACACCTATCAAAAGCAAATTTCTTATTTCTTTCATATTTCGCTGTAAAATACCTAAAAAAGAAAAATCGTGGTCGGGAAGGTAAGAGTAGCCAAAGCCATTGGAATACGTATTTTATACATTGAAAAAATCTGTTTGGTTATTAGTTATTAATAGGCCACGACAGGAAAAATAATAACTGGAAAAAAAATTAATTAGTTATTTGTCAAAATTGTGCCGGTTCTTTTGAGTAATATATCTGGAAATACCCGTTGATACCTTGTTAACACCGTTTTGTATACAATTGGTACATTCGAAAATTACCGTAACCCGCACATCTTTCCTCTTGGCCATGAACCTCTTTTGGATTTTTGATTTACTCAACTCTTCTATTTTGATTCGAAATGAAGAAAAAGAAAGGAATGAAAAAATAGAAGTTATTAACTTGAAATCTAACTCTAAAAGATCAAAATCAATTAAATCAAAGTCATATTAAATATTAAGTTCGGAACTCTATTTAACCCCGAAGGACAGTTAAAGATCTTGTATTCTTGCCCTAGACCTTGATTTTCCTACTCTACCCCCACGTCTCTATTTTGAATTCGAATTTGAACCTGAGTCTCGCAGACGTTGAATCCATTTTATTCTTTCTCTTTCGTCCCTTATTCTAAATTTTCAAAATTAGAAAAAGGGAAAAAAGAGAAAAGGGTGAGGGGGATTAATCACAGATATTTGATTGTAGAAATATGCGTCAATAGATAGTGGGCCCGTACCCATTTGGAGGCTTCCTTTGCCGCTTCTAGCCACTCTCCGATCGCATCAGGATATTTTCAAGTTACTGCATACAATTCTTTTTGGAAGAAGAGGAAGGGTAACACTTTTAGAATTATGTCATATCTTATTCTGGGTTTAAGGTTCACATCACTTAAATATGTGTAAATGTATATCATCTGAATTATCCATTCCCCTAAATGCTCTTCTCAGATAGCAGTAAATAATGGTAGTAGTAGCAGATGACAAAATGGGCCACTTTGCTGTGAATTTGATATGTAGGAGTAGGGCAAGATTTGATTTTGATGCTTCAGCAGTGTGGACATGTTGTATGCTAGATTTTGTGCATCTTGGTAGACTCACTCGTCATTTATTGTTGCTTGGCTTTTCCTTTTCATATCTTGGCTTTTCCTCACAATCTTGAGATACTTTCATCATAATAATACTTCAATTATTAACGTCTTGTTTCTTTTGGACACGGATATTAAGAAAGTTAATTTTTGTTTACACATTTTTTGCTTTTTTTTTTTTATAAATAAGACATTTCAAATGAGACCCTCCAATCGAAAAAATACAAAACGTTACTAATGGGACGAAAAGAGTATTAATTTATCTTTTCAATAAATTTAAATTTTATTCTTTAGAAAATAATTGTAAATCTATTCACGGATTGATTCTGACTCTCTATCATAATGTCAGTCAAAATCGATTTTTAAAATAACATTCACAAAAAAATTATTTCCAAAATAGTACTCTTTCAAATATATTTTCCAAACTAACATTTTTTTCTTTGCCAATGCCAACTAATCATTTTTTTCGCATATAAACAACTAATTATAAATGAAAAATACTTTTTTTTGCATATTCAAATTTATTATATTAGTATTATGGGGAATAAAATAAATAAATAAACATTTTATTCTTTATTAAATAATACTCTCTATGTCCCATAGAATATGTTTTACTTTTCTTTTTGTTGTCCATAAAATTTGTCATGTCGTTATAAATGGTAATTTATTAAAAATATTTTATTTATTGGACCCATCACTTTACACAACTTCACATGTTATTTTTTACTTTCCTTACTAATTTGTTTTAGGCTTATCACTTTACATAACTTCACACACAACTTTTAACTCTACTTAATAACTGTGCCCAAAAGAAACAAAACACATTCTTTCGGACGGAGGGAGTATGCAAGATTTTTATTTATTTACAAAAATTAATAATTAATGTGCAAGATATGCTATTATTTTTATTTCTACATATTTAATTATTTTCGGAGGAATGCGAATATGAATAATTTATAAAATAACATTTAAATTATAGGACTTAGTGAAAACTTTGTACTCCCCCTTGTCCCTTTAATTGACATCAACTGTCATGTAATAAAATGAGGACGGATGTTAGCTCAATTCGAAAGAAATTATGCAGAAGCTTTATATGATGGCCACTCGTTAGTCGTCACTCAGCTCTTTGCAGGGGAAATTAAATTGTTTACTTGTTTTGTAAGTAAATAATAAAAAGTCTAAATAAAAAATAAATTAATTTTTTTATTCCATGATATTGGACGAAAAGAAAAAGTATTTTTTTTTCATTTTATTCATAATGCTAATATAATAAAACTGAATAGAAAATTAAAAGTATGATTCCATGTAGACGTTTATGTAGAAAAAAATAAATACGTGGCAAGATTAGATGTTAGTTTGAGAAATATTTTTGAAAAAAATGTTATTTATGAATATCTTTTTGAGAGTGTTATTTTCACAATCTTTTTGAGAAATATGGTAATTTTCTTTTTCAAACTTGATGAAACTGACAATCTGTTGACACGTAAGACTAATTAGGTCAATACACCATGTTTAGCACTTAATTAGCAACAGTTAAAAACAAAATTAAGTGGAGCACCCAACCGGCCAACCTATCTCAATCTCACTCTTTTTCTTTATCCATTTTAATATGAAAACTGTGGTCAGAAAATTTCCAAAGGAGCATCGACGTGTATTGGAAAACCTTATTTAGTGGAGCAGCCGAAAGCCACTAATCGTTTGTTATCAACCAAATTAACTATTTTTATTAATTTTTTTGGAACCGACCAACACTTTAGGAAGAATATTTTATTTTTTCTTTGAAGTTCTCAGTTGCCTCAAAGAAAATAAGTATTATACAAGTATTTGTTATCTTAATATTAGAAAATACACAAAATTAATATGCCCTCCATAAAGTCAAATTTAGAATGTAATATAGGACTGAACCTATAAAAATAAGGATGTACTATTAGTTTTTTTAATAAAGGAAACTACAAGATCCCCCTAAATAAACTCACTAATATGCTCCATTTGTGAAATTCAAATATATAACTGACACTCTCTCTGTGAGTATATTAGTGAGTTTATTTGTGAATTTTACAAAAAAGTACTCCTTTAGTCTAGCTCCAAGTGACCAATTCTTTTTTTACGCGGGAATTAAGAAAATGAGTGATAAAGTATGAGAAAGAAGTAGATGATAAAATACGAAAGAGAAGACGAGTGCGATTGTGAAAAAATTAAATGGTAAAATAAAAGAGAAATGATAAAATAAGAGAGAAAATTGATAAAGTAGGATAGAAAAATTATAAAGTAATTAGAGATTTTTTTTTAAGTTATTTAAAGCGGGACGTCCGGATTGAAAAACGGGTCACTTGAAGTGGAAGTGAGAGGGTATTATAATCTAACGCACCATATGTGAAAATCAAATATACGTATAATTTTTTTCATAAAGCAACTAACTCAAATTATCCTGCTTTGTTCAATTTATATATTATGTGTTCTCTTCTTTCTATTACTATATAATAAAGCTCACTCTTCTAATTAAAATGTTTAAATATAATTATTAAAAATTAAACAATATATACTATAAAAGATAACTAGAGTGACACCCGTGCTACGCACGAAAAATGTTACAATTTCATGATGAAATAACATTAATATAGTTAATATATAGATATATTATATAATTCATATTAAACTCTAACTACTAAATCTAACATAAAATAGCAATTCAGTTTCATGTCACACGTTAATCTATCCCCTTAAAGTTGTTGAAAGTTGTGTCAATTCAATTTCATTTTTATATTACTCTATCTCATACTACTCTAATTATTGAACATATGTCTACATTATGAATTGATTATGAAAGTTACAAATAAAACATAAGTATGCACCAAAGGGCTTGAAATCACAGTTTAAAAATATATTTACGCATAATCCATATTTTCTCCAAAAATATAATTCCATTTTTTTAAATATTATTAATATGATCATAGTAACAAATAATATTACATTCTCCTATATCTATTTCTTGATAGAACTACCTTATGCACAGTTCACATCCATACCACTCACTTGAAGCGATAATCTTCTTCACCACACATCCTTAGTCTAATTCTCATTCACATGTAGTTTCTTTTATTTTTCCCCAATGTAACTTATCCATATCTAATATGAATGTGAACATCACCAACATCAAACATCACTTAGCAAACCAATTGGATGTCAACAAATTACCTTTGCAAATGAAAAAAAGAGGATGCAATCAGTAACAGTTTCCAAATTAATGAATACAAAGTCTATAACACTATATTATTTGCCTATCATCGATGCATTCCATCCCATTAAGATCTAATCTTTTACATGATCATCATAGATGCACCCCGACAGGAGAAAGAAAGGAGAAGAGAAGGGATGAGCAGCAGCGCGCAAAAAAAAAACACAATTTAAAAACTGAACATGCTGTTGCTGCTTACCTTACTTTGTCACCAGTCAATCAGTCGAGACACCGCTCTCCTACTGAGAAAAATAAAAATAAAAATAATATAAGTAAATCTATAAATGGGTAAATATATAAATAATCTCTTAAATTATCATTACCAAAATTAATTACTTCTTGTGGATAATTAGTTTAACATGATTTGTGGTACTTAAAGTTTGTTTTGAATACATTTATGTAATTTCTGACAATTTTATTTTAAATTAGACCTATATATGGTTAATAATTTATAATTAGCTGTAGATTAGGCTAATTAAATGTTTGAATGATTAATAATTCATACTTAATTAAATATATGCCCATTATGGATTTTTTTTTTAAATAGTTGGGATTCTTTACTGATTTGGTTTATTTGTACATAAAAAATAATTTTGACTATTGAAAAAGTGAAAAATATATCATTTACATTATATAACTCATTTAAAAGAAACCATTTATTAAAGTGTTTTAAAAAACATAATGTAAATATTTTTTGAAAAAATTAATTAGATTGAAATGCAATTAGATTTGAAATTGAATTTTTAATGTACATGTGTATCTATCAAAAATAAAAGAATAAAGTATTTGCTCCTTAATTTAATGAAATTCTAATTGAGTTCAATTGAATTGAAATTGAGATTGATTTGAAATTGAAATCATTTGGTTTTTATATATACTAGAATGACACCCGTGCTACGCACGAAAAATGTTATATATATCCCCTTGAAGTTGTTCAAAGTTGTGTCAATTCAATTTCATTGTTTATATTATTCTATCTCCTATTACTCTATTTGTTGAACATATCTACATTATGAATTGATGATGAAAGTTACAAATAAAACATACAAGTATGCACGAAAGGGCTTGAAATCACAATGTAAGAATATATATATTTATGCATAATACACAGTTGTATTCTCTAAAATATAATTCCAATTTTCTTAAAAAATTATTAATATGATCATAGTAACAAATGATATTACATTATCCTATATCCATTTCTTGATCTTGTTCATAGATAGAACTACTTTATGCACAGTTTAAGGTCGTACCACTCACTTGAAGCGATTTTCTTCTTTACCACACCGTCATAGTCTAATTTCCCACTCATATGTAGTTTCTTTTATTTATTCCCAATGTAACTTATCCATATCTAATATGAATTTGAACATCACCAACATCAAACATCACTTAGCAAACAAATTGGTGGTCAACAAATTACATCACAAATGAAAAAAGAGGATGCAATCAGTAACAATTCTCATATTAATGAATACAAAGTTTATAATACTATATTACTTGTCTATCATCGATGCATTCCCTCCCATTAAGATCTAATAGTTTACATGTCCATCATAGATGCACCTCGGCAGGAGAAAGAAAGGAGAAGAGAAGGGATGAGCGGCGGCACGCAAAAAAGAAACACAATTTAAAAATTGAACATACTGCTGCTCACCTTACTTTGTCATCAGTCGGTCAGTCGAGACACCGCTCTCCTAGTAAGAAAAATAAAAATAAAAATAATCTAAGTAAATCTATAAATGGATAAATATATAAATAATCTCTTAAATTATCTTTACCGAAATTAATTACTTCTTGTGGATGATTAGTTTAACATGATTTGTGGTACTTAAAGTTTGTTTTGAATACATTTATGTTATTTTTGACAATATTATTTTAAATTAGACCTATATATGGTTAATAATTTATAATTAGTTGTAGATTAGACTAATTAAATATTTGAATGATTAGTAATTCATATTCAGTTAAATATATGCCCATTATGGATTTTTTTTAAATAGTTGGAATTCTTTCTTAATTTGATTTATTTGTACATTAAAAATTATTTTGACAATTGAAAAACTGAAAAATATATCATTTTAATTCCATAACTCATTTCCTTTTTCTCTTCGTTTTTAAAAAAAAAATTATTTATTACTAATGAAACTCTCTTTTTTAACTAATTAAATATAAATCTATCAAAAGAAATGAGAAAATATATAAATAAAATTTTGAAATAAGGGTAATGCCCTTGCTTTCAGATACTGAGAAATTGAACATCCGATTTTTAGATAAATAAATAATAGATGAATTACATTGATTATTAATTAAATATACTATTAATTATTAATGAATATAAATTGAATTGAATTAAGATTGAATTGGTTTTTTTAAAGTAACATGAATTTTGATTGAGATTGATTCTAATTAAATTGTGTTTTTTTATATAAATGTAGTTGTGCATCCATCAATTAATAAAGAGAATAATAGATTTACTACTAAATTTAATGAAAGCTAAATTGATTTAAAATTAGAATATTTGATTTTTATATAGATAATAATAGATTATTTTGAATAATTTAAAAGAAACCATTTATTAAAGAGTTTAAAAGAAATTTAATGTAAATATTTTTTTGGAAAGATTAATTAGATTGAAATTCAATTAGATTTGAAAATTAGATTTGAAATTGAATTTTTGGTGTAGATGTGTATCTACTGAAAATAAAAGAATAAAACATTTGCTCCTCAATTTAATGAAATTTCAATTGAGTTCAATTAAATTAAAATTGAGATTTATTTGGAATTGAAATCGTTCGATTTTTATATATATAAAATTTTTTAATAGACAAAAATAATTGCCGAAAGACCAAAAACATATGGAAATATCTATATTGTCATTCACAAAAATCAAATGGACATATACATACAAAACGCAATATATATAAATATTATAGTACATTTGAATATTTATATATTCAAGTCGCAATCTATCTAATTAATCATTCATGAAGCCGGTCCCTCCCAAGTCAACCTACCTCGGTCTCCCGCCAGCACCACCGCCGGATCCGGATCCCAAGTGGTAACCCGACCCGACCTTCCGGCCGCCCGCCACCTGACTGTACCCGTAAACGCCTCCTCCTCCTCCTTGATGACTCATAACATTCATACCGTACATCCCCTCATACCCGCCCCCACCGCCGCTTCCCATACTCACCACCGTCGCGCCGCCGCCGCCCTCCTTCTCCCCTCTCCCGGCCATGGCGGTCTTCTCCCCCTCCATATCCCGGAACCTCTGCAGATACACCTTCAGCGGCTCCACGTACTCCTCGAACCCTAGTGTGGTCATCGCCCACAGCAGATCGTCGCCGTTGATTGTTTTCCGCTTCTCGCGCTGGCACTTGTCGGAGGCCTCGCCGGTGATGAAGCTGATGAACTCAGATACACATTCCTGAACCGTCTCCTTCGCGTCTTTCGATATTTTGGCGTTCGCCGGCAGCGCCTTCTTCATGATTCTGCTCACGTTGGCGATGGGAAGGAACCTGTCCTGCTCTCGTAGGGACAATTCGTTGTAGTTCTGATCTCGATGTCCGCCAGACTCATTATCTGAGTCCGCCATTCCTTAATCAAACCTGAACTCACAGATTTTCTACTGTTTTTCTGAATTTTAATTCGGAAATTTAAAAAAGTAAACCACTGCCAAATTTCACTGAGAGATATTTTCAAGTAGAAATCTGACGGTGAAGAAGAATTCGTAAGGTAGAAATACGTAATTATCAACAGTATATAGCAAAAATGTTCGGATTTGATACTTTACGCTCAGAAAAACGATTCGCTATCCGCGCTGCTGATAGAAAGTCAAAATCGAAACGTCAAAACTTCAGAAACTCAGATAATCACCGCTGCGAAGTTATTCGCTACACATCTCACCAAAAAAATGGAGAAATTCGCGATAAAACGACAGAATAATCAGAATTCCGCAAAAAGAAAGACAGAAAAACAGTAAAAAGGAAGCTCGAATTCAGAAAAAAGGAGTTAAGAAAACGGTAAGAGATGGATAACGCCTCCGGCGAATATTCCGATGCCGGGAAGTCAGACAAGAGAAGGGAGAAGGTAGAGAGAGAGAGAGAGGTGAGGATGGAAGTGGAGTCTGTGGAGAGATAATGCGGTGTCCGTTGGATCAAATGGTATAATAACGGGATCGTTAGAAACACGTGGAAGATTGTGGGCAGTTCCTTATCGATAACTTTGCGATCACTGAGGCAAAATGGAAGCCATCTGATTCGTGGTGAGTGGATCGATCTTATCCGTCCATTTCGCATCAGGCACGTATTTGGCTGTGAGTGGTTGTTTATAGTCTAACGAGGAAGAGTGCAGTGGCTCAAGTGGACCACCTGCCTTTTTCTCTTCTTATTTTTTATATTTATTTATTTATTTCACCATCAACGATTATAAACACTTTTTTCCTTTTTATTATTATTGGCACGTTCTTGAAGTATTTTACAAGATTCTAACCATCCCACTATTTTCATTTTAAAATTTGGAGTTAAAATGCATAATGTATAATGATAAAAAGTGGTAATATCAAAAAATAGTATTCTCCGTCCCACATGAAATGTCCTATATTTTATTTTGGATTGTTCTACACAGATAACCTATTTCTTAAAAAGGAAATAAATTTATCTCACAAAAGTCATTTTTTTTGTGGATCTCACCCACATTAGTCTCTTTCCTAACATACAAAAGTCCACCACATAAATTATCACGCCGAAAAGAAATATAACGTTTCATTCGGGACGGAAGGAGTAACTTTTAATAATAAAAATAAAAATTAAATTGACTAAAAATCTTTTTTTTTTGTTTTTTACTTGGCATGCTCGATTTCAGTAATTTTCTAGTGTTTTGTGAATCTCAATCATAATTTAGATAGGAAAAAAAACATGAGACAATACAATTATAAAAATCCTAATCGATTCAAGGAAGTTTTAATCAAGTCTTGATCATAAAATCGAAGTTCCAATCATGAATTTCCATTTTCATGAATAAAAATTGGAAAATTCCAAACAGCTCCAGAATTTTACAAAACATAGTACTTCATCCGTCCCGTCTTACTTGTCTTGTTTTTTAAAAAGAAAAATAACTACTACTATACAAACTCTTGTGTGCCGAAATCAAATAAGATAAGTCAGCTATGAGGGAATAATTGAAACTTATTTATTTTGTGAATATTATTATAATAAATCATACATTTAATCCTTTGTTATCACAATTAGTTATTTTAAAAGAGCCGCACATAATAGACTCATAATGGTCAACGGGAGCTCCTAGACTAATTTAATTCTTACTCTTTAAGCAACCAAAAAACATTCGATGTGATAAACAAAATTCCAACAAGCACTTTGTATGATGAGAAAAGCTTTCCGGTCCCATTATTTGCTTTTGACCATGGTAATAATATCGTCGAATATTTGTTGATATAAAGTCGAGTATAGATTATGTCAAAAACTAAATCTCGAATAGCACCCAAAAGAATGCCAAAAGCCAATGAATAGGAGCAGTACATAATGCACGAAAATGAATAATAATGGCAACACAATGATAGTCTTGAAGAACTCAAGGCTTGCACACACACAGGCACATTACATTTAACTGTTCTCTGTTCTCATCCAGCAAAGCTTATACACAACCGAATCTTAAACAGAACACACCATTATAACCTCCTACTACATTTACTTTTATCTTCTTATTCCAAAATACAGGAGGGAGAGAGATTGGGCAAGGAGATCTATAATACATACATACATACATTATTCTGCCAAAAAAACTATCTTCTCTTTCATATATACAAAATCGATTTCTACATACATACACATACACATTTACAACATAAGCTACCTGACTACTACATAGTTAGCAAGGTACATGAAGAATGTGATTAAACAAGTTACACCCGAAAAAACAGGGGCCAAAGAATTAAAATAAACATCAAAACAAAAAAACATGGGGCAAATGGGAACATCCTAAGTCTTACAATCTATTACATCACATTCATACAGCAACACATTCTCTCAGACTTCAGCATTTCAACCCATCATCCACAACATTGATTTGTTCAAGGACAAATTAAAACTTAAACGTAAATACGAAATGTCTGGCAGCTAAAAAAAAGGTTCCACAAGCAAATACTAAGAGGTGCCACCATGTCAACTCATCATCACCTAATTAGAAGCTTCATGCCAGATCCCACACTCCATATTCTTCCAGCTACCTCCAAAACAGATATGTCAGATGCATTTAAATTATTAAATGAGTCAGCTATATAACATAAGATTTAATTAAGGGGCAAAATTAAAATAACAAAAAACGAAGGCATATGAACAAATTTTTGGGTAAACTATGATGGTTTGAGGCTAGAAAGAACCATGTATATGACACATATGACCCATATAAGTTGAACAACATCACTTCCAGTAGTCATCTTATGCTGCATGCTAAAGTTAGGAGCATAATTCCACTAGAAACTACAACAAAAGAAGAAAATTAGGAACCTACACATTTTTCATCCAGAAATCTGGAATACTATTTTTTCATATTTGTTCAGCAAGGAAAATGCTCTCTTTGTTTTGCTAATCAAATTTAAAGGTGAGACATTTTACCATCATTTTTTATAACTTCAACTAGCTAATATATCATAAACTGAATCATTACAATCTGAGATCTACTTTTGACATTGGTGCAAACATTCCGACTTCAGAATCTTTTACCTCTACACGATTCAAAAAGACAGTGCTAACATCTTTCTAAATTCTAGAAGATATTTTTTAATTTATCATGCTCACATTTATCACTGTCCACATCATAGATCCATCTCTAGATTCTTGCTGTCTCTCTCCTTCAATCAAAGTCAAGAAATCATAGCAATGTTGATGCTACCCCTTTGTAGTCCCAAATCTAATTACTGCTACGGTGCTACCTATTCTCACCAATGAAAATCCGAGTCTGCAGCCATCAAGAACCCAACTCAACCCAAACCCATGTAAATGTCTAAGATCTTTAAGTTACCATATCATACCATCTCATGACATGTCCGTATACAAGCATCCAACTATATAAATGTCATTTAATCATCACAAACTCACAGTTAGTAGGAAATGTACAGATATAAATGATGTCTACCAGGTTAAAAAAATTCTAATTTTTTATTTTGTTCATTAAACAAGTTGGTTGCATGAAGCAAGTAAAAGTAAGCAAAATGTAAATACAAAGCATCAACAGAATTTGAGTCTGGGTAAAGGTAGTAACATTGTTTATTTGAGTATCCTTTGGTCTACTATACCAAGACCAATAACCTAATTCAGGTTTAATTACTATAATTGAGTTAAGAAATGAAAATAGATGTATCGAGACCCTTTAAGCTTCAACCATCTTACAGTTCTTACAGAGCCTGGTAAGTATTCACTTGTACTAAGTAGGCTTAGACTACCTAAGAATCTTATAGACGCATTGGTTCTATGGTATAAACAGGGAGACAAATTCAAGGCAGAGATAGGTGACTAGATTCCATAAATGGCATGAATGAAATTGCAGTAGTCCTAGATCCAGTTCCCCACATTGTCAGTTCCTCAGGGCAGTATCTAATTTTTTCATAACAAGCATCCTAAAAAACAGGGAATGTATTTAAACTACAATTTGGTGATTTATCTCAAAGTCAAGGTTTTAAAAAACCCAACTGAGGCCCGCCTCGAGGCGCGCCTTGAATCGAAACGGCGAAAAAACGCCTTGAGGCATACGCCTCAGTCCATGCGCTTCTTCTGAGCGCCTCGTTCCGACGAGGTGCGCCTCGAGGCGTGTCTTTGAGGCATTTTTTCATTGAGGCGGTCCCTTTTTTTATCGGGCCATAATTCGAATTCTTATTAAATTAATGTAATTGAGCTTAAACCCAATTATTTATTAGACAACTGGGTACAATTAATTATTTAACTTAATAAAACGAAGAGGTTAGCTATGAGCTAGTAAGATTCATTGTATTCTTCTTCAGAAAAGACAATTTGGCCACCAATTCCCATGTATTTCACTAAAAAATTAAAATCCTAGTTATGGAGAATATTGTATATTTTGAATTTGAGAGTATTTTGAACTTACGTGTTATTATATATTTATTAGGGGGGGGAAATTAAATTTACGCTTCAATTTTACGCCTCGTTCCGTTTAGAGGCTTACGCCTCGTGAAACCATGGAAAAACGCCTCGAAACCCATTTACGCTTTTTAAAACCTTGCTCAAAGCCCCTCGGTTTTCAAGGAGAATTAACTTTATGTTTATTGGTGCGTAATGATCCAACAATAATCAACATAAGTAAGAAGGCCAAAAGCTAATTTTACATTACTAATATGAGAAAGCAATTGAAACAGAAAACAAAGTCCCAGAAGTCTAAAATTACTATATGCATAAATTCAAAGAGAAAAAATGAATCAGGAGCAACTTACAATAGCATCCAGCAATGAACAAACGCGGGTTCTTCATCAAGCAGCTAGTAGTATAGTAGACTTTGAGTGATCATGGTTAATACGCAGTTTATTTTGTGCCTCATCATTTTCTTAGTAAGTCCTATAATGTCGTGCGGTACATCAGAGTTACTCAGAGGTACGTCGCCTCTTCCCATAATCAGCATCCCTTGATCGTGATCTATGCTCTTCTTCATGGGATACCCTTGACTTACCATGAGACCTTGACGATCTTCCCCTATCCCAATCATCATCATATTCTGCCTCACGGTTTCTGTGCCTATGATGATCAGTATATCGGTCTCTATCGTCCCTAGGACGTTCTCTTTCACGTTCACGACCACCACGCTCATGGTCTAGGGAACGCTCGCGCTCCTTTTCACGCACCTTTTGCCTGTCTCTACCATCTTTGTCATCGCGATGTCTCCTTTCTGACCAATCATGATCTTGTCCCGCATCTTTCTCTCTAGGAGCATCTCTTTCGTTCCCAGCTCCTCTATCATCTCTGTACCTTCTTTCGGAAGAGCCAGACCAATCCCTCTCTGATCCTCTATCTTTATCCTTATTTGCATTTGGCCATGGCCCTCTTTCTTGACTCCCTTCCCCATACTGATGCTCAGACGCAGCTTCTTCCCCATAACTAGATTCTCCTGCTCTCCCTCCATGTTCATCTCCTGCCCATCCTCCCATATTAGGATCCGACCACATTCCCATATTAGGCCCCTCAACTCCAGGAGCAGGCATCATCCCCATGCCACCCAAGGGCATTCCCCTCCCAAAGAATGCCGGATTAACATGTGGCGCTACACCAGGCAAACCAACATTTCCAACATGCCCAAATGAAGATAAGATGCCCGAAAAGGGTGTTGCAGGACCACCTGGGAATCCTCCATAACCACCCATTCTCCCCATAGGACCTCCAAAAGAAGGATCAAAACCTTGGCCCATCATAGCTTGAGGATGCATCATTGGAGGGGCAGCACCAATCCCCTGCCCAAATCCATTACCTGCTAAGCCACGACCGCCCATTCCACCAGTCCTATTCCTCATGGGGCCAACAGGGCCCCTGTTTCCCATACCCCCTTGAGCATTACCCCTACCCAAGTTTACTCTCCCATAGCCTCTACCATTATTGTCGGCACCACCGTGGTGATTGCCACCCGTAGATATATTGTTACCAAATCCACCAGGTTTAGTGGGTAGATCCCCAGGGCCTCTCCTTGGCTGGTTAACAGGGGTTCCACCAATTTGCTGTTGATTTCTATTAACCTGGGCCTCACCCATTCTTTTTACAGTATGTGGTGAGGCATAGGCAACAACACAGGGTCGCCCATTGAATATATGACCATTCATTCCTTCCTTGCAGACAGTGGCAGCTCCAGGATCATAAAACTCAACCTGGCAGTATCCTTTGGACTTTCCACTAGCTCTCTCGTCAAAGAACTTTACCTCCTTTACTGGCCCATACTTGCACAGTTCTGCTTCCAGCTCAGCGTCTGTTGTCCACCAATGCAAGTCGCCAACAAAAAGAACTGTCCCTCCACCCCCACCGGCATTTCCCCCCGCAACTGCACCATCGCCTCCACCACCAGGCCCTACTCCCACACCATAAGCTCCATACACATTTCCACCAGTCCCATTCACATTCCCCACGTTCCTAGTATTCTCAAAGGTCCCAATATTAGCAGCATGCGGCTGCTGCTGAAGAACCACTTGTTGATTACTTGGGACGTTTCTGTTGACTGCCCGCTCTTCCATATCAGCTACTTTATTTGATGGCTGCCCTAACTCAACCCTAAATCCACTAGCACCACCAGCAACCGGCCCTCCCGCACCTCTAGCAAGTCCAATGTCACTTGCATTGTTATTCCCTCTAAATCCCATATCCTGATACCCCTCAACTCTACCCGGAATCCTAGAGGAATCCCCCTCGTCTAATAAACCCACACCTCCACCCTCCACCAGCGGCTGAGGCTGTGGCTGGGGCTGGGGCGGAAGAGGTGGAGGCTGGACAGCGTTCGGCTTGTTGTCTTGCACTTCCTCGTTCCTATGCCCTACGTTATCCTCATTCCTACGAAGCGACTGCAGGAAGTTCTCACCAACATTGACGTCGTTGTAAAGATCCTCATAGTCATCGTCCTCCTCGCCGAGAAAACCCTCATCGGCAACGGCTGATATTAACTGCTCGCTCGGATCTCCAACGTAGCCAGAACCTCCACCTCCAACTTCATTTTCATCCATCACTTGACTCGTTATTCAAAATTAGGGTTAGAATTAGGGTCTGCAATTAGAAATTAAGGAGGGTAAAAGAAGGATCTGCTAAAATTAAAATAAAAAACCTAAATTCCAATCATCGCTGTGAGGTTCGATACATTTAACAAAAGAAAAAGAAGAAAATAGAATAGCATAATAATCAGAAATTCCAAAAAGAAGGAATAAAGAAATAAACGATAAAACCGTAAAAGGGAAGCTCGGATTCAAATTAGAGGGTTTATAAAGGAAGTAACAGACGGATAATACCTCCGGCGAATATTCCGGTGCCGGTATGGAAACCTAGAGAGAGAAGAGAGTTCGGGATGAAAGTGGTCTTTGGAGAATGCGAGATCCGTTGGATTAAATGCTATAATAACGGGATCGTAGAAACACATGGTATGTCCTGGACCGTTGATTATCGATAAGCGATCGCTGAGAATAAATCGTAGCCGTCCGAATCGTAGTGAGTGGAGGGTTTAGGGTTTCAAACTCGTGTAATTCAAATGTATTTATTAGCTATATTTTTTTGGTTATGAATTGAGTCTTCTTTAGGCAAAATAGGTTTGGAATAGCATAAATTTACAATAAGCTTTTTGAATTGATAAATTGAAATCTAATTTTGTAATCACATCTAACATTTTGAATTCTCGTAAGATATTTTAAATAAATGTATAGAAATTCTAATTTTTTAATTACATCTAAAATTTTGAATTCCCATGCTTTAATAATTTGATAGGTTTGTATAAAATACATCTGATCCTCAATTCAAAAACATGTAAAATATTTCGGAATCCAATCATTTCGAAACTGGAATCCAAATACCCTAATAATAATATAGAGAAAAAAACACAAACAAGTAGCCATGAATTTTTATTGATAAAATTGAATAACTTGAGAATTGGATTGAGATTCTATTTAGACTAAATAATTACATTGGTCCTCTACTATTCGATAGAGTTACATAAGTATGAATATCTTAATTTCATATGTCATATTTGTCCTTTCTTATACATCGCCCCACCTTCTATTTATTCGCACATGGTTTTCATGTAGCTTTAACTTCATTACATCATCGAGATACATACCTTTTTTTGATTAACTTTTTCCTTCAAGTAAAAAATTATATTGATTTATAATTTTAAAATTGAGAAAAAGTGGCAAATGGGAGGACTAATATACCGGACGAAATTAGAATATTCAGGCTTCTAGTATGATTCAATTGAAAGATGGTAGAGGTGGCAAAATGCGCGTGCGGACTAGACCATCCCCGTGCTCATCGTGTCAATTCAATGTTTGGGCCCGTCCGAGCCCGCACGGTACTTTACCGGACCGTGATTTATGAAGCCCAACCTAATTACGGGCTTTCAGGCAGGCAGACGGGCCTATTCCACTAATTTTTTAATGTTTTTTATTATTATTTAATTATATATTTATTGTATAAAAATAAAATTAATATATATAATTTAAACTAAATATGTTAATGTTGAATAAAATATAAAATATAAAGTAATTAACAAATTAAATAGATCATATTATGATTTATGTACAAATAAATAACAAAATTCAAAGTGGTACGCAAATAAACATCACAAGAATTCAAACTAAGACAATAAACAATTTAAAATCGCTAATTTTCAACATTAATAATTGCATTTTGAATATTTCTTCGGTAAGTTTTGCTCTTCCATCTTTTTTTCAGTTATACTTATATATTAATAAAAATATTAATATTATCTAACAATTATATTTTTTTTCGCGCGGATATCTTAACCTAAAAATCCTGAATTTTTTTAACCCAAAACCATAAAGCCCATAGTTTTTTGGGCCGGCTTTGTTAGGTTGAATGCACCTTCTGACTTCAAAATTCAGAACCCAGCTCAATCTTTTTTGAATATTATGTATGGCTCTATTTAAAAATAAAAGGACCAATGTAAATGTTACAGTTAAACCTCGATAAAGTAATATTCAATAAAATAATAATTTCGTTAAGATAATAATTTTTTTCGATATTAATATGAATTAATACACTAAAAAAATATTCGATAAAATAATAACTTCGTTAAATGAATATTTTTTTTCGGTGTCAAAGTTATTACTTTATGGAGATTTAACTATGAATACAAACTTGATTGTTTACCTTATCTATATACTGTATATATACATTCCTCTATATCAAAGCTCAACCAAAATACCACACTTTCTATCCCCAAACTACCCCTTCCCTTCTGTGAAAATCCACCCGCGCCCTTCACCGCTCAATCCGACTTCTTCAAGTTCTCATGCTCCACGCGCCCCACCGCCCGGACTGAATTTCGGCTACAACACCAGTATTTTTGCGACGAATCCACCAAGACTTGCTCGAAATTCAGGTACCCGCTCCAAATCCATTTTCTCCTCTTCCCCATCTTTCAATTTTTGCCGATTTTATTCTCAATTTCTCCTTCATATAAGTTGCGGTTTAATTACTGCAAAATAAAGGTGTGATTTTGTGTTGATTGACTTTAGTTTGCATGTTAAATAAAATCAAATTTGAATGTGCAAATTGTTGGAATCTCTATAGAACTTTGGGGCCTAATCAATGCCTATTGCAACCTTGCATATAGAAATCAAAGCTCATTGGAGTTGATGGAAACAATATAAGTACTGAGGTTGCATGATAACATATGGAATAAATACTGTTTCGTTATGTTGAACGTTCTCCTCATTTGCCTTCATTTTTTCATTGTGTTCTTGACTTTCTGGTATAATTACATCATTTTTGCATGTGGATGTTCCTATTGCAAAAACCTTCGTGACCCTCGTGACCAAGCATCCCCGTGCCAGTCTGCCGAGGCAAGTGGCGGAGGCATATTTCAACTGGAATTCAGTGGCTGCCGAAGGAGAAGAAGCCTCGTTTTCTTACATGGAGGAGACTAATCCGAACAAGTGGAAGGCGTCTCAGAAGACCTTCAACATCCGAGAGGCTCTGGTCCTCGCGTTTCAGCTTCCTAATTCTGGAATCTCCCCTATCGGATATAAGGAGAGGGAGATCAACGCTTATGTGCAAAAGTTCTGTGGACGCAGTGATCTGACGTTCAAGACAGCTCTCCCGAGGAATCTCTTGCTACCTCAGTACAGAGGTTTAGCGTATGTGGTCTCGTACATACTGACAAGCTCAGCTGGATCGTACGATCAACTGTCCAAGCCAAGGATTCAGCTGATGATGGCTATAGATGATGGAGTAGAAGTGAACCGGGGCCGACTATTATACAACTCAGATGAAAGCCCAAGCCCAGAAGTTCACTACGCTACCCACTGGCGAGAGGAGGTTGGCCAGTGTGGGTAAGCTTCTATTCGGGACCAAGATGTCAGTCCTAATAGAGAGTGTTGTACAGAGGAACTCAACTTTTGGAGACTCAAAGTTGTACAACACTAAGCTGATAAAGTTTCAGACTAAAGAAGCGACGGAGAAGTCGATTGGCAAAGGGCCACCTGAGCAAAAGAGAGCTGCTCCTGTCTTACCATCTCCCGCTGACGTGCCCAAGAGGAGGAGGCTTAATAGGCCACGACCGCTGAGGTCACTATGGCTCACCGATAACCATCTTAGCACGGGCTCCTCCTCCACAACAAGATGAGCATATCTTAGACTCCAGACACGGGGATTGAAGGAGCAACCCTCAAGGAGAAAGCTCAAGTCATCGGCTCAGATGACACACGGTCGGACGTTAGGGAACCGACCGAGGAGAATACGACCGAGTGGACAGCTATTTACACCACTCGTCTCCGTGCCGCAGTGAAGTACACGATCATATTCCCGAGATCGGCCGGGCACTCGGACTTAGTCGACATAGCCATCGTGGCTGTGGTCAAATGCTTCTAAGATTTCGAGTTGGGATATTCTAGAAGACATAATCAAAACCCACTCAGTTCTCTACCCGCACGATGAGGAGCAGAAGCTACAAGAAGTAATAGGGTACGGAGAACCGGTGACTTAGCTACTCTTGAAGATCTCGGAGCCGCAATGCTTTACCCGCTTAGCTTGCGAGAGTCGGTCCCCCGGTAACACTCCTCCACCCCCATCTCCTCCTGCCGATGATAAGAAAGATGATGATGATAACAATCGGAGGAAGGATCGGACACCTAAGGATACGAGTTGGGAGGCTCTGGCGAGGGTTCAACTCCCCGTGAGAAGAGCAATTCACCACATCCCGATACATCGGGTGATGCTCAAAGTGCTCCGAAGTACAGTAGGGAGCGGCTCCTCACATTTTTTCGAGCGAGAGGCTCGGAACCGGCTCGTACCGGATACAACCTATCGGTTCCGTGTCCTCAAAGTCCGTAAATAAAGCCATTCGACGCCAAGGAGAGAAAAATAGACTTTTGGCTAAGGACGTCCATCCGAAGTGGACAAAGTATACCAAGGCTCGGACACGTAGCTTAGACGGAATAGGCTGCCGACATCTCAAAGACTCCGGTACCTACTCCTCAACCCAACTTTCGGGGAGATTATCGAGGCGGCCTTTAGCGGCTCGGTAAAGTCGATCTAGAAGCTCGAGTCGGCGGTTGCTCAGAATCGGCCAGAAGATATTTTCGGGAGCAGTGACTCAAGCTCTCACAACCGTTAAGCTCGAAATCGATGAACGGAATAAGATTGCCACCTCTAGCCTTCGAAATCTATTACCCAACGGGCGGAGGCTCGAAACTTATTCGAAAGAAATGACGAATCGCGGGATCGGGCTCTGCGAAACTCCGTTCCGAGTCACCGTGCACGACTTAAAACATCTAGAGCGATCAAGAAAAAGACTGGGAATTATATTGCGATCTCGTCAAGGACTTCGAATCCACAGCAACTCAGATTAAGGATTCAGTCCACAATGTGGAAAGAGACATTCAAGCCATCCGCACCCAACTCTCCAAGGCAGATGATGCCAAAAAAGGGGGAAGGTATTATGAAGGATGAACCTGATACGGATATGGCTGATGTCCAAATAGTAGAGGGTGGTCAGGAGGAAGGACCCTCTAATGCTCAGACTCAGGGGGAAGGTATTCAGGCGGAACAACCCTCAACTGCTCGTGCTCAATCCTCAACTGCTCAGGCTGAAGATACTTCAGGGGTTCTGCTGCTCGAATTTCCTCTAGAACCTACACCCATCTCATCTTCTGCCGCTCACATAGAAGATGTTGCTCACTTCGTTGAGCAAAAGTCTAAAGGAGAACAGAGACTCCTCCGCGCAGGCCGGGGAAGGAGGCTGCTCGCTATTACTCCTCCTTCCTCCCCGGTCCGAAAATTCAAATCTAAAGCGGAGCAAGAGGCTTATGACCTCAATATTGCCCAACAATGCAAGATAAGGTCGGACCGAGAGCGTCGGCTTGAAGAAGCGACGAAGCGACAAAGAAGCCCAAGGGCAAAGCCGTTAGGGGCAAAGGCAAGAAAAAGGTCGAATCGGTCGAAGAGCGAAGAAGAAAGCCCAAGCGAGATTTTGCTAAGGCTCTTCCGACCGAGATCCCGGCTACTACTCGAGCATTCCCACTCCTACTCTAACACCCGAGCAGATAGCGGAAGATCAAGCGACACGGGAGGCGACGCGCAAGGCCTAAAAATCGGACGAGGAGCGTAGGGCGGCGGCTCTCCGAGAAAAGAAAAGAATGGGCCGATATGGCTAAGATGATAAGCCTATCCAAGAAGCCGACGGTGATCCCAAAAGACAAATCCCAAGAGGATCAAGGAAGAGAACACCTCTCGCCAAGAAGGACTCGGTTGGTCATGTCGATTGATGGGTTCCGTTGAGGTTAATGATCAATGGGAAGA
This sequence comes from Lavandula angustifolia, assembly GCA_028984105.1. NCBI lineage: Eukaryota > Viridiplantae > Streptophyta > Magnoliopsida > Lamiales > Lamiaceae > Lavandula > Lavandula angustifolia. The sequence goes on along the minus strand of CM054823.1, from coordinate 3,759,278 downwards.
ACTTAAAGAGCAATTTATCAAAGGCTACTATGTTTGGGGATTCTATCCTCGAGAGCAACCTATCGATCAAGCCTTTGATGAGTTCATGTTTTTCAGACAATCCGATAGCGAGGGAACGACTCAAGGAGATCATGAAGAGACGAGAATATTCCGTTTAGAGCTCCGGCTTTCGGGCGCATCCCACCTCCTAGAAGCTGCGCGCGGAGTTCTATGTACGAAGGACATAGAAGATGAGGTTAGTGCTTGCAAAGATTCGCTTCAACCCGAGTGTCCACCTTGCAAGACGACTAGGATATCCGGACTACGAGGAAGAGAATCTATTTATACTATCGTCTGGAACCTCCCATGGACAGATCTGCAGGATTCAGGGAACGCACTCAAGCCTTCAGGCGTCTGTAGTCTTTCTCTTTTCTATCTTTTGTAATAGTGATAGGAACCTGTACTTCATTGATTATATATATTAGTTCCTATTGCTTGTCAGACAATTACTCATTGTCTTTCAGCTCTTTGCATTGTGTTTTCACGACTGATCACTAAGTGATCTGACACACACTCACAGTTAGTTTCTCTGATTTTGCCTATCTCCCACCTACTGAAGTATTGAAATTCCTTTATTTTTTTCTTTCCCTCAGAATGTTGTAAGGGGGAAATTGTTGTCAGTAGGATAGCATCTTTTATAGACTTAAGAAGTTTAAGAGGTAGAGGTAGAGGTTTTGGCATCATCAATTAAGGGGAAATTGTTGGATATGAGTCAGTAGATGATACTCAGCTGTTGTTCGGTTAAAAGAAAATTGGGGGAAATCATAGTAGTACTATGGAATTGAAGATCCCAAAACCTAGCTGATATTAGTAGATTAGTGTGTCGTTAGGATTAGCTGATGTATAGGTTAGACTTGTTGTAATCGTTTTTATATTCTTGTCTAAGTCCTGTACGGGGTAATTGTTGAACTGATCTTCTGTTGAAGATACTTTTCAGAACCCCACGTCATCAGTATAATCGCTTGCGTTCTTCGATCATCGGTGAGTAAACCTCGGTAGAAGCCAACCCAAGGTGATAAGCCATCAACGAGAAGAACTCATGCAAGCCCGGTACCTTCGCAGTCGCCCGGTGACCTACTCGGTAGATGCCCTGTCAGGCCGACTCAACCAAGAAGACAGAGACTTTTCGCTCATCGTATCCTACGGAAAGCGACCCGACTATTCAAGTCTTTTCGAGAAGTTCAAGAGAAGACATACGAGGTTGTTGAATGGTCAACTCGACATTCTCACCAACTACAAACCTCGACCAATGAGAAGCCGACAACGCTTACCTACTCTACACAAGTAAAGCTGCTCTCATGAACGGTGCATTAACCGCCCGCCGCAACAAGTTCGAATTATGGCCGTTTTCCTTGGAAGCTTGTGACACGTGGCATCGTCGTCTCCAACGGACATATGCCATAACTCACAACTATAAATAGAGAAGTTTTTGAAGCTCCGAGTGACGGAATTTCGAAGGGACAAGCTCAAGTTCACAAACGCTCTAGAACACTCAAAGATCATCCGAGAGGAAAACTTGCATACTTAGAAGATTTCTCAGTTTTTCTCTCTAGAATTCTTAGATCCCTTTCTTCTCTAGACTAAGCTCATTGTCATATTTATAGCTTAGATTCGAAGGAGTTCACATTTAGTGAATTGTTCTTATTGTAAGAACTCCTTCTCAGTTGGAGAATATTCCCTTCCCTTTCAGACTTAGGTTTGGATTGTAAAGTCGCTAAGGACTATAACTTAGAGGAACTGTCCGGTCGCACAGTATCCCCGCCGAGGCTTGCTCGAGAATAATCAACAAGTTCTCCTGCTTTGTTCAGGACCGTGGACGTAGGATCTTGCGTATCCGAACCACGTTAAATCGCTTGTGTTCTTTTACTGTTTTTATTGCATAGCATTCAACTGACTTGAAAATCATAAGCTTGCATAAAACGTATTTTATAAAGCGCACAGCCAAAAGATTTAATTTGCTAAAACGTGTTTTCAAAAAAGACGAATTCTGGACCCCACACTTTCCGCACAACAGTCTCCGACTGATTCTCAAAGCATGCGACAACGATCGGTAGGAGAGAGCTCGATGGGCGACTTACTCGTCCCGCGATCGAAGGCTTATTTGGCCTTCGTTCATCGGTTGCAATCAACGATTCGGTGACCTTTATTGAGAAAAAGAAACTGAGCTCAGGTGTATTCACCCCCCCCTCTACACCTGACTTATCGTCTCCGGACCAACAGAAGCCAAGCTCTTTAATTTTCTGATGCCACTATTTATAACACATTAGTTTAGCCTTTCGAACTAATCTTGGTACCTGTCTCAAATTACGAAGTTCTAAAGAATGGGTAGAGTTTGAAATATTTGATTTGTCCAATCTTATTCAACAAAGTTCTTGCCGCAAATGTTGATAAGATATACTTCTGGAATTTATTACCCTTTTATCTAATTCTTTTAAGATATAGGACACAGTTTCACTCTTCACTTTTCATCTAATGAGCCAGACGTCTTCCCCGCCAATGAATATCTTCTTATGTTTTTGTGCCTTATAAATCTTCCTCTTCTATGATGGTTTGGAACTCTGAGAGTATGTTGTTGGCGTTCAGTCATGCATCTTGGATATTTTCCTTGTTTTGCATACATTTCTTGATAGATATAAGATGTAAATTTTAGTATCCTGTTTGTAGACTGTCGTATTTTTAACTTTCCTTTTTTATTTCCAAATGAATTTTGTATTATGATCTGTTTTTTTGTTAGACAAAACCAACCAATCTGTTTTTTTGTTAGACAAAACCAACCAATCTCGATAACAAATCCTCAGTGCAATGATTTTGGAATTGAAGTAAGCGTGTCCGTTCATTTGGTTCTTGAAATTAAAGAACTGATATGACATTAGTGTATTGATTTATTGAAGTAAAACATGTTTTACAATATTGTATATAATCAATTAATCAAGACTATGTAAGTTTAAATTATACGTTTTTAAATTACGGTGACATGTTTGTTTTCCTACCACACATGGATATCGGGTTCACCGTAACAATATTTAATCAGTTGGGATAAGAAAACACTTACAAGTGACACTACAAAATGAGAAGAGCCATCTAAATATAAAAATTTTATAAAATTTATATATCTTACATATGTATCTTATTTTGCATAGCTTTGAAATAATGTAATAACATTCAATTTATTGGAACGTTGCTCATACTTTTTTTTTGCGCTAGTATTTAATTTAATTGTCTATTGTATGTCTCTTTGCCACAGGAGAGTTGGTGGAGTCATGAGAAGCAAGAAGAGAGCCACCGCCGGAGCGACAATTCACAATCCCTCTCATCAACCCCAACTGTATAAACGCGCGATTATGTTTCTCGATTTTACTGTCGTGTCTGTGTATGTCATTCTGTTGTATGTTAATTGAATTATGATGCAGTTGCTTTGAGGGCGAAACCCTCGCCCGTTTCTTAAATTCAGTCCAAAGGTACAAAAATCCGATGCTATTTCGTTATCTTAGTTTTTAATTTTCAGATTTGATGGATATTTCATTAGTTTTATTAGGGAAATCGAATTGGCGAGAGCTTTGAACGAAACTCTGCCTCTTAAGTTATGGATAAAGGTTGGTATATTACTTTTATTGGCTTTGGCGCTTGCAATTTTTCCTTTTGTCTTTATTTTCTCTGAGCTATTGAATTGAAAAACTGTTTGGGGGTTTATCAGCAACAATTTGCAGTGGGAGTAAATGAAGTCACGCGTGGACTTGAGCGAATGCCTCCTACCATATTTGGGACGAATGCCGATGATAGTGGCTACTTTCAGGTTGATTTATGTGTGAGACTCTAGTTTGTTATTCCGGCTTTGAATTTTGTGGTTTCTTGGTTCTTCAGTTAGGTTTAGTGTGAGATTTTCTTTGTTATTGCTTAAATTAATCACGTGATTTGATGTTCATATTTGGTAATAGTTTGGACAGCACTTGTTTGGAGTAGATATGGTTTTTAAGTTCTGATGCTGAAGTATTTGTATCTACTCCTTAAATGTGATCGTTTTTCGTTATTGGCTTCATGGAGGAGGCAAATGGAAGAATGTGCATAAAGTTTTGATCTTGTAGCACAGGGAACAAGATAATAACTGGCGTGACTCCTTGTTTCTAAGCCACTACTGCAAGTTTGGGATAGATTGTATTTGAGAGAGCACAGAAGTGGTGTGTGATCCTTTTGACTCGAATTATTACCCCCAATCATATGCGATTGCTAGACCGTGCTAGAAATGTTAGATGATTCATTACCTTTGGCATTTTAATCTTAAAACAACCACGCCATTCAAACTCTGTTTCTATCCAAGTAAAAACCAGAGTTTTAAGGTTCATTAATTGTCATTTACTCCTGCTGCTTATTGAACTTATCCTTCTGTGGTTGGTTTTTTTTATTTCCAATGAATGAAAATTCTCTTAATGAGATTATTCATAATAGGGACTCCATCTCTCTGCCTGAGTGGCTGTCATTGTTCCCTATCCTTGTGATTTAGCTTGAGCCTTGATGTTTGTTAGTTTCTTTTTCTTTTTCTTGTGAATGTAGGCAATATTGTTAGCATAGACTGCAATCCTCGATCCTTGACAAAACATCTACCGGCATTGGCTGCTTCAAGAAATGTGCCACTTATCACTGTAAGAGAGAGAAAAGAAGGTTCTTTAAGACTAGGAGAGCTGATAAAGGTGAAAACAACAATCACCATCGGAGTAAAGGTGAGTGATGCATAGCATTGAAGATGAAGCATAACAACAATTCTGTCCAATTTTCCTTTCCATGGAAGCCCATAACAAATGATTAAAGCTTAAGAAGACTACTAACTGTATCCCATTTTGTTTATGGGAACCACTGTAACAGTTTATTTGTACATGTATTTAGGTTCTTTGCAATTATATGCACATGCATTTTGATTCGATATAATACTGTGGAATGTTGATTCACAAGATGGCTAAAATTAAATAAAAACAACCACTTTCATAGTAACAGGAATAATTCAATCAAATTGGTTTTAGTACTCCTAATTTTAACACATTTGTGAATTGAGATTGTGATTGCATTTGACACGAATCTATTTATGAGAGTCCTGATTATGGTTCTGAGAATAAACAAAATTAGGAGTATTTTAACAACTTTTATTATATAGTAAATGCTATAACAGAATCAACAACGCTCCATCATTTAAACACTTATAAATCAGTTTTTCTTTTATTCACATCATATTTTCTTTAAAAATTCAAATTTTAAACAAACTTTCACATTCCTTCATTCACTCATCTCTACCAAGTCTACTTTTAAGTCCCACGATTTCTTATACACTAAATAAAACCAAAAATAATTAATAATGTTGGGTGGATTGTATGCAAAATCCAAATAGTTCAACATGTTGTCATAACTCGGTAGATTTTAGAAATATGGATAAGGGGGAGAATTTGATGGTACAATAATTTAGAAGAACTAGAAAATTTGGAGACGATTTATCCTCGTCCAAATTTTGGTATTTCAGTAAATTAAAATTATTATTTTCATTCATTTTGAATAAAAAATACAAAATTGAAGGGAAAGTCTCAAAAGTCAAGATAGTAGAAGGAGAGAATGACATTTTTTTTAAGATATATGATATGGATTGATGAACAAAATGTAAGAACATAGGGTGTATATATAGTGTATATATAGATGTAAAATGCAACGACTATTTTCATAACGGTACAAAATTAATGTATATATGAAATGGACCCAGATTACCAACGTTTGAAATTTACTCTCTCTTCTTTCCTCAATCAATTCATTCATCTTGCTAACTTTTCAGACACAAATCTAGAGAACTCAGTTTTTTCAATCCATTTGATATTTCAAACAAAAAAAATCTCTCTCCATCCATTCGAATTCTACAAAGCTGACTTCATCCATCAATATCGTTAAATGACCTTATAAACAAGCGAGACAGATGCTTGAATAGAAGTTAGTGTTAATCATTACTTCAATACCGAAGGCTAGGTGATATGAGCAAAATTTTGTTAGAAATTTGTTTTGACCAATTGATTATTGTGGCCACGTATTCTAAATTGTTAATTTACACGATTCGTATTTCGTCGTAGTATATTCGTATTCTCAAAATTGAATTTTGGTGAGTGAAAAATGTGCTTTTTAAGTTGGTCACTTATGGGGGCATTTTCATAGTGTGGCCGCTTCACAAAGGGCATATTCGTATTCTCAAAATCGAATCACCTATATAAGTGAGAAGTGTGGCCACTTCACATAGGGCACTTATGAATCCAAAGACGTGTCCAAGGCCGAAACAGATACAAACGTGAAGAACGAATAAGGTTGAGATAGTATTTTGTTGATACTATTGTCTTGGTGCACGCTAAGGAGGAATAGTTCAAGGCACCATGCCCACTAGTCCGCCGGTGTACCCGATAATGTTGACAATGGAAGGTTCAAAGCCTCAACCTACCTATCCTGCTGCAATGTTGTTTCTTTTGAACTGAGCATTTAGTCTACATTCATGCATGCACAATTTCCACTCATGTGAAGGATTGTTGGAAATTTATTTTGACCAATTGATTATTATGGCCACGTATTCTAAATTGTAAATCTACACAATTCGTATTTCATCGTAGTATATTCATATTCTCAAAATCGAATTTCAGTAAGTGAGAAATGTGCATTTTAAGTTGCTCACTTATGGGGGCATTTTCATAATTGGATGCAAGTACTGTCAGTCAGCCCGACCCATTGCTTGGCCCGTGTCTGGGCAAGTAGACTCGTGTTATTGGACTTGAGTTTGGATCTAAGTTTGTGGCCTGGTTGTTAATAGGCCTGACTGAAGTTGTTGACAGACTAAGTCTGTTGGGCTTGATGCTATCTGGGCTAGCAATGGATTGGACTTGATGATGAGAAGTTCAGTCTGGTTGATCTACAGTTGGCTTGTGTGGCTGTTGAGTTGTCTGCGAGTTTTTGGTACATCAAGAGTCTTGATGACCTAGAAGCATCCATGAAGACTTGAAAGGTAAGTAGTGGCTCTTAATGAGCAAGTAATGGAGAGACACTTTAATGTATTAAGTCCCTTCACATGGTGGATGTTACTTTTATATATAGATGCATCTACAAGCATTTCACATACAATACACAAAACAAATACAAGAAATCACGAAAATCACAAAGCACTTCATTTGCATCTATAGTCTAGTTCTGTGTCTGCCCAATTCGTGCCTCGGTTCAGTTAGTCGGAGCCTTCCCAGTTTGCGGTGCTGCTACCGGAAAGGAGGAAAATCGTTTTATCTTTGGGGACAGATTGTCAAACCGTGAGCACTAGCCGGGGCAATACTGTCTTACTAAAATAGGAAACTCGATTCGGCTTTAGTTAGTTCAGTCCAGTCCAGTCAAGTCTGTCCAGTTTGTCATTTCATGTCCAGGAGAATCATCAACTCGGACATTCTGCCCAGAAGATCTATAAAGTTGTCTGCCCTATTAGATACAAAATTGGTTGTTATTATTTTGTACGCATTTCCAAGGTTATCGGCTATTTTAACCAACAGTTGCAAGACAATATTTTGACCTACTAAACTTTGGAAATGGCATCCAATACTAGTTCAACCTCCAACAACCAATCTGGTGGGTCAAGGGTCTTACTGGGTTCTGCCTAAGGTGAAAAACCATTCAAGTTCGTTAGTCTTGACTTTATGCCTTGGCAGCTGAAGATGATGTTCTACCTGACTACTCTGGGCCTAGCGAAATATGTCAAAGAGCAGGCTCCAGTCATTGCTGATGATGAGAAGGATCAGAACAAGAAGAATGCTTATGAACAATGGCGTCATGAAGACTTTCTATGCAAGAACTTTATCTTGAACAGTCTGGAAGATGCCTTGTACTCGGTCTATGCAGATTACAAATAACTCCAAGGATCTGTAGGAATTTCTTGAAATAAAGTACAAAACTGAAGATGCTGGAACAAAAAAATTTGCGGTGGCTAGGTATCTGGTTTACCAGATGCAAGATTGTCGTTCTGTCATGGAACAAGTGCAAGAGTTTCAACTCGTTGTGCACTCTGTTCATGCGGAAGGGATGAATATTCCCGATGCTTTCACTGTTGCTTCAGTGATTGAGAAGTTGCCTCCTTCGTGGAAGGACTTCAAGAGTTACCTGAAGCATAAGCAGAAGGAAGTGACTCTTGAAGATCTGATTGTCAAACTCAGGATTGAGGAAGACAACAGAAAGGCCAATCCAAGACCGATGGTCTAGATCGATGAAAATGCTAACTTGCTGGAACGTGGTGGTACAAGCAAGAGAAAGCACCATGGCCAGTCTGACAAAGGCAAGAAGGTTGTGAAAGGGGAGTTTAATGGGGGAATGCTACAACTGTGGCAAGTATGGGCACATGGCTAGTCAGTGCAGAAAGCTTAAGAAGAAGAAAGCTCCCCAACATGCTCATGTTGCTGAACATGATGAGTTTAATGATGATGATATGGCATGTGTTGTGTCATAAATAAATCAGATTGAAACCCATAAGAAGTGGTTCGTGGACCCAGGTGCCACCTGTCACGTCTGTCTGGACAAAGGGAGTTCTCTGTCTACAATGTTGTTGAAGGCAGAAAGTTGCATATGGGCAATAAGGCTTCGTGTGAAGTAGTTGGAATCGGAACTATGGTTCTGAAGTTGTCCTCTGGGAAGGAACTAATGCTGAAGGATGTGCTACATGTCTCAGACATCCGCGAGAACTTAGTCTCGGGCTATCTTCTTGTAAAGAATGGTTTTAAGCTTATCTTTGAGTCTGATAAGTTTATACTTACCAAGTTTGGAAAGTTCCTAGGCAGAGGTTATATTGTTGATGGACTTTTCAAAAATAAATGTAATGGTTGTGCGCCGAGCACATATGAATAAGAATGTTGTTACTTTTTCTTATTTGGTTGAGTGCTCAGATCTATGGCATGTTAATCTAAGTGCTATAAGACGATTAGTAAACATAGATTTACTAAAGTTGAAAGAAGTGGACACACGTAAGAAGTGTGAAGTCTGTGTTGAGGTCAAGCTGGTAAAGTCACATTTTCACTCTGTTGAAAGAAGCACAAAACCTCTAGATTTGATCCACACAGATGTGTATGATTTGAAATATGTGCAGACTAGAGGTGGGAAAAAACATTTCATTACTTTTATCGATGATTGCACAAAGTACTGCTATCTTTACCTCTTGAGGAGTAAAGATTAAGCTATTGAAGCGTTTAAGAACTTCAAAGCTGAAGTTGAGAATCAGCTAAGTTTCTGAATTAAAGCAATTCGAAGTGATCGAGGTGGTGAATATGTAGCGCCTTTTAAGAAGCTATGTGCCCAGGCGGGCATAATACATCAAACCACGACTCCATACTCGCCTCAGTCAAATGGTGTTGTTGAATGCAAGAACCGTATTCTGAAAGAGATGATGAATGATATGTTGACAAGTTCAGATCTGCCCCAGAACATGTGGGGGGAAGCTGTCTTGACAGCTAACTACATTATGACTAAGATTCCACTTAAGGGTAAAGATGAAACCCCTTACAAGTTGTGGAAAGGGCGTAAATCGGCGTATAATTACCTCAAAGTGTGGGGGTGTCTGGCCAAGGTTGAAGTGCCTTGTCCAAGACAAGTTAAGAGCAGTCCCAAAATGATTGACTGTATCTTTATAGGATATGCGCTTAACAGTAGTGCGTATCGTTTCCTAGTTCATAAGTCGGAGATACCCAATGTGAACGTAGGAACGACGTTAGAATCAAGGAATGCAATATTCTTTTAAAATGTATATCCATGCAAGAGTCTGGATAGGACAGAAGGAAGTTCTGCAAAGATAACTCATGATGATGCTACTACTAGTTCTCATCCTGCAGAGCCATGACGTTTGGGCCAGAGTTCATCACGTGTATGTTAGATAATGAACCAAAGTCTATAGCAGAAGCTCTGTCTAGCCCAGACGCTGTGTTCTAGAAGGAAGCTATCAATATTGAGATTGACTCCATCATGCCGAATCATACGTGGGAGTGGGATGATCTCCCAAAAGGTTGTAAGCCCTTAGGATGGAAGTGGATCCTAAAAAGAAAGTTTAAAGTTGATGGACTATTGATAAGTACAAAGCTCGTCTAGTAGACAAGGGCTTTAGGGAGAGACAGAAAGATGACTTCTTTGATACCTACTCACCTGTGAATAGGATCACATCTAGTCGAGTACTTCTCTCGATTGCTGTCTTGCACAATCTTGAGATTCATCAAATGGATGTGAAGACTGCCTTCCTAAATGGTGAGCTAGAGGAAGAAATTTACATGGACTAACTCGAAGGGTTTATGGCATCTGGGCAGGAAAGCAAGGTGTGCAAACTGGTTAGGTCGTTGTATGGTCTAAAGTAAGCGCCGAAGCAATGGCATGTGAAGTTTGATAACACGGTGTTATCAAATGGTTTCAAAATCAATGAGTGTGACAAATGTGTCTACGTTAAAGGCACAGTTGATGCTTTTGTCATAGTCTGCTTTTATGTAGACGACATGTTGATAACAGGCAATAGTCGTCAACTCATTGTTGATATGAAACGCATGTTGAAGAGAAACTTCAACATGAAAGATATGGGTTTGGTTGATGTGATTCTTGGAATCAAAGTGATATAGACGGCTGATAGAATTGTCTTGACACAATCTCATTACATTGAGAATGTGCTCAAGAAGTTCAATGTCGATGATAAGATGCCGCTAAAACGTCATTAGAGCTCAACGTGCATCTATGCAGGCACAGAGGTGAGCCTATTGCACGAGGTGTATGCAAAGATCATTGGATGCTTGATGTACATCAGTAACTGTATGCGTCCTGATCTTGCCTGCCCAATTAACAAGTTGAGCAAGTACACGAGCAATCCAAGCAGAGAACATTGGACTGCTCTAGTACAAGTGTTGAGTTATTTAAAGTATACTCTCAACTTGGGGCTGAGATGCACTAGATATCCATGTGTGCTGGAAGGGTACAATGATGCAAACTGGATATCGGATACGAAAGACTCATTCTCAACTAGTGGTTATGTATTCACTATTGGGGGCGGAGCATTATCGTGGAAGTCCACGAATCAAATGTGTATAGCCCGGTCCATCATGGAATCTGAGTTTATAGCTCTGGACAAAGCTGGTGAAGAAGCAAAGTTGCTTCGTTACTTTCTTGAGGATATTCCATGTGTCTACTGTCATGATTAACTGCGACAGTCAAGCTGTTATTGGTTGGGCACTGAATGACAAGTACAATGGTAAGTCGAGACATATAAGTCGTTGACACAATACCATAAGACGTTTGATCTCAAGTGGGATTATCTCTGTTTGTTATGTCAAGTCAGAGGATAATCTAGCGGATCAACTAACCAAACGGTTAAACATAGATCAAATGAATAAGTTGCTATACGGAATGAGATTAAAAATCCAAAACTAGAACAATTATTGTGGCAACCCAACCATGATGACTGGAGATCCCAGAAACTTGGTTCAATGGGACAACTAAGCTATAAGAGTTCGCAAAGCAACACTTGGAAGATTATATCTTCACCCGTTCCTTTGGAAAGCAAGTGTTGAGACCTGTCAATGTGGTGAGGTTAAGTCTTATGACTTTTAATGATTCCTGGACAGATAAGTATGGTAGGATACTAGGAAAGGAATCACCTATATAAGTAGGGGTGGAAATCGGTTTTCGGTTATCCGGGGTAACCGAAAACCGAAACCATTAAGTCGGTTATCGGTTAACCGAAACCGAAAATTCGGTTTCGGTTTCGGGTTTGGTTCCCTTATTATTGCGGCGGTTCGGTTCTCGGTTAACCGACCGGTTAATTTAATAACCGATGGTTAACCGAGTCATACACTATATACTACAGTCTACAGAGTCAGACAGAACAGAATCACAATTCACACGCATATTCTCGTCTCCTCTCTGACTTCTCTCTGCGACTCCGCCCTCCGCGTCTGCCTGCGTCCGGCGTCCTGTCCAGTCCCGGCTGGCGACTGCCTGCATCCCGTCCGGCTGTCGCCTCGTCCACCAGACCCGCCCTCCGCGGCTGCTGCGTCCCGTCCAGTCCCGTGGCCTCGCGCTCGTCGCCTCGTCCACCAGACCAGATCCAGGTCAATTCTCCATTTTTGTCTAATTGAAATATTGAATCTATATTAGGGATTGGATGGATGGCCGATGGGTGCAAGAATTTGTTATTTGTGGGACTCTTTTAGATTCTTGAATTTGATTGCTTATTCTGATTTCAGTTGTTTGTGATGGTTCTCGAATATTTGTTGCTGATTCTTGAATTTGATTGTTTATTTGTTGCTGATTCTCGAATATTTGTTGCTAATTCTCGATGGGTGCAATTGATTGTTGTTGATTTGTTGCTGATTTGTTGCTGATTTCTCGATGGGTACACCTGTTTATTTGTTGCTGATTTCTCGATGGGTACACCTGTTTGTTGCTGATTTGTTGCTGATTCTCGAATATTTCTTGAATTTGATTGTTTATGCTGAATTGTATTAAAAATCCTATTGGAAACATCTTATTTTTTTAAGATGGAAACGGAAAGTTCTCGAGATGACCAAGACCAAAGGTTGCTAGAAGAGATTGAGGTTGAAGAAATCACTCGAGATGAAGCAGTACAAGGTACCAAAAGCGATGCAAATACAAGAAATTTGAAACGAAAATTACCACCAAAACCGAGGTCCGTAGTTTGGGATGAATTCGAAGTACTTTGGGTTGGAGAAGGAGATGAAAAAACAAAGACTGGAAAATATCGTCGTTGTGGAGAACTTATTAAAGCCGATCCGAAGAACAACGGCACATTACTTGATATTGCGTGCATGCATTGTTGTGTGATTAGTACTAGGTAGTGGAGTAGTGGTGGTTACTTTTGATGGGGAATGTTGTTTCTGTTTGCATTTGCTCATTGAATTTAGTTGTTTATGTTTTCATCTAGGCTTTGAAAGTTTGAAACTCTTTAATGTTAGATTTTGGGAAAAAATTGATGAAGCCAAACTCACACAGAAACAGCAAGATGTATTTTTTGGTAAGTAGGCCTTTCGAGAAATCTCAATTACTTGATAAGAGCCTAGATACCCAAATACATGATAAATCTTAGAATTTTAAAACTATTTACCTTCATTCTTTATGTTTATTCTCTTTTTTCTTTACTTGGATTTCCCTCCTTCCTTCACGATTAATTTTGGATGTGTAGTTCATAATTACATTGCTTTCTGAGTTATGTTGCTTTCTATTTTTAAGAATGTTTCATTTCGCAAGGTAAACGATTTAGGAGAGAAAAATTACACAATTATTTAATATGTTTAATTTTTATTTTTTCTTTCAAGTCAGTACCACTTGCTTCCCGAAACACTCACTGCTAGATATGTATATTTCAATTTCTTTTTGAATTAATCCCCTTTTACTTAAGTCATGTTGAAGATTATTCTCTGATTCATAAGTATAGCAAATTAGTGGATAGATGTCGATACTTTACCTATTTTTGATCACCCACAAATTCAAAAAAAAAAAAAAAAAAACGGTTATCGCCTAACTAACCTGAACCGAACCGAATTCGGTTTCGGTTAACCGAAGAACCGATCGGTTCCAGTTCCGGTTAGTGTTTTTGGCGCTCTTCGGTTTCGGTTAATCGAAAATTCGGTTCCGATTAACCGAAACCGAACCGATTTCCACCCCTATATATAAGTGAGAAGTGTGGCCGCTTCACAGAGGACACTTATGAATCCAAGATGGGTCCAAGGCCGAAATGGATACAAACGTGAAGAACGAACAAGGTTGAGATAGTATTGTGTTGATGTTATTGTCTTGGTGCATGCTAATGAGGAATAGTTTAAGGCATCACGTCCACTAGTCCGTCGGTGTACCCGATAGTGTTGACAATGGAAGGTTCAAAGTCTCAAGCTACCTATCCTGCTGCAATGTTGTTTCTTTCAAACTGGGCACTTAGTCTGCATTCATGCATGCACAATTTCCATTCATGTGGGGAATTGCTGGAAATTTGTTTTGACTAATTGATTATTGTGGCCACGTATTCTAAATTGTAAATCTGCACGATTCATATTTCGTCGTAGTATATTCGTATTCTCAAAATCAAATTTCGATGAGTAAGAAATGTGTATTTTAAGTTGGTCACTTGCGGGACTATTTTCGTAATTGGATGCAAGTACTGCCAACTAGCCCGACCTATTGCTTGGATCTAAGTTTGTGGGCTGATTGTTAGCAGGCCTGACTGAAGCTGTTAACAGACTAAGTCTGTTGGGCTTGATGTTATTTGGGCTAGCAGTGGATTGGGCTTGATGGTGAGAAGTCCAGTCTGGTTGATCTGCAGTTGCCTGTGTGGCTGTTGAGCTGCCTGCGAATTCTTGGTACATCAAGAGTCTTGATGACCTAGAAGCATCCATGAATACTTGAAAGGTCTAAGTAGTGGCTAGACACTTTAATGCCTTGAGTCCCTTCACATGGTGAATGTTACTTTTATATATAGATGCATCTACAAGCATTTCACATACAATATACATAACAAATACAAGAAATCACGAAAATCACAAAGCACATCATTTGCATCTATGATCTAGTTCTGTGTCTGCCCAGTTCGTGCCTTGGTTCAGTTCGTCGGAGCCTTCTCAGTTTGCGGTGCTGCTACCGGTGAGGAGGAAAGTCGTTTTATCTTTAGGGACGGATTGTCAAACCGTGAGCACTAGCCGGGGTAATACTGTCTTGCGGAAAGAGAAAACTCGACTCGACTTTAGTTAGTTCAGTCCAGTCCAGTCAAGTCTGTCCAGTTTGTCATTCCATGTCCAAGAGAATCATAAACCCGGACGTTCTGCCCATAAGTAATCTAGTACCTCAATTTCTATTGTATTTCAATTACTTGTTAATATTTTGTACGCATTTACAAGGTTATCAGCTATTTTAACCAACAAATCTTACTCCCTCCATCCCATTGAAAGTGTCTCATTTCTATAGGGCACGAAGATTAAGAAACTTGTATTATGTGGTATATATTGTTTTGACTTTTAGCTTGTTAACTTTTGTCCACACATTTTTTATTTTTTTTTAGAAACACGACACTTTTTGTGAGACGGCCCAAAAAGAAATGAGACACTTTCTGTGGGACGGAGGGAGTATAATATTATCGCAAGATAATGTATCCAGAACATAAGCTTGCTTTGAACACTTTAATGTCTTCTAAGTAACAATGTCGAAGATACGACCCAATCAGTTTAATCTGTCGTATGACGGTATAAAGCTAGCTCACATTCCCTTTGATGGGTGAGTAATCTAATGCTTAATGAATTATGCTTGATAATGAGAGGAATAGCCGATGTCAAAGGATCAAAAATCCTATTTCCAATAATTGATTTTTAAAAGTGAAGTACTCTCTCCTCCGCCTATTAGTAATGTATTGTATTTCTAATTGAACTGTCACATTATAAATGTTTTATTTATAAAAAATCAAATAATGTATGAATATAAATTAACAGTACAAATATCAAAATATCATATTTTTTCTTAATATCCGTATTCAAAAGAAATAGAATGTCATTAATAAGACGTATGGAAGTATTTTCAAATATTACCACTAAAATTGATATGGGCCTCTTTTACTATTTAAAAAATATATAGGTGTAAGATGGTCCGTCCAATAAAAGCCCATAATTCTTCTCCTGAAACTGAGAAATCAGAATATCTGCAATCTCCAAACAGTGCTCTGTGATTCTAGATTTTCTCAGCCATCTCTGTGACGATGGCCATGACTTACCTTTTGCTCTCCCCCTCAATCTCAATCCTTTCCTCTTCATCATCCCATCTCACCGGACGATTTTCCTACTCTCTATCCCCGTCGCTTCTCCACATACCAGCTCTACCCTCGAGAAAATCACTAATCCCCAAACGGTCCAGCATCACCGTCCAATCCAAGGGCAGCAACTCCGCCGACGCGCCGGACCGCCTAATCTCGGCCATCGCCTACTTCTACCCGTTCTTCGACGGCGTCCAGTACGGAAAATACGTCATCACGCAGTT
Organism: Lavandula angustifolia; assembly: GCA_028984105.1. Lineage (NCBI taxonomy): Eukaryota > Viridiplantae > Streptophyta > Magnoliopsida > Lamiales > Lamiaceae > Lavandula > Lavandula angustifolia. Next base: position 3,743,210 of record CM054823.1, on the reverse strand, counting down.
CGCCCCCTTCCAGACCCTCATCCAGCCGCTAGTCCCGGCGATTAGAGTCTTCAAGAGCTTCCCCTTCAACGGATTTCTGGTGTTTCTAACCCTATATTTCGTGGTGGTGAGGAATCAGAACTTCAGCAGGTACGTGAGGTTCAACACTATGCAGGCTATAGTGCTCGACGTGCTGTTGATCTTCCCCGACCTGCTGGAGCGGACGTTTAATCCGACCGAAGGCTTCGGATTGGACGTGATGATGAGTGTGGATAGCACCGTGTTTTTGTTCCTGTTGGTTAGCTTGATCTACGGCTCCACCTCTTGCGCGCTCGGCCAGATCCCCAGATTGCCGCTCGTCGCCGAAGCTGCTGACAGGCAAGTCTTGTGAAGCTCTCATTAGTATGTTGAAAACTGTTTAGCTATGTTTGATATGCTGTTGGCATTCAATAACCATGATTTTAGCTTGGTCAAATATATTGGGTTTTGCCATTTTGTAACGTTGTTGATTTGGCTGATATATGTAACTCATGCTTCTGCTATTGCTTGGAAGCCATTACAATCACTCATGGTGCTATCTTTAGATATATAAATAAACTAGATTGCTCCTCGAGAAAGAAGTTGTCAATGTAGTTAGCATTCCTTGATTTTCTGTAAGGGTGAGAGACCGGGTTCAGTCCGAAAGTGAAGTAGCAATCTTGCAGGTTTAGTAGTTGTAGAGAAGCAATTTGTCAAGTTAGTTGAGTGGCTATTTGTATCAATGAGGAAATTAACTTTCTCATTGCCCTTAGTTGCCACTTGACCTACAACCACTCATTCAATACAAGTATTGAATACCTAAAAAAGCCATAGACTCTCGAGATTCAAACACAGACTAAGCAGGGGAGAACCCAACAATCGACACTTTTGATTTTGATTATTGATTGGCATCATCAGGTATATTGAGTATTGAAAAATCAAACTGCACATTTTCCTCGTTTTACTCCTAACTAGATGGTGATGAGATAGAAACCTCATTTGGATTAGTTCCTACCAATCTAATAACATCCGTCTACACTCGTTGCAGTCCCGCCTCAGTGACTCTATCGAGTGTTCATCTTCCTTATCCGAGTAGGCATATCATACACAAGATAGCTAGCACAGAACTCATTCCTTAGGAGCTCAACTGAGAGTATGCATTTCACTAATATCACCAGTCATCTGTTTGTTTACTTTGTATCATGTTTAAGTAGTAGAGCAACTTCAGTAAGATGCAGAGATTTATTATAAGTTGATTTGCTTTTGGCTTGACAGGGTATGTGATTGAATGAATAGTCTGCAGGTTCTGTTATAATTTGGTATTCGATTCATATTATGTGTAAAAGGTAAATTCATTGGCAACTACTTTTTTCATCCGTCCCATTATTGTTGTCTTGTTTTCTTTTTGGGATGTTACATAATTGTTGTCTTGTTTCCTAAAGTAGAAATAATTTATTAACCACAATCACTCTAAATAAATATACTTCACCACTTTAACAGACCTCTACTTAATATCCGTGTCGAGAAAAATAAGATAACAATAAGGGGACGGAGGAAGGAGTATGATTATGCCTTATATTCCTCCAGAAATCACTTCTGGAGGAATATAAGGCAGCCTACTCTGCACACACCGCTACCATCTCTTCACTGAGTCATGCCAACGAGCTCAGAATCCAGTCTATTCAGAAGGCCTGTGAAGAGAAAATAGATGCCAAACTGAAGTCAATCCAAGAGTTGGTTGATTCCTCTCACAAGAAGTACAATGAGGATCTCATTATAGAGAGGAATGACCTTCATCAGAAGTTTGAAAGCATGCAGAAGGCCTTGGACAGGCTAGCTACTGCTTTCACAGGATTGAACAACACAAAGTTGTTCCTGTCCAAACCCTTGGCTCAGCTGATGATGCCAAAAAGGGGGAAAGGACACCTAAGAGGAAGAGATCAGTTCTAGGAGCAACTGGAAGCCGATCAGCTCCTACTGACCCCGCAGGAACAGCAGTAGGTCAGGCCCAGGGTGTCTCAAGCGCCGGAGATGTAGAGCGCGCTGAGACTGGCCCAAGTGGCTCAGGACCGAAGGAGCCCAAGGAATCAGCAACCCAGACTTCCGCATAACATATTAAGGAAGTTGCTGAGTTCCTTGAGGAGGACTCAGATGAGGAAGAGACTCCTCTGCCTCCTCCAGTGGCAGGTAAAGGAAAGAAGAAGCTGAAACTTCCTACCCCACTAAAGAAAGGGGCTAAAAGATACATCAGCCCTGAAGAACAAGCTCAAATAGAAGCTGATGAGAGGCTAGCCAGGGAGATTGCTGAAGCTGAAGCAGCAAACAAACCAAAGAAAGCCCCGGCTAAAGCTAAAACTAAAGTCTCAGGAAGGAAGTCTGGTACTAGGCCTCCTCCCAGAAAGCTGAAAATCGGCGATGAGGCCGACAAAGAGAAAGAGTAAGAGGCTGAACAATCAAAGAAAGCTGCAACTGATTCTCAGCAACAATCTGACCAACAACAACAGCAATCTGAACAGCAGCAGCAACAGTAGGAAAGGCCAAGAGCTGAGGCCACTATCGAAGAAATGCTTAATTTTAGCATGATCGCCTTGGACAAACGTGCTCAACACTATCACTTAGAAGAGTACAGGTGACAAGAGGCTCTAGCAAAGGAAAAGGCTGCTGAGGCAGCCAGGGAAGCCGAGAGACTGAAGCCCAGGCCACCACCGCCGAAGGATACTGAAATTCCTTACAGATACAGGCGAGGCAGGAAACCTACTGATCAAAAGATGCATAGATGGCCGAGGGTGGATAAGTGGATGTCGTGGGAAAAGACTCAGATTTTATCAAGAGGTACTGTGTATGGAGATATTGGTCTGATACCCACAAGAACGAAAGCCTTTGCTGAATGGCTACACAGATGCGATCCAGAGATATATGATATAGTAGAGAAGGCCATTAATGACAAGGAAGATGTCCAAACTCCTGTCTTCATACCTCTACCACCTCCTCCGAAACTTGATGGTTCACTCTACACTGGAGTTATTGAAGGAGAAGTCAGGAAAGCTATCTTGGTCTTGGAACTGAATCCGAACTTTCCTGAAGATGTGCTCAAGATTCAGAAGCTCCGGAAGGATACATTTCAGATGTATGGACTCCCTTTGCCAGAAGAAAAGTCAAAAGCTTTCAAGGCAAGGATCCAGAGATTCAGGAGATAGCTTCTAGTCTTTTTTATAGAATAGCAAGTGATGTATTGTACTGAATTTCATATATATATAAAACATCTTTGTTGTTTGGCCCGACAATACCTTATTGTCTCCATGGCCTGTCTGTTTATTTAAGTTTAACACTCAGAATCACCTAAGTCATTGCTGACTCACGCACTTAGGGGTGGAAATTGGTACGGTTCCGGTTAACCGAAACCGAAATGAGCCAAAAAAGGGAATCGGAACCGGAACCGATCGGTTCTTCAGTTAACCGAAACCGAATTCGGTTCGGTTTCGATTCTTTGCTCGAAAATCGATTTTTTTTTTTTTTTTTGAATTTGTGGGAAATCAAAAATCTAACATTAAAGAGTTTCAAACTTTCAAAGCCTAGATGAAAACATATACTACTAAATTCAATGAGCAAATGCAAACAAAAACAGCATTCCCCAATCCGGCAATCCCGGTCTTTGTTTTTTCATCTCCTTCTCCAACCCAAAGTACTTCGAATTCATCCCAAACTACGGACCTCGATTTTGGTGGTAATTTCCGTTTAACATTTCTTGTATTTGCATCGCTTTTGGTACCTTGTATTGCTTCATCTCGAGTGATTTCTTCAACCTCAATATCTTCTAGCAACCTTGGGTCCTGGTCATCTCGAGATGAAGCCGTTTCCATCTTAAAAAAATAAGATGTTTCCAATAGGATTTATAGAAAAGTGACTAAAGTCAGTTCCACAATTCATCAATTCAAGCCAGAACAGAACAATACTATCAATCCATACTATCAATTCATCAATTCATCAATTCAGTAGCACAGAACCATAGCAGCAGCACACTAGCACAGAACCATACTATCAATTCATCAATTCATCAATTCAAGCCAGAACAGAACCATAGCAGTAGCCAGTAGCACAGAACAGAAATTCATAAACCATAGCAGTATTCATAATTCATAAACCATAGCAGTATTCATAATTCATAAACCATAGCAGTATTCATAATTCATAAACCATCAATTCAAGCCAATACCGATCTCAGAGATTCATAAACAGAAATTCAATTAATTTCAGAGAGAGATAGAAACATATTTCAATTGATAGAAACGAACCGAATTGGGTAATTGACACGGTCCGGATCACGGTTGACGATGGCGAGGGGACGAGACGAGGGGACGGCGAGTCGGCGACGGCGATGGGGGACGGGCCGGACGCCGGACGGGACGCGATCACCACGCAGCCGAGTGGATGGGATGCGGGGCCGCGCCGCTGGACGGGAGTCACTGGGACGGAGACACGGAGTGCCGCGCCGCCGGAGAGAAGTCGCGCCAAGTGGGTGAGAATCGAAGTCGAAAAATAAGGGTCAGAGGAGAGGAGGAGGAGAATCGAAGTCTTACTGTACTGTCTTAGGTAAGTTAGGTTAGAATTAGATCTGATTTTTTAGAAAAGTGGGTGAAATTTCGGTTAACCGTCGGTTCTTCAATTAACCGATCGGTTAACCGGGAACTGAACCGCCGATATAACATGGAACCGAACCCGGAACCGAAACCGAAAATTCGGTTCCGATTAATCGATAACCGACGGATTCGATTTCGGTTTTCGGTTATCCCGGGGAACCGAAAATCGATTTCCAGCCCTACACGCACTCACTGCTTTTATCTGTGTTTGTCTGTTTTTGCTTAAACTGATAGATTTCTCTTGTATAGGGGGAAATTATTGTTTGGGGGAAATTGTTATTAGAATTTTGTAATAGGTTCTGATATCTCTTTTCTGTATCCCTCGGTAGATTAGAACTTGATGTGCAACTCCACTGATTCTACTTGTAATATTTGTAAGGAGCTTGTATCTGATAGTTTGTAGTGTTAGGTTTTGGCATCATCAAATAGGGGGAAATTGTTGGGATGTGATTCAGCAATAGACTTATTTATTAGTTAGAAGATTTGGCTGATCCCAAAACCCTAATTTGATTGGTGAACCACTGAGTTGTAATAGTAATGCCTTAGTCTCTGAGAGTTTCAGACTCAGTAGACATTCCTTCAACATGGTTCAGGCTCAGAGTTCTGTCTGCTGACCCTTCAGTAGACTATCCGCCTCAGTACCATGGAGTGAAGACTCAGTAGTGTTGGACTCAGCAGGAGCAGCATACTGAGAGGTATTCATACTCAGTAGTCTTTGGACTCAGCGAGAGCAAAGACATCGAAAGGAGTCGTAGAGAACTGGACTTAGCAGGAGAACTACTGGACTCAGCATGAGCAGTTCACTGAACTCAGAGTCGACTTTCAGTAGAGTTGGACTCAGCAGGAGTATACTACTGAACTCAGGTCAGACTCAGCAACGGCCTGACAGTCTCAATGATTGTCAGATGATCTCTTGTTAAATCAGTAGAGTCATACGAGGTAATCAGAGAAGTCAACTTCAGATCTGCCTAGAAATCTGTTTGTCTCAACCCCTTTCTACGCCTCGACCAATGACGAGCAATCAGCTGTCAAAGTTCTGATTAAAGCTGCAAGTCAACCTATTTCCAGAAATGGAGGAAAAGACTCAACAAGGTTCCTTGAAAGAGCCGTTAACTACCCAAAAGAGAGTGACACATGGATCGACGTCTCCAGCGGATCTTTCCATGGTTCACCTCTATAAATAGAGGGAAAATCAAATCGAAGAAGACCACCAGAACACGAGAAGCCAAGAACACAAACGAGCGATTACGAGCAGACACTTACAGAACTTAAGCTTTCCGCAAGAACTTCAGAGAAACACTTCAAGCGAAAAGCGACACTCTTGCTCAAGGGAACCAAGCTGAATTAGAATCAATAGCCTCTAGTATCCAAGTGATTGAACACAAACCCATAGAGCTTATTCCTCACTGTTCGTCACTCTAGAAGCCACCTTCTTGTTCCATTCCCTCTAACCTAAGCTCCACTGAATATATCCATATCTTAGACCGAAAGAGTTCATCCCTAAATTGTTCTTATTGTTAAGAAATCCTTCATAGTTGGAGAGTTTGTCAAACACTTCAGTTTGATACTTGTAAACTGAGACTTGCTCAGTATAATCCTCATGACCAGTGTTTGTCCAGTGCATAAACCGACTGAGACTAACTCAGTATAATAAAATATCATCCTGATCTTTTCGGGACAGTGGACGTAGGATTGTTGATATCCGAACCACTTTAAAATCGTTGTGTTCTGTTTTTACTGTTCATAATTGAAAATTATTTTACAAATCATTCAACAGAGTTTCAGCAAAACTTAACTGAATGCACTAACCTACTGAAACAGTTTTAATAAAAACGTTTTCAAACTCAACTGAATCGGGCCTACACATTTTCGCACTCTACTAAACTCTTACTGAACGGTGCTGAATTCTGACATCAGTCAGCTAGCAGGCCTCAGTATAGTCAGTCACTCTGTCCACGCGATCCAGAATAGCATACTTGGTCTACTGAACTTGTTCAACAAGACACTCTCTTGAATAAGATTATTCGCGCTTTAAGTTGAGAAAGCTTTCAGCTGTATTCACCTTCACTCTACACCTGAACGTTAACCTCGGGACCAACAGTATATGTCTCCGGCTATTTTACTATAACTATTTAAGAAGCATAAAGGTTAATTCATTAGTAACGCCCACAACCTTTATTATATTTGTTACATTTTTTATTTTATTTTCCGTTCTCTTTAATTTCATATGGAGTATATATTATTATCCCAAATGATGGTATCGCACCTAAGAACGGTCTTTATTTGTTTTGCATATAAAAAGAGTGATATGTTTACTCCCGTAAAAAATGACGATATCGCACCTAAAAACGGTACTTTTTTTTTTAATGAAGTAGTCCCTATTAAAGTGTGTACCGCCTTAATTATAACGTTCAGTTTTTTATTTTAGGTTGTTTCAAATATAATGTCAAGATTCTTTTTTTAGCAAACTATTACGCATAATTTTTTGTGTAGGATCCACACATTTACACATCTCTATTCACAACTAACGACTCTCCTTAAAATCGTACAAAAAACGAAGTAAACATTATAATTAGGACAGAGAGAGTACCACATTGATTTACAAATCACAGCTAATGAACTAACACCCTAACTAACAAGTTATTAGTGAAGTACGCTTAAAAAGTTATTATGTCCTCTAATTTATTTGCAGTCAGAAAATTGTCTTGTGATAGAATTAATTTTTACCCACAAGCACTATTTGAGATACGCAAAAGTAAACTTCACTGTAATATCCTCAAATCTAAAAGAGATATAATTATCCTAAACTAATCATAATTGATGTATTTATAAATAATGGACTACCAGTCTTAATGAATTTTAAAAATTATTTTATATACAACACATGTCATAAGACAACATGTCACATCAATTATTTCCAATTATGGTACCAAAATAATGAGAAGCAATTGCTCGTAGATGTCGAATCACACCCAAAGCCGTGATATAAAAAGTGGTAATACCCGTAAAAATTAAATTTACCCACTTTTTATATTACATACTCATTATATCCAGTTTTATAATTTTGGCCTCCACTTTTTCGTTGCAGAAGTCTCGCACACTTATTTTGGTGTCAATTTCTAAATTTGAGATGAAGTCAAACAGCAAACTGACAAAATAGCAAAAAGTCACGATCGTTAAGACGAAGTCCCTATCAATCTCGATCCTTGTCGTAAAGACAAAGTCCCTGTCGGTCACAATCTACTTTTAAATGAAAACAAGTCCCAATAGACAACGAATAATCCCGGTCACAAAGACAAAATCTCTGTCGACCCCTACCGATCACGATCTACTTTTAAATGGAAACATACCTTGATATAACAAAAGTCCCAATCAATGCCACGAGACTTGAAGTGGGACAAACCAGGACTTATATAAATAAAAGGAGACTATCATTTCCTGTCATCATTCATTTTCTTGACTTTTGTTATTTTGAGAGAGAAAGTTACAACTTTCGACCGGAACCACCAACTATTGGTCGGAACCATCGACTTTCAACTGAAACCACAGACTTATGACCGGGACTTCTAATGGCAGAGGTTAGTAGCCCCGGTTTATACAATTTCAATAGCTCAGCCCGATGGAAGAAATGGGTCTTAAGGTTTGGATGTAGTCATGTCATTGTTAGAGTGTTTGCGGGGAGATATTATGCAATCTTTTAATTTTATATTAATTATTATAATATATTATTATTTTGATCTAATATTTGTGTTAAATATGACGCGTTTGTTTTGAAACACTGATGCCATAGAAATCGAAACGAGATCGTCGTGCAAGATGATGTATCTATTCCCCAACCACCTTCCTCTGATCAAGTCGTGAAAGAACAACACGTTGTGGAGGTTGTTTCTTGATTTTTTCTAACACATCTGTTGCCGATCACCTCTACCAAACACATTAGCCTCTCCCCTAATAGGTACCCAAAGGGTCGTCCTTCAAAATGATAGATTCATTTCTTTTTTTACCGGCTATTTCTGATGCAGCAGCCTCCCTAGGTGCAAAATTAGAGTTAAATATTGATTATTATCTATCGAAACCTAAATAATATCTGTTATCACAAACCGATCAAGACAGGCAGGCCAATAGTACATCTTGATATTTCGATCCGCCTCCCCATCATTAAGTATTAAATAATAGTGTTTAATTTAATTGTACTATTTTTTTTCGTTCTTATATTAATTATTGTTTTTATGGTGCATACACTGATTCAGGTTTGGGGTCTACTTGCGGAAGTCGAGCTTATATTAGGAACTTATTTACTATGTATCGGACATATTTTAATCATGTATCTAAATTATCTTAATTATGTATCAAACTAACTTGCTATGAATTGTAATTCAATTTATTAACTTTGAAAGTTACTTGTAGAAAAAAGAGTTTGTTTTGACCGAGTGTTGAAATATTATTTGATCGAATACTGGTCAAATAAAGTAGACTATGACTCTGATTCGGCGGCCGAGATCAGACGGCGACGTGTCATGAAGGCGACCGGGACTTGGTAAATTATTTATCCAAAAATTCGTCTTGATAAAGTCAATCGGGACTTTGAAAGGGTGACGGGAACTAAACTTGGATTGGACAAGGACGCGATCAAGACTTGGAAGATAATAAATTGGCAATGCATTATTTTCTTATAGTCAATCGGAACTTTATTTTAGCTAACGGGACCAAACAAGGACTCAGCCGGGATTTTGTGGGTCTCAAAAATAGATTGAAACCATTTATGTCAATCATTGAGCAAAAAAACACGCGAAAATTGCACACTTATGCCGATCATAGAAATGCTGACACATCTACATAATTGAAAAAGTTACGGCAAAATAGTAAAATCGAGTGTAATAGGGAATTATAAGTTTTTGATAAAATTAATTTTGAAATAGTATAGATGAGTACTATAGAAATCACCCCATATATAAAAGTATAAGTTACATACACCCTCCTTTTCAATATGACATTTCACTTTTCTTTTTCAAACCGTTTCATTATTAATGTCTCATTTCTAATATGAAGATAAATTGCTCGATCACAAGAATATTGAACTATGAGTATTGTATCGGACCATCTCCAACGAGACGAGCAGATAAGTTCCAAGTTTTGTGACTTATCTTATGAAAGCCATGAAGTGTAGCAACTAGCAAACTACCAACTCCGAACTGCCCTTGCTCTTAAAGCCACTCACCCTACTTTTTCTGAGCTTCGCTATTTCCGCCTTCTCTTCAGCACAATGCAGCTCCGCCTTGCCGCCGCCGTGGTTCTTACTCTCTCCCTCCTCCTCACCTCCTCCACCGACGCTCACAACATCACCCACATTCTCGAGAAACACCCCGAGTTCTCCACCTTCAACCATTACCTAACCGTCACTCAGCTCTCTCCCGAGATTAACCGCCGCGAAACAATCACCGTCTGCGCCGTCGACAACGCCGGAATGTCGGATCTACTCTCCAAGCACCTCACCGTCGGCGCTATGAAGAATGTACTCTCGCTACACGTCCTACTCGACTACTTCGACGCCAAGAAGCTCCACCAGATCACCGACGGCATGGCTCTCGCCGCCACCATGTTCCAGGCCACCGGCTCGGCTACCGGATCCGCCGGCTTCGTCAATATCACAGACCTCAAGGGCGGGAAGGTCGGATTTGCCCCTCAGGACAATGGCGGCGTTGTTTCCGCCACGTTCGTGAAATCCGTTGAGGCCATTCCCTACAATATCTCCGTGATTCAGATCTCCTCCATTCTGCCGTCGACGGAAGCGGAGGCTCCGGCGCCGGGGCCGAGCGAGATGAACATCACCGCGCTGATGTCGAAGCACGGCTGCAAGGTGTTCGCGGAGACGCTGCTGGCTAATCCGGCGGAGCAGACGTTCGAGGACAATGTGCAGAGCGGATTGACCGTCTTCTGCCCCGGCGACGATGCGATGAAGAGTTTCCTCCCCAAATTCAAAAACCTAACCGCCGCGGGCAAACAATCTCTCCTCGAATACCACGCAACTCCGGTTTACCAATCGTTGGCCTGATTGAAATCGAGCAACGGCTTGACGAACACTCTAGCCACCGACGGCGCCAGCAAGTTCGATTTCGATGTGCAGAACGACGGCACTGACGTGACGATTAAGACAAAAATCGTGACGGCGAAGATCGTGAATACGTTGGTTGACGAGCAGCCGTTGGCTATCTACGAACTGGATAAGGTTTTGATGCCGAAGGAGCTGTTCAAAGGAGCTCTGCCTCCGGCTCCAGCGCCGGCTCCCGAGGCGGTGTCGCCGAAGCCGTCGAAGAAGAAGCATAAGTCGCCGCCAGCACCTGCTGCGCCATCCGATTCGCCGGCGGATGCTCCGGATGGCGATGTGGCGGACCAGACTACTGACAGCGACAGCGCGGGCGGATTTTACGGCGGAAGATTCGGTGCGATTATTTTGAGTCTCGGCTTTGTATTTCTTCAATTGTAGATTAGTCTTCCTTTTCCGAATTTGCTGCTGCTTGTTTATTTTTAGTTTTAGTTTTTATTTAAATTATGGAGATAGTTAAGGCCCCATGGCCATTTAAACTACATTTGTACTTGTAATAGAATGTTATGTTACCTCAAGAAAGATTGTCGGTCATGTTTTCCTTATATAGTGCTACATGCTCAACAATAATATACACATATATGTGGGGAAGGGAAGCACCAAACTCAGGATATTTTCGATATCGAAAATGTTTCTATATCCAACAATCTGGATCTTGCATATAAGAGTTGAAAGATTATGGGATAGAGAAACCACTTTGGATGTAACAGTATAATAATGGTTTTATAAGTGTCGCACGTAGAGTAGATAAATAAAACCGACTAGACTCGATTCTAGAATAGAATTTAACCATTACAACAGTGATACCTGCAACTATTGCCTTCACTTGAGAGGAGTTTGAGGCTGTTACAGGTCAAGAACCTCGTTTACATACAGGTAGCTGATCTGATCACTGAAGAACGATTTTGTTGGTCGCGGCGTGAATCCGGTGTAACCTTTTTCAACTTTTGCCAGGCAGATATCGGCAGCATACTTGAAAACAGAGAGATGCTCGGCAAAAGGTTGTGCTGCATATTCCGCGATTGGCATCCACTGTAAGCAAAATTACACACGAAAATCTTATCAGATGCTGTGGTAGTGAATCGTTGCACATAACATTGATTCACCATTTCATACCTGGGCTTCATCAATTTCAGACTCTTGTATTTGAATGTCAAAGGATAAAGGCCTCAGCATGCACAGAAAAAACAAGTCTGACTTTTGGAAGAAGGTCTTGTGCATTTGCCTACCAGCAAAATCAAAAACAAACCGGGGTCGGGGTGGGGGGTCTCTCGAAAAGGAAGATCTTATTACATGGTTCCTCTAGTCCAAGTAAAGGGTCAATCTTACCTGAATGCAAGGACATCTATGAATTCGGTATCAACCTTCAACAGGAAATACCATTCATCATCAGACATGGTGACATAGCAGAAAATGATACTAAATTTATTAATTCATCACCATTTAGCAATTGCTTACTCCTGTTTCCTCTTTTACTTCTCTTGTTGCACCTAAAGAGATATCCTCTCCCTGGATATTCAGAAGTAATGTATTGATTGATTGTTATGTTATTTCAATTGAAACCGCATTTAAAACACAAACCTCCTCCACCATTCCAGTAGGGATCTTCCAGATTCCTGTACCTTTAAGTCTGCCATGCTTTTCCAGAACAACTAGCAACTGTGCAAGAGAAGTCGCAAAAGCAAGAAATATAACTTTATATTTCTATACAAAATCGACTATTATTTGCTTGAACCTGCACGTAGTTCTAGATTGTGGATTAAGTGATGAATTTAAGATGACTGGAGACCAGTCTCCTTTACTTAGCAAGAAACATGGTTTATCAGATCTACCAACGGAGATGAAAATGCTTGCCAAACAAATGTAGTTCTACAGAAAGAAACATCAGAAAAAGAACGAAACTTAACAGTTGACTACGAAGGCTTTCTGATTACTGGACTTCCACCAGATGTTTGGTGAATCATCAAAATATAGATCCTTCCATTTGAATTTTTATCTCAGTGTTTTTCAGTCTTTACACAATCTACAAACTTTCTTATGATTCAGTTGGTGAGTTTTTCAATCAATCCACATTTTACAACAGTATATTTACTAGCAGTTCATATAGTTAGAAGTAGCAAGCATATATCTATGACTGAATGACGCAATGCAAATAATTATTAAGATGTCAAAATCACCTCTCTTTTGTCATTCATGACAATAGCACCAATGCGGAGCCGGTGCGTTGCGTTTGCTGGAATGGTACTGGGAGTTTCAGGAATCCATTTTACTAGCATCAGATAGTGAGGCTCAGCATGGTGATACAGAAATCCTTCCTGCAATGTTATAAATTAGTGTGATCACACCAAGCTCAACTGTCAAGAATCTCAAGATAGATGGTACATCTACAATCATGACAAAGCATCCATTGAAGACAGAATTCTAGAGTTGCTCTAAACAATCTGATTTTCTCTGCTGGTTACTAAGTTTAAGCAAAAAGTGAAAGAAGACAAATCCTCCTGAAAATCCATCAAGAAGTAAATTATATGATTCCAATAACTACTGATTTTTGCTAAATCGGGAAGTCTTGCAGTACTCACCCGGTACACCATCAGGCCCTATTGTTTTCTACAGTTTGATTTTAAGTGGGTTGAGCTTCTAGGATTCCCATTAAATTGTAATAACTATTAACTATGCTGCATGACTAATTTCATTCAATGAAAAGTTGGAGAACCTTTAACCCCCCTTATTTGATGATAAATTATTGTTCCTAGTAGATTGCAAAAGAAAAACAGTATTTGACACTCGTTGCCCGACAATAGCAAAATACAGAATCATGGAAAGTTCTTCCAAAACTTCAAAGTTCCAGGGAGAGAGAACTACCTTGATTGCAGCTTCAGCAAGATTCACGAGTTTAATTGGTAATTTGATCCATACTCCCTTCTTTCCCTGCAATACATCATTAAAGAATAAGGTGATAATAAATTTGGTATTCATTTATGCAATACTGAAATATTTATGACTTGATAATCCAGAAATGATTCACTTAAGAATGTCATGAAAACATACCAGCTCAGCGCATGATACTCTATATAAAGTTTACATGCTCATTAAAGAAAAGTTACTCGTGTGCAAACAAATTAGAGGCTGAATGAGTTGCTCTGAAGGTTGTGTCTTCGAAGTGGCATGAAAATACTTGCATGATGTAACATACAGGTCAACATAATAGCAAAATATGAAGAAAAGCTGTATTTCGGGCAGTTATACCAAATCAACACATATGTGGTGGAAAGTTGACCACACAAATAAGACTTGGACTCGTTAGTTCCACAGTCAAGCGAGCAAGCAAGAGCAAAGATCAAAGGAATTGGAGGTGTATGCATGCTCATCTGAACTTCTCGCAGCAACTCATAAATTTGCTTAACATGTTTATATAATATGTTAGATAAGCAATAAACACGACCAGGATGCACTTATTATCAATATGATAGCAAGTTGTCTATTAACATATCATGGATCATATAAAACACAACTTTCAGTAGTTTCGGCGCTATTTTGACTAAGGTAATCCCAAGGTTAAGATCTGAGTGAATGCATAATTACCTGCAGTTTCCACTGTGAAAGTGAATATCCGAGAATCAGAGCAAAATCATTAGGATCAACAGGCTCCTTCATTTCCACTATGATTCCTCCATGCTCATCTTCATCCGATGGTAGCACTTTCGATTGATCCATTAAGCTACATGAACCCTAAATATAAGTGGTGAAATAGCATGTTTGATGATCAAGCTAGGTAGAAAATCACAGAGATGAAATGAAGATACTTCGTTCTTACGCCAAATTCCCAGCACCAAACCAAGAGAGAGACTTTCACTTGAAAAATAATCCTACTCAACTCCGAGTTCAATAAAAGCACCCCGCAATTTTTTGCAGATTATACTACAGACAGAACACATGCCAGTAAGCATATTCACAAAACACTATCCTATAGATCCTACACCGATTGAATTGAAACTCACCAAGCACAGTTTGCAATGTCCAGTAACAAAAAATAGCATGTAAATATAATTATAATACAGTAATTCAGTAGGTGCAGCATCTTGACAATGACTCATCCAAAAGTAAAAGCTATTCGAACTTATCAAAGTATCAGATTCCCAGATTATCAAAGTGCACATCGAATTCATTACCAAAAACGAAGATCGAGAGCTCAAGCGCACTGTGGAGACAAATATGAATAATAAAATCCTACAAAATTAACCCATACCATTTCAGTGCACTGCAATTGCGAGTATGGAGGTGGAGCCAGAGACGCTAGTATTTATACACATCATATATAGCGCGGAGCAGCCACTGTGACTGTAGCTAGAGCCTAGAGGATGTGCCGACGAAGGGGCTCCATATGACGTACAAGATGACGTCGGAATTGAATTATACGTGCCGTGGTGGCAACACGTAGGGGTGTTACGGTATACCGCACATACCGTACCGGAAAAATACCGAAGATACCTTCGGTACGGTATCATACCGTACCGAAGTTTTTTCGGTACGGTATCATACCGTACCGAGGTATACCGCATATCAAAGTTCATATCGCATATATCTTGTTAAAAAGAGTGCAAAAATGTTGGTTACAAGTTTTGAACACGGGTTGTTACAAATATGTCACTCATATCAAACAATCTTAATGTTATATCATAAATTCACTTAAATAACTTTATTGGACATAAAGTCACATTATTTATCTATTAAATCATGAAATGGATAAAAAATTAAATTTTTCAACTTTGTAAACATTAGCCCGTAATATTAACAAATTCATACAAAATAGACAGATTAATTAATTTTATTGGAAAATAATATTAATAACTTTATTGGCTAGATTAAATTTACGGTATATCGTTAAATATTCGGTAGACCTTGATTTTTCGATATACCGAAGTGCGGTACGGTATATCGAAAGAGCGGTATGACAACGGTATGGAGATTTGCTATACCGAACTTTCCGTATACCGAACTACGGTATACCGAAATAATCGGTACGGTAACGATATGCTTTTTCCCATACCGACCTTTATCGGTATGGTATGCGGTATGAGAAAAATAATACGGTATACCGTACCGAACACCCCTAGCAACACGCCGGAGAAGCACTCGAGATATGATATCTGATCTGGGCCGTGGGCCCGACCCACATTCGAGTTTTTTGAGTGTTGAGGCGGCGCCAACCCAAATTCCCACTCCCCCTTAATAATTCAAATGCAAATCGATCGTTGGGTCCGCCAAATACTTTAACTCAAGATGCAACCTTTTTATAGCGCACCAACTGAGTATTTGAGTAATGATTTTACGTGTATTGAATAATGAATCTGGATTTTCCCTCGTAAAAACAAATATTAATCATCAATGTTCGAGTTTAAAATTAGTTACAATTTGTTAACTAAATATAGTCTTTCCAATTTCGCAATTCATGAAATCAAGTTACTATAACTCATTTTAGAGATATTTGATTCGCAATTTGAAATAAGATTCTGTTACAAAATAATAAGTGTAATCTGCTGAAACACAAAAACCCGTAAAATAGAAATAGAATATTACAGCTTTAAACAAGAAGTAAACAAGAAGTAAACAAGAACCAAATATAAAGCCGAGTCGAGAAGGCTCTCTATCCGCAAGAGATAAACGTCCCGGTAGTGCTCTCGGTGTTGGCGTGATCTCCCCAAAGATGAATCGGCTTTCGTCTTATTGTAGGCAGCACCACCACAATGCAACAAGCTCCGGCGAACTAGACGAATGACGAGGACCAAGCTTTGAACTTAGAACTAATGCTAGATGATGAGATGAATAATTCTTGTTGTGTGTATGAAATGATTTCTACCAACACCTATTTATAGGGACTACACCACCTTAGAGAATTAACACCATTCAACACCATGATCAATGCCATTCAATCACCATAATCATGGGCATGTCGGTTACACAATCAAAATCAATGTCATTCAATCACCATAATCATGAACATGGCGGTTACACAATCAAAATCAATGTCATACCATAATCATGGACATGGCCATCAATGGAGAGTTTGAATTCCTTTCAAAAGATATATTATCTCCACCACTTTGTGCACCAAACTTCGAGAAGCTATTTCTCACTCACCGAAAATCAAAATTGAGAAACTCCTTTGTACTGCATTTAAATGCAGATTTTCCAACAATCCTCCACATGAGTGGAAATAGCCTAAATGCATGCATGCAGACACTAAGCTCAGTCCTCAAGAGACAATAAAGCATCAGCGTAGGTGGCTTGTGACCTTGAATCATCCTTAGTTAGTGCTATCGAGTATACCGGCGGACTAGTGAACACAAGGTTTTGAACTATTCCTCCATCGTGTATACCGAGACAATAACACTAACACTATAAAGTCTCAACCTCGTCCATTCTCACGTTTGTGTTCGTTTCTGGCCATGGACAACCTCTTTGGATTCATAAGTATCAAATAGAAGCGGCCCTCACTTCTCACTTACATAGGTGATTCTTACACGAGTATCCTGCTATACTCCACCTCCTCGAGGTATCCAAGAATCATTAAAAGTCTATGACTTAACCTCACCACATAACAGGTCAGCAACACTCTACTGCTCTTTTTAGGGAATAATTTTGTCGAGTGTTGTTACACAAACAGACTCTTATAGCTTAGTTTTCCCATTGAACCAAGTTCATGGGATCTCCACTCTACAAGGTTGGGTTACCACTATAATTGTCTTAAGTTGTGGATTTTACTCTCATTCCCTCTAGCAGTTTATACATTTGATCTCGATGCAAACTTTTAATAAGCGGATCCGCTAGGTTATCTATAGACTTGACATAGTCTACAGAGATAACCCCACTCGTGATCAAATGTCTTACGGTATTATGTCGACGACGAATATGTCTCGACTTACCATTATACAACCCACTCTTGGCCCTACCAATAGCCGCTTCACTATCACAGTGAATCATCACAGGTGGTACGGGTTTCGTCCAACATGGAATATCTTCAAGAAAATTACGTATCGGCCTCCTCACCGGCCTTATCTAAAGCAATAAATTCAGATTCCATGGTGGATCGGGCTATGCACGTCTGTTTCGTGGATCTCTACGACACAACTCCTCTCCCTATAGTGAACACATAACCACTAGTAGACAACGAATCTTTAGTGTCGAATATCCAATTCGCATCACAGTACCCTTCAAGTACTGGGGGATGTCTCGAGTAGTGCAGCCTAAAGTTAAGAGTGTATTTCAAATACCTCAGAACTCTTACAAGAGATTTACAATGCTCTCTACTAGGATTACTCGTATAGCGACTCAATTTGTTCATCGGACAATTCGTGATGTACATAAGACAACCAATGGCTCTAGCATAATCCTCTTGAGCAACATGATCACCCCTATTCTTGCTCAAGTGAACATTAACTTCTAGAGGAGTCTTTGTCGACAAACCATCATACGTATTGAACTTGTTAAGAACTTTCTCAATATAATGAGACTGTGATAGAATAATTCCCTCGGGAGTTCTTTGAATTTTTACTCCAAGAATAACATCAGCCACTCCCATGTCCTTCATGTCGAAATTTATTTTCAACATGCGCTTGGTTTCATTAATCACTTGACTGTTATGCCCCATAATTAGCATATCATCAACATAAAGACATACAATAACAAAATCGTTATTCGTATCCTTTCTGTAAACACATTTATCACACTCATTTATCTTGAATCCATTTGACATCATAACTTCGTCAAACTTCAAATGCCATTGTAAAGGGGCTCGTTTTAATCCATATAGGGACTTAACCAACTTGCATACCTTTCTTTCTTGACCAGGTACCACCTGTGTTCTTAAAACCGGCCCGGTCATTGACCCGGAAAAATATTTTTTACCGGTTGAACCGGTGTGACGTCATAAATATATGATTATTAAATTATATAAATACATAGGTATTTTAATAATACTAATAAATATTAAAAATGATTTACAAATATATAAAATAAATATAAGCATATTTACGACTCTCAATCGATGTGGGATGAGTGTAAGTAGTTAGATGGAAAAAAAGTTGATGAAAAAGAAGAAGAAACCATCCCACATCGAATAGAGAAGAAAACCAAACAGAAAATTAACCTATAAATCCCTCCCTCCTTGTTTTAACAATCTGTCAACAGTTGGTAATAATAATTAGTCTACCAACATTAACATAAATGCAGTTTAAATTTATTAAGCATTTCTCATTTATGAAAATAGGGTTTTGCTTTCGGTTATCATACTAATTGAAACCGAACATGGATCGGTTATCGACCAACAGAAAAATGATCGGTTTTGAATTTCTGAAATCGAACCGATTTGCAACCCTATTTTTTTCAATTTTGTTTTTTTTACATTCAAACCGAGTTACCGGCTCACATGTAGTGTAGTTGATATTCCCACTTCTGCGCAAGTGGTTGATCTTGTGTAAGGTCTTGGGTTCGATTCCCGTTAGGGACGATTTCTAATTAAAAAAAAATTCAAACCGAGTTGACTCGATTCCCGGGTACCGGTTCAACCGGTCGAACTGGGTCGCACCGGGTCGATAGCCAAAATGAGCCAGTACGTAACCCGGTCCGGATTTTTGACCGGGTCCGGGTCAAACCGGTTGAACCGGTCGGGCCGGGCCGGGTTTTAAAACATAGGGTACCACAAAACCTTCAGGTTATTCCATATAAATTTCATCTTCTAAATCTCCATTTAGAAAAGCAGTCTTCACATCCATTTGGTGAATTTCAAGATTGTGCAAAGCAGCAATCGAAAGCAGCACGCGGGTTGAAGTTATTCTCATGACAGACGAATAGGTATCGAAAAAATCATACCCTTCCCTTTGCTTAAAACCCTTTACAACTAAACGGGCCTTATAGTTATCAATTGACCCATCATCATTATATTTTCTTTTTAGGATCCATTTACATCCTAAGGGTTTACAACCTTCTGGCAAATCTGCTAACACCCACCTATGATTTTGCATAATGGAATCAATCTCACTTTGGACAGCTTCTTTCCAAAGTGGTCCATCAGGTCTCGTAAGAGCTTCATTAACAGACATCGATTCCTCATCTAAGAGAAACACCACATAGTCCGGACCAAAGTCCTTAGCAATTCTTGCTCTCGTGCTACGTCTCGGTTCAAGAGCTTCTACGTCAGAACCATGTCTTTTTTGTGAAACTGGTTCAACCCCTCCAAGCTCAGAACTAGTAGCTGCATCTCTCGTTCTAGCATTAGAGCTAGATTCAACCTTATCCTTACATGGATAAATATTCTCAAAGAAAATAGCGTTCCTTGATTCAATAGTTGTTCCCATATTCATAACGGGAACTTCCGACTTATGAATAATAAACATATAGGGACTACTATTCAAAGCATATCCGATAAAGATACAATCGACGGTCTTAGGTCCGATTGTAACTTGCTTAGGTAGAGGCACTTCTACCTTAGCCAAACACCCCCACACTTTAAGGTAATTGTAGGAAGGTTTCCTTCCTTTCCACATCTCATAAGGAGTTATATCCTTACCTTTAAGGGGAATCTTGTTCAGTAAGTAGTTAGCTGTTAAAACAGCTTCCCCCCACATGTTCTGGTTCCTCCCTTGACAAGGACGGTATTTCTTGAAGCGGCTTCTATCACTACACACGTGCGGTTGCAGCAGTGTCGACGAACCAAAGGCTGGGGTTCTCGACAATATTCGCCTCTTCTGTGATCACATCCGCTAGGTCCTCTAAAGTGAGCTCCTTTTCCATCAAGTTGGCTTGTCTCGCCTTCTTCTTCTTGGGCTTTCGGTAGTCCTTGGACATGTGACCCGCTTTGCCACAATTGTAGCAATCTCCTTCAAACCTTCTAGTTTGACCTTTACCTTTTGCATGATCTTTGCCGTTAGAACACCCTCGCTTGTTAGAGTCACCACCTTTCTCCAACAAGTTGACCCTTGGGTCCATCGGGGCTTTGGACTTTATGATTTGAACTCGGACATCAGCCTCGATGCGAAGCTTTACAGTCAAGTCTTCAAGCGACATCTCCTTTCGCTTGTGCTTGAGGTAGCTTTTGAAGTCCTTCTAACTTGGAGAGAGCTTCTCGATCATAGCTGCCACGGTAAAAGTGTTGGGCAATAGCATCCCTTCAGCATGAACCTCGTGCACAATTAGTTGGAATTTTTGCACTTGGTCCATGATGGGTTGGGAATCCACCATCTTGTAGTCCAGAAATCGGGCTACAATAAATTTCTTTGTACCTGCATCATCAGTACAATATTTCTTGTCTAGTGCCTCCCATATTTCTTTTGAGGTCTTCATGTTTGCATATACACTATACAAGTTATCCACTAGACAACTTAACAAAAAGTTTTTACACAAATAGTCAGAAGAGCGCCAATTTTCGTAGGCAATGGAGACTTGCATGTTCTCCTCATTTGCACTTGGAGGTGCGGGACCATCTTCCTTGAGAATGTTTCCAAACCCTAATGTTGTTAAATAAAACAACATCTTTTGTTGCCAACGTTTGAAGTCGGCCCCACCAAGTTGTGGTGGCTTTTCAACGGCGGGCAATGCTCTCGAAGAGTGTAACGGTGCCGATAAAGTTGGGGTCAAGCCCCCCACCCCTCCAAGGTGGTTCAACGTCCCAAAAGGGATAAATGGTGTCGCCGAAGATGATATAATGACATTTGTAGCCTCACGAAGGTTATTCAAGATACGGTCATTTGTTGCAGACGACATGGCGGCCAAGGTGGAGATGGCGGCCATGTTGGATGATGGCAATGTAGCACTTGATGTTGAAGAGGCCACAAACGAAAATGGAGGTGATCCACCAAATCCGGCAGCGGAGATGCCGACGGAAGTGACCACGGGAAAAGGGACTCAGGTGGAAGATGATGTAGCGGATGAAGACGCCATTTCCAAGCTAAGGTAAGTTTAAGTTTCGGTTTTTATTCCCGGCAACAAGTTCGATTTATCTCTTGCGATTGTTACAAAATAATAAGTGTAATCTGCCGAAACATAA
The DNA here is from genome assembly GCA_028984105.1 of Lavandula angustifolia. Classification (NCBI taxonomy): domain Eukaryota; kingdom Viridiplantae; phylum Streptophyta; class Magnoliopsida; order Lamiales; family Lamiaceae; genus Lavandula; species Lavandula angustifolia. The sequence goes on along the minus strand of CM054823.1, from coordinate 3,721,432 downwards.
AAACCCGTAAAATAGAAATGGAATATTACAACTTTAAACAAGAAGTAAACAAGAACCAAATATAAAGCCGAGTCGAGAAGGCTCTCTATCTGCAAGAGATAAACGCCCCGGTAGTGCTCTCGGTATTGGCGTGATCTCCCCAAAGATGAATCGGCTTTCGTCTTATTGTAGGCAGCACCACAATGCAACAAGCTCCGGCGAACTAGACGAATGACGAGGACCAAGCTTTGAACTTAGAACTAATGCTAGATGATGAGATGAATAATTCTTGTAGTGTGTATGAAATGATTTCTACCAACACCTATTTATAGGGACTACACCACATTGGAGGATTAACATCATTCAACACTATGATCAATGTCATTCAATCACCATAATCATGGGTATGGCGGTTTCACAATCAAAATCAATGTCATTCAATCACCATAATCATGAACATGGCGGTTACACACTCAAAATCAACGTCATACCATAATCATGGACATGGCCATCAATGGAGAGTTTGAATTCCTTTCAAAAGATGTATTATCTCCACCACTTTGTGCACCAAACTTCGAGAAGTTATTTCTCACTCACCGAAAATCGAAATTGAGAAACTCCTCTATACTACATTTAAATGAAGATTTTCCAACATATTCAAATTCAACACTATTCTCTTAGCTTTAAAGAGTTTAAAGAGTAAAAGAAGAGATGAAGAATAAAAACGTATATTGTCCACTCCAAAATCGTTTATCCTCAAATATGGAAATAATTATTTGAAAAATATGTGGGTAAGAAAATGATAATTGTGACTTATTTAAATTTTTTTTTCCTTTCTCTTTTGTTGTAAGGGTATAATTTCATTTTGGAATATAACTTTCCCCCATTCCAAACAAGTGAAACAACATATGAAATTCAAATTTTTTCTTTCTTACATCTTTCTTTCTTCTCAATTTTTTTCCCATAGCCAAACATAGCATTAGGATTTGGAATGAGGGAAATAAAGTGGAAAGGATTAGGGGATCGGGAAATTGGAAAGTAATGGACATTTTACCTTGGAGGATATAAAAGAGAGAGTGAAAAAAATGGCAGGTCCTTAGAGATTTTATCTCTCCAAAGATAAGAAGAAAGTAAGAGAAATTGAATTTGACTATAGAATTGACAATTATGCCCTCATAGAAAAAAATGATGGGCTCCATGTAATTTTTGAATTAGGGCATTTTTGTCTTTTAGAACTAAACATCATTTTTCACTTATCACTTTCTATACAATCAAACAAGGAATAAATCAGAAAAATGCATATTTGTCTTCTCTTTCTTCTCTCTTTCTCGCATACCAAACAATATAAATATATCAATATCGCTATTTTTGTCTTGATTTTATTTTTTGGTTGTCCCGTTATTGTCATCGCATTTCAATTAAGGAAATTAACTTGTAGACCACAATCAATTTAAATAAGTGGAACCATCACTTTAACACATCTTGATTCATATCCACACTGAATAGGATAATAATAGGGGAACCGATGGAATATTAAATTTACTTTATTTCTCATCTCTTTTTGTTTTGTCACGCATATTCTCCCATCTTATTTTTTCACTCAACCAAAGAAAGATTTTAGTCAAGTTAAATAATTATTATAATTTATTAAAGGTAATATTCTAATTTATCATTAATTTGCATAAAATAAAGAATATAACTTGAAAAGGAAAAAAATGAAAAAATGAAAGGATGAAAAAAAAAAGAATTGGAAATGGAAAACGAAAACGTAAGAAAAAACATAAAAATAAAGAATGATAAAATGATAAAAGAAAAAAAAACCCTTCTAAATGGGTAGAGATGTTATTTTTAAACAATTATAGGGAATTAATTTTGGGATTTAAAATGAAATTCACTAAATATTAGGGGATTGAGAATTCTCAAAGTTATTAAATATCACTTTGAAATCTTAATTTTAATATCATTAATCCAAATACAATATATAAGTTTATATCAATTCATATTTTTGAAATTCTATTACCAAACGAAATTCTATTACCAAACGCTTTAGAAAGTATATAAACATTATAATATAATAAATACTATATTCAATGAACTACATGTCTACATGATTTGGATGAAATATATGGAAGAACGATATAAACGTGAAGACAACAATGAATTACGTGAAGATCGCAAAGTGAATTAATCATACAAGGACATGAAAATACTAGATTAATTGTACTTGTCACCCATTTGTCCCACATGATCACATATTATGATTTATTATCTTAGCCTTATAGCCATTACCAAAACGCACTAATTGATTCAAATGGGACAACCACAGTAATTGTTGACAGCTAGTGAATAAGATTGACAATCCAATAATAGAATGATTTGCCCATAACACGAATCCGAATTACAGTTAAACCTCGATAAAATAATAATATTGGGATCGAGAAAAAATATTTATTTAACGAGATTATTACTTGATCGAACATTATTTTAGTGCATTGACTCATATCGGGACCGGAAGAAATTATTATCTTAGCGAGATTATTACTTTATCAAGGTTTAACTGTATATCAATATCTTTAGATCGAATTTATAAAAAACTCTACAAGCATTAGTGAGTTGATTAAGGTGCACCTTCTAATACAGCTATCTTATTACGAATTCACTCTGGTCATTACCCATGTCTCCAACAACCTCGTTTTTGTAGTTAAGGTGATAATTGAGAATGAGTTCAACATATTTATTCATTTTACATTTTAAATAACGACCCTCAGTTTTTTCTTCAAAAGAAAAGCAGACGATCAAATTGAATTCCCAAGGTTTAAGTTTAATCAACGAGTATTCAAGACCCAATTACTTTTTTTTCACAATTATTCTCTTAGGTAAGCCCACTTCTTTTAACCAAGACTGTAGTTCAATTGGCTCGTGTGCTCAATCGTTTTATTGGTCCGAGTACTTGAAGCCCATATAACCATTTTCCACCATATTTATGAGATGAATCGACGAATATTTTTCTTTTTAATTACAAGAGTAATTTACGGTTGTCATCGAAATACATACCAGATAAATCTTACCCTTGTGTAATAATATGCAAACCACATAAAAAAAGTAAACCACCCACATAATTTGTAACTTTTAGCCACACACTAAGCACCACAATCGCTATTGCATCATACAAAGAATCAAGATGGTCTTTTTAAAGCAGCGGTTCTCCCAACCCAAATGCGATATTTATATAAGTGGTATTATTCTCTTTTACCCAATTTCGTATAAGAAAACTCAAATTTACCAAATTCTTATATTTGCTAAACAAAATACCCAATTTTACTTACACTGCCCTCACTTTTTCAAAAAGTTGACTGATACCAATCATTATTAGGTGTTTTTCAGAATTCGAGACGAATTAATTGAAAAAACAAACAAAAATAACAGAGTCTCGCTCACGTCCCGCTCACATACGTCAAATCCCGCTTGAAAAAATCAGTCTCGCTCTCGTTCGCAGTCAAATCCCGCTCAGTCCCGCTCGAATAAAATCAAATCCCGCTCGAGCGACATCCGAATCCCGCTCGACAGCCGAATCCTGCTCGACCGACAACCATCTTATCCATCTGCAAATCCCGCTCAACGAGCGGGATTCCACGAGGGGGACCAAGCGGGATTTGAGCTTTATTTTCATATCTGATTTTTATCCCGCTCGGCTTCAGGTTCTCTCATCTTTGTCTCCTTCTTTCCGTCGCCGATTCCCACTCAATACCACTCGAGAATGCAATTTTAGAGTAGAATTCGACACCGAAAAGACAAGAATGACCAACCAGGTTAGTCCCGCTCGAATTTTATTCGTCAATTTGGCGCGAATGTTAATTATTTTTTGATTATTTTTTTATTTTTTAGAATATTTCGAATTTGAGCATATTGTTTGATTAATTGAATTTTATGAGAATTAATCGAATTTGAGAATGAATTTTGTTTAATCGTTGAATTTTTGGATCGTGATTTTATGATTTTCGGAGCATGAATTTTTTGATTTATTGGAGCCTGATTTTTGGAGGATGAAAGCCGGAGTGAATTTTTCGGAGAATGAATTTTCTGATTGTTTGAAATCCTACTCGCCGAGTGGGATTCCGCTCCGACCGAGCGGGATTAGGATTTTTTTTTTAACTGTTAAATTGTTTCGGTGCAACCCTTTTTTAAAAGAATTGATATGCTCGATGCGAATTCGATGATAGACATAGAATACAACCCGAAGATTTTTGATACAATTCAAAAAAAATTAGGAGTTATCAGGAATGGGGAGGTAGTGGAGGAGTTTAGGAATGGAGTTTTTGGAGGGTTTATGGATTGGCGGGTGGGTAGGAATACGACCAGAGCTCTTCATATGTTGATGTATCACGAGATTCAAGGGGACGAAGATGATTCTGTTATGTGGTTTTCCGTATCCGGGATGACTCTCCGATTTTCTTGTTTCGATTATGCCCTTATCACGGGCTTAAGGTTTGGATCCTGTAATTTTGATCTGCATGCTCAGCATGATCCCCATTCCTCGACTGTTTACACCATGTTAAATGGTTGTACACCAAGAACGGGCAGAGAATTGCTGATAAAGTTCGAGGGTGGAGATTTGGAGTTGGACGAGATAGGGTATTTGAAGGTGGCTATTGCGCTAGCCTTATTTTTCTTTTTCCTCGGTTACAGCGACACGAGAGTGGTGGACACGTGGATTTAGTTATTAGTGGACGATTTACGGGCATTTTACCAATTTATGTGGGGCTCATACACTTATTGTGCTTAGGGATGGCAAAAGGATCCGGATCCGTCGGACCCGCACGTAATGGGGCGGGTAATACCCACCCCATACGAGTGTGGGGCGGTTCCGGACCCGACACGTACCGGGTCCGGGGTGGTTTCGGTTCCTGCCGCGGACACTCCCCGCCCGGATCCGCCCGTAACAAATTAGAATTTAGAAGTGTAAAAATGTTATTTGTGAGATTCGAACCCGCATCAATAATTTCTTTACATGCACTTATGACGTTTGAGCTAATGTTCACATTTGTTAATATTTTACATATATAGTTATATATAAGAATATGACATACTAAAATTAAAAAAAAAATAAGACATCTAACAAAAAATTAGCTAATAAAATATTAATATTAATTTTTTAGATTTCAATATACTATATTCAAATTGTAATTACGGACATGTATTTCAAAAATGAAATTAATATTTTTATTTCAAAAATTTAAATTTAAAATTATTTTTTATTTCTAATTTTATATTCTTTAATTGAAATGGATTATATATATAAATACAATTATGATTAATGAACAATTACAATTGAAAACTTTTTATAACAAGTGAAAATACATCTAATAAAAATACAATAAATATTAACTTTCCAGATTTCAGTATAATGTATTCAAATTTCTAATTTCTAATCATGAAAATGTATTTCAAAATTGAGATTAACATTATCTATATTAAAAATAAGTATTCATGAACTAATGAACTAATGAAAAATTATAAATTCACAATTTAAATTTCTTTATGACTAATGAAAAATTACAAATTTACAATTGAGTTTTTTTATAACAAATGAAAAACTACACTCTTATTATTCATAAACTTCATTCATAAGAATCCGAACGTAGAAAATTTTAATTTTTAACTTTTTGAAAACTTTAGATTATTTTTTTAATTACAACATAAAAAAAATAAAAAATTAAATCAAATGCTTAAACTATGCCTTAATAACATTTAGATAAATTCACATTCATTCCCACCAACCATTCATCGAAAACCGTGTCAATTTATTAATACAATTAAAACTCATTAAATATATCTCCAAATAAAATTTCTTAATCTCCGTGCCCATTCCCAAGTGGACATCAATAAAGAAACGGAGGAAGTACTTTAATAAGAATCATAACATATGAAAGTATATTTGAAAAAATTAAAGAAATATGATGAATAAAAACTACAAAATATATTTGAAAGATGATTTTGTTTTTGTGTTTTATTTTTATTTTTCACATGAAATATTAGTCATGCTTACTACAATCATTATATTTGATTAAAGTTATTACATTTTTATTTATGTTTTAAATTAAAATTAATAAGATAACACTTTAAAACTATACATATTTTATGTTTATCTAAATTTAATAAATAAGTTGTTGTTCTAGTAGTCAAGAGTGTTTGTAAATTTTCAGATGACCTGAGTTCGAATCCTTGTGAAAACATAATTTTAAATTTATTAATACTTAAAATATTTGCGGGTCCGCACGGGTCCGGGGCGGGTCTACCCGTCTCGCAAGGGTCCGGGGCTAGGTCCTAAATTCTGGACCCGTGCGGGTGCACGGGGCGGGTCTGAGTCCATTTTTTAAGGCACGGGGCGGGTCCAGGTGCAATGGTACCCGACCCCGACCCGCAAAATTACCATCCCTAATGGTGATCTGAAGCACTATTGTACATTTGTTCCGAGAACGGCGGAACACACTTCAAAAAAATATTATTTCTGTGGACCCGTTTGGGCAGTACATGTGTGTATTATGATTTTTTTAATTTAATTATTTGAATTATTGATATATCTCATATACTAATCGATATTGATTTTCATGCATTGTAGATTTGGTCATACGAGGCTATTCCAGATTAGGAGCGATATCTGCAGAAAGGTTGTCTACAACTGGAATTCCTTGTTGGAAGAATTGGTTCTTCGGTGGAGGCCAACTGCGCAGGCTTAACAATTTCTGACAGCGTCAGGTATAATTTTTTAATTTAATGTTGTTTATATTATATATATTTATTTTAATTTTATTTTATTTAAAAATAATTTATTTAATTAATTGCAGCATATTGTCCTAGATGGTCTCACACCATCCGATACGGAGACACAAACTCCGTATTGGCATAATGTCATTGGAGGCGATCGATTTCATGTGTCCTACATTCCGGCTCAGAATCCGTTACAGCCCACGATCATAGGGGAGCATGGTGAACGAGAGTTATACCGATTCAGATAGCAGACACAACGTCCATCCAGTTCTAGAGGAACTGGACACAGGCAACGCTGCTCCACTGAAGGTGGTAAGCGGGTCCGAACGGAGGAGGGACCAAGGGAGCCCGGTCAGCAGCAGTTGTTGAACGTCAAAGACATCTGGGCAATTGTGAGGGCAGTAGCCATCCGAACTGTTCACCGCACAGACTTGTGAGGAGTGAATCGGTGTCGAAGGGGCACCGTCGTGAGGAAATGGGGGATAACTCTCACCGGGCTGAGGATAGAGCAGACTCGGTGTACAGACCCGAGATTATGAAGATGGGGGATAACTCCCCCCGGGTTGAGGACAGAGCCGCTTCGGTGTACCAGCCTGAGGTTATGGAGGTAGACGACGAGTCCAATAATGAAGAGGAGCAGTTGGTCATTCCACCAACGCAGGGTCGACACAACTTCTACGAGCGTGGCTGTTATGCTCCGGAGTCGGTTCGGAGCATGTTTGACTATTATGACCCTATTTATGGAGATTGTCCGCCTCGTCATAGCCTGTGTTCTTAAAACCGGCCCGGTCATTGACCCGGAAAAATAATTTTTACCGGTCGAACCGGTGGATTGACCCGGTGTGATGTCATAAATATATGATTAATTGCATAAATACATAGGTATTTTAATAATACTAATAAATATTAAAAATGACTTATAAATATATACAAGAAATATAAACATATTTACAACTCCCAACCAATGTGGGATGAGTGTAAGTAGTTAGATGTAAAAAAAAGTTGATGAAAAAGAAGGAGAAACCATCCCACATCGAATAGAGAAGAAAACCAAACAAAAATAACCTATAAATCCATCCCTCCCTGTTTTAATTGTCTGCCAACAGTTGGTAATAATTGGTCTACCAACATTAACATAAATGCAGTTCAAATTTATTAAAGCATTTCTCATTTTTTGAGAAATTTCAGTAATATAGTTTAAAACATTTATGAAAATAGGATTTTGCTTTCGTTTATCATACTAATCGAAACCGAACATGGATCGAATATCGGCCAACCAAAAAATCGATCAGTTTTGGTTATTTGAAACCAAACTGATTTGCAGCCCTTTTTTTTCATTTTTTTTTACATTCAAACCGAGTTGACCCGGTTCATGGGTACCAGTTCAACCGGTCGAGCCGGCCGGGTCGCACCGGGTCGATAGCCAAAACAAGCCAATACGTAACCCGGCCTGGATTTTTGACTGGGTCTGGGTTAAACCGGTTGAACCGGCCTGTCCGGGCCGGGTTTCAAAACACAGGTCATAGCTGGTCATACGGTGCACAACTCATGCACCCACTTCCTTTCGACGGTGACAATTGACGTCAGTATTATGCTCCCTCCTTTGGTGAACAACCCATGCACCCACCGCCTTTGCACGCACCCTCCTTGGACCAGTCTGCAAAAAATCTCGATTACATGTGTGTTCGGCATGCAAGCAGTTTACAATCCACAACACATCTCTGGGAAAATGATGCCCGTAGAAAAAATGGGCAATCGTGATTCCGTCTGCATTTATACTCAACTCGACCAGTGTCAGAACGAGCCACCCTGAAATCGGGACCTTGTCCATGTGCCGAAGTGCAACAACAGCAAACAAATTCGCCTTCTCCCAAAATGTCACACCTTTACGGAGTGGATAGTCCACAAAGTGATCCAGATCTCGAACCATAGGTGGGTCCGATGCATCGAGAGGAACTAGTGGAAGTAAACCATCACTTACTTCTTTGCCGCCACCATATATTATTTCGTTGCTTGGAAGGACACGGTTGTCCAGCATGAGCATAGATATCAGTTGATTCACACCACCTTCCCGTCGGATCCATGCCGTGAAGTCGTTAAACGTACATTGATTTAATGCATCATACACCTCATCGTATTCTTCGTCGGATGAACTATCCAAAATATTTTCTTCATCACTGTCGGACACAACATGGGTATCCTCTTCGCGAACAAAGGTTTCGATTCGCAAAAATTCTCAGCCCGATTGTTACCATCCGCTTGATCTTCAAAATTGAACCTAGCTTGAACCAAATTATTCAACAGCGGGTGTATGATAAGATTGAACATTGGAATGTTCAAGAAATAAAGTCGGCTCGATTTGTGTACTACAAAGACGAAGTAGGTCCATATCGGTCGCGAGAATGGACCTAAGAGTAATACCATGACAAGAAACGTACGTGTAATAAATTTCATAATTTGACGAAAGTGAAAAGGGATTGAGATTGTATTGAATGAACTGTCGTAAAATTGGGATACAAATATTGTTCTTAGGAAGGCAGACAACTCTAACTTCACCGCCAACATACTCGGACAAATTGTTAAATTGCCCGTTAAAATGAACAATAATATTATACCAACTTTCCATTTTTTTTCTTGAACGAGGAAGAAAAATTCTACAGGATGATTTTGTAGTTGAAAATGAAATGAAAGAGGATTAAGTGTGTTCGAATTTAGACTTCAAGTCTTCAATCACGGTATTAATAGAGAAAATTTCATGTTAGGGACTACGAATGGGACGAGCGGGACTCGGAATGGATCGAGCGGGACTGGCCGAGCGAGACTCCCTGAGCGGGATTCTGCTTGGCCTGCTAAGTCAGAAAAGCTGTGCGGGACTGAGCAGGCCAAGCGGGATTCCGTGAGCGCGAATCTGCTCCCCGCCAGTCAAAAAGCCGAGCGGGACTTGACAGGTGGAGCGGGATTCGGCTCCCTGCCAAGTCACAGCTAGGGCGGGATTCGGGTAAATTTGCCTTTCTTTATAACGATTTGGGTATTTTAGAAAACACCCCTTTATATAAGTATCCATGTGTTTTATAGTTATAAAATTAAATAAATTAAAATTATAAACTTTACAAATAAGGATTAATTTAGATTTTTAAAGATAAAAGGACCACTGCTTATTATAATAACGCCCCCATGAGATGAGAATGTGCAAGGGGAGGAAATTGGGATTAGGATAATCAATTGAATCATCGTAAAAATGTGGATTGGTTTTTTACTTCGGATTTCCTTCCTACAAACTACACTTTAATGGATTTCGGAAGCGTAGTTTGAAAAGAGTAGTGCCTCCTTAAAAGAACCGAACACTCCTCCCATAGTACCGTAATTATATCTTTCTTTTTCCAGTTCCTCTTCCCATTTCATTTGATCGTCTCTCACAACAACAAAACCCACAAAATTAAATAAAAAAGTGTCCCTCAGAGACCGCAAACCCAAAAAAAAAAAAAAAAAAAAAATCAAATCTTTCGCCATGTCTCTGGGGTATGCAGAGAAGCTTTCGTACATCGAAGACGTGGGCAACGTTGGAATGGCGGAATTTTTCGACCCACCTCATGCCTTGCAGGAGAAAGTAAAGATTTTTTTGTGGGTCTCATTGCTCTACTCTGTGTTTTGACTGCATCGTTCTTCTGGTGATGGTTTTTTAGTTTTTGTTGATGATTTCATTCTTTCTTAATTAGTAGCGTGTTTCGGTGATCATGCTATCTATGTCTATATTACTCAAATGGGTTGTTAGGTTTTCTTTCCTTCTTGATTTATTGCCTTTTTTGTTCTAGGAGGGTTTGGTTGATGCCCTATTACTAATATGTTTGGTTCTTCCACGAGATCTGCTATTTGGTGAACTGCATTTGTTTCATTATTGTGTTAAAGTATTTATTCTTCGGAGATTCTTGAAAATTCATCCCTGGGAACCGGATTACACTCCATTAGGAGATGTTAATTGAGCTCAAGGTTGGTTATTGGGGATGCATACTTTTCCGGACATGATCAAGATAATGAGGATATGCTGGTGGATTAAATCAAGAGAGGAAGTGATCCATGTTGAATAGGGAGAGTGTTGGAGAGTATAAATGTGTAATTAAATGATGATTGGAGAGTGATTGGTATGCTATGTGCGAAATGGAGTTTTAGGTTACGACAGCATTCTGAATATTGTTTAATATGAATATATGACTGCTCATGAGCAAAACCCATCTCTTATTTGCAGGTTGAACGGCTTGCAACAATGATTCAAAAGGTCTGACCTGACAGTGGTTTATGCTCATGCAGTTTGGTTCTCTGAATTAAACTGAAGATCCTTGTTTGTTCATGCAGAGCAAGCACTTGGTGGTATTCACTGGGGCAGGAATATCCACTTCTTGTGGTATACCTGACTTTCGTGGCCCCAAGGGCATCTGGACACTTCAGGTAACTAGTGTGTTTTATTTTCGCATGGGTATCTTTGTATTCTTTGAGAGGTTTTCGACAATATTTTAACGGAAGTATCCCCCAATCCTTGCATTTTAACTGCTGCTTATAAAAGTGGAGTATTCTATATTGCTTGAAACTTGACTAACTGATAGAAAGCTACTGTTATTACTATCAATGATTTGCAGCGCCAAGGGAAAGCGTTGCCAGAAGCATCTTTACCTTTCCATCGAGCTACACCGAGCTCAACTCATATGGCATTGATCAAACTTGAGAAGGCTGGTTTGCTGAAGTTCCTGATTAGTCAGGTATACGTTATGACTCCTATGATACTGTTAATCTGAATATGATCAGAACTCAGAAGTAATCAGTTCGGTTTATTTCTTACACTCTATTACATGCTCTTATCTCTAAAAAATGACATAAATACATCTTCAATTTGTAATTGTATGTACTGCTAGTGTTGTGCCAATTACGTAATTACTGCTTGAAGTTCATCTTATATTATAGTTACAAAAACTTTGTTGATTCGGAGGCTTTAACTCTATGATTTTGTGGCTACATGTTTTATTATGGTAGAATGTTGATGGCCTCCATCTTCGCTCGGGAATACCAAGAGAAAAACTTTCCGAATTACATGGTGACTCCTTTATGGAAGTATGCATATCCTGTGGGGCTGAGTAAGGATTTCAAATAGTTCACTCAGTATTTGTCTGATTCCATTAAACTTAGAATGTTAACCATGGAACTGTTATTTCTGATGCAGATATGTGCGAGACTTTGAAATTGAGACTATTGGGTTGAAGGAGACTATGCGCCGTTGCTCCAAGGCAGGTTGTGGTGGAAAACTGAGGGACACTGTTCTGGACTGGGAGGTATATTTTCCTCAGAAACTCATTAATTTGAGTCTTTATCAAGTATAAATAGATGATTGGTGATTTCTCTTTTCTGCAGTGTGGTTTGACATGCTAGGAATAGTTCATCAAAACAGACTTATATTTAGCAAAAAATATCGAACCTGAAATACAAAACGAAGAAATTAAGTCAGCAATATCATGCAAGCATGCATCATTGTGAAATATGTTGCAAGCCTTTGAATGGTGAATTTGTAATAAATAGATTTAAGAATCTCTTATTACCTATTCTTTATGATGAAATATAAGCATTCAAATATTATTATAGTCTGTGTGATGCTTATCGAAGCACCTTACTAATGCAATGAACAGTTATCTAAAAAAACCCACTATATTTAAGATTTTATATATTACTTGTCGTGGTTTTGTGCATCCCGGAAAATCCTGACACAGTAATCACATTTGCAATTCTTAGTGCTGATGTTTGTTTTATGTGAAAGGATGCTTTGCCACCGAAGGAGATGGATCCTGCAGAAAAACATTGCAAAATGGCCGATCTTGTATTATGTTTGGGAACTAGGTAAACTACTGAACCAATGCATGCAGGTCACCATATTATCTCTTCTACCTTGGGAATGCATCATTTTCTGTTTTCTGATAGTTGTAGATAAGCCTGCTAAGTTCTGTTTGTTAAGCTTGGGAAAAATTTACAGATCAAGGCAAAGATTATTCTCATAATAGCTGACTTTTCTGTTTTTCTGTTAGTTAAGTTTGGTCGTAGCTCAAGGATGATCTGGTGCTTAAAATGCAAAATGACATATCAGCCCCTCTTTGACTAATGTTTCACTCTGCAGTTTGCAGATTACTCCTGCATGCAATTTGCCCCTAAAATGTCTCAAGGGTGGTGGGAAAATTGTAATAGTGAATCTTCAGGTAATTTTGTCGTACAAACATGTAAATTGTGTCGAGATTTTGCTTTCCTATTGAATAGCACGTGACATGTAAGAACTTAAAATGTGTCTCTGGATTTTTATACAAACATTCAAGTAAGATGAAACCGCTCTTATTTTGGTACTTGGGGGTAAGATGTGATTTCTTACTTTGCAGAAAACCCCCAAGGACAAGAAGGCAAATTTGGTGATACACGGGCGTGTCGACAAGGTGAGCTTTACTGCTACAAACTTCATATGTTTATTGAGCTTTTTCATTCATAAATAAACAGCCTTAAGCCTCTCTGGTTTAAGTTTAACTTAAGATAACTGAAGGTGAAGAATATAAATGAAAATAAATGGACTGGGCACTCTTCCAAATTGTCTGGTCACCCCTACTGAAGTCTAAACCAAGATCCTTCAAGTTTGATCTGATTATTTTGTTTATCTGAAATCATACATCACTTATGCCATGTCTCAATCTATAAAACTGCATCCTTACACAAATCCTTTGGGATTAAATCAACTCCCTTCACATTAATTGTGGTTTAATTGTAGTGCATGATTATACTTTTGTTACATAAATGTGCATTGCTTCTTTGACTATGTGTGGAGCTGCTGGCTAAAATTACATTTGCAGGTGATGGCAGGAGTCATGGACATGCTAAGTATGCGTATCCCTCCATTCGTAAGGATCGATCTTTTCCAGATTATTTTAACCCAGGCCTTAAGTCTAGGTAATCTTTGTCAAAAACTTTCATCAAGACTCTTCATTTTCATAATTTTTTCTCCACTTGAATATTTTCAGCTATTGATGTTTCTAGTGTTTAAATCCTGTCATACTATGTAGGATGCTCCTAAAGCCTATTTCGTCTCAGATGAGATTGCTTGAGTTTATCTCTTACTCTATTCCCCGATAGACGTTAGCATTATTGAATATAAAGCACATAAGGACTTCTATTTTTATATCTGGAGGTTGTGGATTTGGAGAGTCTATTTTTCCTTGCATTTTCATTCAATGACAATAATCTTCAAATGTATTACCCTTGTGCTTTGAGGGTATCCATGCTATAGCACTACAAGCCACAGTACGATCATTAAAAGTTCTATTTATTTGATTTGTTTCATTACTGTCATACTTTTATCACTCATAAACAAATTCTGCAATTCTGCTTTTGATATTTCTTTTGCTTCTCAGATAAAAAGTATGTGAACTGGACCCTCACGATAGCAAGTGTGCATGGAAAACAAGCACCGTTGCCTTTTATTAAATCTGTTGAGGTGAGTTAATAACATGTCCCTTTTGAACTCAATGTCGCTGAATATCATTCATTTAATGAAATGCAGGTGAACTCACTGCTAACCCAATTTGTGTCTCAATTACAAAAGGAATCAAGCTGCATTTTTTTTGTTCTTTGTTGGGGACAGTATGTAGTTTCGAATATCGGTACCTAAATACTTAGATTAGTAGTTATTATCGAGTTCATTTGCTTGAAGGGCTGGGTGTTATAATTTGCTCTCACTTACTGTGGGTTCTTTGTTCATTACTTTGTTTTTTCATGGATTGAAATAATATGGGAGTTAGGTTTACCAATTAACTAGGTTAAATCTGCTTCCCGTATTTACTTTTTGTTTGTGATTGATCGATAGGTCTCATTCTCTGAAAATCTAAGCATGAAAGCAGCTGTTTTACATGACCAACCACTCCATCTCAAAAGGTATCTCCTTCATTTCCAAGTTATGAGACATATACTAGAACTAGAATAACGTTAATCCATGTAGAATGAGTCTTGAGTTATACGTGACTTTGGAGAAGTTTACAACTATTTTTTAGAAGACACATTGTCTTCTATGAAAATTCCCAGTTTTCGTATCTGAACTCTGTTGCTTCTTGGTCTAAGTGTCTTATGCTATTGGAGTACTCTGTTTTGTTTTACTCAGATAAATATCTCTTGTTCTTTGCTTATTAGGAGGACAGCGAGGAGCACAAAATGTTTCGATATTTTGTTGAAACTGAACTTTGGTGCTGGTTGCAAGTGCACATGTGCTAATCTCAAGATCCCTGTTGATTTTGAGGTGAGAATGCATATAAACATCAACCTGTAAACTGCATCTTATCTTCACCTGCATTCCTCGCCTTTGATTGCAACGCGGATTGACTGCTCTCTTCAGATTCCAACTGACTCTATCGAGGAAGACAAGGAATCCATCATTCAGGAGCTAAAAGGGCGAGCAGTGAAGGAGCCATGTTGCGGGCAGACAGCGGCGGTGGAGAGGAAGACCATTCTAGTTCCCAAAACCGAGGTTGCGTTGCATGCAATTGCCACAAATGTTATAGAATACGAGACTTGTAACGAAGTGTCTTCTCTGAGCCTTAAGAGAAGAAGCGAAGGCCTGTTGGACACGGAGTTGTGTTGGAAGCGAACCAAGGCGCGAAAGCGCAGCAGTAGGCGTAGAAGGTAACTTGAGTGTGACTTAGGTGTGTAAATATTCGGATTCTCTCTAGGTTTTGTTTTGCAGAGATTATTATGACAAGTTAAGTATGTGGGGTTCTGAGGAGTAGTTTGTTTTTTGGTAGATGGCACTCCCAGTCCGCCTAATAGGAGATGAAAGCTGAAAAATATATATGATGTGTCAAACCTTAGTAATTTTATAACTAATGCTATTTCAATTTTCTCCAAAAAATCACGATTTCCAATAGTATCAAGATATCTTAGGCCAAATTCCTTTTATTTTTTTATTTTTATTTTTCTGCTAAAAAAGGGTTAAATGGACTACTTGTACATACCCAATGGAGAACATTGCGGCTTATCGGGCAATGAGGATCTATTTAAAAAAAACGGTGATGCACGTTTTTTTTAATAATTATTTAGGCTCGTTTGGAAAAATAGTTTAAATATGGACTTATGACATAAGGACTTATGTATAGAGACTTATCATATAAAGACTTAAATATAATAGGTTATTTGCGTTCGAATGCACACATTAATAATCAATTATACAAAATTAAAGTATTTAAATGTATTTTTAAATAAGCACTTATCATAAATGCAATGTATAAATTACTATGAGTAATACAAACTATAAATTAAAATACTAAAATTACTACGACTAAATTAATTCTTAAGAAAAAAGTTTCAATTAACAACATTATAAAAGCTAGAAGACACTTTCTTCATCATCTCGTTCAAGAAACCAAAATGCACCATTTGTTTACCCGTTCTTGGAGATAGCTAATAATTAAGGATTTACAAACTTCAAGGGTTCCTACAATAACTCAAAACCAGAGAAGTGTAAATACGAACATTTAAAGTGAATACAAATTAACAATAATCAAGTGTATAAATAAAAATCTTGTTGCAATCATAAAATAAAGCTAGACAGTTGTAGGCATTCCATCTCTAATAGCATATCTAATTTCGTCCATTTGCCAAACATTTTCTTGAATTGGTTCCTCTCATGTCACATCTTTAGAGATAGTGTCATTAGCATCAACATTATATTTTAAGTCCATGTCATTATCAAACAAAAAATTTCTTCATCACTCGTATCATTTTTCGATGAAGTTGTGTAAAGCCATACAAGCAAGAATAATGTGGGTTATGACTTTCAATGGAAAAGAAGACGTGTTAACTAATACTCACAAAAATAAGTTTCTAATATTAACTTATAAAAATAAGTCAAAAGTAACTTATATAATTGTTATAAGTTATTTCGATAAGTCATCTCAAATGCACGCATAATGACTTATTTTATAAAATAAGTTGAAATAAGTCAAAAATAAGTCATTCCAAGCGGGGCCTTACTCTAGTTGTATTTGTTAACTCTTCGGTTAATGATTGTTTTAGGTAAAAGAAAATGTATATCACTATTTTTATTAATAGTCCGTGGAATGATACATAAAAAATGAGATAGAAAATCCTTAGTGTTATCAGGGTGCCTTAGTGATAAAGGCCACAATTAAAAATTGCATGATACAACATCCTTATTCTTGCTAATCAGATAACAATGTAAACAACTTGAAGTCAAGGAAAGGGTAACCCTGTATCAATCCCTTTGTAATGATATAGCACTTAGCACGTGGCCGAAAGATCAGAATTCAAAACTCACCAATAACGTTATGTGTGAGTCTATCGCGCCTTCTATATTATTTGCATGCTAGATAGAGCACAAGAACAGGGCACCCCAGTACACACTTCGATAATGGCTGCATCATCCAAAAAAAAAAAGAGTAACCCGATATCAATATCGACAATCAGTACTCCTAGTTAGGCCCCAACTTATATACTCCCTCAGTCCCATTTAACTTGGCTTCAAACATTTCGGTGCGGTTATTAAGGTGAGGTGGGTTTTAGTAGTAAATGTGTAAATCCTACAATTTAGATGAAATGATTTAGTAGTAAAAATATGAGTCATACAATTTAAATGAAGTGATTTAGTAGTAAATATATGAGTCCTACAATTTAAATGAAGTGATTTAGCAGTAATCGTATGAGCTCTATAAAATAATTTTTTTTATTTGGGTTAAAAACATGTTGAGTGGGAGGGTTCGAAAAGAAAATAGAGACAAGTTAAATGAGACTGAGAGAGTGTTGGGTGATGATTCTATCCTCAGCACTGTAATACTTAGTGGGAAATGATTCTATCTTCCGTACTGATACGCGCTTAGTAGGCTTATGCTCTGAGTAAATCTATGAAGATTTGAAGATCCCAAAACCATATCTTGATTGGTGAACCATTTCGTTGTAATTGTTTGTCTCTGAGGGTTCAGACTCAGTAGACACTTTGCTCTGGTTCAGGCGTTCAGTAGATTATCAGCCTCAGCACCAGATGTAGAAGACTCAGTAAATATTGGACTCAGCAGAAGCAGTATACTGAATAGAGTCAGTAGAACTGAACTCAGCAAGAGTAGTTCACTGTACTCAGAGCTGATCTTCAGTAAAGCCATCTCAGCATATTTGCTACTGAATCAAAGATCAGACTCAGCAACGGCCAGACAGTCTTCCGAACTGTCAGATCTTTTGAATGACAATCAGCATAGTCAAATACGAGGAAGAGAGAAGTCAACTTCAGTATGCCTCGAAGTTTGTTCTGTCTCAACTGCTTTGTAAACCTCGACGAATGACAAGCAGACACCTGTCCTATACCTACTAAAGCTGCAAGTCAACAACTTTCCAGAAAAGGAGGGAAATGACACTGTCACTCTACTTCAAAAGAGCCGTTAGCTACCAAAAGAGAGAGAGTAAGGGATGATCGTCTCCAACGGATCTTTCCAAGACTCTTCTCTATAAATAGAGGGATCATTCGAAATTTGAAGCTAACGAGAAAAACACAAGAACACAGAGCTTTCAACGAGCAAATCAAAAAAGCCTAAGTCTTCCGCAAGAACTCGAAGAATATTTCTCCGGCGAAAGACTACAATCTAGCTCTTAGGGAACCAAGCTGAACCGATATACAAGCCTCTAGTATCCAAACGACGTTACACGAACCCAAAGCTAAACTCAGCTGTTCGTCGTTCTAGAAGCTACATTCTCGTTCCCTATCCCTCTAACCCTAAGCTCAACCGAATATATCCATAGCTTAGACGAAGGAGTTCATATTTGAACCTGATCCTTATTGTAAAAGGACTCCTTCATAGTTGTTGGAAAGTTAGTCAAACGCTTCAGTTTGATACCTTTGTAAACTGAGACTTGCTCAGTATAAACTTCAAGACGCGGCTTTGTCCTGTGTACAAGCTAACTGAGACTAACTCAGTATAATAAATAGCCTCCTGATCTTTCGGGACAGTGGACGTAGGATCCTGTGTATCCGAACCACTTTAAAAATCTGTGTCTCTCGCTTGTTCTCTTATTTACTGTTGCATTGATTTTAACTGTTCATACTGAAAATTATCCTTTAAAATCATTCAACTAAGTTTCAGTGATCTTAACTGTTTATTCTTCTGAACTGAAACTGTTTTGATATAACGTTTTCCACTCAACTGTTTTGGGCCTACAGATTTCCGCACCACTGAACTCCAACTGAAGATACTAAATTCTGACTCAGTCAGTTAGCAGGTCTCAGTAGAGTTAGTATCTCTTTGCCTAACACGATTCGAACAGTATGCCTGTCCGCCGAATTCATTCAGTACGACACCATCTTGAATAGGACTGTTCGTGTTTCAAGTTGAGAAATCGGTTTCAGGTGTATTCACCCCCCTCTACACCTGAACGTGCTCTCGGGACCAACAATTGGTATCAGAGCAGGAGTTCTATAAGACTCTTGTTATCTTGAAACTGGTCTACTTGAACGGATCCGGAAAAATGTTTTCACTGCATATCATTCTACACTCATATCATTATTCATCATGACTGATATGTCAGGTATAAGGATGGTACCCATGTTCTCAGTAGAGAACTATGGTGTATGGCGAGTCAGAATGGAGGCTCATCTGACTTCCCTTCACGACAGCATGACCGAAGTACTTGAGGAAGGACCTATCGTTCCTATGATAGATGGTGTTGTAACTCAGGATCAAACAGCTGGAGGAGGAATGGTGACCGGAAAGAAGATTCCCAAGGACAGAAGTCTCTTCACCCCTGAGGAGAAGAAACTTCATAACTTAGACCGAGTCGCCAGGAATGCCATACTAACCACCTTAAGTGATTCTTATCTCGGCAGGGTTCAGGAATGCAAGACAGCTAAGGAACTCTGGGATGCTCTAGCACTACTGAGTCGGGGGACTCAGAAGATCAAAGGCAACAAACTTGCGCTGGAACTCCAAAAGCTGGAGAGTTTGTCTCTCATGCCCGGAGATACCATAGAAGATCTCAGCGTCAGATTCATGAATCTGATGAACTCCATCAACGGGCTGGGAAAGACATTCTCCAACCGAGAAATGAATCTCAAAATACTGAGGGCACTGCCAGACGGTCATTGGACTACTTTTGCTACATTATTACGACATTCTGACTTAGATATTGTTACTCCTGACCATATCTTTTTAGAACTTCAAGCAGAGGAATTCGAGTTTGACAGACCTCAACGAAAGCAGCGAGTTGAAGCTGACACCAAAATTGACCATGCCTTCAAAGCATCAGTCAGCACAGCGTCTCCTGCGACGAGTAAGACTGAACCTTCACTCAACGACATACAAGAAGGAAGTCTCGCTCAGAAGTACGCACTGCTTGCCGTAAAATATCAGAAGGAAAAGGAGCGGCGCAGAAAAGTGACTAAAGCCTATCGAGAATCGAAAGGTAAGTCTGAATACACGCCTAAACGCACTCCTGACACGCATACTTCTGAATGCAGAAAGAGGGATGACTCAGCTCCATCAAAAGACAAATAAAGCAAAGAAGAAAGAGTCATTTATGCCTACAACCGCAAGAAGCCGGGACACTATCGGTATGACTGCCCCGAGCTCGCAGTACCGAACGAGCAAAGCACGAAAAGGAAGGAGAGAGAAATTCGCCAAGAAGAGACAAGCATACATAGCTGGTGAACTCTCAGACGACTCAGAAGAAGTCAACTCCTTCATGGATTCATCCGATGATGAAGCAACTTTCATAGCCCTAGAGCTTGAAGCTGAAGAAACTGCTGAAAAGTGTCTAATGGCAGGAGAAGAGGATGAGGTAAACTCTCATGAACTATTTAACTCTCCTTCACACTGCACACACGACACTGTTTCGGGAGCGCACGAGAACGGACGTCGGACAAAGATATGAAGAACTTCTGAGACGAACGATTCGGATGAGTCTGCAGCTCGGTAAGACTCTTCCGGAGTTGGATACCCTGAAAGTGGAGAATCAGAGACTTTCTCAGGAGAGTCAGGTTGCTACTGATTCTGAAGGACTTGTGTTGAGACCCAGTGAGGAGATAAACTCTCTGATGGCTAAGTCTCAACATCAAGAAGATCAGATCTCAGTTCTGACCAAGGACTTAACTCAGAAAGATACTCGAACCGAGTCTCATCGAAGCAACAACTATCAGGACTTCAGACCGAGCACGATACACTGAAGAAAAGTGATGATGTCTGGAGGAACCTGATGACTGAGCGGTACATGGGTGCTGAAAAGAAGCTGGAGGCTATGCTAGCAAGCAACAAGCCCAAGCATTGCAAGGAAGGACTTGGTTTCAGCCAAGGTGCTTCCTCATCTGCCCCCGTCCACTCAGAAGTGCGACTTGCTGATAGGTTTGTTCAAAGGGAGACAATCAATGCAAACATACTGAACCCTCTAGCCAAGAACAAACAAAAGATGAAGGCACCTCATCCTACACATCAGCATTCTGGATAAAAGATCAGCACCAAAACACCCCAGTTCAATCAAGGGGGAACCAGCAAGCCAAAGTGGGCTGATCAGTATGGACCTCCTCAGCTGACACATCTTGCTCAGTATGGGTCATACTATTATGATCCTATAGTCAGAAAAGGATCCAAGAGTCAGAAGAAGAAGAAAATCGCACAAAAGGCAAAGGTCAGCAATCCACCAACTCAGAAGATCCGGACTCCTGAACCAAAAAAGCCTAAGAAGTCAGTATCGACCAGTCCAGTGGTCAAATACGTTGACTCAAGTTGAAAGAAGTTGTCTGAGACCACCAGGGTCGTAAGACAAATATGGGTTACTAAAACTAACATCTAAGGACCCAAAATCAAAATAAAGGGTACCTGAATATAATTATGTTTTGCACGTGCACAAAGACCCATGGTATGTGGACAGCGGATGCTCACGACACATGACATATCAAAAGAGTCTGCTGAAGAATTATATCCCTGAAGAAGGACCCAAAATTGAGTTTGGAGACAATGCTAAAGGCTACAGAAGAGGATTTGGAACACTCAGCATTGGAACTGCCAAAGTTCTAAGAGTATCATATGTTGAAGGACTTCAGCACAACCTTCTCTCTGTTAGTCAATTTTGTGATAACTCGAATAGAGTGATATTTGACGCTGGTTTCTGTGATGTCATTGATAAATCCACAGGGAAAACAGTGTTATCAGGTTCGCGCAAGAAGAATATCTATGTGGTGGCCGATGGAACTCGCTGAACTCGAAGCTTGTTTGTTAGCGAAGAACGACAACCGAACGGGGTGGCTGTGGCACAGGAGACTCAGCCATCTCAACTTCAAGACACTTAACAAACTAGCAAGAAACACTCTAACAAGAGGACTGCCGAATGAAGTATTCAGCAAAGACACTCAGTGTGAAGCATGTCTGAAGGGAAAGCAAACAAGGAATCAAAATCCACCTGTTCCATCTCCTTCCACTGATGGAATCCTTCAGCTGCTACATATGGATTTGTTCAGTCCAGTCTCTCCAGTGACGATCAGAGGCAAGAAATATGCTTTAGTGGTCATCGATGACTACTCGCGCTACACTTGGGTCATATTCATTGCTAACAAGTCTGACGTCAAAACAGAGTTACCAAGGCTTCTGAAAAGGCTCAGTATCGAGAAGAACACCAAAATTATCAAAATCCGTTCTGACAGAGGAACTGAGTTCCTTAATTCTATGATGGAGGAGTTCTGCAAAGCAGAAGGAATAGAGCATGAGATATCGGCTGCTCGCACACCTCAGCAAAATGGAGTTGCTGAACGAAAGAACAAAACTTTCAAAGAATCAGCTAGAACTCTACTAGCAGACTCATGACTCCCAGCCAAATTCTGGGCAGAAGCCACTGATACTGCTTGTTACACTCAGAACCGTTCTCTACTGACAAAGCAACATAAGAAAACACCATATGAACTATGGAACAACAGGAAACCTTCTCTATCATATTTCCATATTTTTGGGTGCTCGTGCTTTATCCACAATAATGGGAAAGATCAGCTGAAAACTTTTGATAGCAAGTCAGATCAGGGAGTATTCTTAGGATACTCTCGGGTTAGCAAAGCTTTCAGAGTATTCAACTATCGAACCCTTTGCGTGGAGAAAAGCCCTCATGTTGTTTTTAATGAGTTTGCTACTGAAGACAGGAGCAATAACTCTAATTCTGAATCTGAGGACATCGGAAGCGCTACGGGATCTAAGCCTAAAAGACAAAGTCGAAAAGATCCGGACTTTGTTGGGATGATGATTCGGATGAAGAAAATGAAGACAAGTCTATCGAATCTCAACCGCAGTAGAATGTAGCTGAGCCGATTGATTCTCCCTGAACGTAATCAATCCCCGTGTAACTCAGTGTCGATGAAGAAACCCCGGAGGTAACTAAGACCACTACCGAGA
The DNA here is from genome assembly GCA_028984105.1 of Lavandula angustifolia. Lineage (NCBI taxonomy): Eukaryota > Viridiplantae > Streptophyta > Magnoliopsida > Lamiales > Lamiaceae > Lavandula > Lavandula angustifolia. The sequence continues at coordinate 3,698,258 of CM054823.1, read as the reverse complement.
ATAACAACTCAGGGGGAACATCTATTAGTATTCCTGAGCTGAATGCCCCTGAACCTGGTGACTCAGTAGATCACACTCTCATTACTGAAATGCTTCAATCTCATAATAGTACAACTGAAATGCCTAACTTGCCTACTATCTGTGTTGAACAAATTTCAAATGAAGAACTGAAACATCGTAGATCGTGGCTGGACGCTCACACTGCTGATCTGATTATTGGAGATCCCTCAGCAAGAGTAAAGACAAGATCCAGATTCTGTCAAGGAGAAAGCGCCCTATATTCTTGCTTCTTGTCTACTGACGAACCTCAGACGATTGAGGATGCACTGAAAGATGCTGACTGGATCATAGCTATGCAGGAGGAGCTAAATCAGTTCACGAGAAATGACGTTTGGGAGTTTGTTGATGGACCCCGGCATCAACATAGACCCCGGCATCAACATGTTATTGGAACAAAATGGGTCTTCAAGAACAAGCGGGATGAAAACAACGTCATAGTAAGGAACAAAGCAAGACTCGTGGCAAAAGGCTACTGTCAAGCTGAGGGAATAGATTTCGATGAGACTTTCGCTCCAGTTGCAAGATTAGAGGCAATTAGACTATTCCTGGCCTACACAACACATCAAAGATTCAGAGTCTATCAAATGGATGTGAAGTCTGCGTTCCTGAACGGCGTACTGAAAGAAGAAGTCTACGTGGAACAACCGCCCGACTTTCAGCAGGGACATTAGGTTTATAGACTCAGAAAGGCTCTGTATGGGTTAAAACAAGCACCCAGGGCTTGGTACGATACCCTATCTGAGTTTCTTCTTCAGAAAGGTTTTCAGAAAGGCACAGTAGACCGCATTCTATTCAGCATTCGACTGGAAGACGATCTACTACTTGTGCAGATCTATGTAGATGACATTATATTTGGATCTAAGAATGTCATCATGTGCCAACAATTTGAAAAGATGATGAAGGACAAATTCGAGATGTTAATGATGGGAGAAATGAACTACTTCCTCGGTTTCCAAGTCAAACAATCTGAAAAAGGGACGTTCATTAATCAAGGCAAATACACTCGAGACCTCATCAAAAGATTCGGTTGCACATCCGGCAAACCTATCAAGATCCCGATGAACACAAACATGAAAATTGATCTTGATAAGGAGGGAGTATCAGTAGACCAAACTGAATTTCGTGCTATAATTGGTTCTTTATTATATTTAACAGCTACTCGTCCTGACATAACTTATGCTGTAGGTGTCTGTGCTCGATTTCAGGCGAATCAAAAGCAGAGTCACATGGACTCAGCTAAGAAGATTCTCCGCTATCTCAGAGGAACACCTGGCATGGGTTTATGGTATCCAACTGATGATAATATAGAACTAACTGGTTACTCTGATGCTGACTATGTAGGATGTAGAATTGACCGAAAGTCAACTTCAGGAACGTGTCAGTTCCTTGGCAGTAAGCTGATCTCATGGTTTTCAAAGAAACGGCACTCAGTAGCCACGTCAACTACCGAAGGCCGAATACATGGCCGCTCGGAAGTTGCTTTGCGCCCAAATTCTTTGGGCCGAGACAACGGCCTACGAGACTATGACGTCATTCGGAATGAAGTGCCAATCTTCCCGCGATGCACCAGTGCCATTGCAATCACTCAGAACCCTGTACTTCACACAAGATGCAAGCACGTGGACATCAGACATCACTTCATTCGTGACCATGTCGAAAAGAAGGATATCAGGATGGAAAAGATCCATACTGACCATCAAAGGGCTGATATACTGACCAAGCCTCTAGCCGAATCCGCATTCGAGAGAACTTTCGGTAGAGCTAGGGTCTGCTGGACCCTACTGACTCCAGTCAGTAAGAGGTTTCAGGAGAGGAGCATTCAGTAAGGGGGAATGGTCACTCTCAGTACTGAGTAAATTCAGTACGTAGAGACTCAGCAACCATCTACACGAGGTATTAGCTGACTACGATGTTCAGCTGACAGGTTTGCGTATCTCTACTCAGTAGTAACTAATAGAACTGTAATATGCATTTAAGAACTATAATATGCATTTATTGCTCAGAATCAGCATCGTATTTAATATCTCAAAGATTGTCATTTAATATTAACGACTTACATTTAATGCACGACATTCCATGCATAAGTATGCTGAACTCTGCCACGCATTTAATGCATGTCGTACCATAGTTACTACTTAGGCAAGTTACAACTGGCTTTTGACTTAGGCAGCTTTGTGATCATTACCTATAATATACTATTTAATCTTGACCTTTCATCTCATAAAGCAAGCTTAAACTCGGCCATTGATCGATAACTCTTCATCTTCACATAGATATATATTTTCGATCATATCTTAGAAACCGCCATTAGCATACTTTACTCCGAAAAATCTGAGATCTTCCTAGCAAACCCTACTTGCATATTTCTTAAACGCTCAGTTTTTCATTGGTATGATTATTAGATCTGTTATGATAACCTTTTTTTTAGCATCGGTATACTAACTGTTTTATCAAACTCGATACTGATAAATTCTTCTTGTGACAGATATAATGGCGAGTTCAAACGTCTCACTAACCGCTCCCTCAAACATGAAGGAGATTCTTGAAAAAGACCGTGTCTGGTGCGAACCAGTTAAGGAGTTCGGTGCGTGTGATCTGGACTACATGGAAGAGATCTTCGACGCTCTTCGGGCATCTGAACTGGAGGGATTTCTCTCCAAGAAGCCGACGTTCTTCCTTCCCAGACAAGTTGTTGAGATCTACCTAAACTCCAACTCAGTAGATGGCGACGTCATTGGGAGATTCATTGTCCATACAATCGGCGAAGCTGCTTTGCAGATAAAGCAGATGTCAGTTAAAGAAACTCTGAGGATAAGCTTCAACCTTCCGTCTGAAGGTGTCAGCACCGTTGGGTACAACGATGATATGGTGGACGACTACCTATCGATATTCTGCGGGAAGCCCACTGCGTTCAGAGCTGCCTTCCCTAAGAACGTAATGTTGCCTCAGTACCGCGCTCTAGCGTACATTGTTACGCAAGCGGCGGACGAGCCAAGCGGGCTCATTTGATCAGTCTCCAGGCCCCAGCTACCACTGATGATGGCAATTTATGACCAAGTCAAGATCAACTGGACTGAATTCTTTCTCCGTGAATTCATGGTCCAGGCTGCGAAATTTGACAAAGCCTCCTACAGACTGAGCGCGAAAGGCAAGCTTCTGTATGGTCTGAAGCTGTTAGTAATGATTGAGGACTTCTGCGGAGATGACCAAATCACGTACAACGACAACGTTTATTTTAACGTGAAGAAGGTCAGGTTCCAAAACAGGGCAGCAGCCCTTCAGCAGATAGGGACAGGGCCCTCAGCTCAGCAGACGACGCCTCAGAAGACCACGCCAACTAAGAAGCGGTCTCCTCAAGGCAAAATTCCTAAGGCACCAGCAAAGCGACTGCGGAAATCTACTCCCGTCATGCCTACTGAAACAGAGGCAGTCCCAGAGGCCATTGCTGAACAGACTCGACAGCCAATACAGCTGGTTGATGAGTCAGAGTCCTCAGAAAAGACTCGGCCGATGGAGAGGGCCGTCTCCACCGAACGAGCAAAGTAGAAGTGGACCAAGGGGTTCCAACCGGGCAGCCCGAGTGGTGACACGGAAACCTTGGACAGCCCCCCGGACGTTCCACCACTCAGCAGTCTGCCTTCTGCTGAGAAACAGACGTCTCCGATAGACATTGAAGATTCGGAGACGGCGTCTGAATAGGAATCTGTCGGAATGGAAGCTTCAGCTATCCTATCTCAAGCATTCAGGAGATTACCGAGCATATACGGAGATTTCGGCCACCCCGATCTCGGTGACTATTGCCAAACAGGCCGGACTCCATATGCTTCGAGGTTCCGTGAGTGGCCCAATCGGCTACGCCTCATTCTTCACTACACACTGCGAGCAACCGCATGAAGAGGAGTTGATCATAAGGCAAGCAGATATGCTACTCACGGCCGCCGACCTTGGCACTGGAGGACCTAAGGGGCAAGCAATGCTGGCCCTGCTGAATGACCGTCAGCAGGTCACTGGCTTAGCTCTTTCAGATGGGTCTGACCCTGATGGTCAGGACCCACCCCGTGATTCAGGCCCTGAGAAGCCTGAGGAGGGAACTCACCAGGACAAGGATACCTCTACTCAGAATGAGCTTCCTCTCAGAATCCTTGCTCCTGAGAAGTCGGCGGCTGGTACTTCTGAACAACTCTTGCTTAAATCTAAGTTCGAAGTAGCGCCCAGCCCCAAAGGCTGACGATCCAAGGCAATGGCGAAGGCTCTTAGAAGCCAAGGGACACAAAGTGTGGAAAGAGACTGCCCAAGCCACTAGCGCAGAGATTCAGGGGCTGAGGACCTCAGTGACATCATCAGCCGCCCCTAATATCTCCACCATTATATCTGAAGTGCTGGCTAAGCAGAGAACTGAATTCGAGGTTCAGCTAAGACAGATTCAGGAAGGCCAGAATCAACTATTTGACAAATTCAAGGCCACCCACAACTCTCATACTGAATCTGTCACAACCATATCCCAGGCCCATGAGCTCAGACTCAACTCTATCCAGACGACCTTGGAAGATAAGGTTGAGGCCAAGCTGAACGAGTTCAAGGCCGCAGCTGACCATTCTCACAAATTATACAAGGATGAACTGACATCGAGAAGAATGAGCTGCACGAGGCGCCGACTAAAATCCACCTCCAGACTTGATGAGCCGTCGGCCTCGCACAATGCCCTAAACACCAAGGTACTAGCTCCTACCCCAGTTGGAATTGATGATGCCAAAAAGGGGGAAAAGAAGTCCCAGACAACTGTACCTAAGAAATTCCAGGAGGATAAATCTAAGGGGGAAGAGAAAGCTCAAAAGACCAAGGAGCAGTGCGAAGTCTTCGAAGAAGACAAGGTCGATAGAAGGAGCAAGCTCGGTTCGGACAACCGCTCCTCTCGAACCGACCGGTGAGGCCCGTGGTGTCTCAATGGAATCTCAGCAGGGACCGGCCCAAGCGGCTCGGGATCCAGGGGAACAAGCAACTCAGGCAACCCAAACTCCTCTAGACATAATCAAAGAGGTTGCTCAGTATGCTGAGGAAGAGGATTCTGAAGAGGAAGAGGCACCTCTCCCACCTCCAGTTGAAGGAAAAGGTAAGAAGATCTTAAAACTCCCCACCCCTCCCTCCAAGAAGACTAAGAGGTATATCAGTAAGGAGGAGGAGGCTCAGATAGCAGCTGATGAAAGGTTGGTTAGAGAGATAGCCGAAGCTGAAGCAGCCAACAAGCCTAAAGCGAAAACTGTAAAAGGAAAGACAAAGGCCCCAGCTCGCGGCGGAAAGAAGTCAACAACGACTAGGTTGCCTCCCGCATACCGACACTTCAAGATGATGATGATAGGGAGCAAGCAACAACAACGAAGGACACCGAGAAGCGGTGGTACGTCCAAAGAAAAATCAAGTACCCTCGCCGACTCGGAAGATCGGTCGCCTCGCAAGCCCTCCTACACAACTCCAAAAGAACAGGATGCTGAGATAAAAGCCATCTTTGCTCAGATGGATCGGTACCTGTACAGAGGAGAAGAGGCAAGACAGATTGAAGCTGCCAGAGAGAGAATCCATATGGCAGACTTAAAAGCACTCAGAGTCCGAACTGAACAAGAAGCCAGACTGAGGGTTCCTTCCAAAGCGCACATTCCATACGAGATATAGGAAGTTCGGGAAACCAACAAATCGAAGATACATAGATGGCCAAGGACTGATGTGTGGATGCCAGCTCAGTACACTCAGAGATGGGAGTCACTGAAGATAGAGTTCATCAAGAGGAATTATTTCTGGAGATTCTGGTCAGACAAGGCAAAGGCTGATGCCTATGTTGAATGGATGATGAGGACTGAACCTGACTTGTATATCTACATGCAGAATGCTGTGAAAGAGAATATTGAAGTCCAAGTCCCCGAACCTGCACTCGCCACCACCGAGAAGACTTGATGATTCTATTCACTATGGTGTGATTGAAAAAGAAGTAAAGGATGCTGCCAGAGCCAGATCTCTCGAAGAAGACGAGCCAGCAGACTTTGCAGAATTTCTGAAGCTAAGGAAGATTACCTACAGGATGTATGGACTGCCCCTTCCCGAGACTCAATCGCAAGATTTCAAGGATAGGATCGAGCAGTACAAGCTCTCCTAGATCTTAGATTCTTCTTTAACTTTCCTAGCTTAGAAAGAGATGTAATGTACTAAACTTTCTCACATTATATATATATATATATCTCTCTTTTGGCTTCGACAATATCTTATTGTCTATATAAGCCATGTTCTATTTTATACTTAACACTCAGAATCACTGAAGTGATTACTGACTCACACACTCACTGTGCATATTCTTTGTCAGTAGCTGTTGAGATTCTGATAAACTAGTTATTGTGATATAAAGGGAAATTGTTAAGACAGGGATATGCTTAATCTCAATATTCTGACTCCCTGCTCTGCTCCCTTTAGTAGTCTAGAACTTGAATACTCCCTAGTTAGGCCCCAACTTATATACTCCCTCAGTCCCATTTAACTTGGCTTCAAACATTTCGGTGCGGTTATTAAGGTGAGGTGGGTTTTAGTAGTAAATGTGTAAATCCTACAATTTAGATGAAGTGATTTAGTAGTAAAAATATGAATCATACAATTTAAATGAAGTGATTTAGTAGTAAATATATGAGTCCTACAATTTAAATGAAGTGATTTAGCAGTAATCGTATGAGCTCTATAAAACAATTTTTTTTATTTGGGTTAAAAACATGTTGAGTGGGAGGGTTCGAAAAGAAAATAGAGATAAGTTAAATGAGACTGAGAGAGTGTTGGGTGATGATTCTATCCTCAGCACTGTAATACTTAGTGGGAAATGATTCTATCTTCCGTACTGATACGCGCTTAGTAGGCTTATGCTCTGAGTAAATCTATGAAGATTTGAAGATCCCAAAACCCTATCTTGATTGGTGAACCATTTCGCTGTAATTGTTTGTCTCTGAGGGTTCAGACTCAGTAGACACTCTGCTCTGGTTCAGGCGTTCAATAGATTATCAGCCTCAACACCAGATGTAGAAAACTCAGTAAATACTGGACTCAGAGCGGGAACGATATCGAATAGAGTCGATAGAACCGAACTCGGCGAGAGTAGTTCATCGTACTCGTAGCCGATCTTCGGCAAAGCCATCTCAACATATTTGCTACTGAATCAAAGATCAGACTCAGCAACGGCCAGACAGTCTTCTAAACTGTCAAATCTTTTGAATGACAATCAGCATAGTCAAATACGAGGAAGAGAGAAGTCAACTTCAGTATGCCTCGAAGTTTGTTCTGTCTCAACTGCTTTGTAAACCTCGACGAATGACAAGCGAGACACTGCCCTATACCTACTAAAGCCGCAAGTCAACAACTTTCCAGAAAAGGAGGGAAATGACACTGTCACTCTACTTCAAAAGAGCCGTTAGCTACCAAAAGAGAGAGAGTAAGGGATGATCGTCTCCAACGGATCTTTCCAAGACTCTTCTCTATAAATAGAGGGATCATTCGAAATTTGAAGCTAACGAGAAAAACACAAGAACACAGAGCTTTCAACGAGCAAATCAAAAAAGCCTAAGTCTTCCGCAAGAACTCGAAGAATATTTCTCCGGCGAAAGACTACAATCTAGCTCTTAGGGAACCAAGCTGAACCGATATACAAGCCTCTAGTATCCAAACGACGTTACACGAACCCAAAGCTAAACTCAGCTGTTCGTCGTTCTAGAAGCTACATTCTCGTTCCCTATCCCTCTAACCCTAAGCTCAACCGAATATATCCATAGCTTAGACGAAGGAGTTCATATTTGAATCTGATCCTTATTGTAAAAAGACTCCTTCATAGTTGGAAAGTTAGTCAAACGCTTCAGTTTGATACCTTTGTAAACTGAGACTTGCTCAGTATAAACTTCAAGACGCGGCTTTGTCCTGTGTACAAGCTGACTGAGACTAACTCAGTATAATAAATAGCCTCCTGATCTTTCGGGACAGTGGACGTAGGATCCTGTGTATCCGAACCACTTTAAAAATCTGTGTCTCTCGCTTGTTCTCTTATTTACTGTTGCATTGACTTTAACTGTTCATACTGAAAATTATCCTTTAAAATCATTCAACTAAGTTTCAGTAATCTTAACTGTTTATTCTTCTGAACTGAAACTGTTTTGATATAACGTTTTCCACTCAACTGTTTTGGGCCTACACATTTCCGCACCACTGAACTCCAACTGAAGATACTGAATTCTGACTCAGTCAGTTAGCAGGTCTCAGTAGAGTTAGTATCTCTTTGCCTAACACGATTCAGAACAGCTGTCTGGTCTGCTGAATTCATTCAGTACGACACCATCCTGAATAGGACTGTTCATATTTCAAGTTGAGAAATCAATTTCAGGTGTATTCACCCCCCCTCTACACCTGAACGTGCTCTCGGGACCAACAGAGAGTATAGTACATATAAAGAGAGAATTTTTTCCAATATTAATAATTTATTAAAAAAATGATTATCGTTAACTAAATAATTATATAAATGTCATATGTGACCCTTAGGTCCCCTACCAATAGTAAGGTCGATGAAGATCCAAATTTATTCTAAAAGAAAAAAACAATAAAGTGTTAGTTAATAATTTGAAACTATATGATTTTACAATTCTCAAAGGCATTTATCCAAAAGACTATAGTTATTTGTTACTTTTTCTTTTTTATTCTTTAATTCTTTTATTTTTTTCGTTGAACGTTGTACAAGATAAATATATTTTGGGAGAATATCCATATAGTCGTTGCAATTAGGAGTGATAATTTTGTGGGTGCGGGATAGGAACCATATGATTCAGATCCTTCCGGTGCTTTGGTTATATGGATTCGGATCCGCACAGGACGGATCTACCCGGCCCTGCAGATTCATATAATGCCAATTAAAAAATACAAACGAATATGACTAAATCTCCAAAAGAGCAATCTGAATTCTCGTGCATTATTAAGTAAAAAGCTAGCCGAAACTGTTGTTTCATATGTATCTCAAAATAAACTTCATATTTCTATATGATCTTGAAGGTTTGCTTGCACCTACTTTATGTTTTAGTGTCATAAAACAATTAAGGAGATAAATGTTGTAAATCATGAATTCATAAATCATATTACTTTAATTTACTAATTTAAGAATAAATTGACAAAAATAATTATGAGTCTTTACGGGGAGGATTGAGTTGGGGCGGGTACAAGATACAACCCAGACCCGTACAAGGCGGGTTCAGTGCTTATGCGCGACGGGTATTACCCATCCCGATGGGTTCTAATTGCAATTGGATATTCATCATTATTAATAAAAGTCAAATATTAACCTCTTTTCCAATTGACGAAGACGGTTCATACTAATATAGTAATATGTCGTGTTCAAATTTGATAATTCTACAATGGGACAGATTTGAGTGCGCCAGATGTGTGGTACATCCGGTTCGCACGCAAGACCTATTTTTCGACTTATTTGACCCAATGTTGATTTTCATTAAAAAAAAACCTACCTTCTCCAATTCTCCCCTGCCTCTGCTCTCTCTGCATCTACTCTCTCCGCTCTCCGCCTTCGTCTCTGTCTTCGCCTCCGCCTCCGGTCTTTACCCTCTAATCTCCGCCACCGCTCTCTCCGTCTCCGCTCTCTCATTCTCTGTCTTTCTCTCTCTCTCTCTCGCCTCCCTCTCCGAAAGAGCATCTCTCGTCGCTCTCTCTCTCCTATAGATCAGAGGGTCGAATTATCCCACTATTCAACCGTTGCTTCAGAATAAGGCGTACATCACATTCGACCTTGCTTCAGTGAAGGTTTGCTCAAACTCTAGCTTGCTTTTTAATTTTATTTTTGCCCCCAGCTAGTGGATATGCATGTAGAATTGTAGATAGTTGATGTGTTTGATTTGAGTTGCGATGTTTGATTTGTTGATTTTGTGTGTATACTTGACAGTAAAGAATTATGGAACTGTTTGAGAAGAATACTTATTATGTTGTCAATATATTTGATGCAACTCTGTGGTTTTATATGATTATTGGATTAAAGTGACATGCTCCTTAATTATAATTGACACTTTACTTCAGTGCGATTGACACATTGAGATAAATAACACACTTGTTCGCTGTAATTGACACATTTATTTATTACAAATGACACTCTATAAGAATGTGACACTCTCCTCCTAAACAATCGATACTTCTGTTTACTACGATTGACACTTTGAGTAACATTTGTGGTTATTATGTTGATCGTATTTTGTTGACTAAATCACTGAACGGTGGTTTCGTGCGATTATTGGATTAAAGTGACTTTCTTTAATTAAGATTGACACTTTACTTGAGTGTGATTGACTGTTGGGTTATGAGTCAGTAGATGGTAGTCAGCTGTTTGTGGTTAAAATAATGTTGGGGGAAATCATAGTAGTACTATGGAATTGAAGATCCCAAAACCCAGCTGATATCAGTAGTGTAGTGTTAGTGTAGTGTCTCGATAGGATTAGATGATGTATAGGTTAGACTTTTTGTGATAGTTTATCTTTTTGTCTAAGTCCTATAAGGGGTAAACTGTTGGACTGATCTTCTGACGAAGTTACTTTCCAGAACCCCACGTCATCAGTGTAATCGCTTGCATTCTTCTGTCTTCAGCTGAATCTGTCCTCAGTAGAAGATTCTTCATCAGCCGGTAGACATCGCCGTAAGAACTTAATGCAAAGCTCGGCACCTTTGAAGTCATCGGTTGACCTACCAAAGCCTTATCGGCTTGTCGCCCGACTCCGGTCGAAGAAGACAGAGACTGTCCTAAGTCTACTGTGTCCGACAGAAAACGACCCAGTCGCTCAAGTCATTTCGAAGTTCAACAGAAGATCATACGAGGTTGAAGAATAGTCAACTTTGAACACTGACACATTCTCACCTACCACAAACCTCGACCAATGAGAAGCCGACAACGCTTTACCTGCTCTGACCAACTAAAGCTTCTCTCATGTACAGTGTCAACTGCCCTGCTGCAACAATTCGAAAAATATGGTCGTTTTCTTTGGAAGCTTGTGACACGTGGCATTGTCTTCTCCAACGGATATATGCCTGCTCACAACTATAAATAGAGAAGATTACCGAGCTCCACGCATGGGATAAACAAGGGAAAAACGCTCAAGCTCAAGAACAAACTCTAGCAAACTTAAAGAACATTCCAGCGAAGAACTTGTCTTCATAGAATATTTCTAGTTCTTCTCTCTACAGTTCTTTAGATCCCTTCTTCTCTAGCTAAGCTCATTGTCAAATCTATAGCTTAGAAATTTCGAAGGAGTTCACTTTCTGTGAATTGTTCTTATTGTAAGAACTCCTTCTTAGTTGGAGATCATCCCCTCCCTTTCGAACTTAGGTTTGAATTGTAAAGTCGCTAAGGACTATAACTTAGAAGGGTCTGTCCAGTGCACAGATTCCTTGCTGAGGCTTGCTCAGATAAATCAACAAGTTCTCCTGCCTTGTCAGGACCATGGACGTAGGATCTTGCGTATCCGAACCACGTTAAATTGCTTGTGTCATTTACTATTTTATTGCACTACATACAACTGATTAAAAATCATATATTTGCATAAAATGTATTTTAAAAAATACACCAGCCAAAAGACTTTAACTTGCGAAAATACGTTTTCAAACTGAGACGAATCTCCAGGCCCTACACACTTATCCGCACAACGTCTCCGACTGAGTTTCAAGTACTGACAAAAGTCAGTAGGAGAGCTCAGTAGTTGGCACACTCTGACCCGTGATCGAAGGTTACTATCTGACACTGTTCATCAGTTGCAACCTACAGCTCAGCTGTCCTTCACGTTCTGAGAAAAGAAACTGTGATCAGGTGTATTCACCCCCCCCCTACACCTGACTATCGTCTCCGGACCAACATTGACACTTTTGAGATAAATGGTACATTTGTTAACAACAATTGACACTTATTTCCTAAACAAATACACTTTTTTCGAAACAAATCACATTTTTTCAAAAATAATTGATAGTCAATGAATGATACTCTACAAATGACACTTTGTTCAAAATAAATGACACTTTTATTTGAAGCAAATGATACTCTGCAAATGATACTTTTATTAACAATAATGACATGCCCGTCCTCAATAGAAGTTGGGAAAAATAACAGAAAAAAATTAAAAAAAGTAAAAATAAAAAAAAATAAAAAATAAAAAATAAAAACCATTTTAAAGAAGTTAAAAAAAGGAATAATTAAAAAATAATTAAAAAACAAACAATAATTTTTTATAAGTAAAAAAAAATTAAAATACCACTTGGCTACAAACAATTAACATAATAGAGTTAGCACATAATATATATAACTATTGGATCCGGGTCGTAAAATTGGGCCAGATGTACCGTGCGCCCGATGTACTGAAGTTTTTATGTTCTACAATCCGTATAAGACTTGTAGGCCCCGTTTCGTTGTCAAGAAAGTAATGTTGTCAGGGAATATGATTCTGTAGAATATGATTGCGAGGAAAATGATTACAGAAAGTAAAATTATTGAAAAAATTGATTCCGTAGAATATAATTATAAAGAAAGTAGATTACTTGCACTTGTTTGGTTGATACTAGGAAATGCAAAATCATGTTATCAATAATATGAATAAAATATATTTATCATCAATTATTTGTTAATTGTTATATTATTATTTTATAAATATCTAAAATCATTTCATACTATTTTTTAACAGTACTACTTCTTTTTATCAAATTCATATTTGATAAATTATATCTTCACCATATAACTATCCTTCCCCACACTAGCTCTGATACCACTACGGACATGATCGGTGCATGACAAGAAAAATACCGAATATTTAGGAATAGAACTAAAATTAGTTCTGATTACATAATTGAAATAACTGTCATCAACTTAGAACTTTTAGATCAGCCCACACACCAACAATAATCCCTCAAACGGCCTCAAATTAAAACGGCCAACATAGGGACGAAAACGATGTATTCTATAGATCTTATAAAGCTTTAAACATGCCAGTTATCTCAATTAAAACCTCAATTCGTATTATTTTTATCATAACATCAGTTCTATCTTTCAAGATACTTGAACCAGTATTGTAAGATAATTAATTATATAGATAAGACATAATTTATCACACAATAGTTTAGCCTATAAGACTAACCATATATATATAATACAAAATCAAATTAATCAAACTAAATAAAAGAGAAGAAAAGAAAACTTACAAGATCAAATTGTAATTAAGAAACCTTGCTTAAAAGTTGATGAAGACGAAGATGAAGATGAAATATACAAGGGAGATGTTTTAAAGAGAGGAAATTTTATTCAAAGTTGCTCCTCTTCATACAAGTACTCTTTTATATAAGAAAAGAGGAGGAGAAACATTAAAGATGATTTACTCCCCTACTCTACTACCTAAAAGAGTAGGCATTTATTACAAACCCTAAAAAACATACACGTTAACATGTTTCTAGATAAGCTGTTGGTCCCGAGTGTACGGTCAGGTGTAGAGGGGGGGTGGTGAATACACCTGATTCGATTTCTCAATTTCAAACTTGAACAGTCCTATTCAGGATGGTGTCCATGCCAGCTTAGCAGGACTGCATAACCGTTTCGAATCGAGTAAAAGGCTAAAAGAGTACCGACTCGACCGAGATCCGCTAACCGACTAGGTCGAATTCGGTATCGTTCGGTGAGAGTTCAGTGTGCGGAATTGTGTAGGCCCAAATCAATTTTTTGTGAGAAAACGTTTTAAGTCTCGGTTCGGTAGATTTAAAAGTTCGGTATCTTCGAGACAGTTGATTGATTTAAATATGATGTTCGGTAAGAATAGTAAAATCAATGCAACGCTTAAGAAAGCAAGGTAAGAGACACGGGATTTTTAAAGTGGTTCGGATATCGCTCAAATCCTACGTCCACTGTCCCGAATGATCGGGAGGCTATTTATTATCCCGAGTTAGTCTCGGTCGGCTTGCACACCGGGCAAAGCCGCGTCTTGGTTTTTATATCGATCCAAGTCTCGCTTACAACACTATCAAACTTAAAGTGTTTGACAAACTTCTCCAACAAATGAAGGAGTCCTTATACAATAAGGATTGGGTTCAAATGTGAACTCCTTCGTCTAAGCTATGGATATAACAAGTGAGCTTAGGGTTAGAGGGATAAGGAACGAGAATGTAGCTATCTAGAGCGACGAACAACTGAGGATTTAGCTATAGGTTCGTGTCAATCGCTTGGATGCTAGAAGCTTATGTCGGTTCGCCTTGGTTCCTTTTGAAATTGGATGTAGTCTTTCGCCGGGAGATAACTCGGTTGTTTCTTGCGGAGGACTTAGTCGTTAATTTCGCTCGTTTGAATGCTTTCTCGTGTTCTAGGCGCGCATTCTCTTCTAAATCTTGAATGATCCCTCTATTTATAGAGCAGAGATTGAAATAGATCCGTTGGAGACGATCTTCTCTCTCTCTCTCTTTTTGGTAGCAAACGGCTCTTTTGGTGTAGGTAACAGTGTACTTTCCCACCTTTTTAGGTAAAAGGTTGACTGCAGCTTTAGCAGGTGAGAAGACACGTGTATGTTTGTCATTCGTTGAGGTGAATGAAGTGGTTGAGACAAAGACAAACTTCGAGACGCATCGAAGCCGACTTCTCTCTTCCTCCGTACATGACAATGCCGATTCTCTTTCAAAAGATTCTGACAGTCCTGAAGACTATCTGCCGTTGCTGAGTCTGACCTTGTATTCAGTAGATAGACTGCTGAGATAAATCTACTGAGGATCAGCCTCGAGTTCGATGAACTACTCCCGCCGAGTTCGGCTCAACCGACTCTCTCGCATATCTTGCTCCCGCCTGAGTCCAATATCACCGAGTCTTTCGCATATCGCTCCCGCCGAGTCCAATATCACCGAGTCTTTCGCATATCTTGCTCCCGCCTGAGTCCAAGATCACCGAGTCTTCGGACCGGTGCCGAGGCAAATAAGCTACCGAGCGCCTTGACCGGAGCAGAGTGTCTACCGAGTCCGAAACCTCGAGACAAATACAAATACAAAGGAATGGTTCACCAATCGGATAGGGTTTTGGGATCTTCAAATCTTCTCAACAGTTCGGAGCACGTGGCTACCGAGCATGATTTAGTATGGAAGATAAGAGTCATTTCCCACAAGTATGGTCATGCCGAGGATTGAATCATCACCCAACAATTTCCCCCTATTTGATGATGCCAAAACCTATCATCTATGTCCTATCAACTATGCTAAACACTAACTTACTCGAGAACAGAGCTCCTTACAAATATTACAAGTAGAATCGGTGGAGTTGTCCGGTAAGTGCTAGACTACCGAGGGAGACAAGGCGTAACAATTTTCCCTTTTACAATAATTCCCCCCATGCAACAATTTCCCTTAAGAGAAATAATAACTCTCCGAAAGTCTAGTCTATCGGAGATCTAACCGAGCAAAACCGACAAGTAAATAATCAACGTGTGTCGGCAATCACTTCGGTGATTCGAGTGTTAAAGCATAAAGCAAACACGGCTATTTAGACAACAAGTAGTTGTCGAGCCAAAAGAAGATTTGTATATATATAATACACGAGTTCAAGACATTACAAATCTTGCTAAGCTAAAAGAAGAACTAAGAGGGAGAACCCTTAAACCGCCGAATCCTATTCATGAAACCTTGGGATTTATCTTCGAGCAGTGGAACTCCATACATTCGAACGTGTTCTTCCTCGGCTTCGGATATTCGGCGAAGTCTCGCCGGATCATCTTGTTCTAGTCCTCTGTTCAACGCAAAGATTCTTCACTTCTTGTTCAATCATTCCGAGATGTACCGAGTCGTCTTGTCTTCCGGGTGGAGGAATGATCCTTGCTTCAGGAACTCGACTACTACCCCTTTTCTTGCCTTCGCTGCATATATGGGTAAAGATCGGGTTCAGTAATGGTCATCCACTCGACATAGGCATCAGCCTTAGACATTTCAGGCCAGAATCGCCAGAAATAATTTCTCTTGATAAACTCTATCTTGGCCGATTCCCATCTCTCGATTGAACCGAATAAGCATCCATTCGTCCGATCTTGGCCATCTATGTGTTTTCGGATCGTTTGGCTTCTTGAACCTTCGTATCGATAAGGAATGTCGGCTTTCGAAGGAATTCTCGGCCGGCCTCTTGTTCGATGCGTTTCCCGAGTGCCTCAAGGTCCGCCAAATGTATCCTCCGTCTGCGCGGCCTCTATCTGTCTAGCTTCCTCTCCTCTGTAGAGATATCTATCCATCTGAGCAAATATTTCTTCAATTTCTGCATCTTGCTCTTGAGGCTTCTGAGGAGCTTGTTCTGATTCAGCAGGGGTACTAGATCTAGATTTGGATGTACCCTGCCTTTCAAGCATTCTTTCGCTCGTCGCTCCTTTTCTTTTTCTCTATCCTCTTCATCTGTTATGATGAGCTTTCTCGGAGGCAGTCTAGCAGTTCTCTTTCCTCCTCTGGATGGAGCTTTAGTCTTTCCTTTGGCAGGCTTAGACTTTGGCTTGTTAGATGCTTCGGCTTCTGCAATTTCTCTGGCCAGCTTCTCATCTGCAGCTATTTGGGCTTCCTCCTCAGCAGATATGTATCTTAATCTCTTTGCTGGAGGGGTTGGAATTTTAAGCTTTTGTTTGCCCTTACCTTCTCTAACTGGTGGTGGAATGGGAGCTTCTTCTTCTTCTGAGTCCTCCACCGCCTGTTCAGCGTACTCAGCAACTTCCTTAATAATGTCTTTGGGAGTCTGGGTTGTCTGAGTAGTCTGCTGGGGTCCTGAGCCACTTAGGCCGGTTTTAGCTGTGCTCGCAGCCGAAACACCCTCGGGCCTCACCCTTTCGAGACCGAGTTTGAGGCGGCTTCTCGGTACTCTTCTTTCCTTCCCTTTTTCCTTCACTTTCCCCCTTTTTGGCATCATCAATGAGCACCGGGGTAGGGACTAGGACCGACTTCTTCGATTTTTGTAGGAGGTTGACGGCTCATCGAAACGATCGTGGAGCTTAGTCGAGCCTCATGCAACTCGTTCCTCTCCATGGTAAGGTGTTCCTTGTACCGCTTGTGAGAGAGGTCACCGCTTCCTTGAAGTCTTTCGGCTTCTCGGTGATCTTGTCTTCCAAGGCCGGTTGGATATTCTCGAGTCTTTGTTCGGTGGCCTCGGATTGTTCGGTGATAGCGTCGGTATGAGCCGGTTTAGAGGCCAAAAATTCATCCAAAGAGCTTGGCTTGGCTCTCCCGAAAGATCTTGAGTTGAGCTTCGAATTTGACTTTGTCGCCGAGCCAACGCTTCGAAATAAGCGTGGAAACATCGGGGTGGCCGATGAAGAGACGAGAGGACTTCAGCCCCGAATTTCTTTAGTCGTGGCTTGAGCGATGCCGCTTCCATGTCCTATGGATAGCCTTCGCAAGATCTCGATTTTTGATCCCTTGGGCGTTAAGGCTTTGGCCACCGATCGAGATCGCTTTGCGGTCCGGGCCGGGCGCCGCTTCGAAAGTCGATCGCAGCAAGAGCCGAGCGGGCTCGCCGAGGACGAAGCACCCGGCCTTGGACTTCTCGGGACCAAGGATACCGAGAGGTGGGGCGTTTTAGTATGGGTATCCTTGTCCTCCGGATGTCCCTCATCGGGCTTTCCTGGGGCTCGAATCATCTGGGTGGGTCGTCATGGTCGACCCATCTCGAGGGTGCTCGGGCCGGAGGCGTGCTTGCCGATCATGAATCATGGCCGGCATTGCAGCCCTCGGGATTGTCCATTGAGCCGAGGTCTTCGGGCTCCGAATAGCCTATCTCCTCTCTCGGTCTCAATTCCTCTTCATGCGCTGGCCGACGGGAGTAGTGTAGGACAAGGCGCCGTAGACGAGGCCACTCCTGATGTCGCAGCAACATGTGGAGCCTTGTTGTTTTGGCGATGAGCAACAAGTCTGAGTAGTCAGCAAGCTCCGGAACTAGTTGTAGAATTTCTCGGGATGCTCTGGATATAATCACTAAAGCTTCCATCCCGATTGATTCACCTTCAGATGCGATCTCGGACTCCAAGTCTATGTGTGAAGTCTCGCTCTTCGGGTTGGAGGGACTGAGCCGAGTGGAGGGACGAGAAGGGGGCCGTCTAGGCGCCGAATATCTGCGCTCCGAGCCGCGGAAGCATCCCCTTGGTCCCTTTCGGTGGAAACAATCTTTTCCATCGACCGAGTCTTCTCGGGAAGACTCGGACTCATCAACCACTGCATGGGCCGAGTAGTCTTCTCGGGAGCCTCGTTCGGCAGGCACTTGTGGAACCTCCTCGCAGGCCGGCACCTCAACGGCTTTCTTCGGTTTCTTTGCCGGTGCCTTAGGAGTTTTAGCGGGAGGAGTTCTTTTCTTTGTAGGCGTAGCTCGCCGAGACTTTGATTTTGGAGAGACCGCCGAGGGTCCCGACCCTATCTCGCCGAAGCGCCGCTTTGTCTTGTTGTGAAATCGACCTTCTTCACATTGAAGTACTCCTTGTCACCGTAGGTGATAGGCTCGGATCCACATAAATCTTCGATCATGATGGACAGTTTGAGTCCATACAGCAATTTGCCCTTTGCGCTCGGCGTGTTTGATGCTTTGTCGAACTTAGTAGCTCGAGCCATGAATTCTCGGAGAAAGAACTCCGTCCAATTTATCCGGGCTCGGTCGTATATGGCCATCATTATCTCGAATCTTAGGCCTCGACACCTGGTCAAACGACCCCGCTTGGCTTGTCGGCAGTCGCGTCACTATATAGGCAAGTGCCCCGAACTAAGGCAACATCGTTGTTCTTCGGAAAGGCGCTACGAATGTAGTGGGCTTTCCACGTAAGACGGTAAGGTATTCATCAACTTGGTCGTCTCTGTACCCGATCAGATCGGTCCCTTCGGAGGGCGGGATCAAAACTCCGCTTCAAGGCATCCTTGATGGACATTTGCTTCAGCTCCATAGTGGCGTTTTGGATAGAATGGGCAACGAATCTCGCCACTATATCTCCGCATACGACGTCTCGAATTCAAGTACAGCTCCGCAACTTTGTCTCGGGAGGAAGAACGAAGGCCTCCTAGACATAAATTTCTCCACCCCGACTCGCGCAGTAGCCGAGAAGATCTCATCCATATACTCCAGATCGCATGAATAGAAATCCATGGTGGGTTCAAACCACACGCGATCCTTCTCCAAAATGTTCTGCATATCTGCTGGAGATATCATAGAGATATTGGTTTCCGCCATTGTACTGTGACAAGAAATGAATCGGTACTATTTTTGGATAGAACAAGATCGCGTGCAATGCGATATCGAAACATATAACAAATACATTAACGGATATAAGCATACCAATGGATAAAATTCGAGATAAGATTGAGAGTGTAATAGCAAGTAAGGATTGCGAATGCGAGATCTCGGATTTTTCGAATTTGAAAGTTATGAAGTATGCTAATGGCGGTTCTTAAGATTTGATCGAATATATATCAACTATGAAGGTGAACGGTTTTCGATCGAAGGCCGAATGTAAACTTGCTTTATGATATGGACGGTTAAGATTAGAAGTTAAAACAATAGGCAATGATCACAAAAAGGCACCTAAGTCAAAGCCGGTTGTAAAATAGCCTAAGTAGTAATCGTGAAAAGACATGCATTAAATGCGTGCGAGTTCAAAGCAAGCTTATGTATGGAATGTCGTGCAATAAATGTGAGTCGTTAATAATAAAGACAAACCAAAAGATATTAATGTCATGCTGAATCTTTGCCATAAATGCAAAGTACCGTAGTATTAAATTACTACCGAGTAGAGATACGCAAACCTCGTCACCGAACATAGTAGTCACCGATACCTCGTGTAGATGGTTTTTCGAATCTCTATGTATCGAACTTACTCGATCGAGAGTGATCATTCCCCCTCACCGGAATGTTCCTCTCCCGAAACCTTATTACCG
The DNA here is from genome assembly GCA_028984105.1 of Lavandula angustifolia. Taxonomy (NCBI): domain Eukaryota; kingdom Viridiplantae; phylum Streptophyta; class Magnoliopsida; order Lamiales; family Lamiaceae; genus Lavandula; species Lavandula angustifolia. The sequence goes on along the minus strand of CM054823.1, from coordinate 3,678,260 downwards.
ACTAGGGTCGGTAGGGTCCAAGCAGACCTAGCTCTACCGAAAGTTCTCTCGAATCGGATTCGCCTAGAGGCTTAGTCGGTATATCGGCCCTTTGCTTGTCAAGTATGGATCTTTTCCATTCTCGATATCCTTCTTTTCGACATGGTCACGAATGAAGTGATGTGTCGATGTCCACGTGCTTGCATCTTGTGTGAAGAACGAGGATTCTCGAGTGATTGCAATAGCACCGGTATCTGTCGCAGTAAAATCGGCACTTCATTCCGAATGACGTCATAGTCTCTCTCACCGTTGTCTCGCCCAAAGGATTTGGGCGCAACAACTTCCAAGCAGCCATGTATTCGGCTTCGGTAGTCGACGTGGCCACCGAGTGCTCGTTTCTTTGAAAACCATGAGATCGCTCTTGCCGCCAAGGAACCGACATGTTCCCGAAGTTGATTTTCGGTCGATTCTACATCCCGCATAGTCGGCATCGGAATAACCAGTTAGTTCAATATTATCATCAGTTGGATACCATAAACCCATGTCGGTGTTCCTCGTAGATAGCGGAGAATCTTCTTTGCCGAGTCCATATGACTCGCTTGGGATTCGCCCCGAAATCGAGCACGCACACCTACAAAGCATAAGTTATGTCGGGACGAGTAGTCGTTAGATATAATAAAGAACCAATTATAGCACGGTATTCAGTTTGGTCTACCTGATACTCCCTCTTTATCAAGATCTATCTTCATATTCGTGTTCATCGGGATCTTGATAGGTTTGCTTCGGATGTGCAGTACCGAATCTTTTGATGAGGTCTCGAGTGTATTTGCCTTGGTTGATGAATGTTCCCTTCTCGTTGCTTGACTTGAAAACTAAGGAAGTAGTTCATTTCACCCATCATCGACATCTCGAACTTATCCTTCATCATCTTTTCAAATTGCCGACACATGATGACATTCTTCGAACCGAAGATAATGTCATCCACGTAGATCTGCACAAGTAATAAGTCTTCTTCCGGTCGAATGCTTCGAATAGAGTGCGGCTCCATCGTGCCTTTTTCGAAAACCTTTCGAAGAAGAAACTCGGACAGTGGTATCGTACCAAGCCCCCGGGTGCTTGTTTTAACCCGTACTGAGCCTTTTCGAGTCTATATACTTGATGTCCCCGCCGAAAGCCGGGCGGTTGTTCCACATAGACTTCTTCTTTCAAAGCACGCCATTCGAGAACGCAGACTTCACATCCATTTGATAAACTCGAATCTTTGATGTGTTGCGTAGGCTAGGAATAGTCTAATTGCCTCCAATCTTGCAACCGGAGCGAATGTCTCATCGAAATCTATCCCTTCGGCTTGACAAGTAGCCTTTAGCCACGAGTCTTGCTTTGTTCCTTACTATAACGTTGTTTTCATCTCGCTTGTTTTTGAAGACCCATTTGGTTCCTATGACATGTTGATGCTTGGGTCTCGTCTACAAGCTCCCATACTTCGTTTCTCGTGAACCGATTTAGCTCTTCCCGCATAGCAATGATCCGGCCAAGATCTTTAAGTGCATCCTCAATATTTCGAGGCTCTTCGAGAGACAAGAAGCGGGGAAAATAATGCGCTTTCTCCTTGACGTAATCCGGATCTTGTCTTGACATGTGTCTTGAAGGATCTCCAATTATAAGATCGGCGGTGTGAGCATCTAGCCACGATCTACGATGTTTTAACTCTTCATCTCGAAATTTGTTCAACACGGATAGTAGGTGAGTTAGGCATTTCGGTTGTACTATTCTCGAGATTGAAATAATTCAAGAACAAGAGTATGATCTACCGAGTCACCGTGTTCGGGGGCATTCGGCTCGGGAACATTACTAGACGTTCCCCCCCCCGAGTTGTTATTCTCGGTAGTGTTGGTCTCGATTACCTCTACGGTTTCCTCATCGACTGAGTTACCCGGGATTGATTCCGCTCGGGAGAATCAATGCGCTCGCCTACTTGCTCACGTGGTTGAGATTCAGTAGATTTGTCTTCGCTTTCTTCGTCGAATCATCATCCCAACATAGCCGGATCTTTTCGCATTTGTCTTTTAAGCTTAGATCCCGTAGCCGCTTACCGATGTCCTCGCATTCGGAATTTGAGTTATTGCTCTCGTCTTCGCAGCAAACTCGTTAAAGACAACATGAGGGCTTTCCTCTACGCAAAGAGTCCGATAGTTGAATACTCGAAAGCTTTGTCGACCCGAGAATATCCTAAGAATACTCCCCGATCCGACTTGCTATCAAAAGTCTTCACTGATCTTTCCCATTATTGTGGATAAAGCATGAACAACCAAAAATATGGAAATAAGATAGAGAAGGCTTCCCGTCGTTCCATAGTTCATATGGTGTTCTCTTATCGCCGCTTTGTCGGTGGAGATCTATTCTCGAGTATAACATGCGTATCGTAGCTTCTCGCCCGGAATTTGGTTGGGAGTCCCGAGTCTGCGAGTAGAGTCCTAGTCGCCTCTTTTAGAGTTCTGTTCTTTCGTTCAGCAACTCCATTCTGCTGAGGTGTACGTGCAGCTGAAGTCTCATGCTCTATTCCTTCTGCTTTGCAAAACTCCTTTACCATGGAATTAAGGAACTCAGTTCCTCTGTCTGAACGTATTTTTCTGATCTTGGTGTTCTTTTCGACACTGAGCTTTTTCAGAGCGTTGGTAACTCTGTTTTGACGTCAGACTTGTTGGCAATGAATATGACCCATGTGTAGCGCGAGTAGTCATCTATGACCACTAATGCATATTTTCTTGCCTCTGATCGTCACTGGGGAGACTGGACCGAACAAATCCAATGGAAGCAGTGAAGGATTCCATCCGTGGAAGGCGATGGAACCGGAGGATTTTGATTCCTTGTTTGCTTTCCCTTCGGTACATGCTTCACACCGAGTGTCTTTGCTCGAATACTTCATTCGGCAGTCCCCTTGCTAGAGTGTTTCTTGCAAGCTTGTTGAGCATCTTAAAGTTGAGATGGCCGAGTCTTACGTGCCATAGCCACCCCGTGCGGTTGTCATTCTTCGCCAATAAGCAAGCTTCGTGTTCAGCTGAGTTCCGATCGACCACATATATGTTCTTTCGCGTGAACCCGATAACACCGTTTTCCCCGTGGATTTATCAATAACATCACGTAAAACGCAAGTCAAAAATCACTCTATTTGAGTTATCACAAAATTGACTAACAGAGAGAAGATTATGTCGAAGTCCTTCAACATATGATACTCTTGGAACTTTGGCGCGTTCCTATACCGAGTGTCCCATATCCTCTCGTGTAGCCTTTGGCATTATCTCCAAACTCACTCGGGTCCTTCTTCGGTGATATAATTCTTCGCCAGACTCCTTTGGTATGTCATGTGTCTTGAGCATCCGCCGTCCACATACCACGGGTCTTTACGCACCCGCAAAAACGTAATTATATTCGGGTACCCTTTTATTTTTGATTTTGGGTCCTTAGATGTTAGTTTTCATAACCCAAATCTGTCTAACAACCCCGGTGGTTTCGGACATTTTCTTTCCACTAGAGTCAACATATCTCGACCACTCGGACTCGGTCAAAGGTGACTTCGAGGCTTCCGAGGTTCGGGAGTCCCGATCTTCCGAGTTGGTGGACCGCCGACCTTAGCCTTCTCGTGTGGCTTTCCTTTTCTTCGACATTTGGAGCCTCTTCGACTATAGGTTCATAATAGTATGACCCATACCGAGCCGGATGTGTCAGCTTTGGAGGTCCATACCGATCCGCCAATTTTAATTTGCTTGGTTCCCCCCTTGACCGTTGGGGTTTCTTGGCATTGATCTTCTTGTCGGAATGCCGACGTGTGGGATGAGGTGCTTTCATCTTCTCGTTTGTTCTTTGCTAGGGGGTTCAGTATATTTGCGTTCATAGTCTCCCCTCGAACAAATCTATCGGCAAGCCGTACTTCGAGTGTCTTGGGGCGGATGTGGAAGCTCCCCCGGCTGAATCCAAGTCCTTCCTTGCGGTGCTTTGACTTATTGCATGCTAGCATAGCCTCTAATTTCTTTTCAGCACCCATGTACCTCTCCTGCCATCAAGCTCCTCCAGCACATCATCACTCTTCTTCGGTGTGTCGTGCTCGGCCCGAAGTCCCGACATTTCTTGCTTCAAGCAGACTTAGTTCAAGATCTTTCGAGTCAAGTCATTGGTCAAAACCGAAATCCGATCTTCTTGATGCCGAGACTTGGCCATCGGAGAGTTTATTTCCTCCCCGAGTCTCAACACAAGTCCTTCGGCCTCGCATGTACCGACTCTCCCGAGAAAGTCTCTCGATTTTCTACTTTCGGGGTATCCAACTCCCGAAGAGTCTTTGGCTTTGAGCTACGAGACTCATCCGAATTTGTTCGTCGAGCAGTTCTTCGTATGCGGTTGCGACGTCCAAATTCTCATCCGCACCTTGAAATAGTGTCGTGTGTGCAAGTGTGAAGAGAAGTTAAGTGGTTCATGAGAATTTACCTCATCCTCTTCACCGCCATCATGCACTTTTCACCGATTCTTCGACCTTCAAGCTCTAAGGCCATGAAAGCCGCTTCATCGTCCGATGAATCCATAAAAGAGTCGACCTCTTCGAGTCGTCCGAGATTTCACCGAGCTATGTAGGATTGTCTTTTCGGGCGAATTTCTCTCTCCTTGCCTTACGTGCTTGCGCGTTCAAGCACTATCGAGCTCGGGACAATCATACCGATAATGTCCCGGCTTCTTGCGGTTGTAACAAGCGATGACTCTTTCTTCTTTGCTTTCGCTATTCTTTGATGGTTCTCGAGTCATCTTTCTTTCGCATTTAGAAGATTGTGAGTCGGGAGTGTGTTTCGACATATAATTTGACTTACCTTTCGTTTCCCGATAGGCTTTAGTCACTTTTTCGCGTCGCTCCTTCTCCTTCGATACTTTACAACGAAGCGCATACTTCGAGCGAGACTTCCTTCTTGTAGATCATTGAGTGAAGGTTCGGTCTTACTCATCGTTTTGCTCGTTCTTTGGATATGTTGTGGCCGACCGATGCTTTGAAAGCATGGTCGATTTTTGTGTCGCCTTCGACTCTCCGCTTTCTTTGAGGTCCGTCGAACTCAAACTCCTCGCACTGTAGTTACGAAAAGATATGGTCGGGAGACACATCATCTAAGTCGAATGTCGCAATATAGTGGCAAAAGGTGTCCAGGTGTCCGTCCGGTAGTGCCCTCGGAATCTTCGATTCATCTCTCGGTTCTTGAATGTCTTTCCCGACCCATTGATAGAGTTCATCGATTGGTAACTGACGTTCGATCTTCGATTTTGTCACTGGCATGAGAGACAAGCTTTCCGGCTTTTGGAGTTCCAGTGCTAATTTGTTGGCTTTAATCTTCTCGAGTCCCTCGACTCGGTAGCGCAAGAGCATCCCGCAGTTCTTTAGCGCCTTGCATTCCCGAACCCCGCCAAGATAAGAATCACTAAGAGTGGTCGGTATGGGCGTTTCTGGCAACACGGTCTAAGTTGTGAAGCTTCTTCTCCTCAGGAGTGAAGAGACTTCTGTCTTTGGGAATCTTCTTCCCGGTCACCATTCCTCCTCCTTGAGCTTGGTCCTGAGTCACGACACTATCAATCATAGGAACGATAGGTCCATCTTCAAGCACTTCAGTCATACTGTCATGGAGGGATGTCAGATGTGCTTCCATTCTGACTCGCCATACTCCATAATTCTCCACCGAGAACATGGGTACCATCCTTATACCTGACATATCAGCCATGAAGAATATAGATATGAATGTAGAGTGATATGCAGTGAAAACGTTTTCCCTCGGATCCGTTCGAATAGACCAGTCTCAAAGATAACAAGAGTCAAAGAACTCCCGCTCTGATACCAATTGTTGGTCCCGAGTGTACGGTCAGGTGTAGAGGGGGGGGGGTGAATACACCTGATTCGATTTCTCAATTTCGAACTTGAACAGTCCTATTCAGGATGGTGTCTGTCTGAAACAGTTCAGCAGACCAGACAACTGTTCTGAATCGAGTAAAAGGCTAAAAGAGTACTGACTCGACCGAGATCCGCTAACCGACTAGGTCGAATTCGGCATCGTTCGGTGAGAGTTCGGTGTGCGGAATGTGTGTAGCCCAAATCAATTTTTGTGAGAAAACGTTTTAAGTCTCGGTTCAGTAGATTTAAAAGTTCAGATATCTTTGAGACAGTTGATTGATTTAAATATGATGTTCAGTAAGAATAGTAAAATCAATGCAACAGTTAAGAAAGCAGTAAGAGACACAGGATTTTTAAAGTGGTTCGGATATCGCTCAAATCCTACGTCCACTGTCCCGAATGATCAGGAGGCTATTTATTATCCTGAGTTAGTCTCAGTCAGCTTGCACACTGGGCAAAGCCGCGTCTTGGTTTTTATACTGATCCAAGTCTCAGTTTACAACACTATCAAACTTAAAGTGTTTGACAAACTTCTCCAACAGTGAAGGAGTCCTTATACAATAAGGATTGGGTTCAAATGTGAACTCCTTCGTCTAAGCTATGGATATAACAAGTGAGCTTAGGGTTAGAGGGATAAGGAACGAGAATGTAGCTATCTAGAGCGACGAACAGTGAGGATTTAGCTATAGGTTCGTGTCAATCGCTTGGATGCTAGAAGCTTATGTCGGTTCGCCTTGGTTCCTTTTGAGCTGGATGTAGTCTTTCACGGAGATAACTCGGTTGTTTCTTGCGGAGGACTTAGTCGTTAATTTCGCTCGTTTGAATGCTTTCTCGTGTTCTAGGCGCGCATTCTCTTCTAAATCTTGAATGATCCCTCTATTTATAGAGCAGAGATTGAAATAGATCCGTTGGAGACGATCTTCTTCTCTCTCTCTCTCTCTTTTTGGTAGCAAACGGCTCTTTTGGTGTAGGTAACAGTGTACTTTCCCACCTTTTTAGGTAAAAGGTTGACTGCAGCTTTAGCAGGTGAGAAGACACGTGTATGTTTGTCATTCGTTGAGGTTAATGAAGTGGTTGAGACAGCCCAAACTTCGAGACAGACTGAAGCTGACTTCTCTCTTCCTCGTACATGACAATGCTGATTCTCTTTCAAAAGATTCTGACAGTCCCGAAGACTATCGCCGTTGCTCGAGTCCGACCTTGTATTCGGTAGATAGACTCGCCGAGATAAATCTCTCGAGGATCGGCTCCGAGTTCGATGAACTACTCCCGCCGAGTTCGGTTCTAACCGACTCTCTCGCATATCTTGCTCCCGCCGAGTCCAATATCACCTGAGTCTTTCGCATATCTTGCTCCCGCCGAGTCCAATATCATCGAGTCTTTCAGCATATCTTGCTCCCGCCGAGTCCAAGATCACTAAGTCTTCTGTACTGGTGCTGAGGCAAATAAGCTACTGAGCGCCTTGACCAGAGCAGAGTGTCTACTGAGTCTGAAACCTCAGAGACAAATACAAATACAAAGGAATGGTTCACCAATCAGATAGGGTTTTGGGATCTTCAAATCTTCTCAACAGTTCAGAGCACGAGGCTACTGAGCATGATTTAGTATGGAAGATAAGAGTCATTTCCCACAATTATGGTCATGCTGAGGATTGAATCATCACCCAACATAAGCAATCTATTATTGCTACAAAAGTGACAAATATTTTGTCGACAGATTTTCTTCCTCGAGGTACTATTCTCCCTTCTGTCTCTTCAATTCCTTTTGACATCTGTCTCGCCTATTATCTTCATTTGGATCCGGAAGATTCTTCTCTCTGATTGAGCTTCTCAATCATAACATCTGTCATTGTATCAAAAATACCTGCAAATGAAACATCCTCATTGGGATCCTGAGCTTCCTAGAAATCAGTATCTTGATTTGTTGACACCATTGATACATCTGATTTGTTAGACTTCTGAGACATTGTCTCGTCTTTAAATGTTGTCAAAAAATCTTTCTTGACCTCTGCAAGATATTCTTGGATCATTTTTTCTTTGGATATAATTCCATATTTCATTTTTAATTTTCTTGAAATCTACTTAAAAGGAGAAGGAGATTCCTTTCGTAATTTGAGCTTCATCTGCTCTTCATATTTTCCAATACTAGTATCAATATGACACATAGTATCGAAACCATAATTATGACCAGATTCTGGGTTTTGTTTTATCATCTTGTCCCAAAATTTTGAATGTGAAACCCTTTTGATACAGGGAATCATATCATCGGTATAACCAAACTCTGGAGTCCATTTCCAGATCCAAGGAATTGAAAATTCAGTGAAAAAAATATAAGAAAGAGATTCCTTCAATACATACACCTTTTTCTTGAATTTCAAGAATTTTTGGGGAAATTTCCACCCATTTTTCAAATTTTTATTTGAAGCAATCTGGTAAGATCCTTACCATAGTACCATAGTACTGCCACCATTTGATAAACCATATGGGTATATCGAAGTTATAAACTTCTGCACAAATCTTTATAAACTAAGAATGCTTTCTTTTTGGGTTTTCGTATAAGAAAACATTATATAAAACATCTTTATAATCCCAAAAATTATATTTAATAAGAATTTTACTCTGTAAATAACAAAATTCTTTTTGCCTATTTGGAGATATTCCTCATTATTCCATAGTTATGATCTTCTTTATGACAATTTTGGAGAAGTTATAAACTTCTTTTTGTCCAGTCGTAAAATGTTGGATCTCACACCCATTATTAATAAGTATATTTTCATAATATTCCTGGAACTTATAAGTTCTGGCTGAGTATGATGCATTTTCAAAATATCTTTCCATGATATTCCATGGATTATTTTTCCATTTCAAATCATTTTCTTCTAACAGAAATTTAATTTCTGTTTTCTCATTCATAGTATAAGAGACATTCTCTTCATCATTATCCTCATAAACAATCGAGGAATAGGTAGGAATATTATCCTGCTTCTGGCTATTACCTTCTTTTTGTTTTTTATATTCCAGAAATTCCTGGAATTCCTTGTCTTGTGATAAATTTGCAGCTATAAGCTTTTGTTTTCCATGCTGAGCCAGAATGTCCGACTGATAACCTCTTCCTCTTCCTTTATAAGAGGAATTTCCTCTCCCTCTAGAGGACATACTTGCAAAATTCATTAAATATATTCACAAGTTAAGAAATCAGGGAGATTATTTTTCTTCCCCTTTTTTGTGTATAATTTCAAAATCAAATGGAGCTAAATGAGCCTGCCACCTAGCAAACATTTGCTTAGAAACATCATGTTTAAAATCTTTATTAAACATAAATTTTGCAGACTTGCAAAATCAGTTTTTATAATAAATTTTTGATTATATAAATCATTTTGAAATTTTAAAACACATTTTACTATAGCTAAAATTTCTCTAGCTATAGTGTAATAATTCTTTTGAGAACTATTCCATTTCCCCGAATGGAATCGTACAAGATATTCTTGTTTTGTTTGAGGATTTACCTGTTTAAGGATACCTCCATAACCAATATCTGAAGCATTTGTTTCAACAATTTTTTCCCAATTTGGGTTACTAAGCATTAGACAAGGTAAAGTTTTAACTTTATTTTTAATTTGTTGTACAACCTTAGTATGATGTTCCGTCCAAGGATTTGGAGCTTTTTTCAATCTATCATAAAGTATAGCCATATATTTGGCAATACTTTTATAATATGGAGAAATATAATTCAAGCTTCCTAAAAATCTTTGAAGCTGTGTTTTATCAGTAATCTCATCTGGAATTTTTTCAGCAAATTCAATACTTCTATTAATTGAAATTATATTTCCTTTTTCTATATTATGTCCTAAAAATCTAATATTTACTTGGAATAAATTCATTTTTGGTTTAGATATAACTAATCCACTTTGAATAATATTATCTTTAAATATTCTTAAATGTTTAAAATGTATTTTTATATCTTTAGAAAATACTAATATGACATCTATGTAAACTATAATAAACTCACTATAAGGAGTAAAAATATCATTCATAATTTTCTGAAATTCAGAAGGTGCATTTTTTAATCCAAATAGCATAACATTCCATTCAAATTATCCTATTGGAACATTAAAAGCAGTTTTATACCTATCAGATTTATCAATCTGAATCTGCCTTTAAATCAAATTTTGAAAATATAGCATAATTATATAATCTATCTAATAAATCTTTTTTATTAGGTATAGGATACCTAATCCATTTTAAAACCTTATTAAGAGATTTATAATTTATTACTAATGTATGTACTCCTCTTTCTTGTTCACTATGTTTATTAACCTAGAAAGCCGTACAAGACAAGGAGATTTTGAAGGATTTATTAATCCTTTTTGTAATAAAGATTCAATTTCTTTTTTACATAATTCTAAATATTCAGAATTCATTTGACAAGGTCTAGCCTTTGTCGGAATTCTTTCATCAAAATCTTCCTCATAAGGAAGGGAAACAGTATTTTTCTTTCTTTCCCAAGAAGCATTGGGATGATCATTACAGATTTCTAATGAAAATTGATTTTTAATTAACTCAATTTTATCCTTTAATCTAGGATTTTGAAGTCTTTCTTCAATTGTAATAATATTTAATTCCTGTTTTAAATAATATGATTGATTTTCTTTTGGAGAAATATTATCATAAATTTAATGTAGAAATTTAGTAAAAGGTTCATAAATAAATTTAAGGAAAATATATTTTCCTTCAAAGGTTCCTATAATTTCTTCTTTATCTACACTTTTAATGGATAGATTTTTGTTAAAAATGGAGTTCCAAGTATAACTTGGTATGTAATATCTTTAGCAAGCAAAAAACTTGTGTGGATACATTTTTTATTAATACAAATATTTGCTTTTGGTAATTTATAATTTATTTATAATTTATTCCATCCTGCACGAGACAGGGTATGAGTTGTTTTCTTAAAATACCTAGTAGGTATTAATCCTTCTTGTATAATATTTAAATCGGCTCCGCTATCTACAAGAGCTACAAATTCTTTGGAATACTAATTATCAATTAAAAGAGTAATTTTTGTATACCATTTTTGGGATATAACCATTTCTAATGTAGATAAAAATTCTTCTCCTGATTTATCTTCTATTTCTTGTTCTAAAGGAGATTTATTAGGACTATCTTCTAATCTAGAAATCCTATAGTCTAGATTTCTATTTTCATTTTTTAAATATTTTATTTCCTCCTTGAGGTTATTAATTTTTATAATTAAGTCATTTGTAGAAGTAGAATTCTCTTCTACTTTCCTTTGTTTAATTCGTTTATAAACTTCAGACATCATATAAGGACCTTCTGGATTTAAAGGCTTATTCTTAAACTTTTCATTATTTTGAGAAGTAGTAGATGTATTTTCCATAAGATATATTAATTTAGATCTCATTTCTGGATCTTTTATTGTTCCAAATAATTCCTTAATATTATTGTATGTTAAAACATTAACATTCAAATCTTGAAATTGGGACAGAATATTATAAAATTCTTTACATTCAATTTCACTATTATTATATTCTTTCTTAGGGCAAGATTGTCCTATCATACAGGGTAGACATTCTGAATTTGAATCTGATATCATAGATTCATTTTCTAAAATACCTAATTCTTTATCAGAGTTTTCACTTGTACTAGTATCACTAGTATCTTCTAATTCTGTATCTAAATTTAATAGTATTTTTGAAGGCATTTCTTTCATATTATCATCTAAATTAAGATTATTAATCTTTTTCTTAGTCCAACATTCTTTAGCATAATGGTCATATTTTCCACATTTTTTACAAATTATTGATTTTCTTTTTTCCTATCTTTTTCTTATTCTATCATCTTTTTTCTCTCTATTCTTGTCAATTTTCTTTTTAGAGAATTTTCTCTTTTTCTTTTGATAATTTTTATTATCTTTCCATACCTTTTTAGGTTTGCTAACAGAGGGAATTTTATCCATAGCAAATTGATCACAAAATTGACCTAATTGCTTCTTCTCTATTAAATTCTATCTTTTCATTTGTTGATTTAATTTTATTTCATTACAAAGACTTAATCCTTCTTGAACACATGTTCCTATTAATTTTCCATACAAATAATTTTCATATGGGATATTATTGTAATTTTGTCTTAAAACTTTTCTTACTCTTTCCGCAAATAAATTGGGAAGGCCATCTATAAATTTAGATTTTCAATGAGTACTATTACATTCAGGAAGTTCCATAACTCTACTTAGAAAAGTATCTTTATACCATCTAAAAACTGTAAGTGTTTTACACCTAAGATTTTGTAGTAGAGTTATGATATTTTAACTATTTTCTGTATATCTACCTATAAAATGTTCTACAATATTAATTACCAGTGTATGAACTGCGTCTTCTCTTATATTATTTCCTTCTATTTTTACAGTATTTAAAATAATATTCCTATCATTTTGAGATAAATAATTATCCCACTATCCTTTAAGTTGTCATGTAAAACATGATATTATCATTTTTGCAATTTCTTTATCTGTATTTACATTATTTTTACAGATAGTAGAGTACATTAACATCCTATGTATTGTATTGTGAATTTGTTGGTTAATAAATTCATCAATATTCCATTCATATATATGATGACCACTATAACTGTTTGATATTATCTCATTTTGTTCTTCAACTATAACACAAATTTATACATATTGGATTAGTACAAATTGCATTTAAGCCCTTAACATTAGAAGGACTTCCATAAAGCTTTATAGCAGCTTTAAGAGATGGAAGAAATTTAAATTGGAAACAATCTGTAATGAGAATAATACAACCAAGTTTGGCTCATGGTCCAGTATATTTTGATGTTTATCAAAATTTGCAATTATCATTATCTGATATTAATATATTAGACTCTTTAACATTAAATGTTAAAACTCATGGTTATAATTACAAACCAGGAACATAAGTCATAGCTATCTGTTATAGAGTATATTATAAACCGTTATATACGTTAAATCCTCAATGTAAAAGGGTTGATAAACCTTTAAATGAAACAATTTTAATTGAAAGTAATTTTAGTAAATCTAATATTACTACTAGCAGGAAAATTAAATGGGAAGAAACAGACTTTCCAGAAAATTGGACTATTGAACAAGCGGTTACTCCACAACCAGTTGAACAAGCTTTTTGGAAGTCTTTCTAATGTTAAGTCCTTCTAATGTTAAAGAATCCACAATTATTACACCATTTTTCTTATTTCTTGGATTCTCATTACTTTCCTAATATTTTGCTATAATTGAACCAAACGCAGAATTTTAAAATTTTGGAATCAAATTACTTTCCGTATACTATCAAACACGGGATTTTAACAATTTGAAATCAATTTACTTTCCTGAGGCAGAATCCTTGCCAACCAAACGGGGCCATAAAGTATGATTCGATTATCATACAAGAACTGTAAAATACTATTTTCGTCCCATTATTGCTTATTAGTTGTTTAAAATTTTCCAGCATGACAATTAAGAAAGTTATGTTGTGTGTAAAATAGCGGATGTAAATTAATGATAGCTTATCTAATTATATTAAAGTATTATTTGAATATGAGTCACTTTTAGTGGGGTGACTCGAAAAGGAATATGAGCTATTTATAATAAAACGGAGCTAATATCATAGAATAACAAAATTAACTGCAAATATATACATACTGTTATTCAGAAATAATATCATAATGGACATCTTAAAGAAAAAAGCTTGGCCCATTAAATTCTGATCAGTCCGACCCGAATCTGTTATCCGCCCAATCCGTCCATCTATTTTGAAAGTTACCTCACTTACTTGATAGTACCAAATTACCAATCATCCCAAAAATTTGAAATCCCCTTCCGCGCTTGATTGGATGTAATCCCTACCGTCAATTCAACGGTCACACACACAAACACACTCTCACACAGTTTATCACATCTGAAACAGTTTCTAGGAGTAGCCAGTTCGATTCAGGCTTGTTTTTATCATCGATGAATTATTTGTAGAGATGACGACGGTGGACAAGCTGTTCGTGCTATTCTACGAGCGGAAACACTCGATAATCGAGCTAGTGAAGGAACGGACGGAATTATACGGCCAGCACATCGCTTCCAAGCTTCTGATTGACGGAATTACTCCCCCGTCATGGCTTTGGGACCCTAATACTTCGGGCTCGAAAGGTATCTGGAAATTGTTTCGTACATTTTCTGTTCAAGGGCTTCGTTAGATCTATAACTTAGAATTGAGCCTGAAATTGAACAAATCCATGGTCTAAGCCTTGGAAAGGCAATCTGTAATTTTGTTCTATATGTTACTAGTTTGTTTTTAGCAAAATTGGAGAAGTTCCGGATTTTTTTTCAGCTTTTTTTAAGTAATTGCATGTTGACAGTCATCCTTTAATCTCAGGCAAGTTTGGGTCCTTTCTTTTAGGACTAGCATATGATTGTTTTTTGTTATTATGTTGTCATTGCAGAGCTAAACAACGAAGACCTTATCTCTAAATTTCTACCTCCGTATCCCCAACCTTCAGCATGTTGCTCGTTTGCACACTACCCAGGGTTTAACAACCTAATCATTACTGGAGATAATGAAGAATTTATTGATAGGGATTTTGTGGACAATCCCGATCTTGATAGAAAAAGTGAACCAGCATCTGCATTTAGCGGTCAGGATCTTGGTGAATGTGCGTTCAACACAGTGCCTGAGCTAGATGCTACTGTTGATTCGCCTGAAGAATTTAGTAATAGGGGTTTTGTGCACAATCCCAATCTTGATAGAAAAAGTGATCCAGCATCTGTGTTTAGCGATCAGGATCTTGGTGAATGTGCATTCAACACAGTGCCTGAGCTAGATGCTACTGTTGATTCGCCTGGGGATCAGACAGATGGCCGAATCTTAAATGTTGACATCGCACCAGATCAGTCCCTAGTTGGAATCCAGAGATCCAAATCCAGACAAAAGGCTCTTGAGCTCCGCAGTAGTGCAAAAGCACTAGCAAAGAGTGGTTTAAGACATGAGATTACAAGTGATATTTCTAGTAGCCACATTAAGTTTTCACTACCTATCATAAACCAGCCAGGCCAAAATGATGAGCCCTCCCAGTTGGCAGAACCCAGAGTAATTGGTCGTCAAAGTTGCGAGGACAGGAATGGTGTTGAAGCTCGTTGCATTAGTAGAGAAATGGGAGCAGATTCATACTCTGAAAGAATAACTAGGTCTGGAAGTTGTGCAGAAGCCCTAATTTCTGATAAAGGTTCTCTTCCATTAGGTTGCTCATCAGAAAACTACAAAGAAAATGACTCCTCTCAAGATGCTAGATCGAGGAGAATAGAACCCATGCCTCTCTCCTGTTCTGAACATGCTGATAATCATTTAAAAAGGTCGCCAAAATCAGTCGGACCATCTGCTGTCTGTTGTCAAAACTTTAGAGATATTGGTGGATCTCCAGTGAAGGTTAATCTTTCTAATGTTCGTAATGAAGGCTGTGATGCCCAGGAATCAGTCTTAGAAGATTTTGGAAAACCCAAAGAAATGGACACTTTTCCATCTTTGAGTTCTAATCAACTCAAAGCTTGCAGAAATGACATATTTGATCTGAAAGTACCTTCTGTGTCTGCTAAGGTTCATGGACAAGGTGTTACTCTATCAACTGCAAGATCAGCTAGACACATTAATGATTCAGAAGAGCTACCAGGGTTAGTTAAACCACCTGTCGGGTTGTTTCGCAGAGTTACAAGGTCACAAACACGTTCTTATGAAAAAGAAACCTACCATCCTGTAACTGATAAAAAAAAGGTGAGTCTTGTGGGTACAATATCCATCTCAGATTGTGAAGAGAAGTCTGCTCAAGAGCTCCAGGCTGCTTCAAGTAGAAGTGCTGATAACTTGCCACAAAAGATTAGCTGTTCCTTGCATGTTCGTGATGCATCCCTAGTTAAAGGAATTTGTGGTGAAAATAATCAGCCATCTTCGAGCAAGCAGCTACTCAGAATGTCAGATGTCTCAAGTTTAGAAGACAAAGCCTACAGGCATTCTCTTGAACCTGATTATCAGAAGAGTCCTGATACTCATGCTAAGAGTTTGGGACCTGTTGTCGGCAGTACAACACTAAGTGCCTCTAAAGATAGCATAGAAGCTGAGCTAAATGTCAAACCTTCTGAAGTTCAGGAAAAGACAGATGATGTGCTATCTGAAAAGGTTGACATAACTGGCATTCAAATTCCTCCTGCGGAACTACATATTAGAAGTCCTGGTAATTTTCCAGAAAAGATGAGCTGTTCCTTGCATGTTCGTGATGCATCCCTAGGTAAAGGAATTTGTGGTGAAAATAATGATCCATCTTCGATTAAGCAGCTACTCAGGATGTCAGATGTCTCAAGTGAACAAAACAAAGTCTACAGACATTCTCTTGAACCTGATTATCAGAAGAGTCCTGATACTCATGCTAAGAAGTTGGCACCTATTGTAGGCAATGCCACAGTAGATGCTTCTACAGATAGTACAGAAGCTGAGCTGAATGTTAAAAGTTCTGAAGTTCAAGACAAGGCAGATGATGTGCTATCTGAAAAGGTTGACATAACCGATATTCAAACTCCTCAACTGGAGCTACATACTAGAAGTCCTGATAACTTGCCACAGAACACAAGCTGTTCCTTGCATGTTCGTGATGCATCCCTAGTTAAAGGAATTTGTGGTGAAAATAATCAGCCATCTTCGAGTAAGCAGCTACTCAGGATGTCAGATGTCTCAAGTGAAGAAAACAAAGTTTACAGAGATTTTCTTGAACCTGATTATCAGAAGAGTCCTGATACTCATGCCAAGGATTTGGGAGCTGTTGTAGGCAGTGCAACACTAAATGCTTCTAAAGATAGTACAGCAGCTGAGCTGAAATTTAGAAGTTCTGAAGTTCAGGACAAGACAGAAAATTTATCTGAAAAGGTTCACATAACCGATGTTCAAATTCCTCCTGCAAAGCTACGTATTAGACATGGACTTGAGTCCTCTCTGGTGCACTGCATGGAGCAGGTATTTTTCTAATGCATATGCTTCCTCTATGATCTAGTCTAGTATTCTCTTCTTTCACTATGTTCATTTTCTCATATGATGGAAGTTTGTATATATATATTTAGTTTTGTAAAAAACCATTAGAAATGTACCCTATTTTTATATTCTACTAATATTCATTAGCACACAGCCACACACAACTGCACTGCCTTATTCTGTCGAAGAGGCATATTCCTAAGTTTCTTGTGTACTAAGCTGCACATCCCGTCCGTACTTTTCAATTTGTGTCTGTTGATCAAGAAGCTTTCCCTGTTGTGAGATTCATTTTTCTTGGTCTCCGTTCTGCCTTGTTTGACAGGGGGATTGCAGAGATGAAGGAAGAGAAGAGGGTCAATTAGCCTCAAGTTTTCGAGAAAGCCAAACCTCAAGGTTTTCATATGGTCATAGTTCAGGCAAAGACCTAGTAGCGCAGTCCTATGATTGCTTGATCATGACAGCGGGGACAAATCCAATTGAAGTTGATGAAATAAAGCAGGATACTACTGCTCCACAATCTCAAATGTTATCATGGCCTGAGGGTGAAGTTAGCATCGAACATGGAGATTCATCTCATGGGAATAATTCCATAGGAAGACATAGTACAGTCATGTCATATGGTAAAAACTCGTCACTTGAGAGAAGATCCACTCATGCAAGAATTGAATCATGTCCGCAGGCAAAAAGGAGAAAAATTGAAGTCCAGCAAGCTCACAGCTTTACAACCTCCCAGAGCTTTCAGTTATCAAAGCATCAAAGCTTTCAAAGAGATCCTGGCAATATGGATCCTAAAACCATGGAAATTAATGGTGGCACTGGTCTCATGGAACATGTAAATAAGGATTTGGATGACGGAAGCTGCACCGATGTGAATACTTATTTGATGGAAGGAATTCAATCTGCTTTATTATCTCAACATGTAGAGGTATACGCTCCTTGACTTAAGCTCAACGAGATATTGCAACTGACAAGTTTTAGTATATATATATATTACCTGATTGTGTCCAACTTTATGGCTTCCTTCTTCATGTTGAATTATGTTAACTTTTCCTTTTGTTTTCTTTAAGAACTTACTGTTAGAATGACCTGAAACCAGAACGCTGCACATTATTAGTTTATTGGCTTTCAAGTGGAGGCGTTTAAATTTAGCTTATATCTTGTAAATATCATTTATTTATTATCTTTTAGGGGTGGGCGAGGGAGATGTTTCATGGTTTTTACCAAAGAAATCTTTGTTTAGGTGGCTTCCGGAGATCCTCAAAAGATAATTTTTTCTATATGCAAATGATGAAAATGCACTTAAGCTTTTCTATTGCTCTAAATATAACGATAGGTTACATAGGTATATCAAGTAATTGATGGTATACCATACCTTCTATAGAGAAAGTTGCTTGCATGATAAGGCGGATATGATGATAATAAAATCTATTTCTTCTTTAATATCCATTCTAGTTGTGAATATGGGTATCTCTGGTAGTTGGTTATTCATCTCCAAATGTGGAATATAAATAAGTCTGACAGATGTTGACATTTTGGATTCAAATGCTGCATATTTATATGTTTTGTTTCATTGGTAGAATTATAAATTTAGAGTTTGTCATTAACATGAATTGAATCATCAGCTATGATTTTCAGGGGCCTAAAAATCTTTTATATTTCTTCTAAGTTGTTACACCAATCATTTACCTGTCATGTAAATAGAAGATCCTTTCCATATTCAGAAGTAGACTCAGTTTAACTATTTCTCTTTGGTTGACGTTTTTCCATTTTCTGATGGGTTATCTTAAGTTTATGCAGGTTGGATCTTCTTATATTGAAAAGAACGAACATAGAAATACATCGCCTATTGTCAATAATGAGCAGTTAGTTGCCACCATCTCAAATTTAGCCATAAAGGAATCCAGAAACTCAGGAAGATGCTGTATTGAGGGAAAAGAAACTTCACCTTCAAGTTGTGACTTTCCAGATGTCAGAAAATCTGTGGATAAACAATGTGGTCAGCACTTATGTAATCTCCAGAATGATACTGATAAGTTAAATTCTGAAAATTTGGACCTCTGCAGCACTCTGCATAAAGATTTACTTCACTTTCCCAAGTGGGAGAATGGTTTAGACGAACAACATTCTGTTCTTTCCTCAAGCAATGAAGATCTGCAACTTACTGATGATCAATCTATGCCTGTGTTTGAGGGGTTCAATGTAAATGAACAAACCGACATTGGTGAACTGGATTTTGCAGCAGATGGATTTAACCTTGGCCAACTGGAACTTCCTCGGACGACCCTGGAACGTGCTAGCATTCTAGCTGAAATTTGCAGATCTGCTAGCCTGGATAAACCCTCCTCCCATTTCTCATCTGCTTTCAAGTTTCAGGAGACCTGGAATTTTGGTAAATCAGTACCTGATGATGGTCATCTTGAGCACATGGAATTTGGAAATATTTATCCTTTAAACCCTGACATAGCAATGCATTTTAAATCTCATAGTAATTCTTTAGATGATTGCAAAGATGCCCTAGATGGGATGCCATACTCTGTTTCTCTAGCTTATTCTGGTAAAAGATATGGTTGGAATTCAAGAAACCAACCTTTATCTCCAGTTAGGAAGCTCTGGGACCAACTCTCATCACATACTGGGAGTTCAGGAAAATGTTCAACTTCGAATCCAGAACTTACTTGCTTCCCGATAGAGGAAGATCCCAGCAGTAGCGAAGATAATAAGATTATGGAAGAGGATGCAGGTGATACACAAGATGAAACAAATTCATTATTGTCTAAGCACAGTGATAAGAGGCAACCACTTAAAGATTTAACAAATTTGGGTAGAAATCCTCTCATGCTGGTTTCTGCAGAAGAGGGGACTTCAGAAGCAGATTCTGTCGACTTTCTGAGCTCAAAACTTAGTGTCACCGGGACACAGGAGGAGGCATTATTGGATCCAAAGTATCAGTATTCGGAAAAGAATGAGACTAGCAAGACACAGATTTCATATACTGGCGCTGCTGGTGGCAGGAAATATCAAATCTCATCAATTGCTCCCAGTACGATTAAGAAGACCAAACATTCAGTCGGCAATAGCAGCAGAAAGTCCTTAAACAAAAGAACCTGCAAACCAATTATGTCAACTAAGACCAGTTTGAAAGGGAGGGATCAAAAGCTTTCCTTGAAAGAGTCTAGAAGGAATAATATTGTCTCCAATGTTAGTTCCTTCATCCCGCTGGTACAACAAAAACAAGCAGCTACAGAATGTACAGGTAGCTTTTTTTGCTTTGTTTTATTTGCCCTATTCATTTATTTATTCCAGTTGTAGATGATAAATGTTGCCACTTATAGTTCTATTTTGTCAAATTATCTACTTCCTCATCAATAACCTTTTTTTCTTTTCTTTTTAAACCACGAACTATATCTAAGTGAATGCATTTTTTGGTTTTTACTATCATTTACTTTACTCTTTTTCATCGTCTGGGAAAAGAAGAAAAGCTAAGATGTAGAAGTTCCACTCTCTTTAGCGTCATATGGATAAATTTTGAATTGATTCCGTTGCCTGACACACAGGGATGCATCTTGCATTTGTATTTCTCTGGTTTTCTGTGCTAAAAAATTCAACATTAAGTACTTCTACATGTAAATGTTTAGGAGCTAAATTATTAGTTGTAGATATTTTGTAAACTTTGCTCTAGTTATCTTCATGGCTAAAATATCAATTCTCTAAATTTTAGAACTTTTCGTTAGGTTATTAAGGAAGTGGTAGGAGATGACTTGTCTTTCCTCTCTTCAGTTATTCTTTAGATTTACGTGGAGAACTTGTTGTCTTGTAGGAAAAAGAGATGTCAAGGTGAAGGCCCTGGAGGCTGCAGAAGCTGCAAAACGTTTAGAAGAGAGAAAAGCAAATGAGCGTAAGATGAGGAAGGAAGCATTGAAAGTTGAACGAGCAAAGTTGGAAGAAAAAAATTTAAGAGACATGGAACTGGAGAAGAAAAAGAAAGATGAGGAGCGAAAGAAAAAAGATGCTGATATAATTGCAAAGAAAAGGCTGAGAGAGGAAGAAGAGAGGAAGGAGAAGGAGAAGAAAAAAATGCGACTTGAAGTAAGACAGCGTCAAAGAGAAAAAGAGGAAAAGAAGCGGAAGGAGAGACCTGAAAAAGAACATCAACAGGCCAAGGTTGTACATTTTACGTACAAGTTTATTTGCTATTTCTTTTCCTGAATTAATGCAGTCTAACTAATTTCCATGTTATGATAGGATGATCAAATTCACCACAAAAAGGAATTCAACAATGAATCTAAGAGGCAGCAGAACAAGGAAACCACTAATGGAGAAGGCACCGCCTTGACAGAGACTAATCTGATTCTCAATAAAGTTGAGGTGAATCATGAAGAATGTAGTAGTTCTGGTCTCTCTTGTGAAGCTAGAGAGGTAGGAGATCCTTGGATAACATAGTCAGATACTGTCTCTTCTACATAAAATTGACTAATCAAGCAGTGACTTAGGTTAATTAAACTTTATCTAGTGTCAATTTGTTGTCAAATATACTGTCCAAAGGTCAATGAAATGTTATGAAGTTATGCACATCACCTGTTAGTAAGTTTCAAACAGGAGTTCTCTTTGCACGCTTAAGTTTATGGAACTATGTTCTCCCAGGTGATGCATGCAGTGGATAAATCACCCAGAAAGGAGGACTTGATAGTTCATAACTGTCAAGGAAAATCATATGAGATCTCTCCATATCAGTGTTCAGATGACGAAGTTGAGGAAGATGATGAGTTGCCAACCAAGAAATATATTCCGTCATGGGCCAGGTGTTTGTTATTAAATTCTTATGAAATCTTTTTGGTAACTTGAGGAGGCATGAAATAGTTATGTGTTTTCTAAGGATGAAAAATAAAATAAGTAAAGGATTGAATATTAGATATCTTGAAAATAATGAATGTGTTGCCCAGTTTCATGCGATAAACAGTGGGAAGTAGTTTGGTGATTTCAGATATCAATATTTCCTTAATACATGCCCTAGACGAGACTTGTTTAGTGCATGTTTATTTATACAGTACCTGCCTGCTTATCCCTGTCTCCTTTTAGCACAAGATGATAGTGCTGACCTTCTACTTTTAATCCTACATTACTGGTACCTGTTTTCCTCTGGCTTCATGACTAAAACTCTAAAAGTGGCAGTCCTTAAGTGTTAAATGCTGCCGTAGCATTCGTGTGAATGTATTCAGAAATTTATTTACATCTGATAAATCTTTTAAACTTGCTCAACTGTCTTCAAGAAGGTAGTATATTACTTTTTATTTCTTTCTGAAGAATTTTGATGTAGTTCGCTCTTCGTTTGTCATTTCGACCTGTCCTTCCGTATATTCTTGGCTACCATAAAATCCAAATCAATGGAGTGCTACCATCAAGTTTAAGTATGTGAAGGATATCTTTAGAACATGCTAAATTAGGTCATGCATTAAACTAGAGGATAAAATCCTTCCTCAGGACTAAGTCAGCACTCATGTCCACAGTTTTTTCTCTTCTCCTTCCAGGATTTTCAAACCTTAAATCCCTCACTAAACTTAATCTATTTGCTTTATTTCTGTAGTAAAAGCTCCATCGCCCTGTATTTGCCATTGCAGCAAGAATTGGACCCTCATGCGATTTTTCCTTTGGACAGTTTTCGCAGTATAGATGCAGGTAAGTTTCAAATCAATTACTTATTTGCACATAACTAGCAGCTTTTAACTAAAACTTATTTCTGCAATCCAGTTTTGCTTCCTCGCAAGCTACAACAAAAGCAGGTGGATGCATGAAACAAAGGTTTTGTGCAATGGTCATCTCTCAAATGTTTGCTGTTGATTTTGAGTATGGCTTCTTATGCTAAAAGGTTTTTCTTTTTTTACTTAGTGTGCTACTCTATTTTCTATGGTTTTGATTAATATATTCACTGTAAGAATAGTTAAGTAAAGGATGAAGGGATCTTGCACATTGGAAATTTCATTAGATTCACATTCAGCTGTGTGCTATTCATACAAGTTTGTGTAATGGCTGTGTTTTGCTGCCTCTCGACCGTCGCTGTATTGGACCATACCTGATGGAACAAATGAATATATTGCTTTTCTAATTGCATATCTAAGCTCTTGTGAGCTGCAGAAGCTTTGCACCTTCTGTGTGTTTTATAGTAGTTCATGCATCAATTGAGTATGTGATTGGTTTTGAGATTATTGTTATTAATGTTATGATTCTACCAAACTTTTTTGTTTGCAGAAGGTTGATAAGCAGAGCACAGACCATTCAGTTGATGCAAATGCAAATGTGGATGTAGATATATCTGAAAGAGACGAAAGTTGCCATTATGTATTATTGTATGCTCGATGATCAATCAGATCATGATGAAACTTGATGCTGTTGATAAGCTAACATGTAATAACGTTTTACATAATCTGTTGTCATGAATCCATTCTTACAAATGATTTAAATTGCAATTGTAATGACTAACCACCCACTAGTCACTACCATATCACAGACACAACAGATGAATTAGGTTCAATTGGTTATAAGATGTAATTAAACTGCGCACCTCAATTCCTACGTAATTAGTTGCTAATTATTAGTATGATGAACACAAAACTGAACTACTCTCTAACCTAGATACAACCTAACTACACAAAATTTACAGATTCAATGCTAAGCAACAAAATGAACTATTTGAACCCAATTTAGATAACCTTCGTATGTTGAACATCAAATAAATTACTCCCTCCGTCCCAAATATATATACATATTTTCCTTTTTCGTCTATCCCAAATCTATATGCCTATTAGCAATTTTTTTGTATCTAACTAAATCTTTCACCAACTTTAATAGATCTAATTAATATGATAATATTGAAAAAGACTATTTTATCCAACTTTTATAATAGCAAATACAATTATGTTAACTTTTTAGTAATTTACTTTAATTTACTCAAATTCCAATTCCAACATTTATCTAACTTTCATATCATCAAATTCCAATTCCAACATTTATCTAACTTTCATATCATTAAATTATTTTCTTAATTTATGTGAAAATGCAAATGGACATATAAAATAGGGACATATAATGAAGGACAAATTATTAATTGCAGGCTCCTTTAGCCACGAAAATAGGACTCATGTTTAGCTAATAAATTCACAAGTATAAGTTGTTAATAAGTCATCGCTTACATAATCAAATTAACAAGATCATCTTTTAATACAGAAATGCTCTTTCATGTTGGAATCAAAGCTATTCCGCACAATGAACTAAGATCTCACAATTTTCTAAAAATGAAACTCAATCTCCATCGGCAACTATTCCTCTCTTTGCTTTGCCAGAGCTTAAATTCTCTACTGTAAAATATTGCTGCCTAAATCCACATCTATCGTTATCGAGCAAATATATACATCCGTTGTTTTTTAGAATAAGAAAACTTTTTCGCTTTCTAAAACAAGTAAAGGATTACTACCGAGTATCCAAGTACATAATTAAAGTCTCTCATGAGTCATGAATAAAACCCTAAGATATGATGCGAATCTCTAGAACTTGCGCATAATACATTTAAAATAGTTTTATACTTTCTAGTTCATGTAGCTAATTTTACCAAGTTGGGAAAAGAATACCAGACCATCAAATCTTATTTTACAAATTATGTTTTATACCGATAGAAATTCCGACAGAACTAATGCAAGGTTGGCAGTTTTCAGCGGATTTTTGAGGGGTTTTAGTTTTTACGCGTGCCGATGGATTAACAACGGAATTATCCCTTATTACTGTTATCGACAAACAATATCCAACGATACTTATTATTTTTTTTTATTCTTTAACGACGGCCAACTCCGTCGGTGCATGATTCTTATTTAAATCGAGGGAATTATCCGGTGATATTCCCTCGGTGCTGCCCTAATTCTTGATTCAAATTAAACAGTGGTTTAGCAGTCGTCTATTCCACATCTCTTTCAACAACGTGCATATCTCTGTCACGATCGGTGCCACCGTGCCGCTACCATCATCGACCTTGCGCCGCTGCCGCTGTCTCCAGGCCGGTGAACGGCAATGACGCATATCTGGATGGTATGGATCCTAGCTATTGTTTCATCTGAATATTATTTTCAGAAATATGGTTCTTCGGAGATGGATTATTATGGACAACTATTAGAAGTGTGCGAGGTTGAATATTCAGGTCTATCAATTAAAAGAACGGTTTTGTTCAACTGTAGGTGGTTTGACCTGCAAACTAAGGGGATAGTGCACCGAGACTTCAAGTTGGTCTCAATCAATTACAAGCAGGTGTTGACCAACTCCGATACATTTGTTCTAGCGAATCAAACACATCAAGTATATTGTTCTTATCCTAGCTCGAACAAAACCAAAAATGTTTGGTAAGAAGCGTGCAAAGTGAAACCTAGACACAAGGTAGAAGTGTCAATGACATCACCTAGTTCGTCATTGGACGATGCTTTTCAAGAGGAGGTGTTAGGTAACCCGTTTGTCAGTCATTATATTCCTAATGAAGATGACATTGCACTAGTCCAACAACATGGTCAAATGATAGTAATAGACGATGTTGTTGGTGAACAAGATAAAGATGAATTATCTTCGAAAGAGTAGGTTAATAGTGATGAATATGAATAGTAACATGCTTTTTTTACTTACATGTTATTTTTAACTCATACCAACAAATATGTCGTTTATTTGATGTTTATTAAACATTTTTACTACTTCAGGTATATGGCTACTCCTACAGGTTAACGAGGACGGCATGTTTCTGGATCTTCGTCCCTTGGGCGTGGGTCAGGCTTTGTTGATATTAACTTGGAGTCTTTAGAGCTGCATACCCCTTCGTCTGAAGGGTCTAGTGCACCGGATACCAAGACACCAGTCCAGATGGTCCATGGATAATTACTTTTTTATGATTTAAGCTCCTTACTGTTGATTAACTGCTTTAAGTTCCTTACTATTCAATTTATATACCTAATCTCACTAGTTTCATTTGGACTAATACTCCCAATTAAGTCAAGCAGTAATATTTCAAAGAATTCCAGGTAAGTTTTATATTGTTTTCATTATTTGAATAAACTATATGTATACATGTACATAAACTAATTATCCGTCTAACTTGACCATTATTTTTTTAGAAAATATTTCTATTGGCCTCCTCAATGGGAGAAGCAGATGCATGACATTTGGCAGAAGAGGACTGCGAAGAGATTTTCCGATTGGAATAACGACCTAAAAAAAAGCTAATGGGAAGCCAGATGGTATTGGGATTCTCCAGAGGCACTCGAGAAGTCAGCAAAAGCAAAAGCGAGTGTTAATAGATTGTCGGAGTCGGAGCCTGTTTGCGGCATCAGTAAGAATAAAGGAGGGTCCAGGTCTTCTCACCAATATGAGCAAAAGCTTGTAAATATTAATTAATTAACTTGTTTCCTATATATTATAATTTATTATTCGGTAATACCTTTAATGATCGTGTTAATTGTGAATATGCGCTCGACAAGGGCATTCCGCTTCATAAGACACACTACGACACTTTCATGGCGATACACTTCAAGAATGGAGAATCCTCGAACTTGAAGACTTTGAAGCTTCATGTAAGTTTCCAAAAATATAAAATCTATTGCAATTGCAAATTACTTTTCCTTTAATTAAGACTATATATGTTTATTTTGTGGTTTGGACTTTAGGAACGGGTTAAATAGATTGTAGCTCTTGAGGGACCGGATGCAAATTTGAACGATATCTTTTTTAGGGTAGACGAGGCCAAGGATAAGAAGCGGCACCTCTACGGTAACCCTTATGTGAGCTCGAGCTAGACGACTGACTCGATGGATACAAATGAACCATCCGTGCACGAGCTTCAGGCCATGGTAGAGTCGGAGCGAGAGGCTAGACATGCATTGGAGTCCAAGGTCGAAGGCTTGGAGAGGCTCATCGCGCAGTTGGTTGCCTCCTCGCAGCAGCCTCGAGCAAACACAAAGATGACTCTGACTCATATCAATCCACACTCCTGTTTGACTGACATTCTTAGCCTCTTTAGATGTTTGATATTAATAATTTTTGCATACATATTTGATTATGTTATAACTTGAGAATGTTAAGTTAATAGTTTAAGTCTTTAATTGTACTTATGCTTATTACTAATTCTTTGAATGTTGTTTCTGTTTATTTTGAAAAAATATTATAAGTAGTCGTATTTGGTTACGAAAAACAATATTTCTCTCTTCCACTCTATCATTACTTTTATCATTTCTCTCTCATATTTATCATCTACTATCTCATTATCTCTCACGTCTATTCTATATTACTTTATCATCGATTCATTTCTCGTATTTTATCCTTCACTTTTTTAATTACCACACCGAAAGAAACGCGTTATTTCAGACTGTGTTTATCGGTTTGGATTGTTGGCGTTCGTTCGGCTTCAACCGTATTTGGCTTATTAAAAAAAAATACAAGATGAGGAGAGAGAAGAACACAGAACGCGTTCTCCTCCAAGCCAACAAGCGAACGAACGTTCTTGATTGTTGTGGCCATTGGGATGGTGACACTTGTCACTATCCCATTGGTCACATGAAATTAATTTTATTCTAAATATAATTTGATTATATCTTTTATATTATATATTAAAAAAAAAATTATACCAAAATTCATGATTTTTCATCCTCTATAAATAGACACCAATATTGATATATTTCTCCACATTCTACAATTATCTCATTTTCTCTCCACATTTTTAATTACTCCTCACTCTTTCACTATGGATCCCTATAACAACTTCTATAATTCTCAAATTTTTTCCACTCCAACGATTATTACCCTAGTTTCGATAATTTTCCTAACTCGAGCGAATTTGAATCGCAAGATGTTGGGTTGGAATCACAGTTTCCTGATAATCCTATTCAAAACACCCCCCCAACCTCCATTGAAGAGACTCATCATGAAAAATATGTCAACCCTAAAAACAATGCACAAGGCTGGAAACCTGAAGAAGATATGACATTAATGTCTGCATGATGTCATGTAAGTGGAGATCCAATTGTAGGCAAGAATCAAAATGCTGCCGCATTATGGAAAAAGGTTTGGGCACTTTATGAACGAGGTCGAAAGCAAAACCCAGGATTGGGTGAAGAAAGGTCAAGCGAGTCGTTGAGACAGCATTACAGACACATTAATGCAAATGTGATGAAGTGGATTGGTGCATATAGGGCAGCATACATCCGTAGAAGGAGCGGAATGTCAAATGATGACATTGAGCAACTGTTGTACGGAAAAACCAAGT